>JAYKQN010000004.1:12302500-12992500 GCA_036785175.1 Eupleurogrammus muticus | reverse complement strand
GGTACGAATCTTGAGGAGGACGTTTTTTGAGCAGGTACCCAGCCTTACTAAAATCAGTAGCATGCTTTTTCTGGGCAAGAACATGAGCCTTGCTCACATCAATAAAGTCGACGGCTAGAACCCTGCAAACAAGTCAGAGTACTCAAGTCAAGCATTCTGCCTAAAAAACGCCCTGACTCTTGCCGACTGATATAAACATACAGCTGTGTAAAAATGGCTGTTTGTGTACAAACGTGCTCAAAGATTACGTACTTCATGGAGCTGACTTTGGCCACCTTACTAGAAGATCACTAAGTTGCTAACACCAAGCATTGGTGGTTCATGGAGCTGACTTTGGCCACCTGGCCAGCACATCACTAAGTTGCTGACACCAAGCATTGGTGGTTCAGTGGTAGAATTCTCGCCTGCCACGCGGGAGGCCCGGGTCCGATTCCCGGCCAATGCAGACAAGCTTTTTGCTATCAATTGCATAGCCCTGTGATCACAAGAGGATAATAAAATGCCTTATCTTTTGATCCCTTTCTTACAGAGGGAATCTAAAAGCCTCCTGTCAGAAGTGGGATTCGAACCCACGCCTCCAGGGGAGACTGCGACCTGAACGCAGCGCCTTAGACCGCTCGGCCATCCTGACAACTGCTTGGCTGACAGGCATTTTTGAGCGGGTACACAGTCCGAAGGCATGGGTCGAATCTTGAGGAGGACGTTTTTTGAGCAGGTACCCAGCCTTACTAAAATCAGTAGCATGCTTTTTCTGGGCAAGAACATGAGCCTTGCTCACATCAAAAAGTCGACGGCTAGAACCCTGCAAACAAGTCAGAGTACTCAAGTCAAGCATTCTGCCTAAAAAAAGCCCTGAGTCTTGCCGACTGATATAAACATACAGCTGTGTAAAAATGGCTGTTTGTGTACAAACGTGCTCAAAGATTACGTACTTCATGGAGCTGACTTTGGCCACCTTACTAGAAGATCACTAAGTTGCTAACACCAAGCATTGGTGGTTCATGGAGCTGACTTTGGCCACCTTGCCAGCACATCACTAATTTGCTAACACCAAGCATTGGTGGTTCAGTGGTAGAATTCTCGCCTGCCACGCGGGAGGCCCGGGTCCGATTTCCGGCCAATGCAGACAAGCTTTTTGCTATCAATTGCATAGCCCTGTGATCACAAGAGGATAATAAAATGCCTTATCTTTTGATCCCTTTCTTACAGAGGGAATCTAAAAGCCTCCTGTCAGAAGTGGGATTCGAACCCACGCCTCCAGGGGAGACTGCGACCTGAACGCAGCACCTTAGACCGCTCGGCCATCCTGACAACTGCTTGGCTGACAGGCATTTTTGAGCGGGTACACAGTCCGAAGGCATGGGTCGAATCTTGAGGAGGACGTTTTTTGAGCAGGTACCCAGCCTTACTAAAATCAGTAGCATGCTTTTTCTGGGCAAGAACATGAGCCTTGCTCACATCAAAAAGTCGACGGCTAGAACCCTGCAAACAAGTCAGAGTACTCAAGTCAAGCATTCTGCCTAAAAAAAGCCCTGAGTCTTGCCGACTGATATAAACATACAGCTGTGTAAAAATGGCTGTTTGTGTACAAACGTGCTCAAAGATTACGTACTTCATGGAGCTGACTTTGGCCACCTTACTAGAAGATCACTAAGTTGCTAACACCAAGCATTGGTGGTTCAGTGGTAGAATTCTCGCCTGCCACGCGGGAGGCCCGGGTCCGATTTCCGGCCAATGCAGACAAGCTTTTTGCTATCAATTGCATAGACCTGTGATCACAAGAGGATAATAAAATGCCTTATCTTTTGATCCCTTTCTTACAGAGGGAATCTAAAAGCCTCCTGTCAGAAGTGGGATTCGAACCCACGCCTCCAGGGGAGACTGCGACCTGAACGCAGCGCCTTAGACCGCTCGGCCATCCTGACAACTGCTTGGTTGACAGGCAATTTTGAGCGGGTACACAGTCCGAAGGCATGGGTACGAATCTTGAGGAGGACGTTTTTTGAGCAGGTACCCAGCCTTACTAAAATCAGTAGCATGCTTTTTCTGGGCAAGAACATGAGCCTTGCTCACATCAAAAAGTCGACGGCTAGAACCCTGCAAACAAGTCAGAGTACTCAAGTCAAGCATTCTGCCTAAAAAAAGCCCTGAGTCTTGCCGACTGATATAAACATACAGCTGTGTAAAAACGGCTGTTTGTGTACAAACGTGCTCAAAGATTACGTACTTCATGGAGCTGACTTTGGCCACCTTACTAGAAGATCACTAAGTTGCTAACACCAAGCATTGGTGGTTCATGGAGCTGACTTTGGCCACCTTGCCAGCACATCACTAATTTGCTAACACCAAGCATTGGTGGTTCAGTGGTAGAATTTTCGCCTGCCACGCGGGAGGCCCGGGTCCGATTCCCGGCCAATGCAGACAAGCTTTTTGCTATCCATTGCATAGCCCTGTGATCACAAGAGGATAATGAAATGCCTTATCTTTTGATTCCTTTCTTACAGAGGGAATCTAAAAGCCTCCTGTCAGAAGTGGGATTCGAAGCCACGCCTCCAGGGGAGACTGCGACCTGAACGCAGCGCCTTAGACCGCTCGGTCTTCCTGAAAACTGCTTGGTTGACAGGCAATTTTGAGCTGGTACACAGTCCGAAGGCATGGGTACGAATCTTGAGGAGGACGTTTTTTGAGCAGGTACCCAGCCTTACTAAAATCAGTAGCATGCTTTTTCTGGGCAAGAACATGAGCCTTGCTCACATCAAAAAGTCGACGGCTAGAACCCTGCAAACAAGTCAGAGTACTCAAGTCAAGCATTCTGCCTAAAAAAAGCCCTGAGTCTTGCCGACTGATATAAACATACAGCTGTGTAAAAATGGCTGTTTGTGTACAAACGTGCTCAAAGATTACGTACTTCATGGAGCTGACTTTGGCCACCTTACTAGAAGATCACTAAGTTGCTAACACCAAGCATTGGTGGTTCATGGAGCTGACTTTGGCCACCTGGCCAGCACATCACTAATTTGCTAACACCAAGCATTGGTGGTTCAGTGGTAGAATTCTCGCCTGCCACGCGGGAGGCCCGTGTCCGATTCCCGGCCAATGCAGACAAGCTTTTTGCTATCCATTGCATAGCCCTGTGATCACAAGAGGATAATAAAATGCCTTATCTTTTGATTCCTTTCATACAGATATAAATATACAGCTGTGTAAAAATGGCTGTTTGTGTACAAACGTGCTTAAGGATTAAGTACTTCATGGTGCTGACTTTGGCCACCTGGCTAGAACATTACTAAGTTGCTAACACCAAGCATTGGTGGTTCATGGAGCTGACTTTGGCCACCTTGCCAACACATCACTAATTTGCTAACACCAAGCATTGGTGGTTCAGTGGTAGAATTCTCGCCTGCCACGCGGGAGGCCCGGGTCCGATTCCCGGCCAATGCAGACAAGCTTTTTGCTATCCATTGCATAGCCCTGTGATCACAAGAGGATAATGAAATGCCTTATCTTTTGATTCCTTTCTTACAGAGGGAATCTAAAAGCCTCCTGTCAGAAGTGGGATTCGAACCCACGCCTCCAGGGGAGACTGCGACCTGAACGCAGCGCCTTAGACCGCTCGGCCATCCTGACAACTGCTTGGTTGACAGGCAATTTTGAGCGGGTACACAGTCCGAAGGCATGGGTACGAATCTTGAGGAGGACGTTTTTTGAGCAGGTACCCAGCCTTACTAAAATCAGTAGCATGCTTTTTCTGGGCAAGAACATGAGCCTTGCTCACATCAAAAAGTCGACGGCTAGAACCCTGCAAACAGTGGTAGAATTCTCGCCTGCCACGCGGGAGGCCCGGGTCCGATTCCCGGCCAATGCAGACAAGCTTTTTGCTATCCATTGCATAGCCCTGTGATCACAAGAGGATAATGAAATGCCTTATCTTTTGATTCCTTTCTTACAGAGGGAATCTAAAAGCCTCCTGTCAGAAGTGGGATTCGAACCCACGCCTCCAGGGGAGACTGCGACCTGAACGCAGCGCCTTAGACCGCTCGGTCTTCCTGAAAACTGCTTGGTTGACAGGCAATTTTGAGCTGGTACACAGTCCGAAGGCATGGGTACGAATCTTGAGGAGGACGTTTTTTGAGCAGGTACCCAGCCTTACTAAAATCAGTAGCATGCTTTTTCTGGGCAAGAACATGAGCCTTGCTCACATCAATAAAGTCGACGGCTAGAACCCTGCAAACAAGTCAGAGTACTCAAGTCAAGCATTCTGCCTAAAAAACGCCCTGACTCTTGCCGACTGATATAAACATACAGCTGTGTAAAAATGGCTGTTTGTGTACAAACGTGCTCAAAGATTACGTACTTCATGGAGCTGACTTTGGCCACCTTACTAGAAGATCACTAAGTTGCTAACACCAAGCATTGGTGGTTCATGGAGCTGACTTTGGCCACCTGGCCAGCACATCACTACTTTGCTAACACCAAGCATTGGTGGTTCAATGGTAGAATTCTCGCCTGCCACGCGGGAGGCCCGGGTCCGATTCCCGGCCAATGCAGACAAGCTTTTTGCTATCAATTGCATAGCCCTGTGATCACAAGAGGATAATAAAATGCCTTATCTTTTGATTCCTTTCATACAGATATAAATATACAGCTGTGTAAAAATGGCTGTTTGTGTACAAACGTGCTTAAGGATTACGTACTTCATGGTGCTGACTTTGGCCACCTGGCTAGAACATTACTAAGTTGCTAACACCAAGCATTGGTGGTTCATGGAGCTGACTTTGGCCACCTTGCCAGCACATCACTAATTTGCTAACACCAAGCATTGGTGGTTCAGTGGTAGAATTCTCGCCTGCCACGCGGGAGGCCCGGGTCCGATTCCCGGCCAATGCAGACAAGCTTTTTGCTATCCATTGCATAGCCCTGTGATCACAAGAGGATAATGAAATGCCTTATCTTTTGATTCCTTTCTTACAGAGGGAATCTAAAAGCCTCCTGTCAGAAGTGGGATTCGAACCCACGCCTCCAGGGGAGACTGCGACCTGAACGCAGCGCCTTAGACCGCTCGTCCATCCTGACAACTGCTTGGTTGACAGGCAATTTTGAGCTGGTACACAGTCCGAAGGCATGGGTACGAATCTTGAGGAGGACGTTTTTTGAGCAGGTACCCAGCCTTACTAAAATCAGTAGCATGCTTTTTCTGGGCAAGAACATGAGCCTTGCTCACATCAAAAAGTCGACGGCTAGAACCCTGCAAACAAGTCAGAGTACTCAAGTCAAGCATTCTGCCTAAAAAAAGCCCTGAGTCTTGCCGACTGATATAAACATACAGCTGTGTAAAAACGGCTGTTTGTGTACAAACGTGCTCAAAGATTACGTACTTCATGGAGCTGACTTTGGCCACCTTACTAGAAGATCACTAAGTTGCTAACACCAAGCATTGGTGGTTCATGGAGCTGACTTTGGCCACCTGGCCAGCACATCACTAAGTTGCTGACACCAAGCATTGGTGGTTCAGTGGTAGAATTTTCGCCTGCCACGCGGGAGGCCCGGGTCCGATTCCCGGCCAATGCAGACAAGCTTTTTGCTATCAATTGCATAGCCCTGTGATCACAAGAGGATAATGAAATGCCTTATCTTTTGATTCCTTTCTTACAGAGGGAATCTAAAAGCCTCCTGTCAGAAGTGGGATTCGAACCCACGCCTCCAGGGGAGACTGCGACCTGAACGCAGCGCCTTAGACCGCTCGGTCTTCCTGAAAACTGCTTGGTTGACAGGCAATTTTGAGCTGGTACACAGTCCGAAGGCATGGGTACGAATCTTGAGGAGGACGTTTTTTGAGCAGGTACCCAGCCTTACTAAAATCAGTAGCATGCTTTTTCTGGGCAAGAACATGAGCCTTGCTCACATCAATAAAGTCGACGGCTAGAACCCTGCAAACAAGTCAGAGTACTCAAGTCAAGCATTCTGCCTAAAAAACGCCCTGACTCTTGCCGACTGATATAAACATACAGCTGTGTAAAAATGGCTGTTTGTGTACAAACGTGCTCAAAGATTACGTACTTCATGGAGCTGACTTTGGCCACCTTACTAGAAGATCACTAAGTTGCTAACACCAAGCATTGGTGGTTCATGGAGCTGACTTTGGCCACCTGGCCAGCACATCACTACTTTGCTAACACCAAGCATTGGTGGTTCAATGGTAGAATTCTCGCCTGCCACGCGGGAGGCCCGGGTCCGATTCCCGGCCAATGCAGACAAGCTTTTTGCTATCAATTGCATAGCCCTGTGATCACAAGAGGATAATAAAATGCCTTATCTTTTGATTCCTTTCATACAGATATAAATATACAGCTGTGTAAAAATGGCTGTTTGTGTACAAACGTGCTTAAGGATTACGTACTTCATGGTGCTGACTTTGGCCACCTGGCTAGAACATTACTAAGTTGCTAACACCAAGCATTGGTGGTTCATGGAGCTGACTTTGGCCACCTTGCCAGCACATCACTAATTTGCTAACACCAAGCATTGGTGGTTCAGTGGTAGAATTCTCGCCTGCCACGCGGGAGGCCCGGGTCCGATTCCCGGCCAATGCAGACAAGCTTTTTGCTATCCATTGCATAGCCCTGTGATCACAAGAGGATAATGAAATGCCTTATCTTTTGATTCCTTTCTTACAGAGGGAATCTAAAAGCCTCCTGTCAGAAGTGGGATTCGAACCCACGCCTCCAGGGGAGACTGCGACCTGAACGCAGCGCCTTAGACCGCTCGTCCATCCTGACAACTGCTTGGTTGACAGGCAATTTTGAGCTGGTACACAGTCCGAAGGCATGGGTACGAATCTTGAGGAGGACGTTTTTTGAGCAGGTACCCAGCCTTACTAAAATCAGTAGCATGCTTTTTCTGGGCAAGAACATGAGCCTTGCTCACATCAAAAAGTCGACGGCTAGAACCCTGCAAACAAGTCAGAGTACTCAAGTCAAGCATTCTGCCTAAAAAAAGCCCTGAGTCTTGCCGACTGATATAAACATACAGCTGTGTAAAAACGGCTGTTTGTGTACAAACGTGCTCAAAGATTACGTACTTCATGGAGCTGACTTTGGCCACCTTACTAGAAGATCACTAAGTTGCTAACACCAAGCATTGGTGGTTCATGGAGCTGACTTTGGCCACCTGGCCAGCACATCACTAAGTTGCTGACACCAAGCATTGGTGGTTCAGTGGTAGAATTTTCGCCTGCCACGCGGGAGGCCCGGGTCCGATTCCCGGCCAATGCAGACAAGCTTTTTGCTATCAATTGCATAGCCCTGTGATCACAAGAGGATAATAAAATGCCTTATCTTTTGATCCCTTTCTTACAGAGGGAATCTAAAAGCCTCCTGTCAGAAGTGGGATTCGAACCCACGCCTCCAGGGGAGACTGCGACCTGAACGCAGCGCCTTAGACCGCTCGGCCATCCTGACAACTGCTTGGCTGACAGGCATTTTTGAGCGGGTACACAGTCCGAAGGCATGGGTACGAATCTTGAGGAGGACGTTTTTTGAGCAGGTACCCAGCCTTACTAAAATCAGTAGCATGCTTTTTCTGGGCAAGAACATGAGCCTTGCTCACATCAATAAAGTCGACGGCTAGAACCCTGCAAACAAGTCAGAGTACTCAAGTCAAGCATTCTGCCTAAAAAACGCCCTGACTCTTGCCGACTGATATAAACATACAGCTGTGTAAAAATGGCTGTTTGTGTACAAACGTGCTCAAAGATTACGTACTTCATGGAGCTGACTTTGGCCACCTTACTAGAAGATCACTAAGTTGCAAACACCAAGCATTGGTGGTTCATGGAGCTGACTTTGGCCACCTGGCCAGCACATCACTAAGTTGCTGACACCAAGCATTGGTGGTTCAGTGGTAGAATTTTCGCCTGCCACGCGGGAGGCCCGGGTCCGATTCCCGGCCAATGCAGACAAGCTTTTTGCTATCAATTGCATAGCCCTGTGATCACAAGAGGATAATAAAATGCCTTATCTTTTGATTCCTTTCTTACATAGGGAATCTAAAAGCCTCCTGTCAGAAGTGGGATTCGAACCCACGCCTCCAGGGGAGACTGCGACCTGAACGCAGCGCCTTAGACCGCTCGGCCATCCTGACAACTGCTTGGTTGACAGGCAATTTTGAGCGGGTACACAGTCCGAAGGCATGGGTACGAATCTTGAGGAGGACGTTTTTTGAGCAGGTACCCAGCCTTACTAAAATCAGTAGCATGCTTTTTCTGGGCAAGAACATGAGCCTTGCTCACATCAAAAAGTCGACGGCTAGAACCCTGCAAACAAGTCAGAGTACTCAAGTCAAGCATTCTGCCTAAAAAAAGCCCTGAGTCTTGCCGACTGATATAAACATACAGCTGTGTAAAAATGGCTGTTTGTGTACAAACGTGCTCAAAGATTACGTACTTCATGGAGCTGACTTTGGCCACCTTACTAGAAGATCACTAAGTTGCTAACACCAAGCATTGGTGGTTCATGGAGCTGACTTTGGCCACCTTGCCAGCACATCACTATTTTTCTAACACCAAGCATTGGTGGTTCAGTGGTAGAATTCTCGCCTGCCACCCGGGAGGCCCGGGTCCGATTCCCGGCCAATGCAGACAAGCTTTTTGCTATCCATTGCATAGCCCTGTGATCACAAGAGGATAATAAAATGCCTTATCTTTTGATTCCTTTCTTACAGAGGGAATCTAAAAGCCTCCTGTCAGAAGTGGGATTCGAACCCACGCCTCCAGGGGAGACTGCGACCTGAACGCAGCGCCTTAGACCGCTCGGCCATCCTGACAACTGCTTGGTTGACAGGCAATTTTGAGTGGGTACACAGTCCGAAGGCATGGGTACGAATCTTGAGGAGGACATTTTTTGAGCAGGTACCCAGCCTTACTAAAATCAGTAGCATGCTTTTTCTGGGCAAGAACATGAGCCTTGCTCACATCAAAAAGTCGACGGCTAGAACCCTGCAAACAAGTCAGAGTACTCAAGTCAAGCATTCTGCCTAAAAAAAGCCCTGAGTCTTGCCGACTGATATAAACATACAGCTGTGTAAAAATGGCTGTTTGTGTACAAACGTGCTCAAAGATTACGTACTTCATGGAGCTGACTTTGGCCACCTTACTAGAAGATCACTAAGTTGCTAACACCAAGCATTGGTGGTTCATGGAGCTGACTTTGGCCACCTGGCCAGCACATCACTAAGTTGCTGACACCAAGCATTGGTGGTTCAGTGGTAGAATTTTCGCCTGCCACGCGGGAGGCCCGGGTCCGATTCCCGGCCAATGCAGACAAGCTTTATGCTATCAATTGCATAGCCCTGTGATCACAAGAGGATAATAAAATGCCTTATCTTTTGATTCCTTTCATACAGATATAAATATACAGCTGTGTAAAAATGGCTGTTTGTGTACAAACGTGCTTAAGGATTACGTACTTCATGGTGCTGACTTTGGCCACCTGGCTAGAACATTACTAAGTTGCTAACACCAAGCATTGGTGGTTCATGGAGCTGACTTTGGCCACCTTGCCAGCACATCACTAATTTGCTAACACCAAGCATTGGTGGTTCAGTGGTAGAATTCTCGCCTGCCACGCGGGAGGCCCGGGTCCGATTCCCGGCCAATGCAGACAAGCTTTTTGCTATCCATTGCATAGCCCTGTGATCACAAGAGGATAATGAAATGCCTTATCTTTTGATTCCTTTCTTACAGAGGGAATCTAAAAGCCTCCTGTCAGAAGTGGGATTCGAACCCACGCCTCCAGGGGAGACTGCGACCTGAACGCAGCGCCTTAGACCGCTCGGCCATCCTGACAACTGCTTGGTTGACAGGCAATTTTGAGTGGGTACACAGTCCGAAGGCATGGGTACGAATCTTGAGGAGGACATTTTTTGAGCAGGTACCCAGCCTTACTAAAATCAGTAGCATGCTTTTTCTGGGCAAGAACATGAGCCTTGCTCACATCAAAAAGTCGACGGCTAGAACCCTGCAAACAAGTCAGAGTACTCAAGTCAAGCATTCTGCCTAAAAAAAGCCCTGAGTCTTGCCGACTGATATAAACATACAGCTGTGTAAAAACGGCTGTTTGTGTACAAACGTGCTCAAAGATTACGTACTTCATGGAGCTGACTTTGGCCACCTTACTAGAAGATCACTAAGTTGCTAACACCAAGCATTGGTGGTTCATGGAGCTGACTTTGGCCACCTGGCCAGCACATCACTAAGTTGCTGACACCAAGCATTGGTGGTTCAGTGGTAGAATTTTCGCCTGCCACGCGGGAGGCCCGGGTCCGATTCCCGGCCAATGCAGACAAGCGTTTTGCTATCAATTGCATAGCCCTGTGATCACAAGAGGATAATAAAATGCCTTATCTTTTGATTCCTTTCATACAGATATAAATATACAGCTGTGTAAAAATGGCTGTTTGTGTACAAACGTGCTTAAGGATTACGTACTTCATGGTGCTGACTTTGGCCACCTGGCTAGAACATTACTAAGTTGCTAACACCAAGCATTGGTGGTTCAGTGGTAGAATTCTCGCCTGCCACGCGGGAGGCCCGGGTCCGATTCCCGGCCAATGCAGACAAGCTTTTTGCTATCCATTGCATAGCCCTGTGATCACAAGAGGATAATAAAATGCCTTATCTTTTGATCCCTTTCTTACAGAGGGAATCTAAAAGCCTCCTGTCAGAAGTGGGATTCGAACCCACGCCTCCAGGGGAGACTGCGACCTGAACGCAGTGCCTTAGACCGCTCGGCCATCCTGACAACTGCTTGGTTGACAGGCAATTTTGAGCGGGTACACAGTCCGAAGGCATGGGTACGAATCTTGAGGAGGACGTTTTTTGAGCAGGTACCCAGCCTTACTAAAATCAGTAGCATGCTTTTTCTGGGCAAGAACATGAGCCTTGCTCACATCAATAAAGTCGACGGCTAGAACCCTGCAAACAAGTCAGAGTACTCAAGTCAAGCATTCTGCCTAAAAAACGCCCTGAGTCTTGCCGACTGATATAAACATACAGTTGTGTAAAAATGGCTGTTTGTGTACAAACGTGCTCAAAGATTACGTACTTCATGGAGCTGACTTTGGCCACCTTACTAGAAGATCACTAAGTTGCTAACACCAAGCATTGGTGGTTCATGGAGCTGACTTTGGCCACCTGGCCAGCACATCACTAAGTTGTTGACACCAAGCATTGGTGGTTCAGAGCTAGAATTCTCGCCTGCCACGCGGGAGGCCCGGGTCCGATTCCCGGCCAATGCAGACAAGCTTTTTGCTATCAATTGCATAGCCCTGTGATCACAAGAGGATAATAAAATGCCTTATCTTTTGATCCCTTTCTTACAGAGGGAATCTAAAAGCCTCCTGTCAGAAGTGGGATTCGAACCCACGCCTCCAGGGGAGACTGGGACCTGAAAGCAGCGCCTTAGACCGCTCGGCCATCCTGACAACTGCTTGGCTGACAGCCATTTTTGAGCGGGTACACAGTCCGAAGGCATGGGTACGAATCTTGAGGAGGACGTTTTTGGAGCAGGTACCCAGCCTTACTAAAATCAGTAGCATGCTTTTTCTGGGCCTTGAGTTTTGCCGACTGATATAAATATACAGCTGTGTAAAAATGGCTGTTTGTGTACAAACGTGCTTAAGGATTACGTACTTCATGGTGCTGACTTTGGCCACCTGGCTAGAACATTACTAAGTTGCTAACACCAAGCATTGGTGGTTCATGGAGCTGACTTTGGCCACCTTGCCAGCACATCACTAATTTGCTAACACCAAGCATTGGTGGTTCAGTGGTAGACTTCTCGCCTGCCACGCGGGAGGCCCGGGTCCGATTCCCGGCCAATGCAGACAAGCTTTTTGCTATCCATTGCATAGCCCTGTGATCACAAGAGGATAATGAAATGCCTTATCTTTTGATTCCTTTCTTACAGAGGGAATCTAAAAGCCTCCTGTCAGAAGTGGGATTCGAACCCACGCCTCCAGGGGAGACTGCGACCTGAACGCAGCGCCTTAGACCGCTCGGTCTTCCTGAAAACTGCTTGGTTGAGAGGCAATTTTGAGCTGGTACACAGTCCGAAGGCATGGGTACGAATCTTGAGGAGGACGTTTTTTGAGCAGGTACCCAGCCTTACTAAAATCAGTAGCATGCTTTTTCTGGGCAAGAACATGAGCCTTGCTCACATCAATAAAGTCGACGGCTAGAACCCTGCAAACAAGTCAGAGTACTCAAGTCAAGCATTCTGCCTAAAAAATGCCCTGACT
The DNA here is from genome assembly GCA_036785175.1 of Eupleurogrammus muticus. Lineage (NCBI taxonomy): Eukaryota > Metazoa > Chordata > Actinopteri > Scombriformes > Trichiuridae > Eupleurogrammus > Eupleurogrammus muticus. The sequence goes on along the minus strand of JAYKQN010000004.1, from coordinate 12,980,206 downwards.
CTTGCCGACTGATATAAACATACAGCTGTGTAAAAATGGCTGTTTGTGTACAAACGTGCTCAAAGATTACGTACTTCATGGAGCTGACTTTGGCCACCTTACTAGAAGATCACTAAGTTGCTAACACCAAGCATTGGTGGTTCATGGAGCTGACTTTGGCCACCTGGCCAGCACATCACTACTTTGCTAACACCAAGCATTGGTGGTTCAATGGTAGAATTCTCGCCTGCCACGCGGGAGGCCCGGGTCCGATTCCCGGCCAATGCAGACAAGCTTTTTGCTATCAATTGCATAGCCCTGTGATCACAAGAGGATAATAAAATGCCTTATCTTTTGATTCCTTTCATACAGATATAAATATACAGCTGTGTAAAAATGGCTGTTTGTGTACAAACGTGCTCAAAGATTACGTACTTCGTGGAGCTGACTTTGGCCACCTTACTAGAAGATCACTAAGTTGCTAACAACAAGCATTGGTGGTTCATGGAGCTGACTTTGGCCACCTGGCCAGCACATCACTAAGTTGCTGACACTAAGCATTGGTGATTCAGTGGTAGAATTTTCGCCTGCCACGCGGGAGGCCCGGGTCCGATTCCTGGCCAATGCAGACAAGCTTTTTGCTATCAATTGCATAGCCCTGTGATCACAAGAGGATAATAAAATGCCTTATCTTTTGATTCCTTTTAATACAGATATAAATATACAGCTGTGTAAAAATGGCTGTTTGTGTACAAACGTGCTTAAGGATTACGTACTTCATGGTGCTGACTTTGGCCACCTGGCTAGAACATTAATAAGTTGCTAACACCAAGCATTGGTTGTTCATGGAGCTGACTTTGGCCACCTTGCCAGCACATCACTAATTTGCTAACACCAAGCATTGGTGGTTCAGTGGTAGAATTCTCGCCTGCCACGCGGGAGGCCCGGGTCCGATTCCCGGCCAATGCAGACAAGCTTTTTGCTATCCATTGCATAGCCCTGTGATCACAAGAGGATAATGAAATGCCTCATCTTTTGATTCCTTTCTTACAGAGGGAATCCAAAAGCCTCCTGTCAGAAGTAGGATTCGAACCCACGCCTCCAGGGGAGACTGCGACCTGAAAGCAGTTCCTTAGACCGCTCGGCCATCCTGACAACTGCTTGGTTGACAGGCAATTTTGAGCTGGTACACAGTCCGAAGGCATGGGTACGAATCTTGAGGAGGACGTTTTTTGAGCAGGTACCCACCCTTACTAAAATCAGTAGCATGCTTTTTCTGGGCAAGAACATGAGCCTTGCTCACATCAAAAAGTCGACGGCTAGAACCCTGCAAACAAGTCAGAGTACTCAAGTCAAGCATTCTGCCTAAAAAAAGCCCTGAGTCTTGCCGACTGATATAAACATACAGCTGTGTAAAAATGGCTGTTTGTGTACAAACGTGCTCAAAGATTACGTACTTCATGGAGCTGACTTTGGCCACCTTACTAGAAGATCACTAAGTTGCTAACACCAAGCATTGGTGGTTCATGGAGCTGACTTTGTCCACCTGGCCAGCACATCACTAATTTGCTAACACCAAGCATTGGTGGTTCAGTGGTAGAATTCTCGCCTGCCACGCGGGAGGCCCGGGTCAGATTCCCGGCCAATGCAGACAAGCTTTTTGCTATCCATTGCATAGCCCTGTGATCACAAGAGGATAATAAAATGCCTTATCTTTTGATTCCTTTCGGCCCCCTCCCTCGGCCATCGTGACAACTGCTTGGTTGACAGGCAATTTTGAGCGGGTACACAGTCTGAAGGCATGGGTACGAATCTTGAGGAGGACGTTTTTTGAGCAGGTACCCAGCCTTACTAAAATCAGTAGCATGCTTTTTCTGGGCCTTGAGTTTTGCCGACTGATATAAATATACAGCTGTGTAAAAATGGCTGTTTGTGTACAAACGTGCTTAAGGATTACGTACTTCATGGTGCTGACTTTGGCCACCTGGCTAGAACATTACTAAGTTGCTAACACCAAGCATTGGTGGTTCATGGAGCTGACTTTGGCCACCTTGCCAGCACATCACTAATTTGCTAACACCAAGCATTGGTGGTTCAGTGGTAGAATTCTCGCCTGCCACGCGGGAGGCCCGGGTCCGGTTCCCGGCCAATGCAGACAAGCTTTTTGCTATCCATTGCATAGCCCTGTGATCACAAGAGGATAATGAAATGCCTTATCTTTTGATTCCTTTCTTACAGAGGGAATCTAAAAGCCTCCTGTCAGAAGTGGGATTCGAACCCACGCCTCCAGGGGAGACTGCGACCTGAACGCAGCGCCTTAGACCGCTCGGTCTTCCTGAAAACTGCTTGGTTGACAGGCAATTTTGAGCTGGTACACAGTCCGAAGGCATGGGTACGAATCTTGAGGAGGACGTTTTTTGAGCAGGTACCCAGCCTTACTAAAATCAGTAGCATGCTTTTTCTGGGCAAGAACATGAGCCTTGCTCACATCAATAAAGTCGACGGCTAGAACCCTGCAAACAAGTCAGAGTACTCAAGTCAAGCATTCTGCCTAAAAAACGCCCTGACTCTTGCCGACTGATATAAACATACAGCTGTGTAAAAATGGCTGTTTGTGTACAAACGTGCTCAAAGATTACGTACTTCATGGAGCTGACTTTGGCCACCTTACTAGAAGATCACTAAGTTGCTAACACCAAGCATTGGTGGTTCATGGAGCTGACTTTGGCCACCTGGCCAGCACATCACTACTTTGCTAACACCAAGCATTGGTGGTTCAATGGTAGAATTCTCGCCTGCCACGCGGGAGGCCCGGGTCCGATTCCCGGCCAATGCAGACAAGCTTTTTGCTATCAATTGCATAGCCCTGTGATCACAAGAGGATAATAAAATGCCTTATCTTTTGATTCCTTTCATACAGATATAAATATACAGCTGTGTAAAAATGGCTGTTTGTGTACAAACGTGCTTAAGGATTACGTACTTCATAGTGCTGACTTTGGCCACCTGGCTAGAACATTACTAAGTTGCTAACACCAAGCATTGGTGGTTCATGGAGCTGACTTTGGCCACCTTGCCAGCACATCACTAATTTGCTAACACCAAGCATTGGTGGTTCAGTGGTAGAATTCTCGCCTGCCACGCGGGAGGCCCGGGTCCGATTCCCGTCCAATGCAGACAAGCTTTTTGCTATCCATTGCATAGCCCTGTGATCACAAGAGGATAATGAAATGCCTTATCTTTTGATTCCTTTCTTACAGAGGGAATCTAAAAGCCTCCTGTCAGAAGTGGGATTCGAATCCACGCCTCCAGGGGAGACTGCGACCTGAACGCAGCGCCTTAGACCGCTCGTCCATCCTGACAACTGCTTGGTTGACAGGCAATTTTGAGCTGGTACACAGTCCGAAGGCATGGGTACGAATCTTGAGGAGGACGTTTTTTGAGCAGGTACCCAGCCTTACTAAAATCAGTAGCATGCTTTTTCTGGGCAAGAACATGAGCCTTGCTCACATCAAAAAGTCGACGGCTAGAACCCTGCAAACAAGTCAGAGTACTCAAGTCAAGCATTCTGCCTAAAAAAAGCCCTGAGTCTTGCCGACTGATATAAACATACAGCTGTGTAAAAACGGCTGTTTGTGTACAAACGTGCTCAAAGATTACGTACTTCATGGAGCTGACTTTGGCCACCTTACTAGAAGATCACTAAGTTGCTAACACCAAGCATTGGTGGTTCATGGAGCTGACTTTGGCCACCTGGCCAGCACATCACTAAGTTGCTGACACCAAGCATTGGTGGTTCAGTGGTAGAATTTTCGCCTGCCACGCGGGAGGCCCGGGTCCGATTCCCGGCCAATGCAGACAAGCGTTTTGCTATCAATTGCATAGCCCTGTGATCACAAGAGGATAATAAAATGCCTTATCTTTTGATTCCTTTCATACAGATATAAATATACAGCTGTGTAAAAATGGCTGTTTGTGTACAAACGTGCTTAAGGATTACGTACTTCATGGTGCTGACTTTGGCCACCTGGCTAGAACATTACTAAGTTGCTAACACCAAGCATTGGTGGTTCAGTGGTAGAATTCTCGCCTGCCACGCGGGAGGCCCGGGTCCGATTCCCGGCCAATGCAGACAAGCTTTTTGCTATCCATTGCATAGCCCTGTGATCACAAGAGGATAATAAAATGCCTTATCTTTTGATCCCTTTCTTACAGAGGGAATCTAAAAGCCTCCTGTCAGAAGTGGGATTCGAACCCACGCCTCCAGGGGAGACTGCGACCTGAACGCAGCGCCTTAGACCGCTCGGCCATCCTGACAACTGCTTGGTTGACAGGCAATTTTGAGCGGGTACACAGTCCGAAGGCATGGGTACGAATCTTGAGGAGGACGTTTTTTGAGCAGGTACCCAGCCTTACTAAAATCAGTAGCATGCTTTTTCTGGGCAAGAACATGAGCCTTGCTCACATCAAAAAGTCGACGGCTAGAACCCTGCAAACAAGTCAGAGTACTCAAGTCAAGCATTCTGCCTAAAAAAAGCCCTGAGTCTTGCCGACTGATATAAACATACAGCTGTGTAAAAATGGCTGTTTGTGTACAAACGTGCTCAAAGATTACGTACTTCATGGAGCTGACTTTGGCCACCTTGCCAGCACATCACTAATTTGCTAACACCAAGCATTGGTGGTTCAGTGGTAGAATTCTCGCCTGCCACGCGGGAGGCCCGGGTCAGATTCCCGGCCAATGCAGACAAGCTTTTTGCTATCCATTGCATAGCCCTGTGATCACAAGAGGATAATAAAATGCCTTATCTTTTGATTCCTTTCTTACAGAGGGAATCTAAAAGCCTCCTGTCAGAAGTGGGATTCGAACCCACGCCTCGAGGGGAGACTGCGACCTGAACGCAGCGCCTTAGACCGCTCGGCCATCCTGACAACTGCTTGGTTGACAGGCAATTTTGAGCGGGTACACAGTCCGAAGGCAAGGGTACGAATCTTGAGGAGGACGTTTTTTGAGCAGGTACCCAGCCTTACTAAAATCAGTAGCATGCTTTTTCTGGGCAAGAACATGAGCCTTGCTCACATCAAAAAGTCGACGGCTAGAACCCTGCAAACAAGTCAGAGTACTCAAGTCAAGCATTCTGCCTAAAAAAAGCCCTGAGTCTTGCCCACTGATATAAACATACAGCTGTGTAAAAATGGCTGTTTGTGTACAAACGTGCTCAAAGATTACGTACTTCATGGAGCTGACTTTGGCCACCTTGCCAGCACATCACTAATTTGCTAACACCAAGCATTGGTGGTTCAGTGGTAGAATTCTCGCCTGCCACGCGGGAGGCCCGGGTCAGATTCCCGGCCAATGCAGACAAGCTTTTTGCTATCCATTGCATAGCCCTGTGATCACAAGAGGATAATGAAATGCCTTATCTTTTGATTCCTTTCTTACAGAGGGAATCTAAAAGCCTCCTGTCAGAAGTGGGATTCGAACCCACGCCTCCAGGGGAGACTGCAACCTGAACGCAGCGCCTTAGACCGCTCGGCCATCCTGACAACTGCTTGGTTGACAGGCAATTTTGAGCTGGTACACAGTCCGAAGGCATGGGTACGAATCTTGAGGAGGACGTTTTTTGAGCAGGTACCCAGCCTTACTAAAATCAGTAGCATGCTTTTTCTGGGCAAGAACATGAGCCTTGCTCACATCAAAAAGTCGACGGCTAGAAGCCTGCAAACAAGTCAGAGTACTCAAGTCAAGCATTCTGCCTAAAAAAAGCCCTGAGTCTTGCCGACTGATATAAACATACAGCTGTGTAAAAATGGCTGTTTGTGTACAAACGTGCTCAAAGATTACGTACTTCATGGAGCTGACTTTGGCCACCTTACTAGAAGATCACTAAGTTGCTAACACCAAGCATTGGTGGTTCATGGAGCTGACTTTGGCCACCTGGCCAGCACATCACTAAGTTGCTGACACCAAGCATTGGTGGTTCAGTGGTAGAGTTTTCGCCTGCCACGCGGGAGGCCCGGGTCCGATTCCCGGCCAATGCAGACAAGCTTTTTGCTATCAATTGCATAGCCCTGTGATCACAAGAGGATAATAAAATGCCTTATCTTTTGATCCCTTTCTTACAGAGGGAATCTAAAAGCCTCCTGTCAGAAGTGGGATTCGAACCCACGCCTCCAGGGGAGACTGCGACCTGAACGCAGCGCCTTAGACCGCTCGGCCATCCTGACAACTGCTTGGCTGACAGGCATTTTTGAGCGGGTACACAGTCCGAAGGCATGGGTACGAATCTTGAGGAGGACGTTTTTTGAGCAGGTACCCAGCCTTACTAAAATCAGTAGCATGCTTTTTCTGGGCAAGAACATGAGCCTTGCTCACATCAAAAAGTCGACGGCTAGAACCCTGCAAACAAGTCAGAGTACTCAAGTCAAGCATTCTGCCTAAAAAAAGCCCTGAGTCTTGCCGACTGATATAAACATACAGCTGTGTAAAAATGGCTGTTTGTGTACAAACGTGCTCAAAGATTACGTACTTCATGGAGCTGACTTTGGCCACCTTACTAGAAGATCACTAAGTTGCTAACACCAAGCATTGGTGGTTCATGGAGCTGACTTTGGCCACCTTGCCAGCACATCACTAATTTGCTAACACCAAGCATTGGTGGTTCAGTGGTAGAATTCTCGCCTGCCACGCGGGAGGCCCGGGTCCGATTCCCGGCCAATGCAGACAAGCTTTTTGCTATCAATTGCATAGCCCTGTGATCACAAGAGGATAATAAAATGCCTTATCTTTTGATCCCTTTCTTACAGAGGGAATCTAAAAGCCTCCTGTCAGAAGTGGGATTCGAACCCACGCCTCCAGGGGAGACTGCGACCTGAACGTAGCGCCTTAGACCGCTCGGCCATCCTGACAACTGCTTGGCTGACAGGCATTTTTGAGCGGGTACACAGTCCGAAGGCATGGGTCGAATCTTGAGGAGGACGTTTTTTGAGCAGGTACCCAGCCTTACTAAAATCAGTAGCATGCTTTTTCTGGGCAAGAACATGAGCCTTGCTCACATCAAAAAGTCGACGGCTAGAACCCTGCAAACAAGTCAGAGTACTCAAGTCAAGCATTCTGCCTAAAAAAAGCCCTGAGTCTTGCCGACTGATATAAACATACAGCTGTGTAAAAATGGCTGTTTGTGTACAAACGTGCTCAAAGATTACGTACTTCATGGAGCTGACTTTGGCCACCTTACTAGAAGATCACTAAGTTGCTAACACCAAGCATTGGTGGTTCATGGAGCTGACTTTGGCCACCTTGCCAGCACATCACTAATTTGCTAACACCAAGCATTGGTGGTTCAGTGGTAGAATTCTCGCCTGCCACGCGGGAGGCCCGGGTCCGATTTCCGGCCAATGCAGACAAGCTTTTTGCTATCAATTGCATAGCCCTGTGATCACAAGAGGATAATAAAATGCCTTATCTTTTGATCCCTTTCTTACAGAGGGAATCTAAAAGCCTCCTGTCAGAAGTGGGATTTGAACCCACGCCTCCAGGGGAGACTGCGACCTGAACGCAGCGCCTTAGACCGCTCGGCCATCCTGACAACTGCTTGGCTGACAGGCATTTTTGAGCGGGTACACAGTCCGAAGGCATGGGTCGAATCTTGAGGAGGACGTTTTTTGAGAAGGTACCCAGCCTTACTAAAATCAGTAGCATGCTTTTTCTGGGCAAGAACATGAGCCTTGCTCACATCAAAAAGTCGACGGCTAGAACCCTGCAAACAAGTCAGAGTACTCAAGTCAAGCATTCTGCCTAAAAAAAGCCCTGAGTCTTGCCGACTGATATAAACATACAGCTGTGTAAAAATGGCTGTTTGTGTACAAACGTGCTCAAAGATTACGTACTTCATGGAGCTGACTTTGGCCACCTTACTAGAAGATCACTAAGTTGCTAACACCAAGCATTGGTGGTTCATGGAGCTGACTTTGGCCACCTTGCCAGCACATCACTAATTTGCTAACACCAAGCATTGGTGGTTCAGTGGTAGAATTCTCGCCTGCCACGCGGGAGGCCCGGGTCCGATTCCCGGCCAATGCAGACAAGCTTTTTGCTATCCATTGCATAGCCCTGTGATCACAAGAGGATAATAAAATGCCTTATCTTTTGATTCCTTTCTTACAGAGGGAATCTAAAAGCCTCCTGTCAGAAGTGGGATTCGAACCCACGCCTCCAGGGGAGACTGCGACCTGAACGCAGCGCCTTAGACCGCTCGGCCATCCTGACAACTGCTTGGTTGACAGGCAATTTTGAGCTGGTACACAGTCCGAAGGCATGGGTACGAATCTTGAGGAGGACGTTTTTTGAGCAGGTACCCAGCCTTACTAAAATCAGTAGCATGCTTTTTCTGAGCAAGAACATGAGCCTTGCTCACATCAATAAAGTCGACGGCTAGAACCCTGCAAACAAGTCAGAGTACTCAAGTCAAGCATTCTGCCTAAAAAACGCCCTGACTCTTGCCGACTGATATAAACATACAGCTGTGTAAAAATGGCTGTTTGTGTACAAACGTGCTCAAAGATTACGTACTTCATGGAGCTGACTTTGGCCACCTTACTAGAAGATAACTAAGTTGCTAACACCAAGCATTGGTGGTTCATGGAGCTGACTTTGGCCACCTGGCCAGCACATCACTAAGTTGCTGACACCAAGCATTGGTGGTTCAGTGGTAGAATTCTCGCCTGCCACGCGGGAGGCCCGGGTCCGATTCCCGGCCAATGCAGACAAGCTTTTTGCTATCAATTGCATAGCCCTGTGATCACAAGAGGATAATAAAATGCCTTATCTTTTGATCCCTTTCTTACAGAGGGAATCTAAAAGCCTCCTGTCAGAAGTGGGATTCGAACCCACGCCTCCAGGGGAGACTGCGACCTGAACGCAGCGCCTTAGACCGCTCGGCCATCCTGACAACTGCTTGGCTGACAGGCATTTTTGAGCGGGTACACAGTCCGAAAGCATGGGTACGAATCTTGAGGAGGACGTTTTTTGAGCAGGTACCCAGCCTTACTAAAATCAGTAGCATGCTTTTTCTGGGCAAGAACATGAGCCTTGCTCACATCAAAAAGTCGACGGCTAGAACCCTGCAAACAAGTCAGAGTACTCAAGTCAAGCATTCTGCCTAAAAAAAGCCCTGAGTCTTGCCGACTGATATAAACATACAGCTGTGTAAAAATGGCTGTTTGTGTACAAATATGCTCAAAGATTACGTACTTCATGGAGCTGACTTTGGCCACCTTACTAGAAGATCACTAAGTTGCTAACACCAAGCATTGGTGGTTCATGGAGCTGACTTTGGCCACCTGGCCAGCACATCACTGAGTTGCTGACACCAAGCATTGGTGGTTCAGTGGTAGAATTCTCGCCTGCCACGCGGAAGGCCCGGGTCCGATTCCCGGCCAATGCAGACAAGCTTTTTGCTATCAATTGCATAGCCCTGTGATCACAAGAGGATAATAAAATGCCTTATCTTTTGATCCCTTTCTTACAGAGGGAATCTAAAAGCCTCCTGTCAGAAGTGGGATTCGAACCCACGCCTCCAGGGGAGACTGCGACCTGAACGCAGCGCCTTAGACCGCTCGGCCATCCTGACAACTGCTTGGCTGACAGGCATTTTTGAGCGGGTACACAGTCCGAAGGCATGGGTACGAATCTTGAGGAGGACGTTTTTTGAGCAGGTACCCAGCCTTACTAAAATCAGTAGCATGCTTTTTCTGGGCAAGAACATGAGCCTTGCTCACATCAAAAAGTCGACGGCTAGAACCCTGCAAACAAGTCAGAGTACTCAAGTCAAGCATTCTGCCTAAAAAAAGCCCTGAGTCTTGCCGACTGATATAAACATACAGCTGTGTAAAAATGGCTGTTTGTGTACAAACATGCTCAAAGATTACGTACTTCATGGAGCTGACTTTGGCCACCTTACTAGAAGATCACTAAGTTGCTAACACCAAGCATTGGTGGTTCATGGAGCTGACTTTGGCCACCTTGCCAGCACATCACTAATTTGCTAACACCAAGCATTGGTGGTTCAGTGGTAGAATTCTCGCCTGCCACGCGGGAGGCCCGGGTCCGATTCCCGGCCAATGCAGACAAGCTTTTTGCTATCCATTGCATAGCCCTGTGATCACAAGAGGATAATAAAATGCCTTATCTTTTGATCCCTTTCTTACAGAGGGAATCTAAAAGCCTCCTGTCAGAAGTGGGATTCGAACCCACGCCTCCAGGGGAGACTGCGACCTGAACGCAGCGCCTTAGACCGCTCGGCCATCCTGACAACTGCTTGGCTGACAGGCATTTTTGAGCGGGTACACAGTCCGAAGGCATGGGTACGAATCTTGAGGAGGACGTTTTTTGAGCAGATACCCAGCCTTACTAAAATCAGTAGCATGCTTTTTCTGGGCAAGAACATGAGCCTTGCTCACATCAAAAAGTCGACGGCTAGAACCCTGCAAACAAGTCAGAGTACTCAAGTCAAGCATTCTGCCTAAAAAAAGCCCTGAGTCTTGCCGACTGATATAAACATACAGCTGTGTAAAAATGGCTGTTTGTGTACAAACGTGCTCAAAGATTACGTACTTCATGGAGCTGACTTTGGCCACCTTACTAGAAGATCACTAAGTTGCTAACACCAAGCATTGGTGGTTCATGGAGCTGACTTTGGCCACCTGGCCAGCACATCACTAAGTTGCTGACACCAAGCATTGGTGGTTCAGTGGTAGAATTCTCGCCTGCCACGCGGGAGGCCCGGGTCCGATTCCCGGCCAATGCAGACAAGCTTTTTGCTATCCATTGCATAGCCCTGTGATCACAAGAGGATAATAAAATGCCTTATCTTTTGATTCCTTTCTTACAGAGGGAATCTAAAAGCCTCCTGTCAGAAGTGGGATTCGAACCCACGCCTCCAGGGGAGACTGCGACCTGAACGCAGCGCCTTAGACCGCTCGGCCATCCTGACAACTGCTTGGTTGACAGGCAATTTTGAGCTGGTACACAGTCCGAAGGCATGGGTACGAATCTTGAGGAGGACGTTTTTTGAGCAGGTACCCAGCCTTACTAAAATCAGTAGCATGCTTTTTCTGGGCAAGAACATGAGCCTTGCTCACATCAATAAAGTCGACGGCTAGAACCCTGCAAACAAGTCAGAGTACTCAAGTCAAGCATTCTGCCTAAAAAACGCCCTGACTCTTGCCGACTGATATAAACATACAGCTGTGTAAAAATGGCTGTTTGTGTACAAACGTGCTCAAAGATTACGTACTTCATGGAGCTGACTTTGGCCACCTTACTAGAAGATCACTAAGTTGCTAACACCAAGCATTGGTGGTTCATGGAGCTGACTTTGGCCACCTGGCCAGCACATCACTAAGTTGCTGACACCAAGCATTGGTGGTTCAGTGGTAGAATTCTCGCCTGCCACGCGGGAGGCCCGGGTCCGATTCCCGGCCAATGCAGACAAGCTTTTTGCTATCAATTGCATAGCCCTGTGATCACAAGAGGATAATAAAATGCCTTATCTTTTGATCCCTTTCTTACAGAGGGAATCTAAAAGCCTCCTGTCAGAAGTGGGATTCGAACCCACGCCTCCAGGGGAGACTGCGACCTGAACGCAGCGCCTTAGACCGCTCGGCCATCCTGACAACTGCTTGGCTGACAGGCATTTTTGAGCGGGTACACAGTCCGAACGCATGGGTACGAATCTTGAGGAGGACGTTTTTTGAGCAGGTACCCAGCCTTACTAAAATCAGTAGCATGCTTTTTCTGGGCAAGAACATGAGCCTTGCTCACATCAAAAAGTCGACGGCTAGAACCCTGCAAACAAGTCAGAGTACTCAAGTCAAGCATTCTGCCTAAAAAAAGCCCTGAGTCTTGCCGACTGATATAAACATACAGCTGTGTAAAAATGGCTGTTTGTGTACAAACGTGCTCAAAGATTACGTACTTCATGGAGCTGACTTTGGCCACCTGGCTAGAACATTACTAAGTTGCTAACACCAAGCATTGGTGGTTCATGGAGCTGACTTTGGCCACCTTGCCAGCACATCACTAATCTGCTAACACCAAGCATTGGTGGTTCAGTGGTAGAATTCTCGCCTGCCACGCGGGAGGCCCGGGTCCGATTCCCGGCCAATGCAGACAAGCTTTTTGCTATCCATTGCATAGCCCTGTGATCACAAGAGGATAATAAAATGCCTTATCTTTTGATTCCTTTCTTACAGAGGGAATCTAAAAGCCTCCTGTCAGAAGTGGGATTCGAACCCACGCCTCCAGGGGAGACTGCGACCTGAACGCAGCGCCTTAGACCGCTCGGCCATCCTGACAACTGCTTGGTTGACAGGCAATTTTGAGCTGGTACACAGTCCGAAGGCATGGGTACGAATCTTGAGGAGGACGTTTTTTGAGCAGGTACCCAGCCTTACTAAAATCAGTAGCATGCTTTTTCTGGGCAAGAACATGAGCCTTGCTCACATCAATAAAGTCGACGGCTAGAACCCTGCAAACAAGTCAGAGTACTCAAGTCAAGCATTCTGCCTAAAAAACGCCCTGACTCTTGCCGACTGATATAAACATACAGCTGTGTAAAAATGGCTGTTTGTGTACAAACGTGCTCAAAGATTACGTACTTCATGGAGCTGACTTTGGCCACCTTACTAGAAGATCACTAAGTTGCTAACACCAAGCATTGGTGGTTCATGGAGCTGACTTTGGCCACCTGGCCAGCACATCACTAAGTTGCTGACACCAAGCATTGGTGGTTCAGTGGTAGAATTCTCGCCTGCCACGCGGGAGGCCCGGGTCCGATTCCCGGCCAATGCAGACAAGCTTTTTGCTATCAATTGCATAGCCCTGTGATCACAAGAGGATAATAAAATGCCTTATCTTTTGATCCCTTTCTTACAGAGGGAATCTAAAAGCCTCCTGTCAGAAGTGGGATTCGAACCCACGCCTCCAGGGGAGACTGCGACCTGAACGCAGCGCCTTAGACCGCTCGGCCATCCTGACAACTGCTTGGCTGACAGGCATTTTTGAGCGGGTACACAGTCCGAACGCATGGGTACGAATCTTGAGGAGGACGTTTTTTGAGCAGGTACCCAGCCTTACTAAAATCAGTAGCATGCTTTTTCTGGGCAAGAACATGAGCCTTGCTCACATCAAAAAGTCGACGGCTAGAACCCTGCAAACAAGTCAGAGTACTCAAGTCAAGCATTCTGCCTAAAAAAAGCCCTGAGTCTTGCCGACTGATATAAACATACAGCTGTGTAAAAATGGCTGTTTGTGTACAAACGTGCTCAAAGATTACGTACTTCATGGAGCTGACTTTGGCCACCTGGCTAGAACATTACTAAGTTGCTAACACCAAGCATTGGTGGTTCATGGAGCTGACTTTGGCCACCTTGCCAGCACATCACTAATCTGCTAACACCAAGCATTGGTGGTTCAGTGGTAGAATTCTCGCCTGCCACGCGGGAGGCCCGGGTCCGATTCCCGGCCAATGCAGACAAGCTTTTTGCTATCCATTGCATAGCCCTGTGATCACAAGAGGATAATAAAATGCCTTATCTTTTGATTCCTTTCTTACAGAGGGAATCTAAAAGCCTCCTGTCAGAAGTGGGATTCGAACCCACGCCTCCAGGGGAGACTGCGACCTGAACGCAGCGCCTTAGACCGCTCGGCCATCCTGACAACTGCTTGGTTGACAGGCAATTTTGAGCTGGTACACAGTCCGAAGGCATGGGTACGAATCTTGAGGAGGACGTTTTTTGAGCAGGTACCCAGCCTTACTAAAATCAGTAGCATGCTTTTTCTGGGCAAGAACATGAGCCTTGCTCACATCAATAAAGTCGACGGCTAGAACCCTGCAAACAAGTCAGAGTACTCAAGTCAAGCATTCTGCCTAAAAAACGCCCTGACTCTTGCCGACTGATATAAACATACAGCTGTGTAAAAATGGCTGTTTGTGTACAAACGTGCTCAAAGATTACGTACTTCATGGAGCTGACTTTGGCCACCTTACTAGAAGATCACTAAGTTGCTAACACCAAGCATTGGTGGTTCATGGAGCTGACTTTGGCCACCTGGCCAGCACATCACTAAGTTGCTGACACCAAGCATTGGTGGTTCAGTGGTAGAATTCTCGCCTGCCACGCGGGAGGCCCGGGTCCGATTCCCGGCCAATGCAGACAAGCTTTTTGCTATCAATTGCATAGCCCTGTGATCACAAGAGGATAATAAAATGCCTTATCTTTTGATCCCTTTCTTACAGAGGGAATCTAAAAGCCTCCTGTCAGAAGTGGGATTCGAACCCACGCCTCCAGGGGAGACTGCGACCTGAACGCAGCGCCTTAGACCGCTCGGCCATCCTGACAACTGCTTGGCTGACAGGCATTTTTGAGCGGGTACACAGTCCGAAGGCATGGGTCGAATCTTGAGGAGGACGTTTTTTGAGCAGGTACCCAGCCTTACTAAAATCAGTAGCATGCTTTTTCTGGGCAAGAACATGAGCCTTGCTCACATCAAAAAGTCGACGGCTAGAACCCTGCAAACAAGTCAGAGTACTCAAGTCAAGCATTCTGCCTAAAAAAAGCCCTGAGTCTTGCCGACTGATATAAACATACAGCTGTGTAAAAATGGCTGTTTGTGTACAAACGTGCTCAAAGATTACGTACTTCATGGAGCTGACTTTGGCCACCTTACTAGAAGATCACTAAGTTGCTAACACCAAGCATTGGTGGTTCATGGAGCTGACTTTGGCCACCTGGCCAGCACATCACTAATTTGCTAACACCAAGCATTGGTGGTTCAGTGGTAGAATTCTCGCCTGCCACGCGGGAGGCCCGGGTCCGATTCCCGGCCAATGCAGACAAGCTTTTTGCTATCCATTGCATAGCCCTGTGATCACAAGAGGATAATAAAATGCCTTATCTTTTGATTCCTTTCTTACAGAGGGAATCTAAAAGCCTCCTGTCAGAAGTGGGATTCGAACCCACGCCTCCAGGGGAGACTGCGACCTGAACGCAGCGCCTTAGACCGCTCGGCCATCCTGACAACTGCTTGGTTGACAGGCAATTTTGAGCGGGTACACAGTCCGAAGGCATGGGTACGAATCTTGAGGAGGACGTTTTTTGAGCAGGTACCCAGCCTTACTAAAATCAGTAGCATGCTTTTTCTGGGCAAGAACATGAGCCTTGCTCACATCAAAAAGTCGACGGCTAGAACCCTGCAAACAAGTCAGAGTACTCAAGTCAAGCATTCTGCCTAAAAAAAGCCCTGAGTCTTGCCGACTGATATAAACATACAGCTGTGTAAAAACGGCTGTTTGTGTACAAACGTGCTCAAAGATTACGTACTTCATGGAGCTGACTTTGGCCACCTTACTAGAAGATCACTAAGTTGCTAACACCAAGCATTGGTGGTTCATGGAGCTGACTTTGGCCACCTTGCCAGCACATCACTAATTTGCTAACACCAAGCATTGGTGGTTCAGTGGTAGAATTCTCGCCTGCCACGCGGGAGGCCCGGGTCCGATTCCCGGCCAATGCAGACAAGCTTTTTGCTATCCATTGCATAGCCCTGTGATCACAAGAGGATAATGAAATGCCTTATCTTTTGATTCCTTTCTTACAGAGGGAATCTAAAAGCCACCTGTCAGAAGTGGGATTCGAACCCACGCCTCCAGGGGAGACTGCGACCTGAACGCAGCGCCTTAGACCGCTCGGTCTTCCTGAAAACTGCTTGGTTGACAGGCAATTTTGAGCTGGTACACAGTCCGAAGGCATGGGTACGAATCTTGAGGAGGACGTTTTTTGAGCAGGTACACAGCCTTACTAAAATCAGTAGCATGCTTTTTCTGGGCAAGAACATGAGCCTTGCTCACATCAATAAAGTCGACGGCTAGAACCCTGCAAACAAGTCAGAGTACTCAAGTCAAGCATTCTGCCTAAAAAACGCCCTGACTCTTGCCGACTGAAATAAACATACAGCTGTGTAAAAAAGGCTGTTTGTGTACAAACGTGCTCAAAGATTACGTACTTCATGGAGCTGACTTTGGCCACCTTACTAGAAGATCACTAAGTTGCTAACACCAAGCATTGGTGGTTCATGGAGCTGACTTTGGCCACCTTGCCAGCACATCACTAATTTGCTAACACCAAGCATTGGTGGTTCAGTGGTAGAATTCTTGCCTGCCACGCGGGAGGCCCGGGTCAGATTCCCGGCCAATGCAGACAAGCTTTTTGCTATCAATTGCATAGCCCTGTGATCACAAGAGGATAATAAAATGCCTTATCTTTTGATTCCTTTCATACAGATATAAATATACAGCTGTGTAAAAATGGCTGTTTGTGTACAAACGTGCTTAAGGATTAAGTACTTCATGGTGCTGACTTTGGCCACCTGGCTAGAACATTACTAAGTTGCTAACACCAAGCATTGGTGGTTCATGGAGCTGACTTTGGCCACCTTGCCAGCACATCACTAATTTGCTAACACCAAGCATTGGTGGTTCAGTGGTAGAATTCTCGCCTGCCACGCGGGAGGCCCGGGTCCGATTCCCGGCCAATGCAGACAAGCTTTTTGCTATCCATTGCATAGCCCTGTGATCACAAGAGGATAATGAAATGCCTTATCTTTTGATTCCTTTCTTACAGAGGGAATCTAAAAGCCTCCTGTCAGAAGTGGGATTCGAACCCACGCCTCCAGGGGAGACTGCGACCTGAACGCAGCGCCTTAGACCGCTCGGCCATCCTGACAACTGCTTGGGTGACAGGCAATTTTGAGCTGGTACACAGTCCGAAGGCATGGGTACGAATCTTGAGGAAGACGTTTTTTGAGCAGGTACCCAGCCTTACTAAAATCAGTAGCATGCTTTTTCTGGGCAAGAACATGAGCCTTGCTCACATCAAAAAGTCGACGGCTAGAACCCTGCAAACAAGTCAGAGTACTCAAGTCAAGCATTCTGCCTAAAAAAAGCCCTGAGTCTTGCCGACTGATATAAACATACAGCTGTGTAAAAATGGCTGTTTGTGTACAAACATGCTCAAAGATTACGTACTTCATGGAGCTGACTTTGGCCACCTTACTAGAAGATCACTAAGTTGCTAACACCAAGCATTGGTGGTTCATGGAGCTGACTTTGGCCACCTGGCCAGCACATCACTAAGTTGCTGACACCAAGCATTGGTGGTTCAGTGGTAGAATTCTCGCCTGCCACGCGGGAGGCCCGGGTCCGATTCCCGGCCAATGCAGACAAGCTTTTTGCTATCAATTGCATAGCCCTGTGATCACAAGAGGATAATAAAATGCCTTATCTTTTGATCCCTTTCTTACAGAGGGAATCTAAAAGCCTCCTGTCAGAAGTGGGATTCGAACCCACGCCTCCAGGGGAGACTGCGACCTGAACGCAGCGCCTTAGACCGCTCGGCCATCCTGACAACTGCTTGGCTGACAGGCATTTTTGAGCGGGTACACAGTCCGAAGGCATGGGTACGAATCTTGAGGAGGACGTTTTTTGAGCAGGTACCCAGCCTTACTAAAATCAGTAGCATGCTTTTTCTGGGCAAGAACATGAGCCTTGCTCACATCAAAAAGTCGACGGCTAGAACCCTGCAAACAAGTCAGAGTACTCAAGTCAAGCATTCTGCCTAAAAAAAGCCCTGAGTCTTGCTGACTGATATAAACATACAGCTGTGTAAAAATGGCTGTTTGTGTACAAACATGCTCAAAGATGACGTACGTCATGGAGCTGACTTTGGCCACCTTACTAGAAGATCACTAAGTTGCTAACACCAAGCATTGGTGGTTCATGGAGCTGACTTTGGCCACCTTGCCAGCACATCACTAATTTGCTAACACCAAGCATTGGTGGTTCAGTGGTAGAATTCTCGCCTGCCACGCGGGAGGCCCGGGTCCGATTCCCGGCCAATGCAGACAAGCTTTTTGCTATCCATTGCATAGCCCTGTGATCACAAGAGGATAATAAAATGCCTTATCTTTTGATCCCTTTCTTACAGAGGGAATCTAAAAGCCTCCTGTCAGAAGTGGGATTCGAACCCACGCCTCCAGGGGAGACTGCGACCTGAACGCAGCGCCTTAGACCGCTCGGCCATCCTGACAACTGCTTGGTTGACAGGCCATTTTGAGCGGGTACACAGTCCGAAGGCATGGGTACGAACCTTGAGGAGGACGTTTTTTGAGCAGGTACCCAGCCTTACTAAAATCAGTAGCATGCTTTTTCTGGGCAAGAACATGAGCCTTGCTCACATCAATAAAGTCGACGGCTAGAACCCTGCAAACAAGTCAGAGTACTCAAGTCAAGCATTCTGCCTAAAAAACGCCCTGACTCTTGCCGACTGATATAAACATACAGCTGTGTAAAAATGGCTGTTTGTGTACAAACGTGCTCAAAGATTACGTACTTCATGGAGCTGACTTTGGCCACCTTACTAGAAGATCACTAAGTTGCTAACACCAAGCATTGGTGGTTCATGGAGCTGACTTTGGCCACCTTGCCAGCACATCACTAATTTGCTAACACCAAGCATTGGTGGTTCAGTGGTAGAATTCTCGCCTGCCACGCGGGAGGCCCGGGTCCGATTCCCGGCCAATGCAGACATGCTTTTTGCTATCAATTGCATAGCCCTGTGATCACAAGAGGATAATAAAATGCCTTATCTTTTGATTCCTTTCATACAGATATAAATATACAGCTGTGTAAAAATGGCTGTTTGTGTACAAACGTGCTTAAGGATTAAGTACTTCATGGTGCTGACTTTGGCCACCTGGCTAGAACATTACTAAGTTGCTAACACCAAGCATTGGTGGTTCATGGAGCTGACTTTGGCCACCTTGCCAACACATCACTAATTTGCTAACACCAAGCATTGGTGGTTCAGTGGTAGAATTCTCGCCTGCCACGCGGGAGGCCCGGGTCCGATTCCCGGCCAATGCAGACAAGCTTTTTGCTATCCATTGCATAGCCCTGTGATCACAAGAGGATAATGAAATGCCTTATCTTTTGATTCCTTTCTTACAGAGGGAATCTAAAAGCCTCCTGTCAGAAGTGGGATTCGACCCACGCCTCCACGGGAGACTGCGACCTGAACGCAGCGCCTTAGACCGCTCGGCCATCCTGACAACTGCTTGGTTGACAGGCAATTTTGAGCTGGTACACAGTCCGAAGGCATGGGTACGAATCTTGAGGAGGACGTTTTTTGAGCAGGTACCCAGCCTTACTAAAATCAGTAGCATGCTTTTTCTGGGCAAGAACATGAGCCTTGCTCACATCAAAAAGTCGACGGCTAGAACCCTGCAAACAAGTCAGAGTACTCAAGTCAAGCATTCTGCCTAAAAAAAGCCCTGAGTCTTGCCGACTGATATAAACATACAGCTGTGTAAAAATGGCTGTTTGTGTACAAACGTGCTCAAAGATTACGTACTTCATGGAGCTGACTTTGGCCACCTTACTAGAAGATCACTAAGTTGCTAACACCAAGCATTGGTGGTTCATGGAGCTGACTTTGGCCACCTTGCCAGCACATCACTAATTTGCTAACACCAAGCATTGGTGGTTCAGTGGTAGAATTCTCGCCTGCCACGCGGGAGGCCCGGGTCTGATTCCCGGCCAATGCAGACAAGCTTTTTGCTATCCATTGCATAGCCCTGTGATCACAAGAGGATAATGAAATGCCTTATCTTTTGATTCCTTTCTTACAGAGGGAATCTAAAAGCCTCCTGTCAGAAGTGGGATTCGAACCCACGCCTCCAGGGGAGACTGCGACCTGAACGCAGCGCCTTAGACCGCTCGGTCTTCCTGAAAACTGCTTGGTTGACAGGCAATTTTGAGCTGGTACACAGTCCGAAGGCATGGGTACGAATCTTGAGGAGGACGTTTTTTGAGCAGGTACACAGCCTTACTAAAA
Source organism: Eupleurogrammus muticus (assembly GCA_036785175.1). Lineage (NCBI taxonomy): Eukaryota > Metazoa > Chordata > Actinopteri > Scombriformes > Trichiuridae > Eupleurogrammus > Eupleurogrammus muticus. Next base: position 12,960,274 of record JAYKQN010000004.1, on the reverse strand, counting down.
TCAGTAGCATGCTTTTTCTGGGCAAGAACATGAGCCTTGCTCACATCAATAAAGTCGACGGCTAGAACCCTGCAAACAAGTCAGAGTACTCAAGTCAAGCATTCTGCCTAAAAAACGCCCTGACTCTTGCCGACTGATATAAACATACAGCTGTGTAAAAAAGGCTGTTTGTGTACAAACGTGCTCAAAGATTACGTACTTCATGGTGCTGACTTTGGCCACCTGGCTAGAACATTACTAAGTTGCTAACACCAAGCATTGGTGGTTCATGGAGCTGACTTTGGCCACCTTGCCAGCACATCACTAATTTGCTAACACCAAGCGTTGGTGGTTCAGTGGTAGAATTCTCGCCTGCCACGCGGGAGGCCCGGGTCCGATTCCCGGCCAATGCAAACAAGCTTTTTGCTATCCATTGCATAGCCCTGTGATCACAAGAGGATAATGAAATGCCTTATCTTTTGATTCCTTTCTTACAGAGGGAATCTAAAAGCCTCCTGTCAGAAGTGGGATTCGAACCTACGCCTCCAGGGGAGACTGCGACCTGAACACAGCGCCTTAGACCGCTCGGCCATCCTGACAACTGCTTGGTTGACAGGCAATTTTGAGCGGGTACACAGTCCGAAGGCATGGGTACGAATCTTGAGGAGGACGTTTTTTGAGCAGGTACCCAGCCTTACTAAAATCAGTAGCATGCTTTTTCTGGGCAAGAACATGAGCCTTGCTCACATCAAAAAGTCGACGGCTAGAACCCTGCAAACAAGTCAGAGTACTCAAGTCAAGCATTCTGCCTAAAAAAAGCCCTGAGTCTTGCCGACTGATATAAACATACAGCTGTGTAAAAACGGCTGTTTGTGTACAAACGTGCTCAAAGATTACGTACTTCATGGAGCTGACTTTGGCCACCTTACTAGAAGATCACTAAGTTGCTAACACCAAGCATTGGTGGTTCATGGAGCTGACTTTGGCCACCTTGCCAGCACATCACTAATTTGCTAACACCAAGCATTGGTGGTTCAGTGGTAGAATTCTCGCCTGCCACGCGGGAGGCCCGGGTCCGATTCCCGGCCAATGCAGACAAGCTCTTTGCTATCCATTGCATAGCCCTGTGATCACAAGAGGATAATAAAATGCCTTATCTTTTGATTCCTTTCTTACAGAGGGAATCTAAAAGCCTCCTGTCAGAAGTGGGATTCGAACCCACGCCTCCAGGGGAGACTGCGACCTGACCGCAGCGCCTTAGACCGCTCGGCCATCCTGACAACTGCTTGGTTGACAGGCAATTTTGAGCGGGTACACAGTCTGAAGGCATGGGTACGAATCTTGAGGAGGACGTTTTTTGAGCAGGTACCCAGCCTTACTAAAATCAGTAGCATGCTTTTTCTGGGCCTTGAGTTTTGCCGACTGATATAAATATACAGCTGTGTAAAAATGGCTGTTTGTGTACAAACGTGCTTAAGGATTACGTACTTCATGGTGCTGACTTTGGCCACCTGGCTAGAACATTACTAAGTTGCTAACACCAAGCATTGGTGGTTCATGGAGCTGACTTTGGCCACCTTGCCAGCACATCACTAATTTGCTAACACCAAGCATTGGTGGTTCAGTGGTAGAATTCTTGCCTGCCACTCGGGAGGCCCGGGTCCGATTCCCGGCCAATGCAGACAAGCTTTTTGCTATCCATTGCATAGCCCTGTGATCACAACAGTATAATGAAATGCCTTATCTTTTGATTCCTTTCTTACAGAGGGAATCTAAAAGCCTCCTGTCAGAAGTGGGATTCGAACCCACGCCTCCAGGGGAGACTGCGACCGGAACGCAGCGCCTTAGACCGCTCGGTCTTCCTGAAAACTGCTTGGTTGACAGGATATTTTGAGCTGGTACACAGTCCGAAGGCATGGGTACGAATCTTGAGGAGGACGTTTTTTGAGCAGGTACCCAGCCTTACTAAAATCAGTAGCATGCTTTTTCTGGGCAAGAACATGAGCCTTGCTCACATCAATAAAGTCGACGGCTAGAACCCTGCAAACAAGTCAGAGTACTCAAGTCAAGCGTTCTGCCTAAAAAACGCCCTGACTCTTGCCGTCTGATATAAACATACAGCTGTGTAAAAATGGCTGTTTGTGTACAAACGTGCTCAAAGATTACGTACTTCATGGAGCTGACTTTGGCCACCTTACTAGAAGATCACTAAGTTGCTAACACCAAGCATTGGTGGTTCATGGAGCTGACTTTGGCCACCTGGCCAGCACATCACTAAGTTGCTGACACCAAGCATTGGTGGTTCAGTGGTAGAATTCTCGCCTGCCACGCAGTAGCATGCTTTTTCTGGGCAAGAACATGAGCCTTGCTCACATCAAAAAGTCGACGGCTAGAACCCTGCAAACAAGTCAGAGTACTCAAGTCAAGCATTCTGCCTAAAAAACGCCCTGACTCTTGCCGACTGATATAAACATACAGCTGTGTAAAAATGGCTGTTTGTGTACAAACGTGCTCAAAGATTACGTACTTCATGGAGCTGACTTTGGCCACCTTACTAGAAGATCACTAAGTTGCTAACACCAAGCATTGGTGGTTCATGGAGCTGACTTTGGCCACCTGGCCAGCACATCACTAAGTTGCTGACACCAAGCATTGGTGGTTCAGTGGTAGAATTCTCGCCTGCCACGCGGGAGGCCCGGGTCCGATTCCCGGCCACTGCAGACAAGCTTTTTGCTATCCATTGCATAGCCCTGTGATCACAAGAGGATAATGAAATGCCTTATCTTTTGATTCCTTTCTTACAGAGGGAATCTAAAAGCCTCCTGTCAGAAGTAGGATTCGAACCCACGCCTCCAGGGGAGACTGCGACCTGAACGCAGCGCCTTAGACCGCTCGGCCATCCTGACATCTGCTTGGTTGACAGGCAATTTTGAGCTGGTACACAGTCCAAAGGCATGGGTACGAATCTTGAGGAGGACGTTTTTTGAGCAGGTACCCAGCCTTACTAAAATCAGTAGCATGCTTTTTCTGGGCCTTGAGTTTTGCCGACTGATATAAATATACAGCTGTGTAAAAATGGCTGTTTGTGTACAAACGTGCTTAAGGATTACGTACTTCATGGTGCTGACTTTGGCCACCTGGCTAGAACATTACTAAGTTGCTAACACCAAGCATTGGTGGTTCATGGAGCTGACTTTGGCCACCTTGCCAGCACATCACTACTTTGCTAACACCAAGCATTGGTGGTTCAGTGGTAGAATTCTCGCCTGCCACGCGGGAGGCCCGGGTCCGATTCCCGGTCAATGCAGACAAGCTTTTTGCTATCCATTGCATAGCCCTGTGATCACAAGAGGATAATAAAATGCCTTATCTTTTGATTCCTTTCTTACAGAGGGAATCTAAAAGCCTCATGTCAGAAGTGGGATTCGAACCCACGCCTCCAGGGGAGACTGCGAACTGAAGGCAGCGCCTTAGACCGCTCGGCCATCCTGACAACTGCTTGGTTGACAGGCAATTTTGAGCGGGTACACAGTCCGAAGCCACGCCTCCAGGGGAGACTGCGACCTGAACGCAGCGCCTTAGACCGCTCGGTCTTCCTGAAAACTGCTTGGTTGACAGGCAATTTTGAGCTGGTACACAGTCCGAAGGCATGGGTACGAATCTTGAGGAATACGTTTTTTGAGCAGGTACCCAGCCTTACTAAAATCAGTAGCATGCTTTTTCTGGGCAAGAACATGAGCCTTGCTCACATCAAAAAGTCGACGGCTAGAACCCTGCAAACAAGTCAGAGTACTCAAGTCAAGCATTCTGCCTAAAAAACGCCCTGACTCTTGCCGACTGATATAAACATACAGCTGTGTAAAAATGGCTGTTTGTGTACAAACGTGCTCAAAGATTACGTACTTCATGGAGCTGACTTTGGCCACCTTACTAGAAGATCACTAAGTTGCTAACACCAAGCATTGGTGGTTCATGGAGCTGACTTTGGCCACCTGGCCAGCACATCACTAAGTTGCTGACACCAAGCATTGGTGGTTCAGTGGTAGAATTCTCGCCTGCCACGCGGGAGGCCCGGGTCCGATTCCCGGCCAATGCAGACAAGCTTTTTGCTATCCATTGCATAGCCCTGTGATCACAAGAGGATAATGAAATGCCTTATCTTTTGATTCCTTTCTTACAGAGGGAATCTAAAAGCCTCCTGTCAGAAGTGGGATTCGAACCCACGCCTCCAGGGGAGACTGCGACCTGAACGCAGCGCCTTAGACCGCTCGGCCATCCTGACATCTGCTTGGTTGACAGGCAATTTTGAGCTGGTACACAGTCCAAAGGCATGGGTACGAATCTTGAGGAGGACGTTTTTTGAGCAGGTACCCAGCCTTACTAAAATCAGTAGCATGCTTTTTCTGGGCCTTGAGTTTTGCCGACTGATATAAATATACAGCTGTGTAAAAATGGCTGTTTGTGTACAAACGTGCTTAAGGATTACGTACTTCATGGTGCTGACTTTGGCCACCTGGCTAGAACATTACTAAGTTGCTAACACCAAGCATTGGTGGTTCATGGAGCTGACTTTGGCCACCTTGCCAGCACATCACTAATTTGCTAACACCAAGCATTGGTGGTTCAGTGGTAGAATTCTCGCCTGCCACGCGGGAGGCCCGGGTCCGATTCCCGGCCAATGCAGACAAGCTTTTTGCTATCCATTGCATAGCCCTGTGATCACAAGAGGATAATAAAATGCCTTATCTTTTGATTCCTTTCTTACAGAGGGAATCTAAAAGCCTCATGTCAGAAGTGGGATTCGAACCCACGCCTCCAGGGGAGACTGCGACCTGAAGGCAGCGCCTTAGACCGCTCGGCCATCCTGACAACTGCTTGGTTGACAGGCAATTTTGAGCGGGTACACAGTCCGAAGCCACGCCTCCAGGGGAGACTGCGACCTGAACGCAGCGCCTTAGACCGCTCGGTCTTCCTGAAAACTGCTTGGTTGACAGGCAATTTTGAGCTGGTACACAGTCCGAAGGCATGGGTACGAATCTTGAGGAATACGTTTTTTGAGCAGGTACCCAGCCTTACTAAAATCAGTAGCATGCTTTTTCTGGGCAAGAACATGAGCCTTGCTCACATCAAAAAGTCGACGGCTAGAACCCTGCAAACAAGTCAGAGTACTCAAGTCAAGCATTCTGCCTAAAAAAAGCCCTGAGTCTTGCCGACTGATATAAACATACAGCTGTGTAAAAATGGCTGTTTGTGTACAAACGTGCTCAAAGATTACGTACTTCATGGAGCTGACTTTGGCCACCTTACTAGAAGATCACTAAGTTGCTAACACCAAGCATTGGTGGTTCATGGAGCTGACTTTGGCCACCTGGCCAGCACATCACTAATTTGCTAACACCAAGCATTGGTGGTTCAGTGGTAGAATTCTCGCCTGCCACGCGGGAGGCCCGGGTCCGATTCCCGGCCAATGCAGACAAGCTTTTTGCTATCCATTGCATAGCCCTGTGATCACAAGAGGATAATAAAATGCCTTATCTTTTGATTCCTTTCTTACAGAGGGAATCTAAAAGCCTCCTGTCAGAAGTGGGATTCGAACCCACGCCTCCAGGGGAGACTGCGACCTGAACGCAGCGCCTTAGACCGCTCGGCCATCCTGACAACTGCTTGGTTGACAGGCAATTTTGAGCGGGTACACAGTCCGAAGGCATGGGTACGAATCTTGAGGAGGACGTTTTTTGAGCAGGTACCCAGCCTTACTAAAATCAGTAGCATGCTATCCATTGCATAGCCCTGTGATCACAAGAGGATAATAAAATGCCTTATCTTTTGATTCCTTTCTTACAGAGGGAATCTAAAAGCCTCCTGTCAGAAGTGGGATTCGAACCCACGCCTCCAGGGGAGACTGCGACCTGAACGCAGCGCCTTAGACCGCTCGGCCATCCTGACAACTGCTTGGTTGACAGACAATTTTGAGCGGGTACACAGTCCGAAGGCATGGGTACGAATCTTGAGGAGGACGTTTTTTGAGCAGGTACCCAGCCTTACTAAAATCAGTAGCATGCTTTTTCTGGGCAAGAACATGAGCCTTGCTCACATCAAAAAGTCGACGGCTAGAACCCTGCAAACAAGTCAGAGTACTCAAGTCAAGCATTCTGCCTAAAAAAAGCCCTGAGTCTTGCCGACTGATATAAACATACAGCTGTGTAAAAATGGCTGTTTGTGTACAAACGTGCTCAAAGATTACGTACTTCATGGAGCTGACTTTGGCCACCTTACTAGAAGATCACTAAGTTGCTAACACCAAGCATTGGTGGTTCATGGAGCTGACTTTGGCCACCTGGCCAGCACATCACTAAGATGCTGACACCAAGCATTGGTGGTTCAGTGGTAGAATTCTCGCCTGCCACGCGGGAGGCCCGGGTCTGATTCCCGGCCAATGCAGACAAGCTTTTTGCTATCCATTGCATAGCCCTGTGATCACAAGTGGATAATAAAATGCCTTATCTTTTGATTCCTTTCTTACAGAGGGAATCTAAAATCCTCCTGTCAGAAGTGGGATTCGAACCCACGCCTCCAGGGGAGACTGCGACCTGAACGCAGCGCCTTAGACCGCTCGGCCATCCTGACAATTGCTTGGTTGACAGGCATTTTTGAGCGGGTACACAGTCTGAAGGCATGGGTACGAATCTTGAGGAGGACGTTTTTTGAGCAGGTACCCAGCCTTACTAAAATCAGTAGCATGCTTTTTCTGGGCCTTGAGTTTTGCCGACTGATATAAATATACAGCTGTGTAAAAATGGCTGTTTGTGTACAAACGTGCTTAAGGATTACGTACTTCATGGTGCTGACTTTGGCCACCTGGCTAGAACATTACTAAGTTGCTAACACCAAGCATTGGTGGTTCATGGAGCTGACTTTGGCCACCTTGCCAGCACATCACTAATTTGCTAACACCAAGCATTGGTCGTTCAGTGGTAGAATTCTCGCCTGCCACGCGGGAGGCCCGGGTCCGATTCCCGGCCAATGCAGACAAGCTTTTTGCTATCCATTGCCCTGTGATCACAAGAGGATAATGAAATGCCTTATCTTTTGATTCCTTTCTTACAGAGGGAATCTAAAAGCCTCCTGTCAGAAGTGGGATTCGAACCCACGCCTCCAGGGGAGACTGCGACCTGAACGCAGCGCCTTAGACCGCTCGGCCATCCTGACAACTGCTTGGTTGACAGGCAATTTTGAGCTGGTACACAGTCCGAAGGCATGGGTACGAATCTTGAGGAGGACGTTTTTTGAGCAGGTACCCAGCCTTACTAAAATCAGTAGGACTGCGACCTGAACGCAGCGCCTTAGACCGCTCGGCAATCCTGACAACTGCTTGGTTGACAGGCAATTTTGAGCGGGTACACAGTCCGAAGGCATGGGTACGAATCTTGAGGAGGACGTTTTTTGAGCAGGTACCCAGCCTTACTAAAATCAGTAGCATGCTTTTTCTGGGCCTTGAGTTTTGCCGACTGATATAAATATACAGCTGTGTAAAAATGGCTGTTTGTGTACAAACGTGCTTAAGGATTACGTACTTCATGGTGCTGACTTTGGCGACCTGGCTAGAACATTACTAAGTTGCTAACACCAAGCATTGGTGGTTCATGGAGCTGACTTTGGCCACCTTGCCAGCACACCACTAATTTGCTAACACCAAGCATTGGTGGTTCAGTGGTAGAATTCTCGCCTGCCACGCGGGAGGCCCGGGTCCGATTCCCGGCCAATGCAGACAAGCTTTTTGCTATCCATTGCATAGCCCTGTGATCACAAGAGGATAATAAAATGCCTTATCTTTTGATTCCTTTCTTACAGAGGGAATCTAAAAGCCTCCTGTCAGAAGTGGGATTCGAACCCACGCCTCCAGGGGAGACTGCAACCTGAACGCAGCGCCTTAGACCGCTCGGCCATCCTGACAACTGCTTGGTTGACAGGCAATTTTGAGCGGGTACACAGTCCGAAGGCATGGGTACGAATCTTGAGGAGGACGTTTTTTGAGCAGGTACCCAGCCTTACTAAAATCAGTAGCATGCTTTTTCTGGGCAAGAACATGAGCCTTGCTCACATCAATAAAGTCGACGGCTAGAACCCTGCAAACAAGTCAGAGTACTCAAGTCAAGCATTCTGCCTAAAAAACGCCCTGAGTCTTGCCGACTGATATAAACATACAGTTGTGTAAAAATGGCTGTTTGTGTACAAACGTGCTCAAAGATTACGTACTTCATGGAGCTGACTTTGGCCACCTTACTAGAAGATCACTAAGTTGCTAACACCAAGCATTGGTGGTTCATGGAGCTGACTTTGGCCACCTGACCAGCACATCACTAAGTTGCTGACACCAAGCATTGGTGGTTCAGAGCTAGAATTCTCGCCTGCCACGCGGGAGGCCCGGGTCCGATTCCCGGCCAATGCAGACAAGCTTTTTGCTATCAATTGCATAGCCCTGTGATCACAAGAGGATAATAAAATGCCTTATCTTTTGATCCCTTTCTTACAGAGGGAATCTAAAAGCCTCCTGTCAGAAGTGGGATTCGAACCCACGCCTCCAGGGGAGACTGGGACCTGAACGCAGCGCCTTAGACCGCTCGGCCATCCTGACAACTGCTTGGCTGACAGCCATTTTTGAGCGGGTACACAGTCCGAAGGCATGGGTACGAATCTTGAGGAGGACGTTTTTGGAGCAGGTACCCAGCCTTACTAAAATCAGTAGCATGCTTTTTCTGGGCCTTGAGTTTTGCCGACTGATATAAATATACAGCTGTGTAAAAATGGCTGTTTGTGTACAAACGTGCTTAAGGATTACGTACTTCATGGTGCTGACTTTGGCCACCTGGCTAGAACATTACTAAGTTGCTAACACCAAGCATTGGTGGTTCATGGAGCTGACTTTGGCCACCTTGCCAGCACATCACTAATTTGCTAACACCAAGCATTGGTGGTTCAGTGGTAGACTTCTCGCCTGCCACGCGGGAGGCCCGGGTCCGATTCCCGGCCAATGCAGACAAGCTTTTTGCTATCCATTGCATAGCCCTGTGATCACAAGAGGATAATGAAATGCCTTATCTTTTGATTCCTTTCTTACAGAGGGAATCTAAAAGCCTCCTGTCAGAAGTGGGATTCGAACCCACGCCTCCAGGGGAGACTGCGACCTGAACGCAGCGCCTTAGACCGCTCGGTCTTCCTGAAAACTGCTTGGTTGAGAGGCAATTTTGAGCTGGTACACAGTCCGAAGGCATGGGTACGAATCTTGAGGAGGACGTTTTTTGAGCAGGTACCCAGCCTTACTAAAATCAGTAGCATGCTTTTTCTGGGCAAGAACATGAGCCTTGCTCACATCAATAAAGTCGACGGCTAGAACCCTGCAAACAAGTCAGAGTACTCAAGTCAAGCATTCTGCCTAAAAAATGCCCTGACTCTTGCCGACTGATATAAACATACAGCTGTGTAAAAATGGCTGTTTGTGTACAAACGTGCTCAAAGATTACGTACTTCGTGGAGCTGACTTTGGCCACCTTACTAGAAGATCACTAAGTTGCTAACAACAAGCATTGGTGGTTCATGGAGCTGACTTTGGCCACCTGGCCAGCACATCACTAAGTTGCTGACACTAAGCATTGGTGATTCAGTGGTAGAATTTTCGCCTGCCACGCGGGAGGCCCGGGTCCGATTCCTGGCCAATGCAGACAAGCTTTTTGCTATCAATTGCATAGCCCTGTGATCACAAGAGGATAATAAAATGCCTTATCTTTTGATTCCTTTTAATACAGATATAAATATACAGCTGTGTAAAAATGGCTGTTTGTGTACAAACGTGCTTAAGGATTACGTACTTCATGGTGCTGACTTTGGCCACCTGGCTAGAACATTAATAAGTTGCTAACACCAAGCATTGGTTGTTCATGGAGCTGACTTTGGCCACCTTGCCAGCACATCACTGATTTGCTAACACCAAGCATTGGTGGTTCAGTGGTAGAATTCTCGCCTGCCACGCGGGAGGCCCGGGTCCGATTCCCGGCCAATGCAGACAAGCTTTTTGCTATCCATTGCATAGCCCTGTGATCACAAGAGGATAATGAAATGCCTTATCTTTTGATTCCTTTCTTACAGAGGGAATCCAAAAGCCTCCTGTCAGAAGTAGGATTCGAACCCACGCCTCCAGGGGAGACTGCGACCTGAAAGCAGCTCCTTAGACCGCTCGGCCATCCTGACAACTGCTTGGTTGACAGGCAATTTTGAGCTGGTACACAGTCCGAAGGCATGGGTACGAATCTTGAGGAGGACGTTTTTTGAGCAGGTACCCACCCTTACTAAAATCAGTAGCATGCTTTTTCTGGGCAAGAACATGAGCCTTGCTCACATCAAAAAGTCGACGGCTAGAACCCTGCAAACAAGTCAGAGTACTCAAGTCAAGCATTCTGCCTAAAAAAAGCCCTGAGTCTTGCCGACTGATATAAACATACAGCTGTGTAAAAATGGCTGTTTGTGTACAAACGTGCTCAAAGATTACGTACTTCATGGAGCTGACTTTGGCCACCTTACTAGAAGATCACTAAGTTGCTAACACCAAGCATTGGTGGTTCATGGAGCTGACTTTGTCCACCTGGCCAGCACATCACTAATTTGCTAACACCAAGCATTGGTGGTTCAGTGGTAGAATTCTCGCCTGCCACGCGGGAGGCCCGGGTCAGATTCCCGGCCAATGCAGACAAGCTTTTTGCTATCCATTGCATAGCCCTGTGATCACAAGAGGATAATAAAATGCCTTATCTTTTGACTCCTTTCGGCCCCCTCCCTCGGCCATCGTGACAACTGCTTGGTTGACAGGCAATTTTGAGCGGGTACACAGTCTGAAGGCATGGGTACGAATCTTGAGGAGGACGTTTTTTGAGCAGGTACCCAGCCTTACTAAAATCAGTAGCATGCTTTTTCTGGGCCTTGAGTTTTGCCGACTGATATAAATATACAGCTGTGTAAAAATGGCTGTTTGTGTACAAACGTGCTTAAGGATTACGTACTTCATGGTGCTGACTTTGGCCACCTGGCTAGAACATTACTAAGTTGCTAACACCAAGCATTGGTGGTTCATGGAGCTGACTTTGGCCACCTTGCCAGCACATCACTAATTTGCTAACACCAAGCATTGGTGGTTCAGTGGTAGAATTCTCGCCTGCCACGCGGGAGGCCCGGGTCCGATTCCCGGCCAATGCAGACAAGCTTTTTGCTATCCATTGCATAGCCCTGTGATCACAAGAGGATAATGAAATGCCTTATCTTTTGATTCCTTTCTTACAGAGGGAATCTAAAAGCCTCCTGTCAGAAGTGGGATTCGAACCCACGCCTCCAGGGGAGACTGCGACCTGAACGCAGCGCCTTAGACCGCTCGGTCTTCCTGAAAACTGCTTGGTTGACAGGCAATTTTGAGCTGGTACACAGTCCGAAGGCATGGGTACGAATCTTGAGGAGGACGTGTTTTGAGCAGGTACCCAGCCTTACTAAAATCAGTAGCATGCTTTTTCTGGGCAAGAACATGAGCCTTGCTCACATCAATAAAGTCGACGGCTAGAACCCTGCAAACAAGTCAGAGTACTCAAGTCAAGCATTCTGCCTAAAAAACGCCCTGACTCTTGCCGACTGATATAAACATACAGCTGTGTAAAAATGGCTGTTTGTGTACAAACGTGCTCAAAGATTACGTACTTCATGGAGCTGACTTTGGCCACCTTACTAGAAGATCACTAAGTTGCTAACACCAAGCATTGGTGGTTCATGGAGCTGACTTTGGCCACCTGGCCAGCACATCACTACTTTGCTAACACCAAGCATTGGTGGTTCAATGGTAGAATTCTCGCCTGCCACGCGGGAGGCCCGGGTCCGATTCCCGGCCAATGCAGACAAGCTTTATGCTATCAATTGCATAGCCCTGTGATCACAAGAGGATAATAAAATGCCTTATCTTTTGATTCCTTTCATACAGATATAAATATGCAGCTGTGTAAAAATGGCTGTTTGTGTACAAACGTGCTTAAGGATTACGTACTTCATGGTGCTGACTTTGGCCACCTGGCTAGAACATTACTAAGTTGCTAACACCAAGCATTGGTGGTTCATGGAGCTGACTTTGGCCACCTTGCCAGCACATCACTAATTTGCTAACACCAAGCATTGGTGGTTCAGTGGTAGAATTCTCGCCTGCCACGCGGGAGGCCCGGGTCCGATTCCCGGCCAATGCAGACAAGCTTTTTGCTATCCATTGCATAGCCCTGTGATCACAAGAGGATAATGAAATGCCTTATCTTTTGATTCCTTTCTTACAGAGGGAATCTAAAAGCCTCCTGTCAGAAGTGGGATTCGAACCCACGCCTCCAGGGGAGACTGCGACCTGAACGCAGCTCCTTAGACCGCTCGGCCATCCTGACAACTGCTTGGTTGACAGGCAATTTTGAGCTGGTACACAGTCCGAAGGCATGGGTACGAATCTTGAGGAGGACGTTTTTTGAGCAGGTACCCAGCCTTACTAAAATCAGTAGCATGCTTTTTCTGGGCAAGAACATGAGCCTTGCTCACATCAAAAAGTCGACGGCTAGAACCCTGCAAACAAGTCAGAGTACTCAAGTCAAGCATTCTGCCTAAAAAAAGCCCTGAGTCTTGCCGACTGATATAAACATACAGCTGTGTAAAAACGGCTGTTTGTGTACAAACGTGCTTAAGGATTACGTACTTCATGGTGCTGACTTTGGCCACCTGGCTAGAACATTACTAAGTTGCTAACACCAAGCATTGGTGGTTCAGTGGTAGAATTCTCGCCTGCCACGCGGGAGGCCCGGGTCCGATTCCCGGCCAATGCAGACAAGCTTTTTGCTATCCATTGCATAGCCCTGTGATCACAAGAGGATAATAAAATGCCTTATCTTTTGATTCCTTTCTTACAGAGGGAATCTAAAAGCCTCCTGTCAGAAGTGGGATTCGAACCCACGCCTCCAGGGGAGACTGCGACCTGAACGCAGCGCCTTAGACCGCTCGGCCATCCTGACAACTGCTTGGTTGACAGGCAATTTTGAGCGGGTACACAGTCCGAAGGCATGGGTACGAATCTTGAGGAGGACGTTTTTTGAGCAGGTACCCAGCCTTACTAAAATCAGTAGCATGCTTTTTCTGGGCAAGAACATGAGCCTTGCTCACATCAAAAAGTCGACGGCTAGAACCCTGCAAACAAGTCAGAGTACTCAAGTCAAGCATTCTGCCTAAAAAAAGCCCTGAGTCTTGCCCACTGATATAAACATACAGCTGTGTAAAAATGGCTGTTTGTGTACAAACGTGCTCAAAGATTACGTACTTCATGGAGCTGACTTTGGCCACCTTACTAGAAGATCACTAAGTTGCTAACACCAAGCATTGGTGGTTCATGGAGCTGACTTTGGCCACCTGGCCAGCACATCACTAAGTTGCTGACACCAAGCATTGGTGGTTCAGTGGTAGAATTTTCGCCTGCCACGCGGGAGGCCCGGGTCCGATTCCCGGCCAATGCAGACAAGCTTTATGCTATCAATTGCATAGCCCTGTGATCACAAGAGGATAATAAAATGCCTTATCTTTTGATTCCTTTCATACAGATATAAATATGCAGCTGTGTAAAAATGGCTGTTTGTGTACAAACGTGCTTAAGGATTACGTACTTCATGGTGCTGACTTTGGCCACCTGGCTAGAACATTACTAAGTTGCTAACACCAAGCATTGGTGGTTCATGGAGCTGACTTTGGCCACCTTGCCAGCACATCACTAATTTGCTAACACCAAGCATTGGTGGTTCAGTGGTAGAATTCTCGCCTGCCACGCGGGAGGCCCGGGTCCGATTCCCGGCCAATGCAGACAAGCTTTTTGCTATCCATTGCATAGCCCTGTGATCACAAGAGGATAATGAAATGCCTTATCTTTTGATTCCTTTCTTACAGAGGGAATCTAAAAGCCTCCTGTCAGAAGTGGGATTCGAACCCACGCCTCCAGGGGAGACTGCGACCTGAACGCAGCGCCTTAGACCGCTCGGCCATCCTGACAACTGCTTGGTTGACAGGCAATTTTGAGCTGGTACACAGTCCGAAGGCATGGGTACGAATCTTGAGGAGGACGTTTTTTGAGCAGGTACCCAGCCTTACTAAAATCAGTAGCATGCTTTTTCTGGGCAAGAACATGAGCCTTGCTCACATCAAAAAGTCGACGGCTAGAACCCTGCAAACAAGTCAGAGTACTCAAGTCAAGCATTTTGCCTAAAAAAAGCCCTGAGTCTTGCCGACTGATATAAACATACAGCTGTGTAAAAACGGCTGTTTGTGTACAAACGTGCTCAAAGATTACGTACTTCATGGAGCTGACTTTGGCCACCTTACTAGAAGATCACTAAGTTGCTAACACCAAGCATTGGTGGTTCATGGAGCTGACTTTGGCCACCTGGCCAGCACATCACTAAGTTGCTGACACCAAGCATTGGTGGTTCAGTGGTAGAATTTTCGCCTGCCACGCGGGAGGCCCGGGTCCGATTCCCGGCCAATGCAGACAAGCTTTTTGCTATCAATTGCATAGCCCTGTGATCACAAGAGGATAATAAAATGCCTTATCTTTTGATTCCTTTCATACAGATATAAATATACAGCTGTGTAAAAATGGCTGTTTGTGTACAAACGTGCTTAAGGATTACGTACTTCATGGTGCTGACTTTGGCCACCTGGCTAGAACATTACTAAGTTGCTAACACCAAGCATTGGTGGTTCAGTGGTAGAATTCTCGCCTGCCACGCGGGAGGCCGGGGTCCGATTCCCGGCCAATGCAGACAAGCTTTTTGCTATCCATTGCATAGCCCTGTGATCACAAGAGGATAATAAAATGCCTTATCTTTTGATTCCTTTCTTACAGAGGGAATCTAAAAGCCTCCTGTCAGAAGTGGGATTCGAACCCACGCCTCCAGGGGAGATTGCGACCTGAACGCAGCGCCTTAGACCGCTCGGCCATCCTGACAACTGCTTGGTTGACAGGCAATTTTGAGCGGGTACACAGTCCGAAGGCATGGGTACGAATCTTGAGGAGGACGTTTTTTGAGCAGGTACCCAGCCTTACTAAAATCAGTAGCATGCTTTTTCTGGGCAAGAACATGAGCCTTGCTCACATCAAAAAGTCGACGGCTAGAACCCTGCAAACAAGTCAGAGTACTCAAGTCAAGCATTCTGCCTAAAAAAAGCCCTGAGTCTTGCCGACTGATATAAACATACAGCTGTGTAAAAATGGCTGTTTGTGTACAAACGTGCTCAAAGATTACGTACTTCATGGAGCTGACTTTGGCCACCTTGCCAGCACATCACTAATTTGCTAACACCAAGCATTGGTGGTTCAGTGGTAGAATTCTCGCCTGCCACGCGGGAGGCCCGGGTCAGATTCCCGGCCAATGCAGACAAGCTTTTTGCTATCCATTGCATAGCCCTGTGATCACAAGAGGATAATAAAATGCCTTATCTTTTGATTCCTTTCTTACAGAGGGAATCTAAAAGCCTCCTGTCAGAAGTGGGATTCGAACCCACGCCTCCAGGGGAGACTGCGACCTGAACGCAGCGCCTTAGACCGCTCGGCCATCCTGACAACTGCTTGGTTGACAGGCAATTTTGAGCGGGTACACAGTCCGAAGGCATGGGTACGAATCTTGAGGAGGACGTTTTTTGAGCAGGTACCCAGCCTTACTAAAATCAGTAGCATGCTTTTTCTGGGCAAGAACATGAGCCTTGCTCACATCAAAAAGTCGACGGCTAGAACCCTGCAAACAAGTCAGAGTACTCAAGTCAAGCATTCTGCCTAAAAAAAGCCCTGAGTCTTGCCCACTGATATAAACATACAGCTGTGTAAAAATGGCTGTTTGTGTACAAACGTGCTCAAAGATTACGTACTTCATGGAGCTGACTTTGGCCACCTTGCCAGCACATCACTAATTTGCTAACACCAAGCATTGGTGGTTCAGTGGTAGAATTCTCGCCTGCCACGCGGGAGGCCCGGGTCAGATTCCCGGCCAATGCAGACAAGCTTTTTGCTATCCATTGCATAGCCCTGTGATCACAAGAGGATAATGAAATGCCTTATCTTTTGATTCCTTTCTTACAGAGGGAATCTAAAAGCCTCCTGTCAGAAGTGGGATTCGAACCCACGCCTCCAAGGGAGACTACAACCTGAACGCAGCGCCTTAGACCGCTCGGCCATCCTGACAACTGCTTGGTTGACAGGCAATTTTGAGCTGGTACACAGTCCGAAGGCATGGGTACGAATCTTGAGGAGGACGTTTTTTGAGCAGGTACCCAGCCTTACTAAAATCAGTAGCATGCTTTTTCTGGGCAAGAACATGAGCCTTGCTCACATCAAAAAGTCGACGGCTAGAACCCTGCAAACAAGTCAGAGTACTCAAGTCAAGCATTCTGCCTAAAAAAAGCCCTGAGTCTTGCCCACTGATATAAACATACAGCTGTGTAAAAATGGCTGTTTGTGTACAAACGTGCTCAAAGATTACGTACTTCATGGAGCTGACTTTGGCCACCTTACTAGAAGATCACTAAGTTGCTAACACCAAGCATTGGTGGTTCATGGAGCTGACTTTGGCCACCTGGCCAGCACATCACTAAGTTGCTGACACCAAGCATTGGTGGTTCAGTGGTAGAATTTTCGCCTGCCACGCGGGAGGCCCGGGTCCGATTCCCGGCCAATGCAGACAAGCTTTATGCTATCAATTGCATAGCCCTGTGATCACAAGAGGATAATAAAATGCCTTATCTTTTGATTCCTTTCATACAGATATAAATATGCAGCTGTGTAAAAATGGCTGTTTGTGTACAAACGTGCTTAAGGATTACGTACTTCATGGTGCTGACTTTGGCCACCTGGCTAGAACATTACTAAGTTGCTAACACCAAGCATTGGTGGTTCATGGAGCTGACTTTGGCCACCTTGCCAGCACATCACTAATTTGCTAACACCAAGCATTGGTGGTTCAGTGGTAGAATTCTCGCCTGCCACGCGGGAGGCCCGGGTCCGATTCCCGGCCAATGCAGACAAGCTTTTTGCTATCCATTGCATAGCCCTGTGATCACAAGAGGATAATGAAATGCCTTATCTTTTGATTCCTTTCTTACAGAGGGAATCTAAAAGCCTCCTGTCAGAAGTGGGATTCGAACCCACGCCTCCAGGGGAGACTGCGACCTGAACGCAGCGCCTTAGACCGCTCGGCCATCCTGACAACTGCTTGGTTGACAGGCAATTTTGAGCTGGTACACAGTCCGAAGGCATGGGTACGAATCTTGAGGAGGACGTTTTTTGAGCAGGTACCCAGCCTTACTAAAATCAGTAGCATGCTTTTTCTGGGCAAGAACATGAGCCTTGCTCACATCAAAAAGTCGACGGCTAGAACCCTGCAAACAAGTCAGAGTACTCAAGTCAAGCATTCTGCCTCAAAAAAGCCCTGAGTCTTGCCGACTGATATAAACATACAGCTGTGTAAAAACGGCTGTTTGTGTACAAACGTGCTCAAAGATTACGTACTTCATGGAGCTGACTTTGGCCACCTTACTAGAAGATCACTAAGTTGCTAACACCAAGCATTGGTGGTTCATGGAGCTGACTTTGGCCACCTGGCCAGCACATCACTAAGTTGCTGACACCAAGCATTGGTGGTTCAGTGGTAGAATTTTCGCCTGCCACGCGGGAGGCCCGGGTCCGATTCCCGGCCAATGCAGACAAGCTTTTTGCTATCAATTGCATAGCCCTGTGATCACAAGAGGATAATAAAATGCCTTATCTTTTGATTCCTTTCATACAGATATAAATATACAGCTGTGTAAAAATGGCTGTTTGTGTACAAACGTGCTTAAGGATTACGTACTTCATGGTGCTGACTTTGGCCACCTGGCTAGAACATTACTGAGTTGCTAACACCAAGCATTGGTGGTTCAGTGGTAGAATTCTCGCCTGCCACGCGGGAGGCCGGGGTCCGATTCCCGGCCAATGCAGACAAGCTTTTTGCTATCCATTGCATAGCCCTGTGATCACAAGAGGATAATAAAATGCCTTATCTTTTGATTCCTTTCTTACAGAGGGAATCTAAAAGCCTCCTGTCAGAAGTGGGATTCGAACCCACGCCTCCAGGGGAGACTGCGACCTGAACGCAGCGCCTTAGACCGCTCGGCCATCCTGACAACTGCTTGGTTGACAGGCAATTTTGAGCGGGTACACAGTCCGAAGGCATGGGTACGAATCTTGAGGAGGACGTTTTTTGAGCAGGTACCCAGCCTTACTAAAATCAGTAGCATGCTTTTTCTGGGCAAGAACATGAGCCTTGCTCACATCAAAAAGTCGACGGCTAGAACCCTGCAAACAAGTCAGAGTACTCAAGTCAAGCATTCTGCCTAAAAAAAGCCCTGAGTCTTGCCGACTGATATAAACATACAGCTGTGTAAAAATGGCTGTTTGTGTACAAACGTGCTCAAAGATTACGTACTTCATGGAGCTGACTTTGGCCACCTTGCCAGCACATCACTAATTTGCTAACACCAAGCATTGGTGGTTCAGTGGTAGAATTCTCGCCTGCCACGCGGGAGGCCCGGGTCAGATTCCCGGCCAATGCAGACAAGCTTTTTGCTATCCATTGCATAGCCCTGTGATCACAAGAGGATAATAAAATGCCTTATCTTTTGATTCCTTTCTTACAGAGGGAATCTAAAAGCCTCCTGTCAGAAGTGGGATTCGAACCCACGCCTCCAGGGGAGACTGCGACCTGAACGCAGCGCCTTAGACCGCTCGGCCATCCTGACAACTGCTTGGTTGACAGGCAATTTTGAGCGGGTACACAGTCCGAAGGCATGGGTACGAATCTTGAGGAGGACGTTTTTTGAGCAGGTACCCAGCCTTACTAAAATCAGTAGCATGCTTTTTCTGGGCAAGAACATGAGCCTTGCTCACATCAAAAAGTCGACGGCTAGAACCCTGCAAACAAGTCAGAGTACTCAAGTCAAGCATTCTGCCTAAAAAAAGCCCTGAGTCTTGCCCACTGATATAAACATACAGCTGTGTAAAAATGGCTGTTTGTGTACAAACGTGCTCAAAGATTACGTACTTCATGGAGCTGACTTTGGCCACCTTGCCAGCACATCACTAATTTGCTAACACCAAGCATTGGTGGTTCAGTGGTAGAATTCTCGCCTGCCACGCGGGAGGCCCGGGTCAGATTCCCGGCCAATGCAGACAAGCTTTTTGCTATCCATTGCATAGCCCTGTGATCACAAGAGGATAATGAAATGCCTTATCTTTTGATTCCTTTCTTACAGAGGGAATCTAAAAGCCTCCTGTCAGAAGTGGGATTCGAACCCACGCCTCCAAGGGAGACTACAACCTGAACGCAGCGCCTTAGACCGCTCGGCCATCCTGACAACTGCTTGGTTGACAGGCAATTTTGAGCTGGTACACAGTCCGAAGGCATGGGTACGAATCTTGAGGAGGACGTTTTTTGAGCAGGTACCCAGCCTTACTAAAATCAGTAGCATGCTTTTTCTGGGCAAGAACATGAGCCTTGCTCACATCAAAAAGTCGACGGCTAGAACCCTGCAAACAAGTCAGAGTACTCAAGTCAAGCATTCTGCCTAAAAAAAGCCCTGAGTCTTGCCGACTGATATAAACATACAGCTGTGTAAAAATGGCTGTTTGTGTACAAACGTGCTCAAAGATTACGTACTTCATGGAGCTGACTTTGGCCACCTTACTAGAAGATCACTAAGTTGCTAACACCAAGCATTGGTGGTTCATGGAGCTGACTTTGGCCACCTGGCCAGCACATCACTAAGTTGCTGACACCAAGCATTGGTGGTTCAGTGGTAGAATTTTCGCCTGCCACGCGGGAGGCCCGGGTCCGATTCCCGGCCAATGCAGACAAGCTTTATGCTATCAATTGCATAGCCCTGTGATCACAAGAGGATAATAAAATGCCTTATCTTTTGATTCCTTTCATACAGATATAAATATACAGCTGTGTAAAAATGGCTGTTTGTGTACAAACGTGCTTAAGGATTACGTACTTCATGGTGCTGACTTTGGCCACCTGGCTAGAACATTACTAAGTTGCTAACACCAAGCATTGGTGGTTCATGGAGCTGACTTTGGCCACCTTGCCAGCACATCACTAATTTGCTAACACCAAGCATTGGTGGTTCAGTGGTAGAATTCTCGCCTGCCACGCGGGAGGCCCGGGTCAGATTCCCGGCCAATGCAGACAAGCTTTTTGCTATCCATTGCATAGCCCTGTGATCACAAGAGGATAATAAAATGCCTTATCTTTTGATTCCTTTCTTACAGAGGGAATCTAAAAGCCTCCTGTCAGAAGTGGGATTCGAACCCACGCCTCCAGGGGAGACTGCGACCTGAACGCAGCGCCTTAGACCGCTCGGCCATCCTGACAACTGCTTGGTTGACAGGCAATTTTGAGCGGGTACACAGTCCGAAGGCATGGGTACGAATCTTGAGGAGGACGTTTTTTGAGCAGGTACCCAGCCTTACTAAAATCAGTAGCATGCTTTTTCTGGGCAAGAACATGAGCCTTGCTCACATCAAAAAGTCGACGGCTAGAACCCTGCAAACAAGTCAGAGTACTCAAGTCAAGCATTCTGCCTAAAAAAAGCCCTGAGTCTTGCCCACTGATATAAACATACAGCTGTGTAAAAATGGCTGTTTGTGTACAAA
Organism: Eupleurogrammus muticus; assembly: GCA_036785175.1. Lineage (NCBI taxonomy): Eukaryota > Metazoa > Chordata > Actinopteri > Scombriformes > Trichiuridae > Eupleurogrammus > Eupleurogrammus muticus. The sequence goes on along the minus strand of JAYKQN010000004.1, from coordinate 12,939,513 downwards.
CGTGCTCAAAGATTACGTACTTCATGGAGCTGACTTTGGCCACCTTGCCAGCACATCACTAATTTGCTAACACCAAGCATTGGTGGTTCAGTGGTAGAATTCTCGCCTGCCACGCGGGAGGCCCGGGTCAGATTCCCGGCCAATGCAGACAAGCTTTTTGCTATCCATTGCATAGCCCTGTGATCACAAGAGGATAATGAAATGCCTTATCTTTTGATTCCTTTCTTACAGAGGGAATCTAAAAGCCTCCTGTCAGAAGTGGGATTCGAACCCACGCCTCCAAGGGAGACTACAACCTGAACGCAGCGCCTTAGACCGCTCGGCCATCCTGACAACTGCTTGGTTGACAGGCAATTTTGAGCTGGTACACAGTCCGAAGGCATGGGTACGAATCTTGAGGAGGACGTTTTTTGAGCAGGTACCCAGCCTTACTAAAATCAGTAGCATGCTTTTTCTGGGCAAGAACATGAGCCTTGCTCACATCAAAAAGTCGACGGCTAGAACCCTGCAAACAAGTCAGAGTACTCAAGTCAAGCATTCTGCCTAAAAAAAGCCCTGAGTCTTGCCGACTGATATAAACATACAGCTGTGTAAAAATGGCTGTTTGTGTACAAACGTGCTCAAAGATTACGTACTTCATGGAGCTGACTTTGGCCACCTTACTAGAAGATCACTAAGTTGCTAACACCAAGCATTGGTGGTTCATGGAGCTGACTTTGGCCACCTGGCCAGCACATCACTAAGTTGCTGACACCAAGCATTGGTGGTTCAGTGGTAGAATTTTCGCCTGCCACGCGGGAGGCCCGGGTCCGATTCCCGGCCAATGCAGACAAGCTTTATGCTATCAATTGCATAGCCCTGTGATCACAAGAGGATAATAAAATGCCTTATCTTTTGATTCCTTTCATACAGATATAAATATACAGCTGTGTAAAAATGGCTGTTTGTGTACAAACGTGCTTAAGGATTACGTACTTCATGGTGCTGACTTTGGCCACCTGGCTAGAACATTACTAAGTTGCTAACACCAAGCATTGGTGGTTCATGGAGCTGACTTTGGCCACCTTGCCAGCACATCACTAATTTGCTAACACCAAGCATTGGTGGTTCAGTGGTAGAATTCTCGCCTGCCACGCGGGAGGCCCGGGTCAGATTCCCGGCCAATGCAGACAAGCTTTTTGCTATCCATTGCATAGCCCTGTGATCACAAGAGGATAATAAAATGCCTTATCTTTTGATTCCTTTCTTACAGAGGGAATCTAAAAGCCTCCTGTCAGAAGTGGGATTCGAACCCACGCCTCCAGGGGAGACTGCGACCTGAACGCAGCGCCTTAGACCGCTCGGCCATCCTGACAACTGCTTGGTTGACAGGCAATTTTGAGCGGGTACACAGTCCGAAGGCATGGGTACGAATCTTGAGGAGGACGTTTTTTGAGCAGGTACCCAGCCTTACTAAAATCAGAAGCATGCTTTTTCTGGGCAAGAACATGAGCCTTGCTCACATCAAAAAGTCGACGGCTAGAACCCTGCAAACAAGTCAGAGTACTCAAGTCAAGCATTCTGCCTAAAAAAAGCCCTGAGTCTTGCCCACTGATATAAACATACAGCTGTGTAAAAATGGCTGTTTGTGTACAAACGTGCTCAAAGATTACGTACTTCATGGAGCTGACTTTGGCCACCTTGCCAGCACATCACTAATTTGCTAACACCAAGCATTGGTGGTTCAGTGGTAGAATTCTCGCCTGCCACGCGGGAGGCCCGGGTCAGATTCCCGGCCAATGCAGACAAGCTTTTTGCTATCCATTGCATAGCCCTGTGATCACAAGAGGATAATGAAATGCCTTATCTTTTGATTCCTTTCTTACAGAGGGAATCTAAAAGCCTCCTGTCAGAAGTGGGATTCGAACCCACGCCTCCAGGGGAGACTGCGACCTGAACGCAGCGCCTTAGACCGCTCGGCCATCCTGACAACTGCTTGGTTGACAGGCAATTTTGAGCTGGTACACAGTCAGAAGGCATGGGTACGAATCTTGAGGAGGACGTTTTTTGAGCAGGTACCCAGCCTTACTAAAATCAGTAGCATGCTTTTTCTGGGCAAGAACATGAGCCTTGCTCACATCAAAAAGTCGACGGCTAGAACCCTGCAAACAAGTCAGAGTACTCAAGTCAAGCATTCTGCCTAAAAAAAGCCCTGAGTCTTGCCGACTGATATAAACATACAGCTGTGTAAAAATGGCTGTTTGTGTACAAACGTGCTCAAAGATTACGTACTTCATGGAGCTGACTTTGGCCACCTTACTAGAAGATCACTAAGTTGCTAACACCAAGCATTGGTGGTTCATGGAGCTGACTTTGGCCACCTGGCCAGCACATCACTAATTTGCTAACACCAAGCATTGGTGGTTCAGTGGTAGATTTCTCGCCTGCCACGCGGGAGGCCCGGGTCCGATTCCCGGCCAATGCAGACAAGCTTTTTGCTATCCATTGCATAGCCCTGTGATCACAAGAGGATAATAAAATGCCTTATCTTTTGATTCCTTTCTTACAGAGGGAATCTAAAAGCCTCCTGTCAGAAGTGGGATTCGAACCCACGCCTCCAGGGGAGACTGCGACCTGAACGCAGCGCCTTAGACCGCTCGGCCATCCTGACAACTGCTTGGTTGACAGGCAATTTTGGGCGGGTACACAGTCCGAAGGCATGGGTACGAATCTTGAGGAGGACGTTTTTTGAGCAGGTACCCAGCCTTACTAAAATCAGTAGCATGCTTTTTCTGGGCAAGAACATGAGCCTTGCTCACATCAAAAAGTCGACGGCTAGAACCCTGCAAACAAGTCAGAGTACTCAAGTCAAGCATTCTGCCTAAAAAAAGCCCTGAGTCTTGCCGACTGATATAAACATACAGCTGTGTAAAAATGGCTGTTTGTGTACAAACGTGCTCAAAGATTACGTACTTCATGGAGCTGACTTTGGCCACCTTGCCAGCACATCACTAATTTGCTAACACCAAGCATTGGTGGTTCAGTGGTAGAATTCTCGCCTGCCACGCGGGAGGCCCGGGTCAGATTCCCGGCCAATGCAGACAAGCTTTTTGCTATCCATTGCATAGCCCTGTGATCACAAGAGGATAATGAAATGCCTTATCTTTTGATTCCTTTCTTACAGAGGGAATCTAAAAGCCTCCTGTCAGAAGTGGGATTCGAACCCACGCCTCCAGGGGAGACTGCGACCTGAACGCAGCGCCTTAGACCGCTCGGCCATCCTGACAACTGCTTGGTTGACAGGCAATTTTGAGCTGGTACACAGTTCGAAGGCATGGGTACGAATCTTGAGGAGGACGCTTTTTGAGCAGGTACCCAGCCTTACTAAAATCAGTAGCATGCTTTTTCTGGGCAAGAACATGAGCCTTGCTCACATCAAAAAGTCGACGGCTAGAACCCTGCAAACAAGTCAGAGTACTCAAGTCAAGCATTCTGCCTAAAAAAAGCCCTGAGTCTTGCCGACTGATATAAACATACAGCTGTGTAAAAATGGCTGTTTGTGTACAAACGTGCTCAAAGATTACGTACTTCATGGAGCTGACTTTGGCCACCTTACTAGAAGATCACTAAGTTGCTAACACCAAGCATTGGTGGTTCATGGAGCTGACTTTGGCCACCTGGCCAGCACATCACTAATTTGCTAACACCAAGCATTGGTGGTTCAGTGGTAGAATTCTCGCCTGCCACGCGGGAGGCCCGGGTCCGATTCCCGGCCAATGCAGACAAGCTTTTTGCTATCCATTGCATAGCCCTGTGATCACAAGAGGATAATAAAATGCCTTATCTTTTGATTCCTTTCTTACAGAGGGAATCTAAAAGCCTCCTGTCAGAAGTGGGATTCGAACCCACGCCTCCAGGGGAGACTGCAACCTGGACGCAGCGCCTTAGACCGCTCGGCCATCCTGACAATTGCTTGGTTGACAGGCAATTTTGAGCGGGTACACAGTCCGAAGGCATGGGTACGAATCTTGAGGAGGACGTTTTTTGAGCAGGTACCCAGCCTTACTAAAATCAGTAGCATGCTTTTTCTGGGCAAGAACATGAGCCTTGCTCACATCAAAAAGTCGACGGCTAGAACCCTGCAAACAAGTCAGAGTACTCAAGTCAAGCATTCTGCCTAAAAAAAGCCCTGAGTCTTGCCGACTGATATAAACATACAGCTGTGTAAAAATGGCTGTTTGTGTACAAACGTGCTCAAAGATTACGTACTTCATGGAGCTGACTTTGGCCACCTTACTAGAAGATCACTAAGTTGCTAACACCAAGCATTGGTGGTTCATGGAGCTGACTTTGGCCACCTGGCCAGCACATCACTAATTTGCTAACACCAAGCATTGGTGGTTCAGTGGTAGAATTCTCGCCTGCCACGCGGGAGGCCCGGGTCCGATTCCCGGCCAATGCAGACAAGCTTTTTGCTATCCATTGCATAGCCCTGTGATCACAAGAGGATAATAAAATGCCTTATCTTTTGATTCCTTTCTTACAGAGGGAATCTAAAAGCCTCCTGTCAGAAGTGGGATTCGAACCCACGCCTCCAGGGGAGACTGCGACCTGAACGCAGCGCCTTAGACCGCTCGGCCATCCTGACAACTGCTTGGTTGACAGGCAATTTTGGGCGGGTACACAGTCCGAAGGCATGGGTACGAATCTTGAGGAGGACGTTTTTTGAGCAGGTACCCAGCCTTACTAAAATCAGTAGCATGCTTTTTCTGGGCAAGAACATGAGCCTTGCTCACATCAATAAAGTCGACGGCTAGAACCCTGCAAACAAGTCAGAGTACTCAAGTCAAGCATTCTGCCTAAAAAACGCCCTGACTCTTGCCGACTGATATAAACATACAGCTGTGTAAAAATGGCTGTTTGTGTACAAACGTGCTCAAAGATTACGTACTTCATGGAGCTGACTTTGGCCACCTTACTAGAAGATCACTAAGTTGCTAACACCAAGCATTGGTGGTTCATGGAGCTGACTTTGGCCACCTGGCCAGCACATCACTAAGTTGCTGACACCAAGCATTGGTGGTTCAGTGGTAGAATTCTCGCCTGCCACGCGGGAGGCCCGGGTCCGATTCCGGGCCAATGCAGACAAGCTTTTTGCTATCCATTGCATAGCCCTGTGATCACAAGAGGATAATAAAATGCCTTATCTTTTGATTCCTTTCTTACAGAGGGAATCTAAAAGCCTCCTGTCAGAAGTGGGATTCGAACCCACGCCTCCAGGGGAGACTGCGACCTGAACGCAGCGCCTTAGACCGCTCGGCCATCCTGACAACTGCTTGGTTGACAGGCAATTTTGAGCGGGTACACAGTCCGAAGGCATGGGTACGAATCTTGAGGAGGACGTTTTTTGAGCAGGTACCCAGCCTTACTAAAATCAGTAGCATGCTTTTTCTGGGCAAGAACATGAGCCTTGCTCACATCAAAAAGTCGACGGCTAGAACCCTGCAAACAAGTCAGAGTACTCAAGTCAAGCATTCTGCCTAAAAAAAGCCCTGAGTCTTGCCGACTGATATAAACATACAGCTGTGTAAAAATGGCTGTTTGTGTACAAACGTGCTCAAAGATTACGTACTTCATGGAGCTGACTTTGGCCACCTTGCCAGCACATCACTAATTTGCTAACACCAAGCATTGGTGGTTCAGTGGTAGAATTCTCGCCTGCCACGCGGGAGGCCCGGGTCAGATTCCCGGCCAATGCAGACAAGCTTTTTGCTATCCATTGCATAGCCCTGTGATCACAAGAGGATAATGAAATGCCTTATCTTTTGATTCCTTTCTTACAGAGGGAATCTAAAAGCCTCCTGTCAGAAGTGGGATTCGAACCCACGCCTCCAGGGGAGACTGCGACCTGAACGCAGCGCCTTAGACCGCTCGGCCATCCTGACAACTGCTTGGTTGACAGGCAATTTTGAGCTGGTACACAGTTCGAAGGCATGGGTACGAATCTTGAGGAGGACGCTTTTTGAGCAGGTACCCAGCCTTACTAAAATCAGTAGCATGCTTTTTCTGGGCAAGAACATGAGCCTTGCTCACATCAAAAAGTCGACGGCTAGAACCCTGCAAACAAGTCAGAGTACTCAAGTCAAGCATTCTGCCTAAAAAAAGCCCTGAGTCTTGCCGACTGATATAAACATACAGCTGTGTAAAAATGGCTGTTTGTGTACAAACGTGCTCAAAGATTACGTACTTCATGGAGCTGACTTTGGCCACCTTACTAGAAGATCACTAAGTTGCTAACACCAAGCATTGGTGGTTCATGGAGCTGACTTTGGCCACCTGGCCAGCACATCACTAATTTGCTAACACCAAGCATTGGTGGTTCAGTGGTAGAATTCTCGCCTGCCACGCGGGAGGCCCGGGTCCGATTCCCGGCCAATGCAGACAAGCTTTTTGCTATCCATTGCATAGCCCTGTGATCACAAGAGGATAATAAAATGCCTTATCTTTTGATTCCTTTCTTACAGAGGGAATCTAAAAGCCTCCTGTCAGAAGTGGGATTCGAACCCACGCCTCCAGGGGAGACTGCAACCTGGACGCAGCGCCTTAGACCGCTCGGCCATCCTGACAATTGCTTGGTTGACAGGCAATTTTGAGCGGGTACACAGTCCGAAGGCATGGGTACGAATCTTGAGGAGGACGTTTTTTGAGCAGGTACCCAGCCTTACTAAAATCAGTAGCATGCTTTTTCTGGGCAAGAACATGAGCCTTGCTCACATCAAAAAGTCGACGGCTAGAACCCTGCAAACAAGTCAGAGTACTCAAGTCAAGCATTCTGCCTAAAAAAAGCCCTGAGTCTTGCCGACTGATATAAACATACAGCTGTGTAAAAATGGCTGTTTGTGTACAAACGTGCTCAAAGATTACGTACTTCATGGAGCTGACTTTGGCCACCTTACTAGAAGATCACTAAGTTGCTAACACCAAGCATTGGTGGTTCATGGAGCTGACTTTGGCCACCTGGCCAGCACATCACTAATTTGCTAACACCAAGCATTGGTGGTTCAGTGGTAGAATTCTCGCCTGCCACGCGGGAGGCCCGGGTCCGATTCCCGGCCAATGCAGACAAGCTTTTTGCTATCCATTGCATAGCCCTGTGATCACAAGAGGATAATAAAATGCCTTATCTTTTGATTCCTTTCTTACAGAGGGAATCTAAAAACCTCCTGTCAGAAGTGGGATTCGAACCCACGCCTCCAGGGGAGACTGCGACCTGAACGCAGCGCCTTAGACCGCTCGGCCATCCTGACAACTGCTTGGTTGACAGGCAATTTTGGGCGGGTACACAGTCCGAAGGCATGGGTACGAATCTTGAGGAGGACGTTTTTTGAGCAGGTACCCAGCCTTACTAAAATCAGTAGCATGCTTTTTCTGGGCAAGAACATGAGCCTTGCTCACATCAAAAAGTCGACGGCTAGAACCCTGCAAACAAGTCAGAGTACTCAAGTCAAGCATTCTGCCTAAAAAAAGCCCTGAGTCTTGCCGACTGATATAAACATACAGCTGTGTAAAAATGGCTGTTTGTGTACAAACGTGCTCAAAGATTACGTACTTCATGGAGCTGACTTTGGCCACCTTGCCAGCACATCACTAATTTGCTAACACCAAGCATTGGTGGTTCAGTGGTAGAATTCTCGCCTGCCACGCGGGAGGCCCGGGTCAGATTCCCGGCCAATGCAGACAAGCTTTTTGCTATCCATTGCATAGCCCTGTGATCACAAGAGGATAATGAAATGCCTTATCTTTTGATTCCTTTCTTACAGAGGGAATCTAAAAGCCTCCTGTCAGAAGTGGGATTCGAACCCACGCCTCCAGGGGAGACTGCGACCTGAACGCAGCGCCTTAGACCGCTCGGCCATCCTGACAACTGCTTGGTTGACAGGCAATTTTGAGCGGGTACACAGTCCGAAGGCATGGGTACGAATCTTGAGGAGGACGTTTTTTGAGCAGGTACCCAGCCTTACTAAAATCAGTAGCATGCTTTTTCTGGGCAAGAACATGAGCCTTGCTCACATCAATAAAGTCGACGGCTAGAACCCTGCAAACAAGTCAGAGTACTCAAGTCAAGCATTCTGCCTAAAAAACGCCCTGACTCTTGCCGACTGATATAAACATACAGCTGTGTAAAAATGGCTGTTTGTGTACAAACGTGCTCAAAGATTACGTACTTCATGGAGCTGACTTTGGCCACCTTACTAGAAGATCACTAAGTTGCTAACACCAAGCATTGGTGGTTCATGGAGCTGACTTTGGCCACCTGGCCAGCACATCACTAAGTTGCTGACACCAAGCATTGGTGGTTCAGTGGTAGAATTCTCGCCTGCCACGCGGGAGGCCCGGGTCCGATTCCCGGCCAATGCAGACAAGCTTTTTGCTATCCATTGCATAGCCCTGTGATCACAAGAGGATAATAAAATGCCTTATCTTTTGATTCCTTTCTTACAGAGGGAATCTAAAAGCCTCCTGTCAGAAGTGGGATTCGAACCCACGCCTCCAGGGGAGACTGCGACCTGAACGCAGCGCCTTAGACCGCTCGGCCATCCTGACAACTGCTTGGTTGACAGGCAATTTTGAGCGGGTACACAGTCCGAAGGCATGGGTACGAATCTTGAGGAGGACGTTTTTTGAGCAGGTACCCAGCCTTACTAAAATCAGTAGCATGCTTTTTCTGGGCAAGAACATGAGCCTTGCTCACATCAAAAAGTCGACGGCTAGAACCCTGCAAACAAGTCAGAGTACTCAAGTCAAGCATTCTGCCTAAAAAAAGCCCTGAGTCTTGCCGACTGATATAAACATACAGCTGTGTAAAAATGGCTGTTTGTGTACAAACGTGCTCAAAGATTACGTACTTCATGGAGCTGACTTTGGCCACCTTGCCAGCACATCACTAATTTGCTAACACCAAGCATTGGTGGTTCAGTGGTAGAATTCTCGCCTGCCACGCGGGAGGCCCGGGTCAGATTCCCGGCCAATGCAGACAAGCTTTTTGCTATCCATTGCATAGCCCTGTGATCACAAGAGGATAATGAAATGCCTTATCTTTTGATTCCTTTCTTACAGAGGGAATCTAAAAGCCTCCTGTCAGAAGTGGGATTCGAACCCACGCCTCCAGGGGAGACTGCGACCTGAACGCAGCGCCTTAGACCGCTCGGCCATCCTGACAACTGCTTGGTTGACAGGCAATTTTGAGCGGGTACACAGTCCGAAGGCATGGGTACGAATCTTGAGGAGGACGTTTTTTGAGCAGGTACGCAGCATTACTAAAATAAGTAGCATGCTTTTTCTGGGCAAGAACATGAGCCTTGCTCACATCAATAAAGTCGACGGCTAGAACCCTGCAAACAAGTCAGAGTACTCAAGTCAAGCATTCTGCCTAAAAAACGCCCTGACTCTTGCCGACTGATATAAACATACAGCTGTGTAAAAATGGCTGTTTGTGTACAAACGTGCTCAAAGATTACGTACTTCATGGAGCTGACTTTGGCCACCTTACTAGAAGATCACTAAGTTGCTAACACCAAGCATTGGTGGTTCATGGAGCTGACTTTGGCCACCTGGCCAGCACATCACTAAGTTGCTGACACCAAGCATTGGTGGTTCAGTGGTAGAATTCTCGCCTGCCACGCGGGAGGCCCGGGTCCGATTCCCGGCCAATGCAGACAAGCTTTTTGCTATCCATTGCATAGCCCTGTGATCACAAGAGGATAAAAAAATGCCTTATCTTTTGATTCCTTTCTTACAGAGGGAATCTAAAAGCCTCCTGTCAGAAGTGGGATTCGAACCCACGCCTCCAGGGGAGACTGCGACCTGAACGCAGCGCCTTAGACCGCTCGGCCATCCTGACAACTGCTTGGTTGACAGGCAATTTTGAGCGGGTACACAGTCCGAAGGCATGGGTACGAATCTTGAGGAGGACGTTTTTTGAGCAGGTACCCAGCCTTACTAAAATCAGTAGCATGCTTTTTCTGGGCCTTGAGTTTTGCCGACTGATATAAATATACAGCTGTGTAAAAATGGCTGTTTGTGTACAAACGTGCTTAAGGATTACGTACTTCATGGTGCTGACTTTGGCCACCTGGCTAGAACATTACTAAGTTGCTAACACCAAGCATTGGTGGTTCATGGAGCTGACTTTGGCCACCTTGCCAGCACATCACTAATTTGCTAACACCAAGCATTGGTGGTTCAGTGGTAGAATTCTCGCCTGCCACGCGGGAGGCCCGGGTCCGATTCCCGGCCAATGCAGACAAGCTTTTTGCTATCCATTGCATAGCCCTGTGATCACAAGAGGATAATGAAATGCCTTATCTTTTGATTCCTTTCTTACAGAGGGAATCTAAAAGCCTCCTGTCAGAAGTGGGATTCGAACCCACGCCTCCAGGGGAGACTGCGACCTGAACGCAGCGCCTTAGACCGCTCGGCCATCCTGACAACTGCTTGGTTGACAGGCAATTTTGAGCGGGTACACAGTCCGAAGGCATGGGTACGAATCTTGAGGAGGACGTTTTTTGAGCAGGTACCCAGCCTTACTAAAATCAGTAGCATGCTTTTTCTGGGCAAGAACATGAGCCTTGCTCACATCAAAAAGTCGACGGCTAGAACCCTGCAAACAAGTCAGAGTACTCAAGTCAAGCATTCTGCCTAAAAAAAGCCCTGAGTCTTGCCGACTGATATAAACATACAGCTGTGTAAAAATGGCTGTTTGTGTACAAACGTGCTCAAAGATTACGTACTTCATGGAGCTGACTTTGGCCACCTTGCCAGCACATCACTAATTTGCTAACACCAAGCATTGGTGGTTCAGTGGTAGAATTCTCGCCTGCCACGCGGGAGGCCCGGGTCAGATTCCCGGCCAATGCAGACAAGCTTTTTGCTATCCATTGCATAGCCCTGTGATCACAAGAGGATAATGAAATGCCTTATCTTTTGATTCCTTTCTTACAGAGGGAATCTAAAAGCCTCCTGTCAGAAGTGGGATTCGAACCCACGCCTCCAGGGGAGACTGCGACCTGAACGCAGCGCCTTAGACCGCTCGGCCATCCTGACAACTGCTTGGTTGACAGGCAATTTTGAGCGGGTACACAGTCCGAAGGCATGGGTACGAATCTTGAGGAGGACGTTTTTTGAGCAGGTACCCAGCCTTACTAAAATCAGTAGCATGCTTTTTCTGGGCAAGAACATGAGCCTTGCTCACATCAATAAAGTCGACGGCTAGAACCCTGCAAACAAGTCAGAGTACTCAAGTCAAGCATTCTGCCTAAAAAACGCCCTGACTCTTGCCGACTGATATAAACATACAGCTGTGTAAAAATGGCTGTTTGTGTACAAACGTGCTCAAAGATTACGTACTTCATGGAGCTGACTTTGGCCACCTTACTAGAAGATCACTAAGTTGCTAACACCAAGCATTGGTGGTTCATGGAGCTGACTTTGGCCACCTGGCCAGCACATCACTAAGTTGCTGACACCAAGCATTGGTGGTTCAGTGGTAGAATTCTCGCCTGCCACGCGGGAGGCCCGGGTCCGATTCCCGGCCAATGCAGACAAGCTTTTTGCTATCCATTGCATAGCCCTGTGATCACAAGAGGATAAAAAAATGCCTTATCTTTTGATTCCTTTCTTACAGAGGGAATCTAAAAGCCTCCTGTCAGAAGTGGGATTCGAACCCACGCCTCCAGGGGAGACTGCGACCTGAACGCAGCGCCTTAGACCGCTCGGCCATCCTGACAACTGCTTGGTTGACAGGCAATTTTGAGCAGGTACACAGTCCGAAGGCATGGGTACGAATCTTGAGGAGGACGTTTTTTGAGCAGGTACCCAGCCTTACTAAAATCAGTAGCATGCTTTTTCTGGGCAAGAACATGAGCCTTGCTCACATCAATAAAGTCGACGGCTAGAACCCTGCAAACAAGTCAGAGTACTCAAGTCAAGCATTCTGCCTAAAAAACGCCCTGACTCTTGCCGACTGATATAAACATACAGCTGTGTAAAAATGGCTGTTTGTGTACAAACGTGCTCAAAGATTACGTACTTCATGGAGCTGACTTTGGCCACCTTACTAGAAGTGGGATTCGAACCCACGCCTCCAGGGGAGACTGCGACCTGAACGCAGCGCCTTAGACCGCTCGGCCATCCTGACAACTGCTTGGTTGACAGGCAATTTTGAGCGGGTACACAGTCCGAAGGCATGGGTACGAATCTTGAGGAGGACGTTTTTTCAGCAGGTACCCAGCCTTACTAAAATCAGTAGCATGCTTTTTCTGGGCAAGAACATGAGCCTTGCTCACATCAATAAAGTCGACGGCTAGAACCCTGCAAACAAGTCAGAGTACTCAAGTCAAGCATTCTGCCTAAAAAACGCCCTGACTCTTGCCGACTGATATAAACATACAGCTGTGTAAAAATGGCTGTTTGTGTACAAACGTGCTCAAAGATTACGTACTTCATGGAGCTGACTTTGGCCACCTTACTAGAAGATCACTAAGTTGCTAACACCAAGCATTGGTGGTTCATGGAGCTGACTTTGGCCACCTGGCCAGCACATCACTAATTTGCTAACACCAAGCATTGGTGGTTCAGTGGTAGAATTCTCGCCTGCCACACGGGAGGCCCGGGTCCGATTCCCGGCCAATGCAGACAAGCTTTTTGCTATCCATTGCATAGCCCTGTGATCACAAGAGGATAATAAAATGCCTTATCTTTTGATTCCTTTCTTACAGAGGGAATCTAAAAGCCTCCTGTCAGAAGTGGGATTCGAACCCACGCCTCCAGGGGAGACCGCGACCTGAACGCAGCGCCTTAGACCGCTCGGCCATCCTGACAACTGCTTGGTTGACAGGCAATTTTGAGCGGGTACACAGTCCGAAGGCATGGGTACGAATCTTGAGGAGGACGTTTTTTGAGCAGGTACCCAGCCTTACTAAAATCAGTAGCATGCTTTTTCTGGGCAAGAACATGAGCCTTGCTCACATCAAAAAGTCGACGGCTAGAAACCTGCAAACAAGTCAGAGTACTCAAGTCAAGCATTCTGCCTAAAAAAAGCCCTGAGTCTTGCCGACTGATATAAACATACAGCTGTGTAAAAATGGCTGTTTGTGTACAAACGTGCTCAAAGATTACGTACTTCATGGAGCTGACTTTGGCCACCTTGCCAGCACATCACTAATTTGCTAACACCAAGCATTGGTGGTTCAGTGGTAGAATTCTCGCCTGCCACGCGGGAGGCCCGGGTCAGATTCCCGGCCAATGCAGACAAGCTTTTTGCTATCCATTGCATAGCCCTGTGATCACAAGAGGATAATGAAATGCCTTATCTTTTGATTCCTTTCTTACAGAGGGAATCTAAAAGCCTCCTGTCAGAAGTGGGATTCGAACCCACGCCTCCAGGGGAGACTGCGACCTGAACGCAGCGCCTTAGACCGCTCGGCCATCCTGACAACTGCTTGGTTGACAGGCAATTTTGAGCTGGTACACAGTCCGAAGGCATGGGTACGAATCTTGAGGAGGACGCTTTTTGAGCAGGTACCCAGCCTTACTAAAATCAGTAGCATGCTTTTTCTGGGCAAGAACATGAGCCTTGCTCACATCAAAAAGTCGACGGCTAGAACCCTGCAAACAAGTCAGAGTACTCAAGTCAAGCATTCTGCCTAAAAAAAGCCCTGAGTCTTGCCGACTGATATAAACATACAGCTGTGTAAAAATGGCTGTTTGTGTACAAACGTGCTCAAAGATTACGTACTTCATGGAGCTGACTTTGGCCACCTTACTAGAAGATCACTAAGTTGCTAACACCAAGCATTGGTGGTTCATGGAGCTGACTTTGGCCACCTGGCCAGCACATCACTAATTTGCTAACACCAAGCATTGGTGGTTCAGTGGTAGAATTCTCGCCTGCCACGCGGGAGGCCCGGGTCCGATTCCCGGCCAATGCAGACAAGCTTTTTGCTATCCATTGCATAGCCCTGTGATCACAAGAGGATAATAAAATGCCTTATCTTTTGATTCCTTTCTTACAGAGGGAATCTAAAAGCCTCCTGTCAGAAGTGGGATTCGAACCCACGCCTCCAGGGGAGACTGCGACCTGAACGCAGCGCCTTAGACCGCTCGGCCATCCTGACAACTGCTTGGTTGACAGGCAATTTTGGGCGGGTACACAGTCCGAAGGCATGGGTACGAATCTTGAGGAGGACGTTTTTTGAGCAGGTACCCAGCCTTACTAAAATCAGTAGCATGCTTTTTCTGGGCAAGAACATGAGCCTTGCTCACATCAATAAAGTCGACGGCTAGAACCCTGCAAACAAGTCAGAGTACTCAAGTCAAGCATTCTGCCTAAAAAACGCCCTGACTCTTGCCGACTGATATAAACATACAGCTGTGTAAAAATGGCTGTTTGTGTACAAACGTGCTCAAAGATTACGTACTTCATGGAGCTGACTTTGGCCACCTTACTAGAAGATCACTAAGTTGCTAACACCAAGCATTGGTGGTTCATGGAGCTGACTTTGGCCACCTGGCCAGCACATCACTAATTTGCTCACACCAAGCATTGGTGGTTCAGTGGTAGAATTCTCGCCTGCCACGCGGGAGGCCCGGGTCCGATTCCCGGCCAATGCAGACAAGCTTTTTGCTATCCATTGCATAGCCCTGTGATCACAAGAGGATAATAAAATGCCTTATCTTTTGATTCCTTTCTTACAGAGGGAATCTAAAAGCCTCCTGTCAGAAGTGGGATTCGAACCCACGCCTCCAGGGGAGACTGCGACCTGAACGCAGCGCCTTAGACCGCTCGGCCATCCTGAAAACTGCTTGGTTGACAGGCAATTTTGGGCGGGTACACAGTCCGAAGGCATGGGTACGAATCTTGAGGAGGACGTTTTTTGAGCAGGTACCCAGCCTTACTAAAATCAGTAGCATGCTTTTTCTGGGCAAGAACATGAGCCTTGCTCACATCAATAAAGTCGACGGCTAGAACCCTGCAAACAAGTCAGAGTACTCAAGTCAAGCATTCTGCCTAAAAAACGCCCTGACTCTTGCCGACTGATATAAACATACAGCTGTGTAAAAATGGCTGTTTGTGTACAAACGTGCTCAAAGATTACGTACTTCATGGAGCTGACTTTGGCCACCTTACTAGAAGATCACTAAGTTGCTAACACCAAGCATTGGTGGTTCATGGAGCTGACTTTGGCCACCTGGCCAGCACATCACTAATTTGCTCACACCAAGCATTGGTGGTTCAGTGGTAGAATTCTCGCCTGCCACGCGGGAGGCCCGGGTCCGATTCCCGGCCAATGCAGACAAGCTTTTTGCTATCCATTGCATAGCCCTGTGATCACAAGAGGATAATAAAATGCCTTATCTTTTGATTCCTTTCTTACAGAGGGAATCTAAAAGCCTCCTGTCAGAAGTGGGATTCGAACCCACGCCTCCAGGGGAGACTGCGACCTGAACGCAGCGCCTTAGACCGCTCGGCCATCCTGACAACTGCTTGGTTGACAGGCAATTTTGAGCGGGTACACAGTCCGAAGGCATGGGTACGAATCTTGAGGAGGACGTTTTTTGAGCAGGTACCCAGCCTTACTAAAATCAGTAGCATGCTTTTTCTGGGCAAGAACATGAGCCTTGCTCACATCAAAAAGTCGACGGCTAGAACCCTGCAAACAAGTCAGAGTACTCAAGTCAAGCATTCTGCCTAAAAAAAGCCCTGAGTCTTGCCGACTGATATAAACATACAGCTGTGTAAAAATGGCTGTTTGTGTACAAACGTGCTCAAAGATTACGTACTTCATGGAGCTGACTTTGGCCACCTTGCCAGCACATCACTAATTTGCTAACACCAAGCATTGGTGGTTCAGTGGTAGAATTCTCGCCTGCCACGCGGGAGGCCCGGGTCAGATTCCCGGCCAATGCAGACAAGCTTTTTGCTATCCATTGCATAGCCCTGTGATCACAAGAGGATAATGAAATGCCTTATCTTTTGATTCCTTTCTTACAGAGGGAATCTAAAAGCCTCCTGTCAGAAGTGGGATTCGAACCCACGCCTCCAGGGGAGACTGCGACCTGAACGCAGCGCCTTAGACCGCTCGGCCATCCTGAAAACTGCTTGGTTGACAGGCAATTTTGAGCTGGTACACAGTCCGAAGGCATGGGTACGAATCTTGAGGAGGACGTTTTTTGAGCAGGTACCCAGCCTTACTAAAATCAGTAGCATGCTTTTTCTGGGCAAGAACATGAGCCTTGCTCACATCAATAAAGTCGACGGCTAGAACCCTGCAAACAAGTCAGAGTACTCAAGTCAAGCATTCTGCCTAAAAAACGCCCTGACTCTTGCCGACTGATATAAACATACAGCTGTGTAAAAATGGCTGTTTGTGTACAAACGTGCTCAAAGATTACGTACTTCATGGAGCTGACTTTGGCCACCTTACTAGAAGATCACTAAGTTGCTAACACCAAGCATTGGTGGTTCATGGAGCTGACTTTGGCCACCTGGCCAGCACATCACTAATTTGCTAACACCAAGCATTGGTGGTTCAGTGGTAGAATTCTCGCCTGCCACGCGGGAGGCCCGGGTCCGATTCCCGGCCAATGCAGACAAGCTTTTTGCTATCCATTGCATAGCCCTGTGATCACAAGAGGATAATAAAATGCCTTATCTTTTGATTCCTTTCTTACAGAGGGAATCTAAAAGCCTCCTGTCAGAAGTGGGATTCGAACCCACGCCTCCAGGGGAGACTGCGACCTGAACGCAGCGCCTTAGATCGCTCGGCCATCCTGACAACTGCTTGGTTGACAGGCAATTTTGAGCGGGTACACAGTCCGAAGGCATGGGTACGAATCTTGAGGAGGACGTTTTTTGAGCAGGTACCCAGCCTTACTAAAATCAGTAGCATGCTTTTTCTGGGCAAGAACATGAGCCTTGCTCACATCAAAAAGTCGACGGCTAGAACCCTGCAAACAAGTCAGAGTACTCAAGTCAAGCATTCTGCCTAAAAAAAGCCCTGAGTCTTGCCGACTGATATAAACATACAGCTGTGTAAAAATGGCTGTTTGTGTACAAACGTGCTCAAAGATTACGTACTTCATGGAGCTGACTTTGGCCACCTTGCCAGCACATCACTAATTTGCTAACACCAAGCATTGGTGGTTCAGTGGTAGAATTCTCGCCTGCCACGCGGGAGGCCCGGGTCAGATTCCCGGCCAATGCAGACAAGCTTTTTGCTATCCATTGCATAGCCCTGTGATCACAAGAGGATAATGAAATGCCTTATCTTTTGATTCCTTTCTTACAGAGGGAATCTAAAAGCCTCCTGTCAGAAGTGGGATTCGAACCCACGCCTCCAGGGGAGACTGCGACCTGAACGCAGCGCCTTAGACCGCTCGGCCATCCTGACAACTGCTTGGTTGACAGGCAATTTTGAGCTGGTACACAGTCCGAAGGCATGGGTACGAATCTTGAGGAGGACGCTTTTTGAGCAGGTACCCAGCCTTACTAAAATCAGTAGCATGCTTTTTCTGGGCAAGAACATGAGCCTTGCTCACATCAAAAAGTCGACGGCTAGAACCCTGCAAACAAGTCAGAGTACTCAAGTCAAGCATTCTGCCTAAAAAAAGCCCTGAGTCTTGCCGACTGATATAAACATACAGCTGTGTAAAAATGGCTGTTTGTGTACAAACGTGCTCAAAGATTACGTACTTCATGGAGCTGACTTTGGCCACCTTACTAGAAGATCACTAAGTTGCTAACACCAAGCATTGGTGGTTCATGGAGCTGACTTTGGCCACCTGGCCAGCACATCACTAATTTGCTAACACCAAGCATTGGTGGTTCAGTGGTAGAATTCTCGCCTGCCACGCGGGAGGCCCGGGTCCGATTCCCGGCCAATGCAGACAAGCTTTTTGCTATCCATTGCATAGCCCTGTGATCACAAGAGGATAATAAAATGCCTTATCTTTTGATTCCTTTCTTACAGAGGGAATCTAAAAGCCTCCTGTCAGAAGTGGGATTCGAACCCACGCCTCCAGGGGAGACTGCAACCTGGACGCAGCGCCTTAGACCGCTCGGCCATCCTGACAATTGCTTGGTTGACAGGCAATTTTGAGCGGGTACACAGTCCGAAGGCATGGGTACGAATCTTGAGGAGGACGTTTTTTGAGCAGGTACCCAGCCTTACTAAAATCAGTAGCATGCTTTTTCTGGGCAAGAACATGAGCCTTGCTCACATCAAAAAGTCGACGGCTAGAACCCTGCAAACAAGTCAGAGTACTCAAGTCAAGCATTCTGCCTAAAAAAAGCCCTGAGTCTTGCCGACTGATATAAACATACAGCTGTGTAAAAATGGCTGTTTGTGTACAAACGTGCTCAAAGATTACGTACTTCATGGAGCTGACTTTGGCCACCTTACTAGAAGATCACTAAGTTGCTAACACCAAGCATTGGTGGTTCATGGAGCTGACTTTGGCCACCTGGCCAGCACATCACTAATTTGCTAACACCAAGCATTGGTGGTTCAGTGGTAGAATTCTCGCCTGCCACGCGGGAGGCCCGGGTCCGATTCCCGGCCAATGCAGACAAGCTTTTTGCTATCCATTGCATAGCCCTGTGATCACAAGAGGATAATAAAATGCCTTATCTTTTGATTCCTTTCTTACAGAGGGAATCTAAAAGCCTCCTGTCAGAAGTGGGATTCGAACCCACGCCTCCAGGGGAGACTGCGACCTGAACGCAGCGCCTTAGACCGCTCGGCCATCCTGACAACTGCTTGGTTGACAGGCAATTTTGAGCGGGTACACAGTCCGAAGGCATGGGTACGAATCTTGAGGAGGACGTTTTTTGAGCAGGTACCCAGCCTTACTAAAATCAGTAGCATGCTTTTTCTGGGCAAGAACATGAGCCTTGCTCACATCAAAAAGTCGACGGCTAGAACCCTGCAAACAAGTCAGAGTACTCAAGTCAAGCATTCTGCCTAAAAAAAGCCCTGAGTCTTGCCGACTGATATAAACATACAGCTGTGTAAAAATGGCTGTTTGTGTACAAACGTGCTCAAAGATTACGTACTTCATGGAGCTGACTTTGGCCACCTTGCCAGCACATCACTAATTTGCTAACACCAAGCATTGGTGGTTCAGTGGTAGAATTCTCGCCTGCCACGCGGGAGGCCCGGGTCAGATTCCCGGCCAATGCAGACAAGCTTTTTGCTATCCATTGCATAGCCCTGTGATCACAAGAGGATAATGAAATGCCTTATCTTTTGATTCCTTTCTTACAGAGGGAATCTAAAAGCCTCCTGTCAGAAGTGGGATTCGAACCCACGCCTCCAGGGGAGACTGCGACCTGAACGCAGCGCCTTAGACCGCTCGGCCATCCTGACAACTGCTTGGTTGACAGGCAATTTTGAGCTGGTACACAGTCCGAAGGCATGGGTACGAATCTTGAGGAGGACGCTTTTTGAGCAGGTACCCAGCCTTACTAAAATCAGTAGCATGCTTTTTCTGGGCAAGAACATGAGCCTTGCTCACATCAAAAAGTCGACGGCTAGAACCCTGCAAACAAGTCAGAGTACTCAAGTCAAGCATTCTGCCTAAAAAAAGCCCTGAGTCTTGCCGACTGATATAAACATACAGCTGTGTAAAAATGGCTGTTTGTGTACAAACGTGCTCAAAGATTACGTACTTCATGGAGCTGACTTTGGCCACCTTACTAGAAGATCACTAAGTTGCTAACACCAAGCATTGGTGGTTCATGGAGCTGACTTTGGCCACCTGGCCAGCACATCACTAATTTGCTAACACCAAGCATTGGTGGTTCAGTGGTAGAATTCTCGCCTGCCACGCGGGAGGCCCGGGTCCGATTCCCGGCCAATGCAGACAAGCTTTTTGCTATCCATTGCATAGCCCTGTGATCACAAGAGGATAATAAAATGCCTTATCTTTTGATTCCTTTCTTACAGAGGGAATCTAAAAGCCTCCTGTCAGAAGTGGGATTCGAACCCACGCCTCCAGGGGAGACTGCGACCTGGACGCAGCGCCTTAGACCGCTCGGCCATCCTGACAATTGCTTGGTTGACAGGCAATTTTGAGCGGGTACACAGTCCGAAGGCATGGGTACGAATCTTGAGGAGGACGTTTTTTGAGCAGGTACCCAGCCTTACTAAAATCAGTAGCATGCTTTTTCTGGGCAAGAACATGAGCCTTGCTCACATCAAAAAGTCGACGGCTAGAACCCTGCAAACAAGTCAGAGTACTCAAGTCAAGCATTCTGCCTAAAAAAAGCCCTGAGTCTTGCCGACTGATATAAACATACAGCTGTGTAAAAATGGCTGTTTGTGTACAAACGTGCTCAAAGATTACGTACTTCATGGAGCTGACTTTGGCCACCTTACTAGAAGATCACTAAGTTGCTAACACCAAGCATTGGTGGTTCATGGAGCTGACTTTGGCCACCTGGCCAGCACATCACTAATTTGCTAACACCAAGCATTGGTGGTTCAGTGGTAGAATTCTCGCCTGCCACGCGGGAGGCCCGGGTCCGATTCCCGGCCAATGCAGACAAGCTTTTTGCTATCCATTGCATAGCCCTGTGATCACAAGAGGATAATAAAATGCCTTATCTTTTGATTCCTTTCTTACAGAGGGAATCTAAAAGCCTCCTGTCAGAAGTGGGATTCGAACCCACGCCTCCAGGGGAGACTGCGACCTGAACGCAGCGCCTTAGACCGCTCGGCCATCCTGACAACTGCTTGGTTGACAGGCAATTTTGGGCGGGTACACAGTCCGAAGGCATGGGTACGAATCTTGAGGAGGACGTTTTTTGAGCAGGTACCCAGCCTTACTAAAATCAGTAGCATGCTTTTTCTGGGCAAGAACATGAGCCTTGCTCACATCAATAAAGTCGACGGCTAGAACCCTGCAAACAAGTCAGAGTACTCAAGTCAAGCATTCTGCCTAAAAAACGCCCTGACTCTTGCCGACTGATATAAACATACAGCTGTGTAAAAATGGCTGTTTGTGTACAAACGTGCTCAAAGATTACGTACTTCATGGAGCTGACTTTGGCCACCTTACTAGAAGATCACTAAGTTGCTAACACCAAGCATTGGTGGTTCATGGAGCTGACTTTGGCCACCTGGCCAGCACATCACTAATTTGCTAACACCAAGCATTGGTGGTTCAGTGGTAGAATTCTCGCCTGCCACGCGGGAGGCCCGGGTCCGATTCCCGGCCAATGTAGACAAGCTTTTTGCTATCCATTGCATAGCCCTGTGATCACAAGAGGATAATAAAATGCCTTATCTTTTGATTCCTTTCTTACAGAGGGAATCTAAAAGCCTCCTGTCAGAAGTGGGATTCGAACCCACGCCTCCAGGGGAGACTGCGACCTGAACGCAGCGCCTTAGACCGCTCGGCCATCCTGACAACTGCTTGGTTGACAGGCAATTTTGAGCGGGTACACAGTCCGAAGGCATGGGTACGAATCTTGAGGAGGACGTTTTTTGAGCAGGTACCCAGCCTTACTAAAATCAGTAGCATGCTTTTTCTGGGCAAGAACATGAGCCTTGCTCACGTCAAAAAGTCGACGGCTAGAACCCTGCAAACAAGTCAGAGTACTCAAGTCAAGCATTCTGCCTAAAAAAAGCCCTGAGTCTTGCCGACTGATATAAACATACAGCTGTGTAAAAATGGCTGTTTGTGTACAAACGTGCTCAAAGATTACGTACTTCATGGAGCTGACTTTGGCCACCTTGCCAGCACATCACTAATTTGCTAACACCAAGCATTGGTGGTTCAGTGGTAGAATTCTCGCCTGCCACGCGGGAGGCCCGGGTCAGATTCCCGGCCAATGCAGACAAGCTTTTTGCTATCCATTGCATAGCCCTGTGATCACAAGAGGATAATGAAATGCCTTATCTTTTGATTCCTTTCTTACAGAGGGAATCTAAAAGCCTCCTGTCAGAAGTGGGATTCGAACCCACGCCTCCAGGGGAGACTGCGACCTGAACGCAGCGCCTTAGACCGCTCGGCCATCCTGACAACTGCTTGGTTGACAGGCAATTTTGAGCTGGTACACAGTCCGAAGGCATGGGTACGAATCTTGAGGAGGACGCTTTTTGAGCAGGTACCCAGCCTTACTAAAATCAGTAGCATGCTTTTTCTGGGCAAGAACATGAGCCTTGCTCACATCAAAAAGTCGACGGCTAGAACCCTGCAAACAAGTCAGAGTACTCAAGTCAAGCATTCTGCCTAAAAAAAGCCCTGAGTCTTGCCGACTGATATAAACATACAGCTGTGTAAAAATGGCTGTTTGTGTACAAACGTGCTCAAAGATTACGTACTTCATGGAGCTGACTTTGGCCACCTTACTAGAAGATCACTAAGTTGCTAACACCAAGCATTGGTGGTTCATGGAGCTGACTTTGGCCACCTGGCCAGCACATCACTAATTTGCTAACACCAAGCATTGGTGGTTCAGTGGTAGAATTCTCGCCTGCCACGCGGGAGGCCCGGGTCCGATTCCCGGCCAATGCAGACAAGCTTTTTGCTATCCATTGCATAGCCCTGTGATCACAAGAGGATAATAAAATGCCTTATCTTTTGATTCCTTTCTTACAGAGGGAATCTAAAAGCCTCCTGTCAGAAGTGGGATTCGAACCCACGCCTCCAGGGGAGACTGCGACCTGGACGCAGCGCCTTAGACCGCTCGGCCATCCTGACAATTGCTTGGTTGACAGGCAATTTTGAGCGGGTACACAGTCCGAAGGCATGGGTACGAATCTTGAGGAGGACGTTTTTTGAGCAGGTACCCAGCCTTACTAAAATCAGTAGCATGCTTTTTCTGGGCAAGAACATGAGCCTTGCTCACATCAAAAAGTCGACGGCTAGAACCCTGCAAACAAGTCAGAGTACTCAAGTCAAGCATTCTGCCTAAAAAAAGCCCTGAGTCTTGCCGACTGATATAAACATACAGCTGTGTAAAAATGGCTGTTTGTGTACAAACGTGCTCAAAGATTACGTACTTCATGGAGCTGACTTTGGCCACCTTACTAGAAGATCACTAAGTTGCTAACACCAAGCATTGGTGGTTCATGGAGCTGACTTTGGCCACCTGGCCAGCACATCACTAATTTGCTAACACCAAGCATTGGTGGTTCAGTGGTAGAATTCTCGCCTGCCACGCGGGAGGCCCGGGTCCGATTCCCGGCCAATGCAGACAAGCTTTTTGCTATCCATTGCATAGCCCTGTGATCACAAGAGGATAATAAAATGCCTTATCTTTTGATTCCTTTCTTACAGAGGGAATCTAAAAGCCTCCTGTCAGAAGTGGGATTCGAACCCACGCCTCCAGGGGAGACTGCGACCTGAACGCAGCGCCTTAGACCGCTCGGCCATCCTGACAACTGCTTGGTTGACAGGCAATTTTGGGCGGGTACACAGTCCGAAGGCATGGGTACGAATCTTGAGGAGGACGTTTTTTGAGCAGGTACCCAGCCTTACTAAAATCAGTAGCATGCTTTTTCTGGGCAAGAACATGAGCCTTGCTCACATCAATAAAGTCGACGGCTAGAACCCTGCAAACAAGTCAGAGTACTCAAGTCAAGCATTCTGCCTAAAAAACGCCCTGACTCTTGCCGACTGATATAAACATACAGCTGTGTAAAAATGGCTGTTTGTGTACAAACGTGCTCAAAGATTACGTACTTCATGGAGCTGACTTTGGCCACCTTACTAGAAGATCACTAAGTTGCTAACACCAAGCATTGGTGGTTCATGGAGCTGACTTTGGCCACCTGGCCAGCACATCACTAATTTGCTAACACCAAGCATTGGTGGTTCAGTGGTAGAATTCTCGCCTGCCACGCGGGAGGCCCGGGTCCGATTCCCGGCCAATGTAGACAAGCTTTTTGCTATCCATTGCATAGCCCTGTGATCACAAGAGGATAATAAAATGCCTTATCTTTTGATTCCTTTCTTACAGAGGGAATCTAAAAGCCTCCTGTCAGAAGTGGGATTCGAACCCACGCCTCCAGGGGAGACTGCGACCTGAACGCAGCGCCTTAGACCGCTCGGCCATCCTGACAACTGCTTGGTTGACAGGCAATTTTGAGCGGGTACACAGTCCGAAGGCATGGGTACGAATCTTGAGGAGGACGTTTTTTGAGCAGGTACCCAGCCTTACTAAAATCAGTAGCATGCTTTTTCTGGGCAAGAACATGAGCCTTGCTCACGTCAAAAAGTCGACGGCTAGAACCCTGCAAACAAGTCAGAGTACTCAAGTCAAGCATTCTGCCTAAAAAAAGCCCTGAGTCTTGCCGACTGATATAAACATACAGCTGTGTAAAAATGGCTGTTTGTGTACAAACGTGCTCAAAGATTACGTACTTCATGGAGCTGACTTTGGCCACCTTACTAGAAGATCACTAAGTTGCTAACACCAAGCATTGGTGGTTCATGGAGCTGACTTTGGCCACCTGGCCAGCACATCACTAATTTGCTAACACCAAGCATTGGTGGTTCAGTGGTAGAATTCTCGCCTGCCACGCGGGAGGCCCGGGTCCGATTCCCGGCCAATGCAGACAAGCTTTTTGCTATCCATTGCATAGCCCTGTGATCACAAGAGGATAATAAAATGCCTTATCTTTTGATTCCTTTCTTACAGAGGGAATCTAAAAGCCTCCTGTCAGAAGTGGGATTCGAACCCACGCCTCCAGGGGAGACTGCGACCTGAACGCAGCGCCTTAGACCGCTCGGCCATCCTGACAACTGCTTGGTTGACAGGCAATTTTGGGCGGGTACACAGTCCGAAGGCATGGGTACGAATCTTGAGGAGGACGTTTTTTGAGCAGGTACCCAGCCTTACTAAAATCAGTAGCATGCTTTTTCTGGGCAAGAACATGAGCCTTGCTCACATCAATAAAGTCGACGGCTAGAACCCTGCAAACAAGTCAGAGTACTCAAGTCAAGCATTCTGCCTAAAAAACGCCCTGACTCTTGCCGACTGATATAAACATACAGCTGTGTAAAAATGGCTGTTTGTGTACAAACGTGCTCAAAGATTACGTACTTCATGGAGCTGACTTTGGCCACCTTGCCAGCACATCACTAATTTGCTAACACCAAGCATTGGTGGTTCAGTGGTAGAATTCTCGCCTGCCACGCGGGAGGCCCGGGTCAGATTCCCGGCCAATGCAGACAAGCTTTTTGCTATCCATTGCATAGCCCTGTGATCACAAGAGGATAATGAAATGCCTTATCTTTTGATTCCTTTCTTACAGAGGGAATCTAAAAGCCTCCTGTCAGAAGTGGGATTCGAACCCACGCCTCCAGGGGAGACTGCGACCTGAACGCAGCGCCTTAGACCGCTCGGCCATCCTGACAACTGCTTGGTTGACAGGCAATTTTGAGCTGGTACACAGTCCGAAGGCATGGGTACGAATCTTGAGGAGGACGCTTTTTGAGCAGGTACCCAGCCTTACTAAAATCAGTAGCATGCTTTTTCTGGGCAAGAACATGAGCCTTGCTCACATCAAAAAGTCGACGGCTAGAACCCTGCAAACAAGTCAGAGTACTCAAGTCAAGCATTCTGCCTAAAAAAAGCCCTGAGTCTTGCCGACTGATATAAACATACAGCTGTGTAAAAATGGCTGTTTGTGTACAAACGTGCTCAAAGATTACGTACTTCATGGAGCTGACTTTGGCCACCTTACTAGAAGATCACTAAGTTGCTAACACCAAGCATTGGTGGTTCATGGAGCTGACTTTGGCCACCTGGCCAGCACATCACTAATTTGCTAACACCAAGCATTGGTGGTTCAGTGGTAGAATTCTCGCCTGCCACGCGGGAGGCCCGGGTCCGATTCCCGGCCAATGCAGACAAGCTTTTTGCTATCCATTGCATAGCCCTGTGATCACAAGAGGATAATAAAATGCCTTATCTTTTGATTCCTTTCTTACAGAGGGAATCTAAAAGCCTCCTGTCAGAAGTGGGATTCGAACCCACGCCTCCAGGGGAGACTGCGACCTGGACGCAGCGCCTTAGACCGCTCGGCCATCCTGACAATTGCTTGGTTGACAGGCAATTTTGAGCGGGTACACAGTCCGAAGGCATGGGTACGAATCTTGAGGAGGACGTTTTTTGAGCAGGTACCCAGCCTTACTAAAATCAGTAGCATGCTTTTTCTGGGCAAGAACATGAGCCTTGCTCACATCAAAAAGTCGACGGCTAGAACCCTGCAAACAAGTCAGAGTACTCAAGTCAAGCATTCTGCCTAAAAAAAGCCCTGAGTCTTGCCGACTGATATAAACATACAGCTGTGTAAAAATGGCTGTTTGTGTACAAACGTGCTCAAAGATTACGTACTTCATGGAGCTGACTTTGGCCACCTTACTAGAAGATCACTAAGTTGCTAACACCAAGCATTGGTGGTTCATGGAGCTGACTTTGGCCACCTGGCCAGCACATCACTAATTTGCTAACACCAAGCATTGGTGGTTCAGTGGTAGAATTCTCGCCTGCCACGCGGGAGGCCTGGGTCCGATTCCCGGCCAATGCAGACAAGCTTTTTGCTATCCATTGCATAGCCCTGTGATCACAAGAGGATAATAAAATGCCTTATCTTTTGATTCCTTTCTTACAGAGGGAATCTAAAAGCCTCCTGTCAGAAGTGGGATTCGAACCCACGCCTCCAGGGGAGACTGCGACCTGGACGCAGCGCCTTAGACCGCTCGGCCATCCTGACAATTGCTTGGTTGACAGGCAATTTTGAGCGGGTACACAGTCCGAAGGCATGGGTACGAATCTTGAGGAGGACGTTTTTTGAGCAGGTACCCAGCCTTACTAAAATCAGTAGCATGCTTTTTCTGGGCAAGAACATGAGCCTTGCTCACATCAATAAAGTCGACGGCTAGAACCCTGCAAACAAGTCAGAGTACTCAAGTCAAGCATTCTGCCTAAAAAACGCCCTGACTCTTGCCGACTGATATAAACATACAGCTGTGTAAAAATGGCTGTTTGTGTACAAACGTGCTCAAAGATTACGTACTTCATGGAGCTGACTTTGGCCACCTTACTAGAAGATCACTAAGTTGCTAACACCAAGCATTGGTGGTTCATGGAGCTGACTTTGGCCACCTGGCCAGCACATCACTAATTTGCTAACACCAAGCATTGGTGGTTCAGTGGTAGAATTCTCGCCTGCCACGCGGGAGGCCCGGGTCCGATTCCCGGCCAATGTAGACAAGCTTTTTGCTATCCATTGCATAGCCCTGTGATCACAACAGGATAATAAAATGCCTTATCTTTTGATTCCTTTCTTACAGAGGGAATCTAAAAGCCTCCTGTCAGAAGTGGGATTCGAACCCACGCCTCCAGGGGAGACTGCGATCCTGAACGCAGCGCCTTAGACCGCTCGGCCATCCTGACAACTGCTTGGTTGACAGGCAATTTTGAGCGGGTACACAGTCCGAAGGCATGGGTACGAATCTTGAGGAGGACGTTTTTTGAGCAGGTACCCAGCCTTACTAAAATCAGTAGCATGCTTTTTCTGGGCAAGAACATGAGCCTTGCTCACATCAAAAAGTCGACGGCTAGAACCCTGCAAACAAGTCAGAGTACTCAAGTCAAGCATTCTGCCTAAAAAAAGCCCTGAGTCTTGCCGACTGATATAAACATACAGCTGTGTAAAAATGGCTGTTTGTGTACAAACGTGCTCAAAGATTACGTACTTCATGGAGCTGACTTTGGCCACCTTACTAGAAGATCACTAAGTTGCTAACACCAAGCATTGGTGGTTCATGGAGCTGACTTTGGCCACCTGGCCAGCACATCACTAATTTGCTAACACCAAGCATTGGTGGTTCAGTGGTAGAATTCTCGCCTGCCACGCGGGAGGCCCGGGTCCGATTCCCGGCCAATGCAGACAAGCTTTTTGCTATCCATTGCATAGCCCTGTGATCACAAGAGGATAATAAAATGCCTTATCTTTTGATTCCTTTCTTACAGAGGGAATCTAAAAGCCTCCTGTCAGAAGTGGGATTCGAACCCACGCCTCCAGGGGAGACTGCGACCTGAACGCAGCGCCTTAGACCGCTCGGCCATCCTGACAACTGCTTGGTTGACAGGCAATTTTGGGCGGGTACACAGTCCGAAGGCATGGGTACGAATCTTGAGGAGGACGTTTTTTGAGCAGGTACCCAGCCTTACTAAAATCAGTAGCATGCTTTTTCTGGGCAAGAACATGAGCCTTGCTCACATCAATAAAGTCGACGGCTAGAACCCTGCAAACAAGTCAGAGTACTCAAGTCAAGCATTCTGCCTAAAAAACGCCCTGACTCTTGCCGACTGATATAAACATACAGCTGTGTAAAAATGGCTGTTTGTGTACAAACGTGCTCAAAGATTACGTACTTCATGGAGCTGACTTTGGCCACCTTACTAGAAGATCACTAAGTTGCTAACACCAAGCATTGGTGGTTCATGGAGCTGACTTTGGCCACCTGGCCAGCACATCACTAATTTGCTAACACCAAGCATTGGTGGTTCAGTGGTAGAATTCTCGCCTGCCACGCGGGAGGCCCGGGTCCGATTCCCGGCCAATGCAGACAAGCTTTTTGCTATCCATTGCATAGCCCTGTGATCACAAGAGGATAATAAAATGCCTTATCTTTTGATTCCTTTCTTACAGAGGGAATCTAAAAGCCTCCTGTCAGAAGTGGGATTCGAACCCACGCCTCCAGGGGAGACTGCGACCTGAACGCAGCGCCTTAGACCGCTCGGCCATCCTGACAACTGCTTGGTTGACAGGCAATTTTGAGCGGGTACACAGTCCGAAGGCATGGGTACGAATCTTGAGGAGGACGTTTTTTGAGCAGGTACCCAGCCTTACTAAAATCAGTAGCATGCTTTTTCTGGGCAAGAACATGAGCCTTGCTCACATCAAAAAGTCGACGGCTAGAACCCTGCAAACAAGTCAGAGTACTCAAGTCAAGCATTCTGCCTAAAAAAAGCCCTGAGTCTTGCCGACTGATATAAACATACAGCTGTGTAAAAATGGCTGTTTGTGTACAAACGTGCTCAAAGATTACGTACTTCATGGAGCTGACTTTGGCCACCTTGCCAGCACATCACTAATTTGCTAACACCAAGCATTGGTGGTTCAGTGGTAGAATTCTCGCCTGCCACGCGGGAGGCCCGGGTCAGATTCCCGGCCAATGCAGACAAGCTTTTTGCTATCCATTGCATAGCCCTGTGATCACAAGAGGATAATGAAATGCCTTATCTTTTGATTCCTTTCTTACAGAGGGAATCTAAAAGCCTCCTGTCAGAAGTGGGATTCGAACCCACGCCTCCAGGGGAGACTGCGACCTGAACGCAGCTCCTTAGACCGCTCGGCCATCCTGACAACTGCTTGGTCGACAGGCAATTTTGAGCTGGTACACAGTCCGAAGGCATGGGTACGAATCTTGAGGAGGACGCTTTTTGAGCAGGTACCCAGCCTTACTAAAATCAGTAGCATGCTTTTTCTGGGCAAGAACATGAGCCTTGCTCACATCAAAAAGTCGACGGCTAGAACCCTGCAAACAAGTCAGAGTACTCAAGTCAAGCATTCTGCCTAAAAAAAGCCCTGAGTCTTGCCGACTGATATAAACATACAGCTGTGTAAAAATGGCTGTTTGTGTACAAACGTGCTCAAAGATTACGTACTTCATGGAGCTGACTTTGGCCACCTTACTAGAAGATCACTAAGTTGCTAACACCAAGCATTGGTGGTTCATGGAGCTGACTTTGGCCACCTGGCCAGCACATCACTAATTTGCTAACACCAAGCATTGGTGGTTCAGTGGTAGAATTCTCGCCTGCCACGCGGGAGGCCCGGGTCCGATTCCCGGCCAATGCAGACAAGCTTTTTGCTATCCATTGCATAGCCCTGTGATCACAAGAGGATAATAAAATGCCTTATCTTTTGATTCCTTTCTTACAGAGGGAATCTAAAAGCCTCCTGTCAGAAGTGGGATTCGAACCCACGCCTCCAGGGGAGACTGCGACCTGGACGCAGCGCCTTAGACCGCTCGGCCATCCTGACAATTGCTTGGTTGACAGGCAATTTTGAGCGGGTACACAGTCCGAAGGCATGGGTACGAATCTTGAGGAGGACGTTTTTTGAGCAGGTACCCAGCCTTACTAAAATCAGTAGCATGCTTTTTCTGGGCAAGAACATGAGCCTTGCTCACATCAAAAAGTCGACGGCTAGAACCCTGCAAACAAGTCAGAGTACTCAAGTCAAGCATTCTGCCTAAAAAAAGCCCTGAGTCTTGCCGACTGATATAAACATACAGCTGTGTAAAAATGGCTGTTTGTGTACAAACGTGCTCAAAGATTACGTACTTCATGGAGCTGACTTTGGCCACCTTACTAGAAGATCACTAAGTTGCTAACACCAAGCATTGGTGGTTCATGGAGCTGACTTTGGCCACCTGGCCAGCACATCACTAATTTGCTAACACCAAGCATTGGTGGTTCAGTGGTAGAATTCTCGCCTGTCACGCGGGAGGCCCGGGTCCGATTCCCGGCCAATGCAGACAAGCTTTTTGCTATCCATTGCATAGCCCTGTGATCACAAGAGGATAATAAAATGCCTTATCTTTTGATTCCTTTCTTACAGAGGGAATCTAAAAGCCTCCTGTCAGAAGTGGGATTCGAACCCACGCCTCCAGGGGAGACTGCGACCTGAACGCAGCGCCTTAGACCGCTCGGCCATCCTGACAACTGCTTGGTTGACAGGCAATTTTGGGCGGGTACACAGTCCGAAGGCATGGGTACGAATCTTGAGGAGGACGTTTTTTGAGCAGGTACCCAGCCTTACTAAAATCAGTAGCATGCTTTTTCTGGGCAAGAACATGAGCCTTGCTCACATCAAAAAGTCGACGGCTAGAACCCTGCAAACAAGTCAGAGTACTCAAGTCAAGCATTCTGCCTAAAAAAAGCCCTGAGTCTTGCCTACTGATATAAACATACAGCTGTGTAAAAATGGCTGTTTGTGTACAAACGTGCTCAAAGATTACGTACTTCATGGAGCTGACTTTGGCCACCTTGCCAGCACATCACTAATTTGCTAACACCAAGCATTGGTGGTTCAGTGGTAGAATTCTCGCCTGCCACGCGGGAGGCCCGGGTCAGATTCCCGGCCAATGCAGACAAGCTTTTTGCTATCCATTGCATAGCCCTGTGATCACAAGAGGATAATGAAATGCCTTATCTTTTGATTCCTTTCTTACAGAGGGAATCTAAAAGCCTCCTGTCAGAAGTGGGATTCGAACCCACGCCTCCAGGGGAGACTGCGACCTGAACGCAGCGCCTTAGACCGCTCGGCCATCCTGACAACTGCTTGGTTGACAGGCAATTTTGAGCGGGTACACAGTCCGAAGGCATGGGTACGAATCTTGAGGAGGACGTTTTTTGAGCAGGTACCCAGCCTTACTAAAATCAGTAGCATGCTTTTTCTGGGCAAGAACATGAGCCTTGCTCACATCAAAAAGTCGACGGCTAGAACCCTGCAAACAAGTCAGAGTACTCAAGTCAAGCATTCTGCCTAAAAAAAGCCCTGAGTCTTGCCGACTGATATAAACATACAGCTGTGTAAAAATGGCTGTTTGTGTACAAACGTGCTCAAAGATTACGTACTTCATGGAGCTGACTTTGGCCACCTTACTAGAAGATCACTAAGTTGCTAACACCAAGCATTGGTGGTTCATGGAGCTGACTTTGGCCACCTTGCCAGCACATCACTAATTTGCTACCACCAAGCATTGGTGGTTCAGTGGTAGAATTCTCGCCTGCCACGCGGGAGGCCCGGGTCCGATTCCCGGCCAATGCAGACAAGCTTTTTGCTATCCATTGCATAGCCCTGTGATCACAAGAGGATAATAAAATGCCTTATCTTTTGATTCCTTTCTTACAGAGGGAATCTAAAAGCCTCCTGTCAGAAGTGGGATTCGAACCCACGCCTCCAGGGGAGACTGCGACCTGAACGCAGCGCCTTAGACCGCTCGGCCATCCTGACAACTGCTTGGTTGACAGGCAATTTTGAGCGGGTACACAGTCCGAAGGCATGGGTACGAATCTTGAGGAGGACGTTTTTTGAGCAGGTACCCAGCCTTACTAAAATCAGTAGCATGCTTTTTCTGGGCAAGAACATGAGCCTTGCTCACATCAATAAAGTCGACGGCTAGAACCCTGCAAACAAGTCAGAGTACTCAAGTCAAGCATTCTGCCTAAAAAACGCCCTGACTCTTGCCGACTGATATAAACATACAGCTGTGTAAAAATGGCTGTTTGTGTACAAACGTGCTCAAAGATTACGTACTTCATGGAGCTGACTTTGGCCACCTTACTAGAAGATCACTAAGTTGCTAACACCAAGCATTGGTGGTTCATGGAGCTGACTTTGGCCACCTGGCCAGCACATCACTAAGTTGCTGACACCAAGCATTGGTGGTTCAGTGCTAGAATTCTCGCCTGCCACGCGGGAGGCCCGGGTCCGATTCCCGGCCAATGCAGACAAGCTTTATGCTATCAATTGCATAGCCCTGTGATCACAAGAGGATAATAAAATGCCTTATCTTTTGATTCCTTTCATACAGATATAAATATACAGCTGTGTAAAAATGGCTGTTTGTGTACAAACGTGCTTAAGGATTACATACTTCATGGTGCTGACTTTGGCCACCTGGCTAGAACATTACTAAGTTGCTAACACCAAGCATTGGTGGTTCAGTGGTAGAATTCTCGCCTGCCACGCGGGAGGCCCGGGTCCGATTCCCGGCCAATGCAGACAAGCTTTTTGCTATCCATTGCATAGCCCTGTGATCACAAGAGGATAATAAAATGCCTTATCTTTTGATTCCTTTCTTACAGAGGGAATCTAAAAGCCTCCTGTCAGAAGTGGGATTCGAACCCACGCCTCCAGGGGAGACTGCGACCTGAACGCAGCGCCTTAGACCGCTCGGCCATCCTGACAACTGCTTGGTTGACTGGCAATTTTGAGCGGGTACACAGTCCGAAGGCATGGGTACGAATCTTGAGGAGGACGTTTTTTGAGCAGGTACCCAGCCTTACTAAAATCAGTAGCATGCTTTTTCTGGGCAAGAACATGAGCCTTGCTCACATCAAAAAGTCGACGGCTAGAACCCTGCAAACAAGTCAGAGTACTCAAGTCAAGCATTCTGCCTAAAAAAAGCCCTGAGTCTTGCCGACTGATATAAACATACAGCTGTGTAAAAATGGCTGTTTGTGTACAAACGTGCTCAAAGATTACGTACTTCATGGAGCTGACTTTGGCCACCTTACTAGAAGATCACTAAGTTGCTAACACCAAGCATTGGTGGTTCATGGAGCTGACTTTGGCCACCTGGCCAGCACATCACTAAGTTGCTGACACCAAGCATTGGTGGTTCAGTGGTAGAATTTTCGCCTGCCACGCGGGAGGCCCGGGTCCGATTCCCGGCCAATGCAGACAAGCTTTTTGCTATCAATTGCATAGCCCTGTGATCACAAGAGGATAATAAAATGCCTTATCTTTTGATCCCTTTCTTACAGAGGGAATCTAAAAGCCTCCTGTCAGATGTGGGATTCGAACCCACGCCTCCAGGGGAGACTGCGACCTGAACGCAGCGCCTTAGACCGCTCGGCCATCCTGACAACTGCTTGGCTGACAGGCATTTTTGAGCGGGTACACAGTCCGAAGGCATGGGTACGAATCTTGAGGAGGACGTTTTTTGAGCAGGTACCCAGCCTTACTAAAATCAGTAGCATGCTTTTTCTGGGCAAGAACATGAGCCTTGCTCACATCAATAAAGTCGACGGCTAGAACCCTGCAAACAAGTCAGAGTACTCAAGTCAAGCATTCTGCCTAAAAAACGCCCTGACTCTTGCCGACTGATATAAACATACAGCTGTGTAAAAATGGCTGTTTGTGTACAAACGTGCTCAAAGATTACGTACTTCATGGAGCTGACTTTGGCCACCTTACTAGAAGATCACTAAGTTGCTAACACCAAGCATTGGTGGTTCATGGAGCTGACTTTGGCCACCTTGCCAGCACATCACTAATTTGCTAACACCAAGCATTGGTGGTTCGGTGGTAGAATTCTCGCCTGCCACGCGGGAGGCCCGGGTCAGATTCCCGGCCAATGCAGACAAGCTTTTTGCTATCCATTGCATAGCCCTGTGATCACAAGAGGATAATGAAATGCCTTATCTTTTGATTCCTTTCTTACAGAGGGAATCTAAAAGCCTCCTGTCAAAAGTGGGATTCGAACCCACGCCTCCAGGGGAGACTGCGACCTGAACGCAGCGCCTTAGACCGCTCGGCCATCCTGACAACTGCTTGGTTGACAGGCAATTTTGAGCTGGTACACAGTCCGAAGGCATGGGTACGAATCTTGAGGAAGACGTTTTTTGAGCAGGTACCCAGCCTTACTAAAATCAGTAGCATGCTTTTTCTGGGCAAGAACATGAGCCTTGCTCACATCAAAAAGTCGACGGCTAGAACCCTGCAAACAAGTCAGAGTACTCAAGTCAAGCATTCTGCCTAAAAAAAGCCCTGAGTCTTGCCGACTGATATAAACATACAGCTGTGTAAAAATGGCTGTTTGTGTAGAAACGTGCTCAAAGATTACGTACTTCATGGAGCTGACTTTGGCCACCTTGCCAGCACATCACTAATTTGCTAACACCAAGCATTGGTGGTTCAGTGGTAGAATTCTCGCCTGCCACGCGGGAGGCCCGGGTCCGATTCCCGGCCAATGCAGACAAGCTTTTTGCTATCCATTGCATAGCCCTGTGATCACAAGAGGATAATAAAATGCCTTATCTTTTGATTCCTTTCTTACAGAGGGAATCTAAAAGCCTCCTGTCAGAAGTGGGATTCGAACCCACGCCTCCAGGGGAGACTGCGACCTGAACGCAGCGCCTTAGACCGCTCGGCCATCCTGACAACTGCTTGGTTGACAGGCAATTTTGAGCGGGTACACAGTCCGAAGGCATGGGTACGAATCTTGAGGAGGACGTTTTTTGAGCAGGTACCCAGCCTTACTAAAATCAGTAGCATGCTTTTTCTGGGCAAGAACATGAGCCTTGCTCACATCAATAAAGTCGACGGCTAGAACCCTGCAAACAAGTCAGAGTACTCAAGTCAAGCATTCTGCCTAAAAAACGCCCTGACTCTTGCCGACTGATATAAACATACAGCTGTGTAAAAATGGCTGTTTGTGTACAAACGTGCTCAAAGATTACGTACTTCATGGAGCTGACTTTGGCCACCTTACTAGAAGATCACTAAGTTGCTAACACCAAGCATTGGTGGTTCATGGAGCTGACTTTGGCCACCTGGCCAGCACATCACTAAGTTGCTGACACCAAGCATTGGTGGTTCAGTGGTAGAATTCTCGCCTGCCACGCGGGAGGCCCGGGTCCGATTCCCGGCCAATGCAGTCGAGCTTTTTGCTATCAATTGCATAGCCCTGTGATCACAAGAGGATAATAAAATGCCTTATCTTTTGATTCCTTTCATACAGATATAAATATACAGCTGTGTAAAAATGGCTGTTTGTGTACAAACGTGCTTAAGGATTACGTACTTCATGGTGCTGACTTTGGCCACCTGGCTAGAACATTACTAAGTTGCTAACACCAAGCATTGGTGGTTCATGGAGCTGACTTTGGCCACCTTGCCAGCACATCACTAATTTGGCCACCTGGCTAGAACATTACCTGGCTAGAACATTACTAAGTTGCTAACACCAAGCATTGGTGGTTCATGGAGCTGACTTTGGCCACCTTGCCAGCACATCACTAATTTGCTAACACCAAGCATTGGTGGTTCAGTGGTAGAATTCTCGCCTGCCACGCAGGAGGCCCGGGTCCGATTCCCGGCCAATGCAGACAAGCTTTTTGCTATCCATTGCATAGCCCTGTGATCACAGGAGGATAATGAAATGCCTTATCTTTTGATTCCTTTCTTACAGAGGGAATCTAAAAGCCTCCTGTCAGAAGTGGGATTCGAACCCACGCCTCCAGGGGAGACTGCGACCTGAACGCAGCGCCTTAGACCGCTCGGTCTTCCTGAAAACTGCTTGGTTGACAGGCAATTTTGAGCTGGTACACAGTCCGCAGGCATGGGTACGAATCTTGAGGAGGACGTTTTTTGAGCAGGTACCCAGCCTTACTAAAATCAGTAGCATGCTTTTTCTGGGCAAGAACATGAGCCTTGCTCACATCAATAAAGTCGACGGCTAGAACCCTGCAAACGTGCTTAAGGATTACGTACTTCATGGTGCTGACTTTGGCCACCTGGCTAGAACATTACTAAGTTGCTAACACCAAGCATTGGTGGTTCATGGAGCTGACTTTGGCCACCTGGCCAGCACATCACTAAGTTGCTGACACCAAGCATTGGTGGTTCAGTGGTAGAATTCTCGCCTGCCACGCGGGAGGCCCGGGTCCGATTCCCGGCCAATGCAGTCGAGCTTTTTGCTATCAATTGCATAGCCCTGTGATCACAAGAGGATAATAAAATGCCTTATCTTTTGATTCCTTTCATACAGATATAAATATACAGCTGTGTAAAAATGGCTGTTTGTGTACAAACGTGCTTAAGGATTACGTACTTCATGGTGCTGACTTTGGCCACCTGGCTAGAACATTACTAAGTTGCTAACACCAAGCATTGGTGGTTCATGGAGCTGACTTTGGCCACCTTGCCAGCACATCACTAATTTGGCCACCTGGCTAGAACATTACCTGGCTAGAACATTACTAAGTTGCTAACACCAAGCATTGGTGGTTCATGGAGCTGACTTTGGCCACCTTGCCAGCACATCACTAATTTGCTAACACCAAGCATTGGTGGTTCAGTGGTAGAATTCTCGCCTGCCACGCAGGAGGCCCGGGTCCGATTCCCGGCCAATGCAGACAAGCTTTTTGCTATCCATTGCATAGCCCTGTGATCACAGGAGGATAATGAAATGCCTTATCTTTTGATTCCTTTCTTACAGAGGGAATCTAAAAGCCTCCTGTCAGAAGTGGGATTCGAACCCACGCCTCCAGGGGAGACTGCGACCTGAACGCAGCGCCTTAGACCGCTCGGTCTTCCTGAAAACTGCTTGGTTGACAGGCAATTTTGAGCTGGTACACAGTCCGCAGGCATGGGTACGAATCTTGAGGAGGACGTTTTTTGAGCAGGTACCCAGCCTTACTAAAATCAGTAGCATGCTTTTTCTGGGCAAGAACATGAGCCTTGCTCACATCAATAAAGTCGACGGCTAGAACCCTGCAAACAAGTCAGAGTACTCAAGTCAAGCATTCTGCCTAAAAAACGCCCTGACTCTTGCCGACTGATATAAACATACAGCTGTGTAAAAATGGCTGTTTGTGTACAAACGTGCTCAAAGATTACGTACTTCATGGAGCTGACTTTGGCCACCTTACTAGAAGATCACTAAGTTGCTAACACCAAGCATTGGTGGTTCATGGAGCTGACTTTGGCCACCTGGCCAGCACATCACTAAGTTGCTGACACCAAGCATTGGTGGTTCAGTGGTAGAATTCTCGCCTGCCACGCGGGAGGCCCGGGTCCGATTCCCGGCCAATGCAGACAAGCTTTTTGCTATCAATTGCATAGCCCTGTGATCACAAGAGGATAATAAAATGCCTTATCTTTTGATCCCTTTCTTACAGAGGGAATCTAAAAGCCTCCTGTCAGAAGTGGGATTCGAACCCACGCCTCCAGGGGAGACTGCGACCTGAACGCAGCGCCTTAGACCGCTCGGCCATCCTGACAACTGCTTGGCTGACAGGCATTTTTGAGCGGGTACACAGTCCGAAGGCATGGGTACGAATCTTGAGGAGGACGTTTTTTGAGCAGGTACCCAGCCTTACTAAAATCAGTAGCATGCTTTTTCTGGGCAAGAACATGAGCCTTGCTCACATCAAAAAGTCGACGGCTAGAACCCTGCAAACAAGTCAGAGTACTCAAGTCAAGCATTCTGCCTAAAAAAAGCCCTGAGTCTTGCCGACTGATATAAACATACAGCTGTGTAAAAATGGCTGTTTGTGTACAAACGTGCTCAAAGATTACGTACTTCATGGAGCTGACTTTGGCCACCTTACTAGAAGATCACTAAGTTGCTAACACCAAGCATTGGTGGTTCATGGAGCTGACTTTGGCCACCTGGCCAGCACATCACTAAGTTGCTGACACCAAACATTGGTGGTTCAGTGGTAGAATTTTCGCCTGCCACGCGGGAGGCCCGGGTCCGATTCCCGGCCAATGCAGACAAGCTTTTTGCTATCAATTGCATAGCCCTGTGATCACAAGAGGATAATAAAATGCCTTATCTTTTGATTCCTTTCATACAGATATAAATATACAGCTGTGTAAAAATGGCTGTTTGTGTACAAACGTGCTCAAAGATTACGTACTTCATGGAGCTGACTTTGGCCACCTTACTAGAAGATCACTAAGTTGCTAACACCAAGCATTGGTGGTTCATGGAGCTGACTTTGGCCACCTTGCCAGCACATCACTAATTTGCTAACACCAAGCATTGGTGTTTCAGTGGTAGAATTCTCGCCTGCCACGCGGGAGGCCCGGGTCCGATTCCCGGCCAATGCAGACAAGCTTTTTGCTATCCATTGCATAGCCCTGTGATCACAAGAGGATAATAAAATGCCTTATCTTTTGATTCCTTTCTTACAGAGGGAATCTAAAAGCCTGCTGTCAGAAGTGGGATTCGAACCCACGCCTCCAGGGGAGACTGCGACCTGAACGCAGCCCCTTAGACCGCTCGGCCATCCTGACAACTGCTTGGTTGACAGGCAATTTTGAGCGAGTACACAGTCCGAAGGCATGGGTACGAATCTTGAGGAGGACGTTTTTTGAGCAGGTACCCAGCCTTACTAAAATCAGTAGCATGCTTTTTCTGGGCAAGAACATGAGCCTTGCTCACATCAAAAAGTCGACGGCTAGAACCCTGAAAACAAGTCAGAGTACTCAAGTCAAGCATTCTGCCTAAAAAAAGCCCTGAGTCTTGCCGACTGATATAAACATACAGCTGTGTAAAAATGGCTGTTTGTGTACAAACGTGCTCAAAGATTACGTAC
This sequence comes from Eupleurogrammus muticus, assembly GCA_036785175.1. Classification (NCBI taxonomy): domain Eukaryota; kingdom Metazoa; phylum Chordata; class Actinopteri; order Scombriformes; family Trichiuridae; genus Eupleurogrammus; species Eupleurogrammus muticus. The sequence goes on along the minus strand of JAYKQN010000004.1, from coordinate 12,900,326 downwards.
TTCATGGAGCTGACTTTGGCCACCTTGCCAGCACATCACTAATTTGCTAACACCAAGCATTGGTGGTTCAGTGGTAGAATTCTCGCCTGACACGGGGGTGGCCCGGGTCCGATTCCCGGCCAATGCAGACAAGCTTTTTGCTATCCATTGCATAGCCCTGTGATCACAAGAGGATAATGAAATGCCTTATCTTTTGATTCCTTTCTTACAGAGGGAATCTAAAAGCCTCCTGTCAGAAGTGGGATTCGAACCCACGCCTCCAGGGGAGACTGCGACCTGAACGCAGCGCCTTAGACCGCTCGGCCATCCTGACAACTGCTTGGTTGACAGGCAATTTTGAGCTGGTACACAGTCCGAAGGCATGGGTACAAATCTTGAGGAGGACGTTTTTTGAGCAGGTACCCAGCCTTACTAAAATCAGTAGCATGCTTTTTCTGGGCAAGAACATGAGCCTTGCTCACATCAAAAAGTCGACGGCTAGAACCCTGCAAACAAGTCAGAGTACTCAAGTCAAGCATTCTGCCTAAAAAAAGCCCTGAGTCTTGCCGACTGATATAAACATACAGCTGTGTAAAAATGGCTGTTTGTGTACAAACGTGCTCAAAGATTACGTACTTCATGGAGCTGACTTTGGCCACCTTACTAGAAGATCACTAAGTTGCTAACACCAAGCATTGGTGGTTCATGGAGCTGACTTTGGCCACCTGGCCAGCACATCACTAATTTGCTAACACCAAGCATTGGTGGTTCAGTGGTAGAATTCTCGCCTGCCACGCGGGAGGCCCGGGTCCGATTCCCGGCCAATGCAGACAAGCTTTTTGCTATCCATTGCATAGCCCTGTGATCACAAGAGGATAATAAAATGCCTTATCTTTTGATTCCTTTCTTACAGAGGGAATCTAAAAGCCTCCTGTCAGAAGTGGGATTCGAAACCACGCCTCCAGGGGAGACTGCGACCTGAACGCAGCGCCTTAGACCGCTCGGCCATCCTGACAACTGCCTGGTTGACAGGCAATTTTGAGCGGGTACACAGTCCGAAGGCATGGGTACAATTCTTGAGGAGGACGTTTTTTGAGCAGGTACCCAGCCTTACTAAAATCAGTAGCATGCTTTTTCTGGGCCCTGAGTTTTGCCGACTGATATAAATATACAGCTGTGTAAAAATGGCTGTTTGTGTACAAACGTGCTCAAAGATTACGTACTTCATCGAGCTGACTTTGGCCACCTTACTAGAAGATCACTAAGTTGCTAACACCAAGCATTGGTGGTTCATGGAGCTGACTTTGGCCACCTTGCCAGCACATCACTAATTTGCTAACACCAAGCATTGGTGTTTCAGTGGTAGAATTCTCGCCTGCCACGTGGGAGGCCCGGGTCCGATTCCCCGCCAATGCAGACAAGCTTTTTGCTATCCATTGCATAGCCCTGTGATCACAAGAGGATAATAAAATGCCTTATCTTTTGATTCCTTTCTTACAGAGGGAATCTAAAAGCCTCCTGTCAGAAGTGGGATTCGAACCCACGCCTCCAGGGGAGACTGCGACCTGAACGCAGCCCCTTAGACCGCTCGGCCATCCTGACAACTGCTTGGTTGACAGGCAATTTTGAGCGAGTACACAGTCCGAAGGCATGGGTACGAATCTTGAGGAGGACGTTTTTTGAGCAGGTACCCAGCCTTACTAAAATCAGTAGCATGCTTTTTCTGGGCAAGAACATGAGCCTTGCTCACATCAAAAAGTCGACGGCTAGAACCCTGAAAACAAGTCAGAGTACTCAAGTCAAGCATTCTGCCTAAAAAAAGCCCTGAGTCTTGCCGACTGATATAAACATACAGCTGTGTAAAAATGGCTGTTTGTGTACAAATGTGCTCAAAGATTACGTACTTCATGGAGCTGACTTTGGCCACCTTGCCAGCACATCACTAATTTGCTAACACCAAGCATTGGTGGTTCAGTGGTAGAATTCTCGCCTGCCACGCGGGAGGCCCGGGTCCGATTCCCGGCCAATGCAGACAAACTTTTTGCTATCCATTGCATAGCCCTGTGATCACAAGAGGATAATAAAATGCCTTATCATTTGATTCCTTTCTTACAGAGGGAATCTAAAAGTCTCCTGTCAGAAGTGGGATTCGAACCCACGCCTCCAGGGGAGACTGCGACCTGAACGCAGGGCCTTAGACCGCTCGGCCATCCTGACAACTGCTTGGTTGACAGGCATTTTTGAGCGGGTACACAGTCCGAAGGCATGGGTACGAATCTTGAGGAGGACGTTTTTTGAGCAGGTATCCAGCCTTACTAAAATCAGTAGCATGCTTTTTCTGGGCAAGAACATGAGCCTTGCTCACATCAAAAAGTCGACGGCTAGAACCCTGCAAACAAGTCAGAGTACTCAAGTCAAGCATTTTGCCTAAAAAAAGCCCTGAGTCTTGCCGACTGATATAAACATACAGCTGTGTAAAAATGGCTGTTTGTGTACAAACGTGCTTAAGGATTACGTACTTCATGGTGCTGACTTTGGCCACCTGGCTAGAACATTACTAAGTTGCTAACACCAAGCATTGGTGGTTCATGGAGCTGACTTTGGCCACCTTGCCAGCACATCACTAATTTGCTAACACCAAGCATTGGTGGTTCAGTGGTAGAATTCTCGCCTGCCACGTGGGAGGCCCGGGTCCGATTCCCGGCCAATGCAGACAAGCTTTTTGCTATCCATTGCATAGCCCTGTGATCACAAGAGGATAATAAAATGCCTTATCTTTTGATTCCTTTCTTACAGAGGGAATCTAAAAGCATCCTGTCAGAAGTGGGATTCGAACCCACGCCTCCAGGGGAGACTGCGACCTGAACGCAGCGCCTTAGACCGCTCGGCCATCCTGACAACTGCTTGGTTGACAGGCATTTTTGAGCGGGTACACAGTCCGAAGGCATGGGTACGAATCTTGAGGAGGACGTTTTTTGAGCAGGTACCCAGCCTTACTAAAATCAGTAGCATGCTTTTTCTGGGCCTTGAGTTTTGCCGACTGATATAAATATACAGCTGTGTAAAAATGGCTGTTTGTGTACAAACGTGCTTAAGGATTACGTACTTCATGGTGCTGACTTTGGCCACCTGGCTAGAACATTACTAAGTTGCTAACACCAAGCATTGGTGGTTCATGGAGCTGACTTTGGCCACCTTGCCAGCACATCACTAATTTGCTAACACCAAGCATTGGTGGTTCAGTGGTAGAATTCTCGCCTGCCATGCGGGAGGCCCGGGTCCGATTCCCGGCCAATGCAGACAAGCTTTTTGCTATCCATTGCATAGCCCTGTGATCACAAGAGGATAAAGAAATGCCTTATCTTTTGATTCCTTTCTTACAGAGGGAATCTAAAAGCCTCCTGTCAGAAGTGGGATTCGAACCCACGCCTCCAGGGGAGACTGCGACCTGAACGCAGCGCCTTAGACCGCTCGGCCATCCTGACAACTGCTTGTTTGACAGGCAATTTTGAGCGGGTACATAGTCCGAAGGCATGGGTACGAATCTTGAGGAGGATGTTTTTTGAGCAGGTACCCAGCCTTACTAAAATCAGTAGCATGCTTTTTCTGGGCAAGAACATGAGCCTTGCTCACATCAAAAAGTCGACGGCTAGAACCCTGCAAACAAGTCAGAGTACTCAAGTCAAGCATTCTGCCTAAAAAAAGCCCTGAGTCTTGCCGACTGATATAAACATACAGCTGTGTAAAAATGGCTGTTTGTGTACAAACGTGCTCAAAGATTACGTATTTCATGGAGCTGACTTTGGCCACCTTACTAGAAGATCACTAAGTTGCTAACACCAAGCATTGGTGGTTCATGGAGCTGACTTTGGCCACCTTGCCAGCACATCACTATTTTGCTAACACCAAGCATTGGTGGTTCAGTGGTAGAATTCTCGCCTGCCACGCGGGAGGCCCGGGTCCGATTCCCGGCCAATGCAGACAAGCTTTTTGCTATCCATTGCATAGCCCTGTGATCACAAGAGGATAATAAAATGCCTTATCTTTTGATTCCTTTCTTACAGAGGGAATCTAAAAGCCTCCTGTCAGAAGTGGGATTCGAACCCACGCCTCCAGGGGAGACTGCGACCTGAACGCAGCGCCTTAGACCGCTCGGCCATCCTGACAACTGCTTGGTTGACAGGCATTTTTGAGCGGGTACACAGTCCGAAGGCATGGGTACGAATCTTGAGGAGGACGTTTTTTGAGCAGGTACCCAGCCTTACTAAAATCAGTAGCATGCTTTTTCTGGGCAAGAACATGAGCCTTGCTCACATCAAAAAGTCGACGGCTAGAACCCTGCAAACAAGTCAGAGTACTCAAGTCAAGCATTTTGCCTAAAAAAAGCCCTGAGTCTTGCCGACTGATATAAACATACAGCTGTGTAAAAATGGCTGTTTGTGTACAAACGTGCTTAAGGATTACGTACTTCATGGTGCTGACTTTGGCCACCTGGCTAGAACATTACTAAGTTGCTAACACCAAGCATTGGTGGTTCATGGAGCTGACTTTGGCCACCTTGCCAGCACATCACTAATTTGCTAACACCAAGCATTGGTGGTTCAGTGGTAGAATTCTCGCCTGCCACGCGGGAGGCCCGGGTCCGATTCCCGGCCAATGCAGACAAGCTTTTTGCTATCCATTGCATAGCCCTGTGATCACAAGAGGATAAAGAATTGCCTTATCTTTTGATTCCTTTCTTACAGAGGGAATCTAAAAGCCTCCTGTCAGAAGTGGGATTCGAACCCACGCCTCCAGGGGAGACTGCGACCTGAACGCAGCGCCTTAGACCGCTCGGCCATCCTGACAACTGCTTGGTTGCCAGGCAATTTTGAGCGGGTACACAGTCCAAAGGCATGGGTACGAATCTTGAGGAGGACGTTTTTTGAGCAGGTACCCAGCCTTACTAAAATCAGTAGCATGCTTTTTCTGGGCAAGAACATGAGCCTTGCTCACATCAAAAAGTCGACGGCTAGAACCCTGCAAACAAGTCAGAGTACTCAAGTCAAGCATTTTGCCTAAAAAAAGCCCTGAGTCTTGCCGACTGATATAAACATACAGCTGTGTAAAAATGGCTGTTTGTGTACAAACGTGCTTAAGGATTACGTACTTCATGGTGCTGACTTTGGCCACCTGGCTAGAACATTACTAAGTTGCTAACACCAAGCATTGGTGGTTCATGGAGCTGACTTTGGCCACCTTGCCAGCACATCACTAATTTGCTAGCACCAAGCATTGGTGGTTCAGTGGTAGAATTCTCGCCTGCCACGCGGGAGGCCCGGGTCCGATTCCCGGCCAATGCAGACAAGCTTTTTGCTATCCATTGCATAGCCCTGTGATCACAAGAGGATAAAGAATTGCCTTATCTTTTGATTCCTTTCTTACAGAGGGAATCTAAAAGCCTCCTGTCAGAAGTGGGATTCGAACCCACGCCTCCAGGGGAGACTGCGACCTGAACGCAGCGCCTTAGACCGCTCGGCCATCCTGACAACTGCTTGGTTGCCAGGCAATTTTGAGCAGGTACACAGTCCAAAGGCATGGGTACGAATCTTGAGGAGGACGTTTTTTGAGCAGGTACCCAGCCTTACTAAAATCAGTAGCATGCTTTTTCTGGGCCTTGAGTTTTGCCGACTGATATAAATATACAGCTGTGTAAAAATGGCTGTTTGTGTACAAACGTGCTTAAGGATTACGTACTTCATGGTGCTGACTTTGGCCACCTGGCTAGAACATTACTAAGTTGCTAACACCAAGCATTGGTGGTTCATGGAGCTGACTTTGGCCACCTTGCCAGCACATCACTAATTTGCTAACACCAAGCATTGGTGGTTCAGTGGTAGAATTCTCGCCTGCCACGCGGGAGGCCCGGGTCCGATTTCCGGCCAATGCAGACAAGCTTTTTGCTATCCATTGCATAGCCCTGTGATCACAAGAGGATAATAAAATGCCTTATCTTTTGATTCCTTTCTTACAGAGGGAATCTAAAAGCCTCCTGTCAGAAGTGGGATTCGAACCCACGCCTCCAGGGGAGACTGCGACCTGAACGCAGCGCCTTAGACCGCTCGGGCCATCCTGACAACTGCTTGGTTGACAGGCATTTTTGAGCGGGTACACAGTCCGAAGGCATGGGTACGAATCTTGAGGAGGACGTTTTTTGAGCAGGTACCCAGCCTTACTAAAATCAGTAGCATGCTTTTTCTGGGCAAGAACATGAGCCTTGCTCACATCAAAAAGTCGACGGCTAGAACCCTGCAAACAAGTCAGAGTACTCAAGTCAAGCATTTTGCCTAAAAAAAGCCCTGAGTCTTGCCGACTGATATAAACATACAGCTGTGTAAAAATGGCTGTTTGTGTACAAACGTGCTCAAAGATTACGTACTTCATGGAGCTGACTTTGGCCACCTTACTAGAAGATCACTAAGTTGCTAACACCAAGCATTGGTGGTTCATGGAGCTGACTTTGGCCACCTTGCCAGCACATCACTAATTTGCTAACACCAAGCATTGGTGGTTCAGTGGTAGAATTCTCGCCTGCCATGCGGGAGGCCCGGGTCCGATTCCCGGCCAATGCAGACAAGCTTTTTGCTATCCATTGCATAGCCCTGTAATCACAAGAGGATAGTAAAATGCCTTATCATTTGATTCCTTTCATACAAAGGGTATCTAAAAGTCTCCTGTCAGAAGTGGGATTCGAACCCACGCCTCCAGGGGAGCCTGCGACCTGAACGCAGCGCCTTAGACCGCTCGGCCAACCTGACAACTGCTTGGTTGACAGGCATCTTTGACCGGGTACACAGTCCGAAGGCATGGGTACGAATCTTGAGGAGGACGTTTTTTGAGCAGGTATCCAGCCTTACTAAAATCAGTAGCAAGAACATGAGCCTTGCTCACATCAAAAAGTCATCGGCTAGAACCCTGCAAACAAGTCAGAGTACTCAAGTCAAGCATTCTGCCTAAAAAAAGCCCTGAGTCTTGCCGACTGATATAAACATACAGCTGTGTAAAAATGGCTGTTTGTGTACAAACGTGCTTAAGGATTACGTACTTCATGGTGCTGACTTTGGCCACCTGGCTAGAACATTACTAAGTTGCTAACACCAAGCATTGGTGGTTCATGGAGCTGACTTTGGCCACCTTGCCAGCACATCACTAATTTGCTAACACCAAGCATTGGTGGTTCAGTGGTAGAATTCTCGCCTGCCACGCGGGAGGCTCGGGTCCGATTCCCGGCCAATGCAGACAAGCTTTTTGCTATCCATGGCCAAGCCCTGTGATCACAAGAGGATAATAAAATGCCTTATCTTTTGATTCCTTTCTTACAGAGGGAATCTAAAAGCCTCCTGTCAGAAGTGGGATTCGAACCCACGCCTCCAGGGGAGACTGCGACCTGAACGCAGCGCCTTAGACCGCTCGGCCATCCTGACAACTGCTTGGTTGACAGGCAATTTTGAGCGGGTACACAGTCCCTAGGCATGGGTACGAATCTTGAGGAGGACGTTTTTTGAACAGGTACCAAGCCTTACTAAAATCAGTAGCATGCTTTTTCTGGGAAAGAACATGAGCCTTGCTCACATCAAAAAGTCGACGGCTAGAACCCTGCAAACAAGTCAGAGTACTCAAGTCAAGCATTCTGCCTAAAAAAAGCCCTGAGTCTTGCCGACTGATATAAACATACAGCTGTGTAAAAATGGCTGTTTGTGTACAAACGTGCTCAAAGATTACGTACTTCATAGAGCTGACTTTGGCCACCTTACTAGAAGATCACTAAGTTGCTAACACCAAGCATTGGTGGTTCATGGAGCTGACTTTGGCCACCTTGCCAGCACATCACTAATTTGCTAAAACTAAGCATTGGTGGTTCAGTGGTAGAATTCTCGCCTGCCACGCGGGAGGCCCGGGTCCGATTCCCGGCCAATGCAGACAAGCTTTTTGCTATCCATTGCATAGCCCTGTGATCACAAGAGGATAATAAAATGCCTTATCTTTTGATTCCTTTCTTACAGAGGGAATCTAAAAGCCTCCTGTCAGAAGTGGGATTCGAACCCACGCCTCCAGGGGAGACTGCGACCTGAACGCAGCGCCTTAGACCGCTCGGCCATCCTGACAACTGCCTGGTTGACAGGCAATTTTGAGCGGGTACACAGTCCGAAGGCATGGGTACGAATCTTGAGGAGGACGTTTTTTGAGCAGGTACCCAGCCTTACTAAAATCAGTAGCATGCTTTTTCTGGGCCTTAAGTTTTGCCGACTGATATAAATATACAGCTGTGTAAAAATGGCTGTTTGTGTACAAACGTGCTTAAGGATTACGTACTTCATGGTGCTGACTTTGGCCACCTGGCTAGAACATTACTAAGTTGCTAACACCAAGCATTGGTGGTTCATGGAGCTGACTTTGGCCACCTTGCCAGCACATCACTAATTTGCTAACACCAAGCATTGGTGGTTCAGTGGTAGAATTCTCGCCTGCCACGCGGGAGGCCCGGGTCCGATTCCCGGCCAATGCAGACAAGCTTTTTGCTATCCATTGCATAGCCCTGTGATCACAAGAGGATAAAGAATTGCCTTATCTTTTGATTCCTTTCTTACAGAGGGAATCTAAAAGCCTCCTGTCAGAAGTGGGATTCGAACCCACGCCTCCAGGGGAGACTGCGACCTGAACGCAGCACCTTAGACCGCTCGGCCATCCTGACAACTGCTTGGTTGCCAGGCAATTTTGAGCGGGTACACAGTCCAAAGGCATGGGTACGAATCTTGAGGAGGACGTTTTTTGAGCAGGTACCCAGCCTTACTAAAATCAGTAGCATGCTTTTTCTGGGCCTTGAGTTTTGCCGACTGATATAAATATACAGCTGTGTAAAAATGGCTGTTTGTGTACAAACGTGCTTAAGGATTACGTACTTCATGGTGCTGACTTTGGCCACCTGGCTAGAACATTACTAAGTTGCTAACACCAAGCATTGGTGGTTCATGGAGCTGACTTTGGCCACCTTGCCAGCACATCACTAATTTGCTAACACCAAGCATTGGTGGTTCAGTGGTAGAATTCTCGCCTGCCACGCGGGAGGCCCGGGTCCGATTTCCGGCCAATGCAGACAAGCTTTTTGCTATCCATTGCATAGCCCTGTGATCACAAGAGGATAATAAAATGCCTTATCTTTTGATTCCTTTCTTACAGAGGGAATCTAAAAGCCTCCCGTCAGAAGTGGGATTCGAACCCACGCCTCCAGGGGAGACTGCGACCTGAACGCAGCGCCTTAGACCGCTCGGGCCATCCTGACAACTGCTTGGTTGACAGGCATTTTTGAGCGGGTACACAGTCCGAAGGCATGGGTACGAATCTTGAGGAGGACGTTTTTTGAGCAGGTACCCAGCCTTACTAAAATCAGTAGCATGCTTTTTCTGGGCAAGAACATGAGCCTTGCTCACATCAAAAAGTCGACGGCTAGAACCCTGCAAAAAAGTCAGAGTACTCAAGTCAAGCATTTTGCCTAAAAAAAGCCCTGAGTCTTGCCGACTGATATAAACATACAGCTGTGTAAAAATGGCTGTTTGTGTACAAACGTGCTCAAAGATTACGTACTTCATGGAGCTGACTTTGGCCACCTTACTAGAAGATCACTAAGTTGCTAACACCAAGCATTGGTGGTTCATGGAGCTGACTTTGGCCACCTTGCCAGCACATCACTAATTTGCTAACACCAAGCATTGGTGGTTCAGTGGTAGAATTCTCGCCTGCCATGCGGGAGGCCCGGGTCCGATTCCCGGCCAATGCAGACAAGCTTTTTGCTATCCATTGCATAGCCCTGTAATCACAAGAGGATAGTAAAATGCCTTATCATTTGATTCCTTTCTTACAAAGGGTATCTAAAAGTCTCCTGTCAGAAGTGGGATTCGAACCCACGCCTCCAGGGGAGCCTGCGACCTGAACGCAGCGCCTTAGACCGCTCGGCCAACCTGACAACTGCTTGGTTGACAGGCATCTTTGACCGGGTACACAGTCCGAAGGCATGGGTACGAATCTTGAGGAGGACGTTTTTTGAGCAGGTATCCAGCCTTACTAAAATCAGTAGCAAGAACATGAGCCTTGCTCACATCAAAAAGTCATCGGCTAGAACCCTGCAAACAAGTCAGAGTACTCAAGTCAAGCATTCTGCCTAAAAAAAGCCCTGAGTCTTGCCGACTGATATAAACATACAGCTGTGTAAAAATGGCTGTTTGTGTACAAACGTGCTTAAGGATTACGTACTTCATGGTGCTGACTTTGGCCACCTGGCTAGAACATTACTAAGTTGCTAACACCAAGCATTGGTGGTTCATGGAGCTGACTTTGGCCACCTTGCCAGCACATCACTAATTTGCTAACACCAAGCATTGGTGGTTCAGTGGTAGAATTCTCGCCTGCCACGCGGGAGGCTCGGGTCCGATTCCCGGCCAATGCAGACAAGTTTTTTGCTATCCATGGCCAAGCCCTGTGATCACAAGAGGATAATAAAATGCCTTATCTTTTGATTCCTTTCTTACAGAGGGAATCTAAAAGCCTCCTGTCAGAAGTGGGATTCGAACCCACGCCTCCAGGGGAGACTGCGACCTGAACGCAGCGCCTTAGACCGCTCGGCCATCCTGACAACTGCTTGGTTGACAGGCAATTTTGAGCGGGTACACAGTCCCTAGGCATGGGTACGAATCTTGAGGAGGACGTTTTTTGAACAGGTACCAAGCCTTACTAAAATCAGTAGCATGCTTTTTCTGGGAAAGAACATGAGCCTTGCTCACATCAAAAAGTCGACGGCTAGAACCCTGCAAACAAGTCAGAGTACTCAAGTCAAGCATTCTGCCTAAAAAAAGCCCTGAGTCTTGCCGACTGATATAAACATACAGCTGTGTAAAAATGGCTGTTTGTGTACAAACGTGCTCAAAGATTACGTACTTCATAGAGCTGACGTTGGCCACCTTACTAGAAGATCACTAAGTTGCTAACACCAAGCATTGGTGGTTCATGGAGCTGACTTTGGCCACCTTGCCAGCACATCACTAATTTGCTAAAACTAAGCATTGGTGGTTCAGTGGTAGAATTCTCGCCTGCCACGCGGGAGGCCCGGGTCCGATTCCCGGCCAATGCAGACAAGCTTTTTGCTATCCATTGCATAGCCCTGTGATCACAAGAGGATAATAAAATGCCTTATCTTTTGATTCCTTTCTTACAGAGGGAATCTAAAAGCCTCCTGTCAGAAGTGGGATTCGAACCCACGCCTCCAGGGGAGACTGCGACCTGAACGCAGCGCCTTAGACCGCTCGGCCATCCTGACAACTGCCTGGTTGACAGGCAATTTTGAGCGGGTACACAGTCCGAAGGCATGGGTACGAATCTTGAGGAGGACGTTTTTTGAGCAGGTACCCAGCCTTACTAAAATCAGTAGCATGCTTTTTCTGGGCCTTAAGTTTTGCCGACTGATATAAATATACAGCTGTGTAAAAATGGCTGTTTGTGTACAAACGTGCTTAAGGATTACGTACTTCATGGTGCTGACTTTGGCCACCTGGCTAGAACATTACTAAGTTGCTAACACCAAGCATTGGTGGTTCATGGAGCTGACTTTGGCCACCTTGCCAGCACATCACTAATTTGCTAACACCAAGCATTGGTGGTTCAGTGGTAGAATTCTCGCCTGCCACGCGGGAGGCCCGGGTCCGATTCCCGGCCAATGCAGACAAGCTTTTTGCTATCCATTGCATAGCCCTGTGATCACAAGAGGATAAAGAATTGCCTTATCTTTTGATTCCTTTCTTACAGAGGGAATCTAAAAGCCTCCTGTCAGAAGTGGGATTCGAACCCACGCCTCCAGGGGAGACTGCGACCTGAACGCAGCGCCTTAGACCGCTCGGCCATCCTGACAACTGCTTGGTTGCCAGGCAATTTTGAGCGGGTACACAGTCCAAAGGCATGGGTACGAATCTTGAGGAGGACGTTTTTTGAGCAGGTACCCAGCCTTACTAAAATCAGTAGCATGCTTTTTCTGGGCCTTGAGTTTTGCCGACTGATATAAATATACAGCTGTGTAAAAATGGCTGTTTGTGTACAAACGTGCTTAAGGATTACGTACTTCATGGTGCTGACTTTGGCCACCTGGCTAGAACATTACTAAGTTGCTAACACCAAGCATTGGTGGTTCATGGAGCTGACTTTGGCCACCTTGCCAGCACATCACTAATTTGCTAACACCAAGCATTGGTGGTTCAGTGGTAGAATTCTCGCCTGCCACGCGGGAGGCCCGGGTCCGATTTCCGGCCAATGCAGACAAGCTTTTTGCTATCCATTGCATAGTCCTGTGATCACAAGAGGATAATAAAATGCCTTATCTTTTGATTCCTTTCTTACAGAGGGAATCTAAAAGCCTCCTGTCAGAAGTGGGATTCGAACCCACGCCTCCAGGGGAGACTGCGACCTGAACGCAGCGCCTTAGACCGCTCGGGCCATCCTGACAACTGCTTGGTTGACAGGCATTTTTGAGCGGGTACACAGTCCGAAGGCATGGGTACGAATCTTGAGGAGGACGTTTTTTGAGCAGGTACCCAGCCTTACTAAAATCAGTAGCATGCTTTTTCTGGGCAAGAACATGAGCCTTGCTCACATCAAAAAGTCGACGGCTAGAACCCTGCAAACAAGTCAGAGTACTCAAGTCAAGCATTTTGCCTAAAAAAAGCCCTGAGTCTTGCCGACTGATATAAACATACAGCTGTGTAAAAATGGCTGTTTGTGTACAAACGTGCTCAAAGATTACGTACTTCATGGAGCTGACTTTGGCCACCTTACTAGAAGATCACTAAGTTGCTAACACCAAGCATTGGTGGTTCATGGAGCTGACTTTGGCCACCTTGCCAGCACATCACTAATTTGCTAACACCAAGCATTGGTGGTTCAGTGGTAGAATTCTCGCCTGCCACGCGGGCAGGCATTTTTGAGCGGGTACACAGTCCGAAGGCATGGGTACGAATCTTGAGGAGGACGTTTTTTGAGCAGGTACCCAGCCTTACTAAAATCAGTAGCATGCTTTTTCTGGGCAAGAACATGAGCCTTGCTCACATCAAAAAGTCGACGGCTAGAACCCTGCAAACAAGTCAGAGTACTCAAGTCAAGCATTCTGCCTAAAAAAAGCCCTGAGTCTTGCCGACTGATATAAACATACAGCTGTGTAAAAATGGCTGTTTGTGTACAAACATGCTCAAAGATTACGTACTTCATGGAGCTGACTTTGGCCACCTTACTAGTAGATCACTAAGTTGCTAACACCAAGCATTGGTGGTTCATGGAGCTGACTTTGGCCACCTTGCCAGCACATCACTAAGAACATGAGCCTTGCTCACATCAAAAAGTCGACGGCTAGAACCCTGCAAACAAGTCAGGGTACTCAAGTCAAGCATTCTGCCTAAAAAAAGCCCTGAGTCTTGCCGACTGATATAAACATACAGCTGTGTAAAAATGGCTGTTTGTGTACAAACGTGCTCAAAGATGACGTACTTCATGGAGCTGACTTTGGCCACCTTACTAGAAGATCACTAAGTTGCTAACACCAAGCATTGGTGGTTCATGGAGCTGACTTTGGCCACTGGCCAGCACATCATTCATTTGCTTTGCATTGGTGGTTCAGTGGTAGAATTCTCGCCTGCCACGCGGGAGGCCCGGGTCCGATTCCCGGCCAATGCAGACAAGCTTTTGCTATCCATTGCATACCCCTGTGATCACAAGAGGATAATAAAATTCCTTATCTTTTGATTCCTTTCTTACAGAGGGAATCTAAAAGCCTCCTGTCAGAAGTGGGATTGGAACCCACGCCTCCAGGGGAGACTGCGACCTGAACGCAGCGCCTTAGACCGCTCGGTCTTCCTGAAAACTGCTTGGTTGACAAGCAATTTTGAGCTGGTACACAGTCCGAAGTCATGGGTACGAATCTTGAGGAGGACGTTTTTTGAGCAGGTACCCAGCCTTACTAAAATCAGTAGCATGCTTTTTCTGGGCAAGAACATGAGCCTTGCTCACATCAAAAAGTCGACGGCTAGAACCCTGCAAACAAGTCAGAGTACTCAAGTCAAGCATTCTGCCTAAAAAAAGCCCTGAGTCTTGCCGACTGATATAAACATACAGCTGTGTAAAAATTGCTGTTTGTGTACAAACGTGCTCAAAGATTACGTACTTCATGGAGCTGACTTTGGCCACCTTACTAGAAGATCACTAAGTTGCTAACACCAAGCATTGGTGGTTCATGGAGCTGACTTTGGCCACCTGGCCAGCACATCACTAAGTTGCTGACACCAAGCATTGGTGGTTCAGTGGTAGAATTCTCGCCTGCCACGCGGGAGGCCCGGGTCCGATTCCCGGCCAATGCAGACAAGCTTTTTGCTATCCATTGCATAGCCCTGTGATCACAAGAGGATAATAAAATGCCTTATCTTTTGATCCCTTTCTTACAGAGGGAATCTAAAAGCCTCCTGTCAGAAGTGGGATTCGAACCCACGCCTCCAGGGGAGACTGCGACCTGAACGCAGCGCCTTAGACCGCTCGGCCATCCTGCCAACTGCTTGGTTGCCAGGCAATTTTGAGCGGGTACACAGTCCAAAGGCATGGGTAGGAATCTTGAGGAGGACGTTTTTTGAGCAGGTACCCAGCCTTACTAAAATCAGTAGCATGCTTTTTCTGGGCCTTGAGTTTTGCCGACTGATATAAATATACAGCTGTGTAAAAATGGCTGTTTGTGTACAAACGTGCTTAAGGATTACGTACTTCATGGTGCTGACTTTGGCCACCTGGCTAGAACATTACTAAGTTGCTAACACCAAGCATTGGTGGTTCATGGAGCTGACTTTGGCCACCTTGCCAGCACATCACTAATGTGCTAACACCAAGCATTGGTGGTTCAGTAGTAGAATTCTCGCCTGCCACGCGGGAGGCCCGGGTCCGATTCCGGGCCAATGCAGACAAGCTTTTTGCTATCCATTGCATAGCCCTGTGATCAAAAGAGAATAATGAAATGCCTTATCTTTTGATTCCTTTCTTACAGAGGGAATCTAAAAGCCTCCTGTCAGAAGTGGGATTCGAACCCACGCCTCCAGGGGAGACTGCGACCTGAACGCAGCGCCTTAGACCGCTCGGCCATCCTGACAACTGCTTGGTTGACAGGCAATTTTGAGCGGGTACACAGTCCGAAGGCATGGGTACGAATCTTGAGGAGGACGTTTTTTGAGCAGGTACCCAGCCTTACTAAAATCAGTAGCATGCTTTTTCTGGGCAAGAACATGAGCCTTGCTCACATCAAAAAGTCGACGGCTAGAACCCTGCAAACAAGTCAGAGTACTCAAGTCAAGCATTCTGCCTAAAAAAAGCCCTGAGTCTTGCCGACTGATATAAACATACAGCTGTGTAAAAATGGCTGTTTGTGTACAAACGTGCTCAAAGATTACGTACTTCATGGAGCTGACTTTGGTCACCTTACTAGAAGATCACTAAGTTGCTAACACCAAGCATTGGTGGTTCATGGAG
This sequence comes from Eupleurogrammus muticus, assembly GCA_036785175.1. Lineage (NCBI taxonomy): Eukaryota > Metazoa > Chordata > Actinopteri > Scombriformes > Trichiuridae > Eupleurogrammus > Eupleurogrammus muticus. Next base: position 12,884,774 of record JAYKQN010000004.1, on the reverse strand, counting down.
CTGACTTTGGCCACCTTGCCAGCACATCACTAATTTGCTAACACCAAGCATTGGTGGTTCAGTGGTAGAATTCTCGCCTGCCACGCGGGAGGCCCGGGTCCGATTCCCGGCCAATGCAGACAAGCTTTTTGCTATCCATTGCATAGCCCTGTGATCACAAGAGGATAATAAAATGCCTTATCTTTTGATTCCTTTCCTACAGAGGGAATCTAAAAGCCTCCTGTCAGAAGTGGGATTCGAACCCACGCCTCCAGGGGAGACTGCGACCTGAACGCATCGCCTTAGACCGCTCGGCCATCCTGACAACTGCTTGGTTGACAGGCTTTTTTGAGCGGGTACACAGTCCGAAGGCATAGGTACGAATCTTGAGGAGGACGTTTTTTGAGCAGGTACCCAGCCTTACTAAAATCAGTAGCATGCTTTTTCTGGGCCTTGAGTTTTGCCGACTGATATAAATATACAGCTGTGTAAAAATGGCTGTTTGTGTACAAACGTGCTTAAGGATTACGTACTTCATGGTGCTGACTTTGGCCACCTGGCTAGAACATTACTAAGTTGCTAACACCAAGCATTGGTGGTTCATGGAGCTGACTTTGGCCACCTTGCCAGCACATCACTAATTCGCTCACACCAAGCATTGGTGGTTCAGTGGTAGAATTCTCGCCTGCCACGCGGGAGGCCCGGGTCCGATTCCCGGCCAATGCAGACAAGCTTTTTGCTATCCATTGCATAGCCCTGTGATCACAAGAGGATAATAAAATGCCTTATCTTTTGATCCCTTTCTTACAGAGGGAATCTAAAAGCCTCCTGTCAGAAGTGGGATTCGAACCCACGCCTCCAGGGGAGACTGCGACCTGAACGCAGCGCCTTAGACCGCTCGGCCATCCTGCCAACTGTTTGGTTGCCAGGCAATTTTGAGCGGGTACACAGTCCAAAGGCATGGGTACGAATCTTGAGGAGGACGTTTTTTGAGCAGGTACCCAGCCTTACTAAAATCAGTAGCATGCTTTTTCTGGGCCTTGAGTTTTGCCGACTGATATAAATATACAGCTGTGTAAAAATGGCTGTTTGTGTACAAACGTGCTTAAGGATTACGTACTTCATGGTGCTGACTTTGGCCACCTGGCTAGAACATTACTAAGTTGCTAACACCAAGCATTGGTGGTTCATGGAGCTGACTTTGGCCACCTTGCCAGCACATCACTAATGTGCTAACACCAAGCATTGGTGGTTCAGTAGTAGAATTCTCGCCTGCCACGCGGGAGGCCCGGGTCCGATTCCCGGCCAATGCAGACAAGCTTTTTGCTATCCATTGCATAGCCCTGTGATCAAAAGAGAATAATGAAATGCCTTATCTTTTGATTCCTTTCTTACAGAGGGAATCTAAAAGCCTCCTGTCAGAAGTGGGATTCGAACCCACGCCTCCAGGGGAGACTGCGACCTGAACGCAGCGCCTTAGACCGCTCGGCCATCCTGACAACTGCTTGGTTGACAGGCAATTTTGAGCGGGTACACAGTCCGAAGGCATGGGTACGAATCTTGAGGAGGACGTTTTTTGAGCAGGTACCCAGCCTTACTAAAATCAGTAGCATGCTTTTTCTGGGCCTTGAGTTTTGCCGACTGATATAAATATACAGCTGTGTAAAAATGGCTGTTTGTGTACAAACGTGCTTAAGGATTACGTACTTCATGCTGCTGACTTTGGCCACCTGGCTAGAACATTACTAAGTTGCTAACACCAAGCATTGGTGGTTCATGGAGCTGACTTTGGCCACCTTGCCAGCACATCACTAATGTGCTAACACCAAGCATTGGTGGTTCAGTAGTAGAATTCTCGCCTGCCACGCGGGAGGCCCGGGTCCGATTCCCGGCCAATGCAGACAAGCTTTTTGCTATCCATTGCATAGCCCTGTGATCAAAAGAGAATAATGAAATGCCTTATCTTTTGATTCCTTTCTTACAGAGGGAATCTAAAAGCCTCCTGTCAGAAGTGGGATTCGAACCCACGCCTCCAGGGGAGACTGCGACCTGAACGCAGCGCCTTAGACCGCTCGGCCATCCTGACAACTGCTTGCTTGACAGGCAATTTTGAGCGGGTACACAGTCCGAAGGCATGGGTACGAATCTTGAGGAGGACGTTTTTTGAGCAGGTACCCAGCCTTACTAAAATCAGTAGCATGCTTTTTCTGGGCAAGAAGATGAGCCTTGCTCACATCAAAAAGTCGACGGCTAGAACCCTGCAAACAAGTCAGAGTACTCAAGTCAAGCATTTTGCCTAAAAAACGCCCTGACTCTTGCCGACTGATATAAACATACAGCTGTGTAAAAATGGCTGTTTGTGTACAAACGTGCTCAAAGATTACGTACATCATGGAGCTGACTTTGGCCACCTTACTAGAAGATCACTAAGTTGCTAACACCAAGCATTGGTGGTTCATGGAGCTGACTTTGGCCACCTGGCCAGCACATCACTAAGTTGCTGACACCAAGCGTTGGTGGTTCAGTGGTAGAATTCTCGCCTGCCACGCGGGAGGCCCGGGTCTGATTCCCGGCCAATGCAGACAAGATTTTTGCTATCCATTGCATAGCCCTGTGATCACAAGAGGATAATAAAATGCCTTATCTTTTGATCCCTTTCTTACAGAGGGAATCTAAAAGCCTCCTGTCAGAAGTGGGATTCGAACCCACGCCTCCAGGGGAGACTGCGACCTTAACGCAGCGCCTTAGACCGCTCGGCCATCCTGACAACTGCTTGGCTGACAGGCAATTTTGAGCGGGTACACAGTCCGAAGGCATGGGTACGAATCTTGAGGAGGACGTTTTTTGAGCAGGTACCCAGCCTTACTAAAATCAGTAGCCTGCTTTTTCTGGGCCTTGAGTTTTGCCGACTGATATAAATATACAGCTGTGTAAAAATGGCTGTTTGTGTACAAACGTGCTTAAGGATTACGTACTTCATGGTGCTGACTTTGGCCACCTGGCTAGAACATTACTAAGTTGCTAACACCAAGCATTGGTGGTTCATGGAGCTGACTTTGGCCACCTTGCCAGCACATCGCTAATTTGCTAAAACCAAGCATTGGTGGTTCAGTGGTAGAATTCTCGCCTGCCACGCGGGAGGCCCGGGTCCGATTCCCGGCCAATGCAGACAAGCTTTTGCTATCCATTGCATACCCCTGTGATCACAAGAGGATAATAAAATTCCTTATCTTTTGATTCCTTTCTTACAGAGGGAATCTAAAAGCCTCCTGTCAGAAGTGGGATTGGAACCCACGCCTCCAGGGGAGACTGCGACCTGAACGCAGCGCCTTAGACCGCTCGGTCTTCCTGAAAACTGCTTGGTTGACAAGCAATTTTGAGCTGGTACACAGTCCGAAGTCATGGGTACGAATCTTGAGGAGGACGTTTTTTGAGCAGGTACCCAGCCTTACTAAAATCAGTAGCATGCTTTTTCTGGGCAAGAACATGAGCCTTGCTCACATCAAAAAGTCGACGGCTAGAACCCTGCAAACAAGTCAGAGTACTCAAGTCAAGCATTCTGCCTAAAAAAAGCCCTGAGTCTTGCCGACTGATATAAACATACAGCTGTGTAAAAATGGCTGTTTGTGTACAAACGTGCTCAAAGATTACGTACTTCATGGAGCTGACTTTGGTCACCTTACTAGAAGATCACTAAGTTGCTAACACCAAGCATTGGTGGTTCATGGAGCTGACTTTGGCCACCTTGCCAGCACATCACTAATTTGCTAACACCAAGCATTGGTGGTTCAGTGGTAGAATTCTCGCCTGCCACGCGGGAGGCCCGGGTCCGATTCCCGGCCAATGCAGACAAGCTTTTTGCTATCCATTGCATAGCCCTGTGATCACAAGAGGATAATAAAATGCCTTATCTTTTGATTCCTTTCCTACAGAGGGAATCTAAAAGCCTCCTGTCAGAAGTGGGATTCGAACCCACGCCTCCAGGGGAGACTGCGACCTGAACGCATCGCCTTAGACCGCTCGGCCATCCTGACAACTGCTTGGTTGACAGGCTTTTTTGAGCGGGTACACAGTCCGAAGGCATAGGTACGAATCTTGAGGAGGACGTTTTTTGAGCAGGTACCCAGCCTTACTAAAATCAGTAGCATGCTTTTTCTGGGCCTTGAGTTTTGCCGACTGATATAAATATACAGCTGTGTAAAAATGGCTGTTTGTGTACAAACGTGCTTAAGGATTACGTACTTCATGGTGCTGACTTTGGCCACCTGGCTAGAACATTACTAAGTTGCTAACACCAAGCATTGGTGGTTCATGGAGCTGACTTTGGCCACCTTGCCAGCACATCACTAATTCGCTCACACCAAGCATTGGTGGTTCAGTGGTAGAATTCTCGCCTGCCACGCGGGAGGCCCGGGTCCGATTCCCGGCCAATGCAGACAAGCTTTTTGCTATCCATTGCATAGCCCTGTGATCACAAGAGGATAATAAAATGCCTTATCTTTTGATCCCTTTCTTACAGAGGGAATCTAAAAGCCTCCTGTCAGAAGTGGGATTCGAACCCACGCCTCCAGGGGAGACTGCGACCTGAACGCAGCGCCTTAGACCGCTCGGCCATCCTGCCAACTGTTTGGTTGCCAGGCAATTTTGAGCGGGTACACAGTCCAAAGGCATGGGTACGAATCTTGAGGAGGACGTTTTTTGAGCAGGTACCCAGCCTTACTAAAATCAGTAGCATGCTTTTTCTGGGCCTTGAGTTTTGCCGACTGATATAAATATACAGCTGTGTAAAAATGGCTGTTTGTGTACAAACGTGCTTAAGGATTACGTACTTCATGGTGCTGACTTTGGCCACCTGGCTAGAACATTACTAAGTTGCTAACACCAAGCATTGGTGGTTCATGGAGCTGACTTTGGCCACCTTGCCAGCACATCACTAATGTGCTAACACCAAGCATTGGTGGTTCAGTAGTAGAATTCTCGCCTGCCACGCGGGAGGCCCGGGTCCGATTCCCGGCCAATGCAGACAAGCTTTTTGCTATCCATTGCATAGCCCTGTGATCAAAAGAGAATAATGAAATGCCTTATCTTTTGATTCCTTTCTTACAGAGGGAATCTAAAAGCCTCCTGTCAGAAGTGGGATTCGAACCCACGCCTCCAGGGGAGACTGCGACCTGAACGCAGCGCCTTAGACCGCTCGGCCATCCTGACAACTGCTTGGTTGACAGGCAATTTTGAGCGGGTACACAGTCCGAAGGCATGGGTACGAATCTTGAGGAGGACGTTTTTTGAGCAGGTACCCAGCCTTACTAAAATCAGTAGCATGCTTTTTCTGGGCCTTGAGTTTTGCCGACTGATATAAATATACAGCTGTGTAAAAATGGCTGTTTGTGTACAAACGTGCTTAAGGATTACGTACTTCATGCTGCTGACTTTGGCCACCTGGCTAGAACATTACTAAGTTGCTAACACCAAGCATTGGTGGTTCATGGAGCTGACTTTGGCCACCTTGCCAGCACATCACTAATGTGCTAACACCAAGCATTGGTGGTTCAGTAGTAGAATTCTCGCCTGCCACGCGGGAGGCCCGGGTCCGATTCCCGGCCAATGCAGACAAGCTTTTTGCTATCCATTGCATAGCCCTGTGATCAAAAGAGAATAATGAAATGCCTTATCTTTTGATTCCTTTCTTACAGAGGGAATCTAAAAGCCTCCTGTCAGAAGTGGGATTCGAACCCACGCCTCCAGGGGAGACTGCGACCTGAACGCAGCGCCTTAGACCGCTCGGCCATCCTGACAACTGCTTGCTTGACAGGCAATTTTGAGCGGGTACACAGTCCGAAGGCATGGGTACGAATCTTGAGGAGGACGTTTTTTGAGCAGGTACCCAGCCTTACTAAAATCAGTAGCATGCTTTTTCTGGGCAAGAAGATGAGCCTTGCTCACATCAAAAAGTCGACGGCTAGAACCCTGCAAACAAGTCAGAGTACTCAAGTCAAGCATTTTGCCTAAAAAACGCCCTGACTCTTGCCGACTGATATAAACATACAGCTGTGTAAAAATGGCTGTTTGTGTACAAACGTGCTCAAAGATTACGTACATCATGGAGCTGACTTTGGCCACCTTACTAGAAGATCACTAAGTTGCTAACACCAAGCATTGGTGGTTCATGGAGCTGACTTTGGCCACCTGGCCAGCACATCACTAAGTTGCTGACACCAAGCGTTGGTGGTTCAGTGGTAGAATTCTCGCCTGCCACGCGGGAGGCCCGGGTCTGATTCCCGGCCAATGCAGACAAGATTTTTGCTATCCATTGCATAGCCCTGTGATCACAAGAGGATAATAAAATGCCTTATCTTTTGATCCCTTTCTTACAGAGGGAATCTAAAAGCCTCCTGTCAGAAGTGGGATTCGAACCCACGCCTCCAGGGGAGACTGCGACCTTAACGCAGCGCCTTAGACCGCTCGGCCATCCTGACAACTGCTTGGCTGACAGGCAATTTTGAGCGGGTACACAGTCCGAAGGCATGGGTACGAATCTTGAGGAGGACGTTTTTTGAGCAGGTACCCAGCCTTACTAAAATCAGTAGCCTGCTTTTTCTGGGCCTTGAGTTTTGCCGACTGATATAAATATACAGCTGTGTAAAAATGGCTGTTTGTGTACAAACGTGCTTAAGGATTACGTACTTCATGGTGCTGACTTTGGCCACCTGGCTAGAACATTACTAAGTTGCTAACACCAAGCATTGGTGGTTCATGGAGCTGACTTTGGCCACCTTGCCAGCACATCGCTAATTTGCTAAAACCAAGCATTGGTGGTTCAGTGGTAGAATTCTCGCCTGCCACGCGGGAGGCCCGGGTCCGATTCCCGGCCAATGCAGACAAGCTTTTGCTATCCATTGCATACCCCTGTGATCACAAGAGGATAATAAAATGCCTTATCTTTTGATTCCTTTCTTACAGAGGGAATCTAAAAGCCTCCTGTCAGAAGTGGGATTGGAACCCACGCCTCCAGGGGAGACTGCGACCTGAACGCAGCGCCTTAGACCGCTCGGTCTTCCAGAAAACTGCTTGGTTGACAGGCAATTTTGAGCTGGCACACAGTCCGAAGTCATGGGTACGAATCTTGAGGAGGTCGTTTTTTTAACAGGTACCCAGCCTTACTAAAATCAGTAGCATGCTTTTTCTGGGCAAGAACATGAGCCTTGCTCACATCAAAAAGTCGACGGCTAGAACCCTGCAAACAAGTCAGAGTACTCAAGTCAAGCATTCTGCCTAAAAAAAGCCCTGAGTCTTGCCGACTGATATAAACATACAGCTGTGTAAAAATGGCTGTTTGTGTACAAACGTGCTCAAAGATTACGTACTTCATGGAGCTGACTTTGGCCACCTTACTAGAAGATCACTAAGTTGCTAACACCAAGCATTGGTGGTTCATGGAGCTGACTTTGGCCACCTGGCCAGCACATCACTAAGTTGCTGACACCAAGCATTGGTGGTTCAGTGGTAGAATTCTCGCCTGCCACGCGGGAGTCCCGGGTCCGATTCCCGGCCAATGCAGACAAGCTTTTTGCTATCCATTGCATAGCCCTGTGATCACAAGAGGATAATAAAATGCCTTATCTTTTGATCCCTTTCTTACAGAGGGAATCTAAAAGCCTCCTGTCAGAAGTGGGATTCGAACCCACGCCTCCAGGGGAGACTGCGACCTGAACGCAGCGCCTTAGACCGCTCGGCCATCCTGCCAACTGCTTGGTTACCAGGCAATTTTGAGCGGGTACACAGTCCAAAGGCATGGGTACGAATCTTGAGGAGGACGTTTTTTGAGCAGGTACCCAGCCTTACTAAAATCAGTAGCATGCTTTTTCTGGGCCTTGAGTTTTGCCGACTGATATAAATATACAGCTGTGTAAAAATGGCTGTTTGTGTACAAACGTGCTTAAGGATTACGTACTTCATGGTGCTGACTTTGGCCACCTGGCTAGAACATTACTAAGTTGCTAACACCAAGCATTGGTGGTTCATGGAGCTGACTTTGGCCACCTGGCCAGCACATCACTAAGTTGCTGACACCAAGCATTGGTGGTTCAGTGGTAGAATTCTCGCCTGCCACGCGGGAGGCCCGGTTCCGATTCCCGGCCAATGCAGACAAGCTTTTTGCTATCCATTGCATAGCCCTGTGATCACAAGAGGATAATAAAATGCCTTATCTTTTGATCCCTTTCTTACAGAGGGAATCTAAAAGCCTCCTGTCAGAAGTGGGATTCGAACCCACGCCTCCAGGGGAGACTGCGACCTGAACGCAGCGCCTTAGACCGCTCGGCCATCCTGCCAACTGCTTGGTTGCCAGGCAATTTTGAGCGGGTACACAGTCCAAAGGCATGGGTACGAATCTTGAGGAGGACGTTTTTTGAGCAGGTACCCAGCCTTACTAAAATCAGTAGCATGCTTTTTCTGGGCCTTGAGTTTTGCCGACTGATATAAATATACAGCTGTGTAAAAATGGCTGTTTGTGTACAAACGTGCTTAAGGATTACGTACTTCATGCTGCTGACTTTGGCCACCTGGCTAGAACATTACTAAGTTGCTAACACCAAGCATTGGTGGTTCATGGAGCTGACTTTGGCCACCTTGCCAGCACATCACTAATGTGCTAACACCAAGCATTGGTGGTTCAGTAGTAGAATTCTCGCCTGCCACGCGGGAGGCCCGGGTCCGATTCCCGGCCAATGCAGACACGCTTTTTGCTATCCATTGCATAGCCCTGTGATCAAAAGAGAATAATGAAATGCCTTATCTTTTGATTCCTTTCTTACAGAGGGAATCTAAAAGCCTCCTGTCAGAAGTGGGATTCGAACCCACGCCTCCAGGGGAGACTGCGACCTGAACGCAGCGCCTTAGACCGCTCGGCCATCCTGACAACTGCTTGGTTGACAGGCAATTTTGAGCGGGTACACAGTCCGAAGGCATGGGTACGAATCTTGAGGAGGACGTTTTTTGAGCAGGTACCCAGCCTTACTAAAATCAGTAGCATGCTTTTTCTGGGCAAGAAGATGAGCCTTGCTCACATCAAAAAGTCGACGGCTAGAACCCTGCAAACAAGTCAGAGTACTCAAGTCAAGCATTTTGCCTAAAAAACGCCCTGACTCTTGCCGACTGATATAAACATACAGCTGTGTAAAAATGGCTGTTTGTGTACAAACGTGCTCAAAGATTACGTACTTCATGGAGCTGACTTTGGCCACCTTACTAGAAGATCACTAAGTTGCTAACACCAAGCATTGGTGGTTCATGGAGCTGACTTTGGCCACCTGGCCAGCACATCACTAAGTTGCTGACACCAAGCGTTGGTGGTTCAGTGGTAGAATTCTCGCCTGCCACGCGGGAGGCCCGGGTCTGATTCCCGGCCAATGCAGACAAGCTTTTTGCTATCCATTGCATAGCCCTGTGATCACAAGAGGATAATAAAATGCCTTATCTTTTGATCCCTTTCTTACAGAGGGAATCTAAAAGCCTCCTGTCAGAAGTGGGATTCGAACCCACGCCTCCAGGGGAGACTGCGACCTTAACGCAGCGCCTTAGACCGCTCGGCCATCCTGACAACTGCTTGGCTGACAGGCAATTTTGAGCGGGTACACAGTCCGAAGGCATGGGTACGAATCTTGAGGAGGACGTTTTTTGAGCAGGTACCCAGCCTTACTAAAATCAGTAGCCTGCTTTTTCTGGGCCTTGAGTTTTGCCGACTGATATAAATATACAGCTGTGTAAAAATGGCTGTTTGTGTACAAACGTGCTTAAGGATTACGTACTTCATGGTGCTGACTTTGGCCACCTGGCTAGAACATTACTAAGTTGCTAACACCAAGCATTGGTGGTTCATGGAGCTGACTTTGGCCACCTTGCCAGCACATCGCTAATTTGCTAAAACCAAGCATTGGTGGTTCAGTGGTAGAATTCTCGCCTGCCACGCGGGAGGCCCGGGTCCGATTCCCGGCCAATGCAGACAAGCTTTTGCTATCCATTGCATACCCCTGTGATCACAAGAGGATAATAAAATGCCTTATCTTTTGATTCCTTTCTTACAGAGGGAATCTAAAAGCCTCCTGTCAGAAGTGGGATTGGAACCCACGCCTCCAGGGGAGACTGCGACCTGAACGCAGCGCCTTAGACCGCTCGGTCTTCCTGAAAACTGCTTGGTTGACAGGCAATTTTGAGCTGGCACACAGTCCGAAGTCATGGGTACGAATCTTGAGGAGGACGTTTTTTGAGCAGGTACCCAGCCTTACTAAAATCAGTAGCATGCTTTTTCTGGGCAAGAACATGAGCCTTGCTCACATCAAAAAGTCGACGGCTAGAACCCTGCAAACAAGTCAGAGTACTCAAGTCAAGCATTCTGCCTAAAAAAAGCCCTGAGTCTTGCCGACTGATATAAACATACAGCTGTGTAAAAATGGCTGTTTGTGTACAAACGTGCTCAAAGATTACGTACTTCATGGAGCTGACTTTGGCCACCTTACTAGAAGATCACTAAGTTGCTAACACCAAGCATTGGTGGTTCATGGAGCTGACTTTGGCCACCTGGCCAGCACATCACTAAGTTGCTGACACCAAGCATTGGTGGTTCAGTGGTAGAATTCTCGCCTGCCACGCGGGAGGCCCGGGTCCGATTCCCGGCCAATGCAGACAAGCTTTTTGCTATCCATTGCATAGCCCTGTGATCACAAGAGGATAATAAAATGCCTTATCTTTTGATCCCTTTCTTACAGAGGGAATCTAAAAGCCTCCTGTCAGAAGTGGGATTCGAACCCACGCCTCCAGGGGAGACTGCGACCTGAACGCAGCGCCTTAGACCGCTCGGCCATCCTGCCAACTGCTTGGTTGCCAGGCAATTTTGAGCGGGTACACAGTCCAAAGGCATGGGTACGAATCTTGAGGAGGACGTTTTTTGAGCAGGTACCCAGCCTTACTAAAATCAGTAGCATGCTTTTTCTGGGCCTTGAGTTTTGCCGACTGATATAAATATACAGCTGTGTAAAAATGGCTGTTTGTGTACAAACGTGCTTAAGGATTACGTACTTCATGGTGCTGACTTTGGCCACCTGGCTAGAACATTACTAAGTTGCTAACACCAAGCATTGGTGGTTCATGGAGCTGACTTTGGCCACCTTGCCAGCACATCGCTAATTTGCTAAAACCAAGCATTGGTGGTTCAGTGGTAGAATTCTCGCCTGCCACGTGGGAGGCCCGGGTCCGATTCCCGGCCAATGCAGACAAGCTTTTGCTATCCATTGCATACCCCTGTGATCACAAGAGGATAATAAAATGCCTTATCTTTTGATTCCTTTCTTACAGAGGGAATCTAAAAGCCTCCTGTCAGAAGTGGGATTGGAACCCACGCCTCCAGGGGAGACTGCGACCTGAACGCAGCGCCTTAGACCGCTCGGTCTTCCTGAAAACTGCTTGGTTGACAAGCAATTTTGAGCTGGTACACAGTCCGAAGTCATGGGTACGAATCTTGAGGAGGACGTTTTTTGAGCAGGTACCCAGCCTTACTAAAATCAGTAGCATGCTTTTTCTGGGCAAGAACATGAGCCTTGCTCACATCAAAAAGTCGACGGCTAGAACCCTGCAAACAAGTCAGAGTACTCAAGTCAAGCATTCTGCCTAAAAAAAGCCCTGAGTCTTGCCGATTGATATAAACATACAGCTGTGTAAAAATTGCTGTTTGTGTACAAACGTGCTCAAAGATTACGTACTTCATGGAGCTGACTTTGGCCACCTTACTAGAAGATCACTAAGTTGCTAACACCAAGCATTGGTGGTTCATGGAGCTGACTTTGGCCACCTGGCCAGCACATCACTAAGTTGCTGACACCAAGCATTGGTGGTTCAGTGGTAGAATTCTCGCCTGCCACGCGGGAGGCCCGGGTCCGATTCCCGGCCAATGCAGACAAGCTTTTTGCTATCCATTGCATAGCCCTGTGATCACAAGAGGATAATAAAATGCCTTATCTTTTGATCCCTTTCTTACAGAGGGAATCTAAAAGCCTCCTGTCAGAAGTGGGATTCGAACCCACGCCTCCAGGGGAGACTGCGACCTGAACGCAGCGCCTTAGACCGCTCGGCCATCCTGCCAACTGCTTGGTTGCCAGGCAATTTTGAGCGGGTACACAGTCCAAAGGCATGGGTACGAATCTTGAGGAGGACGTTTTTTGAGCAGGTACCCAGCCTTACTAAAATCAGTAGCCTGCTTTTTCTGGGCCTTGAGTTTTGCCGACTGATATAAATATACAGCTGTGTAAAAATGGCTGTTTGTGTACAAACGTGCTTAAGGATTACGTACTTCATGGTGCTGACTTTGGCCACCTGGCTAGAACATTACTAAGTTGCTAACACCAAGCATTGGTGGTTCATGGAGCTGACTTTGGCCACCTTGCCAGCACATCACTAATGTGCTAACACCAAGCATTGGTGGTTCAGTAGTAGAATTCTCGCCTGCCACGCGGGAGGCCCGGGTCCGATTCCGGGCCAATGCAGACAAGCTTTTTGCTATCCATTGCATAGCCCTGTGATCAAAAGAGAATAATGAAATGCCTTATCTTTTGATTCCTTTCTTACAGAGGGAATCTAAAAGCCTCCTGTCAGAAGTGGGATTCGAACCCACGCCTCCAGGGGAGACTGCGACCTGAACGCAGCGCCTTAGACCGCTCGGCCATCCTGACAACTGCTTGGTTGACAGGCAATTTTGAGCGGGTACACAGTCCGAAGGCATGGGTACGAATCTTGAGGAGGACGTTTTTTGAGCAGGTACCCAGCCTTACTAAAATCAGTAGCATGCTTTTTCTGGGCAAGAAGATGAGCCTTGCTCACATCAAAAAGTCGACGGCTAGAACCCTGCAAACAAGTCAGAGTACTCAAGTCAAGCATTTTGCCTAAAAAACGCCCTGACTCTTGCCGACTGATATAAACATACAGCTGTGTAAAAATGGCTGTTTGTGTACAAACGTGCTCAAAGATTACGTACTTCATGGAGCTGACTTTGGCCACCTTACTAGAAGATCACTAAGTTGCTAACACCAAGCATTGGTGGTTCATGGAGCTGACTTTGGCCACCTGGCCAGCACATCACTAAGTTGCTGACACCAAGCGTTGGTGGTTCAGTGGTAGAATTCTTGCCTGCCATGCGGGAGGCCCGGGTCTGATTCCCGGCCAATGCAGACAAGCTTTTTGCTATCCATTGCATAGCCCTGTGATCACAAGAGGATAATAAAATGCCTTATCTTTTGATTCCTTTCTTACAGAGGGAATCTAAAAGCCTCCTGTCAGAAGTGGGATTCGAACCCACGCCTCCAGGGGAGACTGCGACCTTAACGCAGCGCCTTAGACCGCTCGGCCATCCTGACAACTGCTTGGCTGACAGGCATGGGTACGAATCTTGAGGAGGACGTTTTTTGAGCAGGTACCCAGCCTTACTAAAATCAGTAGCCTGCTTTTTCTGGGCCTTGAGTTTTGCCGATTTTGCTGTGTAAAAATGGCTGTTTGTGTACAAACGTGCTCAAAGATTACGTACTTCATGGAGCTGACTTTGGTCACCTTACTAGAAGATCACTAAGTTGCTAACACCAAGCATTGGTGGTTCATGGAGCTGACTTTGGCCACCTTGCCAGCACATCACTAATTTGCTAACACCAAGCATTGGTGGTTCAGTGGTAGAATTCTCGCCTGCCACGCGGGAGGCCCCGGTCCGATTCCCGGCCAATGCAGACAAGCTTTTTGCTATCCATTGCATAGCCCTGTGATCAAAAGAGAATAATGAAATGCCTTATCTTTTGATTCCTTTCTTACAGAGGGAATCTAAAAGCCTCCTGTCAGAAGTGGGATTCGACCCCACGCCTCCAGGGGAGACTGCGACCTGAACGCAGCGCCTTAGACCGCTCGGCCATCCTGACAACTGCTTGGTTGACAGGCAATTTTGAGCGGGTACACAGTCCGAAGGCATGGGTACGAATCTTGAGGAGGACGTTTTTTGAGCAGGTACCCAGCCTTACTAAAATCAGTAGCATGCTTTTTCTGGGCCTTGAGTTTTGCCGACTGATATAAATATACAGCTGTGTAAAAATGGCTGTTTGTGTACAAACGTGCTTAAGGATTACGTACTTCATGGTGCTGACTTTGGCCACCTGGCTAGAACATTACTAAGTTGCTAACACCAAGCATTGGTGGTTCATGGAGCTGACTTTCGCCACCTTGCCAGCACATCACTAATTTGCTAACACCAAGCATTGGTGGTTCAGTGGTAGAATTCTCGCCTGCCACGCGGGAGGCCCGGGTCCGATTCCCGGCCAATGCAGACAAGCTTTTTGCTATCCATTGCATAGCCCTGTGATCACAAGAAGATAATAAAATGCCTTATCTTTTGATTCCTTTCTTACAGAGGGAATCTAAAAGCCTCCTGTCAGAAGTGGGATTCTATCCCACGCCTCCAGGGGAGACTGCGACCTGAACGCAGCGCCTTAGACCGCTCGGCCATCCTGACAACTGCTTGGTTGACAGGCATTTTTGAGCGGGTACACAGTCCGAAGGCATGGGTACGAATCTTGAGGAGGACGTTTTTTGAGCAGGTACCCAGCCTTACTAAAATCAGTAGCATGCTTTTTCTGGGCAAGAACATGAGCCTTGCTCACATCAATAAAGTCGACGGCTAGAACCCTGCAAACAAGTCAGAGTACTCAAGTCAAGCATTCTGCCTAAAAAAAGCCCTGAGTCTTGCCGACTGATATAAACATACAGATGTGTAAAAATGGCTGTTTGTGTACAAACATGCTCAAAGATTACGTACTTCATGGAGCTGACTTTGGCCACCTTACTAGAAGATCACTAAGTTGCTAACACCAAGCATTGGTGGTTCATGGAGCTGACTTTGGCCACCTTGCCAGCACATCACTAATTTGCTAACACCAAGCATTGGTGGTTCAGTGGTAGAATTCTCGCCTGCCACGCGGGAGGCCCGGGTCCGATTCCCGGCCAATGCAGACAAGCTTTTTGCTATCCATTGCATAGCCCTGTGATCACAAGAGGATAATAAAATGCCTTATCTTTTGATTCCTTTCTTACAGAGGGAATCTAAAAGCCTCCTGTCAGAAGTGGGATTCGAACCCACGCCTCCAGGGGAGACTGCGACCTGAACGCAGCGCCTTAGACCGCTCGGCCATCCTGACAACTGATTGGTTGACAGGCAATTTTGAGCTGGTACACAGTCCGAAGGCATGGGTACGAATCTTGAGGAGGACGTTTTTTGAGCAGGTACCCAGCCTTACTAAAATCAGTAGCATGCTTTTTCTGGGCAAGAACATGAGCCTTGCTCACATCAATAAAGTCGACGGCTAGAACCCTGCAAACAAGTCAGAGTACTCAAGTCAAGCATTCTGCCTAAAAAACGCCCTGACTCTTGCCGACTGATATAAACATACAGCTGTGTAAAAATGGCTGTTTGTGTACAAACGTGCTCAAAGATTACGTACTTCATGGAGCTGACTTTGGCCACCTTACTAGAAGATCACTAAGTTGCTAACACCAAGCATTTGTGGTTCATGGAGCTGACTTTGGCCACCTGGCCAGCACATCACTAAGTTGCTGACACCAAGCATTGGTGGTTCAGTGGTAGAATTTTCGCCTGCCACGCGGGAGGCCCGGGTCCGATTCTCGGCCAATGCAGACAAGCTTTTTGCTATCAATTGCATAGCCCTGTGATCACAAGAGGATAATAAAATGCCTTATCTTTTGATTCCTTTCTTACAGAGGGAATCTAAAAGCCTCCTGTCAGAAGTGGGATTCGAACCCACGCCTCCAGGGGAGACTGCGACCTGAACGCAGCGCCTTAGACCGCTCGGCCATCCTGACAACTGCTTGGTTGACAGGCAATTTTGAGCGGGTACACAGTCCGAAGGCATGGGTACGAATCTTGAGGAGGACGTTTTTTGAGCAGGTACCCAGCCTTACTAAAATCAGTAGCATGCTTTTTCTGGGCAAGAACATGAGCCTTGCTCACATCAATAAAGTCGACGGCTAGAACCCTGCAAACAAGTCAGAGTACTCAAGTCAAGCATTCTGCCTAAAAAACGCCCTGACTCTTGCCGACTGATATAAACATACAGCTGTGTAAAAATGGCTGTTTGTGTACAAACGTGCTCAAAGATTACGTACTTCATGGAGCTGACTTTGGCCACCTTACTAGAAGATCACTAAGTTGCTAACACCAAGCATTTGTGTTTCATGGAGCTGACTTTGGCCACCTGGCCAGCACATCACTAAGTTGCTGACACCAAGCATTGGTGGTTCAGTGGTAGAATTTTCGCCTGCCACGCGGGAGGCCCGGGTCCGATTCTCGGCCAATGCAGACAAGCTTTTTGCTATCAATTGCATAGCCCTGTGATCAAAAGAGGATAATAAAATGCCTTATCTTTTGATTCCTTTCTTACAGAGGGAATCTAAAAGCCTCCTGTCAGAAGTGGGATTCGAACACACGCCTCCAGGGGAGACTGCGACCTGAACGCAGCGCCTTAGACCGCTCGGCCATCCTGACAACTGCTTGGTTGACAGGCAATTTTGAGCGGGTACACAGTCCGAAGGCATGGGTACGAATCTTGAGGAGGACGTTTTTTGAGCAGGTACCCAGCCTTACTAAAATCAGTAGCATGCTTTTTCTGGGCAAGAACATGAGCCTTGCTCACATCAATAAAGTCGACGGCTAGAACCCTGCAAACAAGTCAGAGTACTCAAGTCAAGCATTCTGCCTAAAAAACGCCCTGAGTCTTGCCGACTGATATAAACATACAGCTGTGTAAAAATGGCTGTTTGTGTACAAACGTGCTCAAAGATTACGTACTTCATGGAGCTGACTTTGGCCACCTTACTAGAAGATCACTAAGTTGCTAACACCAAGCATTGGTGGTTCATGGAGCTGACTTTGGCCACCTTGCCAGCACATCACTGATTTTCTAACACCAAGCATTGGTGGTTCACTGGTGGAATTCTCGCCTGCCACGCGGGAGGCCCGGGTCCGATTCCCGGCCAATGCAGACAAGCTTTTTGCTATCCATTGCATAGCCCTGTGATCACAAGAGGATAATAAAATGCCTTATCTTTTGATTCCTTTTTTACAGAGGGAATCTAAAAGCCTCCTGTCAGAAGTGGGATTCGAACCCACGCCTCCAGGAGAGACTGCGACCTGAACGCAGCGCCTTAGACCGCTCGGCCATCCTGACAACTGCTTGGTTGACAGGCAATTTTGAGCGGGTACACAGTCCGAAGGCATGGGTACGAATCTTGAGGAGGACGTTTTTTGAGCAGGTACCCAGCCTTACTAAAATCAGTAGCATGCTTTTTCTGGGCAAGAACATGAGCCTTGCTCACATCAAAAAGTCGACGGCTAGAACCCTGCAAACAAGTCAGAGTACTCAAGTCAAGCATTCTGCCTAAAAAACGCCCTGACTCTTGCCGACTGATATAAACATACAGCTGTGTAAAAATGGCTGTTTGTGTACAAACGTGCTCAAAGATTACGTACTTCATGGAGCTGACTTTGGCCACCTTACTAGAAGATCACTAAGTTGCTAACACCAAGCATTGATGGTTCATGGAGCTGACTTTGGCCACCTGGCCAGCACATCACTATGATGCTGACACCAAGCATTGGTGGTTCAGTGGTAGAATTCTCGCCTGCCACGCGGGAGGCCCGGGTCCGATTCCCGGCCAATGCAGACAAGCTTTTTGCTATCCATTGCATAGCCCTGTGATCACAAGAGGATAATAAAATGCCTTATCTTTTGATTCCTTTCTTACAGAGGGAATCTAAAAGCCTCCTGTCAGAAGTGGGATTCGAACCCACGCCTCCAGGGGAGACTGCGACCTGAACGCAGCGCCTTAGACCGCTCGGCCATCCTGACAACTGCTTGGTTGACAGGCAATTTTGAGCGGGTACACAGTCCGAAGGCATGGGTACGAATCTTGAGGAGGACGTTTTTTGAGCAGGTACCCAGCCTTACTAAAATCAGTAGCATGCTTTTTCTGGGCAAGAACATGAGCCTTGCTCACATCAATAAAGTCGACGGCTAGAACCCTGCAAACAAGTCAGAGTACTCAAGTCAAGCATTCTGCCTAAAAAACGCCCTGACTCTTGCCGACTGATATAAACATACAGCTGTGTAAAAATGGCTGTTTGTGTACAAACGTGCTCAAAGATTACGTACTTCATGGAGCTGACTTTGGCCACCTTACTAGAAGATCACTAAGTTGCTAACACCAAGCATTGGTGGTTCATGGAGCTGACTTTGGCCACCTGGCCAGCACATCACTAAGTTGCTGACACCAAGCATTGGTGGTTCAGTGGTAGAATTCTCGCCTGCCACGCGGGAGGCCCGGGTCCGATTCCCTGCCAATGCAGACGAGCTTTTTGCTATCAATTGCATAGCCCTGTGATCACAAGAGGATAATAAAATGCCTTATCTTTTGATTCCTTTCATACAGATATAAATATACAGCTGTGTAAAAATGGCTGTTTGTGTACAAACGTGCTTAAGGATTACGTACTTCATGGTGCTGACTTTGGCCACCTGGCTAGAACATTACTAAGTTGCTAACACCAAGCATTGGTGGTTCATGGAGCTGACTTTGGCCACCTTGCCACCACATCACTAATTTGGCCACCTGGCTAGAACATTACCTGGCTAGAACATTACTAAGTTGCTAACACCAAGCATTGGTGGTTCATGGAGCTGACTTTGGCCACCTTGCCAGCACATCACTAATTTGCTAACACCAAGCATTGGTGGTTCAGTGGTAGAATTCTCGCCTGCCACGCGGGAGGCCCGGGTCAGATTCCCGGCCAATGCAGACAAACTTTTTGCTATCCATTTCATAGCCCTGTGATCACAGGAGGATAATGAAATGCCTTATCTTTTGATTCCTTTCTTACAGAGGGAATCTAAAAGCCTCCTGTCAGAAGTGGGATTCGAACCCACGCCTCCAGGGGAGACTGCGACCTGAACGCAGCGCCTTAGACCGCTCGGTCGACAGGCAATTTTGAGCTGGTACACAGTCCGAAGGCATGGGTACGAATCTTGAGGAGGACGTTTTTTGAGCAGGTACCCAGCCTTACTAAAATCAGTAGCATGCTTTTTCTGGGCAAGAACATGAGCCTTGCTCACATCAATAAAGTCGACGGCTAGAACCCTGCAAACGTGCTTAAGGATTACGTACTTCATGGTGCTGACTTTTGCCACCTGGCTAGAACATTACTAAGTTGCTAACACCAAGCATTGGTGGTTCATGGAGCTGACTTTGGCCACCTTGCCAGCACATCACTAATTTGCTAACACCAAGCATTGGTGGTTCAGTGGTAGAATTCTCGCCTGCCACGCGGGAGGCCCGGGTCCGATTCCCGGCCAATGCAGACAAGCTTTTTGCTATCCATTGCATAGCCCTGTGATCACAAGAGGATAATGAAATGCCTTATCTTTTGATTCCTTTCTTACAGAGGGAATCTAAAAGCCTCCTGTCAGAAGTGGGATTCGAACCCACGCCTCCAGGGGAGACTGCGACCTGAACGCAGCGCCTTAGACCGCTCGGCCGTCCTGACAACTGCTTGGTTGACAGGCAATTTTGAGCGGGTACACAGTCCGAAGGCATGGGTACGAATCTTGAGGAGGACGTTTTTTGAGCAGGTACCCAGCCTTACTAAAATCAGTAGCATGCTTTTTCTGGGCAAGAACATGAGCCTTGCTCACATCAATAAAGTCGACGGCTAGAACCCTGCAAACAAGTCAGAGTACTCAAGTCAAGCATTCTGCCTAAAAAACGCCCTGACTCTTGCCGACTGATATAAACATACAGCTGTGTAAAAATGGCTGTTTGTGTACAAACGTGCTCAAAGATTACGTACTTCATGGAGCTGACTTTGGCCACCTTACTAGAAGATCACTAAGTTGCTAACACCAAGCATTGGTGGTTCATGGAGTTGACTTTGGCCACCTGGCCAGCACATCACTAAGTTGCTGACACCAAGCATTGGTGGTTCAGTGGTAGAATTCTCGCCTGCCACGCGGGAGGCCCGGGTCCGATTCCCGGCCAATGCAGACAAGCTTTTTGCTATCAATTGCATAGCCCTGTGATCACAAGAGGATAAAAAAATGCCTTATCTTTTGATCCCTTTCTTACAGAGGGAATCTAAAAGCCTCCTGTCAGAAGTGGGATTCGAACCCACGCCTCCAGGGGAGACTGCGACCTGAACGCAGCGCCTTAGACCGCTCGGCCATCCTGACAACTGCTTGGCTGACAGGCATTTTTGAGCGGGTACACAGTCCGAAGGCATGGGTACGAATCTTGAGGAGGACGTTTTTTGAGCAGGTACCCAGCCTTACTAAAATCAGTAGCATGCTTTTTCTGGGCAAGAACATGAGCCTTGCTCACATCAAAAAGTCGACGGCTAGAACCCTGCAAACAAGTCAGAGTACTCAAGTCAAGCATTCTGCCTAAAAAAAGCCCTGAGTCTTGCCGACTGATATAAACATACAGCTGTGTAAAAATGGCTGTTTGTGTACAAACGTGCTCAAAGATTACGTACTTCATGGAGCTGACTTTGGCCACCTTACTAGAAGATCACTAAGTTGCTAACACCAAGCATTGGTGGTTCATGGAGCTGACTTTGGCCACCGTCCAGCACATCACTAAGTTGCTGACACCAAGCATTGGTGGTTCAGTGGTAGAATTTTCGCCTGCCACGCGGAGGCCCGGGTCCGATTCCCGGCCAATGCAGACAAGCTTTTTGCTATCAATTGCATAGCCCTGGGATCACAAGAGGATAATAAAATGCCTTATCTTTTGATTCCTTTCATACAGATATAAATATACAGCTGTGTAAAAATGGCTGTTTGTGTACAAACGTGCTTAAGGATTACGTACTTCATGGTGCTGACTTTGGCCACCTGGCTAGAACATTACTAAGTTGCTAACACCAAGCATTGGTGGTTCATGGAGCTGACTTTGGCCACCTTGCCAGCACATCACTAATTTGCTAACACCAAGCATTGGTGGTTCAGTGGTAGAATTCTCGCCTGCCACGCGGGAGGCCCGGGTCCGATTCCCCGGCCAATGCAGACAAGCTTTTTGCTATCCATTGCATAGCCCTGTGATCACAAGAGGATAATAAAATGCCTTATCTTTTGATTCCTTTCTTACAGAGGGAATCTAAAAGCCTCCTGTCAGAAGTGGGATTCGAACCCACGCCTCCAGGGGAGACTGCGACCTGAACGCAGCGCCTTAGACCGCTCGGCCATCCTGACAACTGCTTGGTTGACAGGCAATTTTGAGCTGGTACACAGTCCGAAGGTATGGGTACGAATCTTGAGGAGGACGTTTTTTGAGCAGGTACCCAGCCTTACTAAAATTAGTAGCATGCTTTTTCTGGGCAAGAACATGAGCCTTGCTCACATCAAAAAGTCGACGGCTAGAACCCTGCAAACAAGTCAGAGTACTCAAGTCAAGCATTCTGCCTAAAAAAAGCCCTGAGTCTTGCCGACTGATATAAACATACAGCTGTGTAAAAATGGCTGTTTGTGTACAAACGTGCTCAAAGATTACGTACTTCATGGAGCTGACTTTGGCCACCTTACTAGAAGATCACTAAGTTGCTAACACCAAGCATTGGTGGTTCATGGAGCTGACTTTGGCCACCTGGCCAGCACATCACTCATTTGCTAACACCAAGCATTGGTGGTTCAGTGGTAGAATTCTCGCCTGCCACGCGGGAGGCCCGGGTCCGATTCCCGGCCAATGCAGTCAAGCTTTTTGCTATCCATTGCATAGCCCTGTGATCACAAGAGGATAATAAAATGCCTTATCTTTTGATTCCTTTCTTACAGAGGGAATCTAAAAGCCTCCTGTCAGAAGTGGGATTCGAAACCACGCCTCCAGGGGAGACTGCGACCTGAACGCAGCGCCTTAGACCGCTCGGCCATCCTGAAAACTGCCTGGTTGACAGGCAATTTTGAGCGGGTACACAGTCCGAAGGCATGGGTACAATTCTTGAGGAGGACGTTTTTTGAGCAGGTACCCAGCCTTACTAAAATCAGTAGCATGCTTTTTCTGGGCCCTGAGTTTTGCCGACTGATATAAATATACAGCTGTGTAAAAATGGCTGTTTGTGTACAAACGTGCTCAAAGATTACGTACTTCATGGAGCTGACTTTGGCCACCTTACTAGAAGATCACTAAGTTGCTAACACCAAGCATTGGTGGTTCATGGAGCTGACTTTGGCCACCTTGCCAGCACATCACTAATTTGCTAACACCAAGCATTGGTGTTTCAGTGGTAGAATTCTCGCCTGCCACGCGGGAGGCCCGGGTCCGATATCCGGCCAATGCAGACAAGCTTTTTGCTATCCATTGCATAGCCCTGTGATCACAAGAGGATAATAAAATGCCTTATCTTTTGATTCCTTTCTTACAGAGGGAATCTAAAAGCCTCCTGTCAGAAGTGGGATTCGAACCCACGCCTCCAGGGGAGACTGCGACCTGAACGCAGCGCCTTAGACCGCTCGGCCATCCTGACAACTGCTTGGTTGACAGGCAATTTTGAGCGAGTACACAGTCCGAAGGCATGGGTACGAATCTTGAGGAGGACGTTTTTTGAGCAGGTACCCAGCCTTACTAAAATCAGTAGCATGCTTTTTCTGGGCAAGAACATGAGCCTTGCTCACATCAAAAAGTCGACGGCTAGAACCCTGAAAACAAGTCAGAGTACTCAAGTCAAGCATTCTGCCTAAAAAAAGCCCTGAGTCTTGCCGACTGATATAAACATACAGCTGTGTAAAAATGGCTGTTTGTGTACAAACGTGCTCAAAGATTACGTACTTCATGGAGCTGACTTTGGCCACCTTGCCAGCACATCACTAATTTGCTAACACCAAGCATTGGTGGTTCAGTGGTAGAATTCTCGCCTGCCACGCGGGAGGCCCGGGTCCGATTCCCGGCCAATGCAGACAAGCTTTTTGCTATCCATTGCATAGCCCTGTGATCACAAGAGGATAATAAAATGCCTTATCTTTTGATTCCTTTCTTACAGAGGGAATCTAAAAGCCTCCTGTCAGAAGTGGGATTCGAACCCACGCCTCGAGGGGAGACTGCAACCTGAACGCAGCGCCTTAGACCGCTCGGCCATCCTGACAACTGCCTGGTTGACAGGCAATTTTGAGCGGGTACACAGTCCGAAGGCAATGGTACGAATCTTGAGGAGGACGTTTTTTGAGCAGGTACCCAGCCTTACTGAAATCAGTAGCATGCTTTTTCTGGGCAAGAACATGAGCCTTGCTCACATCAAAAAGTCAACGGCTAGAACCCTGCAAACAAGTCAGAGTACTCAAGTCAAGCATTCTGCCTAAAAAAAGCCCTGAGTCTTGCCGACTGATATAAACATATAGCTGTGTAAAAATGGCTGTTTGTGTACAAACGTGCTCAAAGATTACGTAATTCATGGAGCTGACTTTGGCCACCTTACTAGAACATTACTAAGTTGCTAACACCAAGCATTGGTGGTTCATGGAGCTGACTTTGGCCACCTTGCCAGCACATCACTAATTTGCTAACACCAAGCATTGGTGGTTCAGTGGTAGAATTCTCGCCTGCCACGCGGGAGGCCCGGGTCCGATTCCCGGCCAATGCAGACAAGCTTTTTGCTATCCATTGCATAGCCCTGTGATCACAAGAGGATAATAAAATGCCTTCTGGGCAAGAACATGAGCCTTGCTCACATCAAAAAGTCGACGGCTAGAACCCTGCAAACAAGTCAGAGTACTCAAGTCAAGCATTCTGCCTAAAAAAAGCCCTGAGTCTTGCCGACTGATATAAACATACAGCTGTGTAAAAATGGCTGTTTGTGTACAAACGTGCTCAAAGATTACGTATTTCATGGAGCTGACTTTGGCCACCTTACTAGAAGATCACTAAGTTGCTAACACCAAGCATTGGTGGTTCATGGAGCTGACTTTGGCCACCTTGCCAGCACATCACTATTTTGCTAACACCAAGCATTGGTGGTTCAGTGGTAGAATTCTCGCCTGCCACGCGGGAGGCCCGGGTCCGATTCCCGGCCAATGCAGACAAGCTTTTTGCTATCCATTGCATAGCCCTGTGATCACAAGAGGATAATGAAATGCCTTATCTTTTGATTCCTTTCTTACAGAGGGAATCTAAAAGCCTCCTGTCAGAAGTGGGATTCGAACCCACGCCTCCAGGGGAGACTGCGACCTGAACGCAGCGCCTTAGACCGCTCGGCCATCCTGACAACTGCTTGGTTGACAGGCATTTTTGAGCGGGTACACAGTCCGAAGGCATGGGTACGAATCTTGAGGAGGACGTTTTTTGAGCAGGTACCCAGCCTTACTAAAATCAGTAGCATGCTTTTTCTGGGCAAGAACATGAGCCTTGCTCACATCAAAAAGTCGACGGCTAGAACCCTGCAAACAAGTCAGAGTACTCAAGTCAAGCATTCTGCCTAAAAAAAGCCCTGAGTCTTGCCGACTGATATAAACATACAGCTGTGTAAAAATGGCTGTTTGTGTACAAACGTGCTCAAAGATTACGTACTTCATGGAGCTGACTTTGGCCACCTTACTAGAAGATCACTAAGTTGCTAACACCAAGCATTGGTGGTTCATGGAGCTGACTTTGGCCACCTTGCCAGCACATCACTAATTTGCTAACACCAAGCATTGGTGGTTCAGTGGTAGAATTCTCGCCTGCCATGCGGGAGGCCCGGGTCCGATTCCCGGCCAATGCAGACAAGCTTTTTGCTATCCATTGCATAGCCCTGTGATCACAAGAGGATAATAAAATGCCTTATCAATTGATTCCTTTCTTACAGAGGGAATCTAAAAGTCTCCTGTCAGAAGTGGGATTCGAACCCACGCCTCCAGGGGAGACTGCGACCTGAACGCAGCGCCTTAGACCGCTCTGCCATCCTGACAACTGCTTGGTTGACAGGCATTTTTGAGCGGGTACACAGTCCGAAGGCATGGGTACGAATCTTGAGGAGGACGTTTTTTGAGCAGGTATCCAGCCTTACTAAAATCAGTAGCATGCTTTTTCTGGGCAAGAACATGAGCCTTGCTCACATCAAAAAGTCGACGGCTAGAACCCTGCAAACAAGTCAGAGTACTCAAGTCAAGCATTTTGCCTAAAAAAAGCCCTGAGTCTTGCCGACTGATATAAACATACAGCTGTGTAAAAATGGCTGTTTGTGTACAAACGTGCTTAAGGATTACGTACTTCATGGTGCTGACTTTGGCCACCTGGCTAGAACATTACTAAGTTGCTAACACCAAGCATTGGTGGTTCATGGAGCTGACTTTGGCCACCTTGCCAGCACATCACTAATTTGCTAACACCAAGCATTGGTGGTTCAGTGGTAGAATTCTCGCCTGCCACGCGGGAGGCCCGGGTCCGGTTCCCGGCCAATGCAGACAAGCTTTTTGCTATCCATGGCCAAGCCCTGTGATCACAAGAGGATAATAAAATGCCTTATCTTTTGATTCCTTTCTTACAGAGGGAATCTAAAAGCCTCCTGTCAGAAGTGGGATTCGAACCCACGCCTCCAGGGGAGACTG
Source organism: Eupleurogrammus muticus (assembly GCA_036785175.1). Classification (NCBI taxonomy): domain Eukaryota; kingdom Metazoa; phylum Chordata; class Actinopteri; order Scombriformes; family Trichiuridae; genus Eupleurogrammus; species Eupleurogrammus muticus. The sequence continues at coordinate 12,859,140 of JAYKQN010000004.1, read as the reverse complement.
CGACCTGAACGCAGCGCCTTAGACCGCTCGGCCATCCTGACAACTGCTTGGTTGACAGGCAATTTTGAGCGGGTACACAGTCCCTAGGCATGGGTACGAATCTTGAGGAGGACGTTTTTTGAACAGGTACCAAGCCTTACTAAAATCAGTAGCATGCTTTTTCTGGGCAAGAACATGAGCCTTGCTCACATCAAAAAGTCGACGGCTAGAACCCTGCAAACAAGTCAGAGTACTCAAGTCAAGCATTCTGCCTAAAAAAAGCCCTGAGTCTTGCCGACTGATATAAACATACAGCTGTGTAAAAATGGCTGTTTGTGTACAAACGTGCTCAAAGATTACGTACTTCATGGAGCTGACTTTGGCCACCTTACTAGAAGATCACTAAGTTGCTAACACCAAGCATTGGTGGTTCATGGAGCTGACTTTGGCCACCTTGCCAGCACATCACTAATTTGCTAACACCAAGCATTGGTGGTTCAGTGGTAGAATTCTCGCCTGCCATGCGGGAGGCCCGGGTCCGATTCCCGGCCAATGCAGACAAGCTTTTTGCTATCCATTGCATAGCCCTGTGATCACAAGAGGATAATAAAATGCCTTATCAATTGATTCCTTTCTTACAGAGGGAATCTAAAAGTCTCCTGTCAGAAGTGGGATTCGAACCCACGCCTCCAGGGGAGACTGCGACCTGAACGCAGCGCCTTAGACCGCTCTGCCATCCTGACAACTGCTTGGTTGACAGGCATTTTTGAGCGGGTACACAGTCCGAAGGCATGGGTACGAATCTTGAGGAGGACGTTTTTTGAGCAGGTATCCAGCCTTACTAAAATCAGTAGCATGCTTTTTCTGGGCAAGAACATGAGCCTTGCTCACATCAAAAAGTCGACGGCTAGAACCCTGCAAACAAGTCAGAGTACTCAAGTCAAGCATTTTGCCTAAAAAAAGCCCTGAGTCTTGCCGACTGATATAAACATACAGCTGTGTAAAAATGGCTGTTTGTGTACAAACGTGCTTAAGGATTACGTACTTCATGGTGCTGACTTTGGCCACCTGGCTAGAACATTACTAAGTTGCTAACACCAAGCATTGGTGGTTCATGGAGCTGACTTTGGCCACCTGGCCAGCACATCACTAATTTGCTAACACCAAGCATTGGTGGTTCAGTGGTAGAATTCTCGCCTGCCACGCGGGAGGCCCGGGTCCGATTCCCGGCCAATGCAGACAAGCTTTTTGCTATCCATTGCATAGCCCTGTGATCACAAGAGGATAATGAAATGCCTTATCTTTTGATTCCTTTCTTACAGAGGGAATCTAAAAGCCTCCTGTCAGAAGTGGGATTCGAACCCACGCCTCCAGGGGAGACTGCGACCTGAACGCAGCGCCTTAGACCGCTCGGCCATCCTGACAACTGCTTGGTTGACAGGCAATTTTGAGCGGGTACACAGTCCGAAGGCATGGGTACGAATCTTGAGGAGGACGTTTTTTGAGCAGGTACCCAGCCTTACTAAAATCAGTAGCATGCTTTTTCTGGGCCTTGAGTTTTGCCGACTGATATAAATATACAGCTGTGTAAAAATGGCTGTTTGTGTACAAACGTGCTTAAGGATTACGTACTTCATGGTGCTGACTTTGGCCACCTGGCTAGAACATTACTAAGTTGCTAACACCAAGCATTGGTGGTTCATGGAGCTGACTTTGGCCACCTTGCCAGCACATCACTAATTTGCTAACACCAAGCATTGGTGGTTCAGTGGTAGAATTCTCGCCTGCCACGCGGGAGGCCCGGGTCCGATTCCCGGCCAATGCAGACAAGCTTTTTGCTATCCATTGCATAGCCCTGTGATCACAAGAGGATAATGAAATGCCTTATCTTTTGATTCCTTTCTTACAGAGGGAATCTAAAAGCCTCCTGTCAGAAGTGGGATTCGAACCCACGCCTCCAGGGGAGACTGCGACCTGAACGCAGCGCCTTAGACCGCTCGGCCATCCTGACAACTGCTTGGTTGACAGGCAATTTTGAGCGGGTACACAGTCCGAAGGCATGGGTACGAATCTTGAGGAGGACGTTTTTTGAGCAGGTACCCAGCCTTACTAAAATCAGTAGCATGCTTTTTCTGGGCAAGAACATGAGCCTTGCTCACATCAATAAAGTCGACGGCTAGAACCCTGCAAACAAGTCAGAGTACTCAAGTCAAGCATTCTGCCTAAAAAAAGCCCTGAGTCTTACCGACTGATATAAACATACAGCTGTGTAAAAATGGCTGTTTGTGTACAAACGTGGTCAAAGATTACGTACTTCATGGAGCTGACTTTGGCCACCTTACTAGAAAGATCACTAAGTTGCTAACACCAAGCATTGGTGGTTCATGGAGCTGACTTTGGCCACTGGCCAGCACATCACTAATTTGCTTTGCATTGGTGGTTCAGTGGTAGAATTCTCGCCTGCCACGCGGGAGGCCCGGGTCCGATTCCCGGCCAATGCAGACAAGCTTTTTGCTATCCATTGCATAGCCCTGTGATCACAAGAGGATAATGAAATGCCTTATCTTTTGATTCCTTTCTTACAGAGGGAATCTAAAACCCTCCTGTCAGAAGTGGGATTCGAACCCACACCTCCAGGGGAGACGGCGACCTGAACGCAGCGCCTTAGACCGCTCGGCCATCCTGACAACTGTTTGGTTGACAGGCAATTTTGAGCGGGTACACAGTCCGGGTACATAGCCCTGTGATCACAAGAGGATAATAAAATGCCTTATCTTTTGATTCCTTTCTTACAGAGGGAATCTAAAAGCCTCCTGTCAGAAGTGGGATTCGAACCCACGCCTCCAGGGGAGACTGCGACCTGAACGCAGCGCCTTAGACCACTCGGCCATCCTGACAACTGCTTGGTTGACAGGCAATTTTGAGCGGGTACACAGTCCGACACAATGCAGACAAGCTTTTGCTATCCATTGCATACCCCTGTGATCACAAGAGGATAATAAAATGCCTTATCTTTTGATTCCTTTCTTACAGAGAGAATCTAAAAGCCTCCTGTCAGAAGTGGGATTGGAACCCACGCCTCCAGGGGAGACTGCGACCTGAACGCAGCGCCTTAGACCGCTCGGTCTTCCTGAAAACTGCTTGGTTGACAGGCAATTTTGAGCTGGTACACAGTCCGAAGTCATGGGTACGAATCTTGAGGAGGACGTTTTTTGAGCAGGTACCCAGCCTTACTAAAATCAGTAGCATGCTTTTTCTGGGCAAGAACATGAGCCTTGCTCACATCAAAAAGTCGACGGCTAGAACCCTGCAAACAAGTCAGAGTACTCAAGTCAAGCATTCTGCCTAAAAAAAGCCCTGAGTCTTGCCGACTGATATAAACATACAGCTGTGTAAAAATGGCTGTTTGTGTACAAACGTGCTCAAAGATTACCTACTTCATGGAGCTGACTTTGGTCACCTTACTAGAAGATCACTAAGTTGCTAACACCAAGCATTGGTGGTTCATGGAGCTGACTTTGGCCACCTTGCCAGCACATCACTAATTTGCTAACACCAAGCATTGGTGGTTCAGTGGTAGAATTCTCGCCTGCCACGCGGGAGGCCCGGGTCCGATTCCCGGCCAATGCAGACAAGCTTTTTGCTATCCATTGCATAGCCCTGTGATCACAAGAGGATAATAAAATGCCTTATCTTTTGATTCCTTTCTTACAGAGGGAATCTAAAAGCCTCCTGTCAGAAGTGGGATTCGAACCCACGCCTCCAGGGGAGACTGCGACCTGAACGCAGCGCCTTAGACCGCTCGGCCATCCTGACAACTGCTTGGTTGACAGGCTTTTTTGAGCGGGTACACAGTCCGAAGGCATAGGTACGAATCTTGAGGAGGACGTTTTTTGAGCAGGTACCCAGCCTTACTAAAATCAGTAGCATGCTTTTTCTGGGCCTTGAGTTTTGCCGACTGATATAAATATACAGCTGTGTAAAAATGGCTGTTTGTGTACAAACGTGCTTAAGGATTACGTACTTCATGGTGCTGACTTTGGCCACCTGGCTAGAACATTACTAAGTTGCTAACACCAAGCATTGGTGGTTCATGGAGCTGACTTTCGCCACCTTGCCAGCACATCACTAATTTGCTAACACCAAGCATTGGTGGTTCAGTGGTAGAATTCTCGCCTGCCACGCGGGAGGCCCGGGTCCGATTCCCGGCCAATGCAGACAAGCTTTTTGCTATCCATTGCATAGCCCTGTGATCACAAGAAGATAATAAAATGCCTTATCTTTTGATTCCTTTCTTACAGAGGGAATCTAAAAGCCTCCTGTCAGAAGTGGGATTCTATCCCACGCCTCCAGGGGAGACTGCGACCTGAACGCAGCGCCTTAGACCGCTCGGCCATCCTGACAACTGCTTGGTTGACAGGCATTTTTGAGCGGGTACACAGTCCGAAGGCATGGGTACGAATCTTGAGGAGGACGTTTTTTGAGCAGGTACCCAGCCTTACTAAAATCAGTAGCATGCTTTTTCTGGGCAAGAACATGAGCCTTGCTCACATCAAAAAGTCGACGGCTAGAACCCTGCAAACAAGTCAGAGTACTCAAGTCAAGCATTCTGCCTAAAAAAAGCCCTGAGTCTTTTTTTAGTCACCTTACTAGAAGATCACTAAGTTGCTAACACCAAGCATTGGTGGTTCATGGAGCTGACTTTGGCCACCTTGCCAGCACATCACTAATTTGTGAACACCAAGCATTGGTGGTTCAGTGGTAGAATTCTCGCCTGCCACGCGGGAGGCCCGGGTCCGATTCCCGGCCAATGCAGACATGCTTTTTGCTATCCATTGCATAGCCCTGTGATCACAAGAGGATAATAAAATGCCTTATCTTTTGATTCCTTTCTTACAGAGGGAATCTAAAAGCCTCCTGTCAGAAGTGGGATTCGAACCCACGCCTCCAGGGGAGACTGCGACCTGAACGCAGCGCCATAGACCGCTCGACCATCCTGACAACTGCTTGGTTGACACGCATTTTTGAGCGGGTACATAGTCCGAAGGCATGGGTACGAATTTTGAGGAGGACGTTTTTTGAGCAGGTACCCAGCCTTACTAAAATCAGTAGCATGCTTTTTCTGGGCAAGAACATGAGCCTTGCTCACATCAAAAAGTCGACGGCTGGAACCCTGCAAACAAGTCAGAGTACTCAAGTCAAGCATTCTGCCTAAAAAAAGCCCTGAGTCTTGCCGACTGATATAAACATACAGCTGTGTAAAAATGGCTGTTTGTGTACAAACGTGCTCAAAGATTACGTACTTCATGGAGCTGACTTTGGCCACCTTACTAGAAGATCACTAAGTTGCTAACACCAAGCATTGGTGGTTCATGGAGCTGACTTTGGCCACCTTGCCAGCACATCACTAATTTGCTAACACCAAGCATTGGTGGTTCAGTGGTCACATCAAAAAGTCGACGGCTAGAACCCTGCAAACAAGTCAGAGTACTCAAGTCAAGCATTCTGCCTAAAAAAAGCCCTGAGTCTTGCCGACTGATATAAACATACAGCTGTGTAAAAATGGCTGTTTGTGTACAAACGTGCTCAAAGATTACGTACTTCATGGAGCTGACTTTGGCCACCTTACTAGAAGATCACTAAGTTGCTAACACCAAGCATTGGTGGTTCATGGAGCTGACTTTGGCCACCTGGCCAGCACATCACTAAGTTGCTGACACCAAGCATTGGTGGTTCAATGGTAGAATTCTCGCCTACCACGCGGGAGGCCCTGGTCCGATTCCCGGCCAATGCAGACAAGCTTTTTGCTATCCATTGCATAGCCCTGTGATCACAAGAGGATAATAAAATGCCTTATCTTTTGATTCCTTTCTTACAGAGACATTTTTTGAGCAGGTACCCAGCCTTACTAAAATCAGTAGCATGCTTTTTCTGGGCCCTGAGTTTTGCCGACTGATATAAATATACAGCTGTGTAAAAATAGCTGTTTGTGTACAAACGTGCTTAAGGATTACGTACTTCATGGTGCTGACTTTGGCCACCTGGCTAGAACATTACTAAGTTGCTAACACTAAGCATTGGTGGTTCATGGAGCTGACTTTCGCCACCTTGCCAGCACATCACTAATTTGCTAACACCAAGCATTGGTGGTTCAGTGGTAGAATTCTCGCCTGCCACGCGGGAGGCCCGGGTCCGTTTCCCGGCCAATGCAGACAAGCTTTTTGCTATCCATTGCATAGCCCTGTGATCACAAGAGGATAATAAAATGCCTTATCTTTTGATTCCTTTCTTACAGAGGGAACCTAAAAGCCTCCTGTCAGAAGTGGGATTCGAACCCACGCCTCCAGGGGAGACTGCAACCTGAACGCAGCGCCTTAGACCGCTCGGCCATCCTGACAACTGCTTGGTTGACAGGCAATTTTGAGCGGGTACACAGTCCGAAGGCATGGGTACGAATCTTGAGGAGGACGTTTTTTGAGCAGGTACCCAGCCTTACTAAAATCAGTAGCATGCTTTTTCTCTAAGGATTACGTACTTCATGGTGCTGACTTTGGCCACCTGGCTAGAACATTACTAAGTTGCCAACACCAAGCATTGGTGGTTCAGTGGTAGAATTCTCGCCTGCCACGCGGGAGGCCCGGGTCCGATTCCCGGCCAATGCAGACAAGCTTTTTGCTATCCATTGCATAGCCCTGTGATCACAAGAGGATAATAAAATGCCTTATCTTTTGATTCCTTTCTTACAGAGGGAATCTAAAAGCCTCCTGTCAGAAGTGGGATTCGAACCCATGCCTCCAGGGGAGACTGCGACCTGAACGCAGCGCCTTAGACCGCTCGGCCATCCTGACAACTGCGTGGTTGACAGGCATTTTTGAGCGGGTACACAGTCCGAAGGCATGGGTTCGGAATCTAAAATTCCCTAGAGGGAATCTAAAAGCCTCTAGTCAGAAGTGTGATTCGAACCCACGCCTCCAAGGGAGACTGCAACCTGAACGCAGCACCTTAGACTGCTCGGCCAGTTGCTAACACCAAGCATTAAGGGTTCATGGAGCTGACTTTGGCCACCTGGCCAGCACATCACTCAGTCGCTAACACCATGCATTGGTGGTTCAGTGGTAGAATTCTCTGATTACCAAGTACCAGGACAGGTTCCCAGCCAATGCAGTCATGGCTTATACTATTAACTGTCCATTTTGTCAGATTTAAGAGGATCTAGTCGTAATATAATAAAACATCCATACCTATATTTTAATTAGTCATTAATTCAAACAAAACCTTCAATATTGTTTTTTTATTACCTTAGATTGAGCCATTTGTTTCAATATGGAAAGCAAGTGTCCGTCTCGCCATGTTGCACTACCATGTTTCCACAGTGTCTCAGAACAGACACATTGTCAGGAGTTTTCCCACTCGCTCAATACCTATTAGAGATCAGAATAAATGAGAGTCAGACACCAGAGCTTACTTTGAACAAAGGGCACCCTGCTACTGCAACATCTAAGCCACAGAGCAAAAATGCGCAGAGCAGTTCCTTGTTCCTTTACTTATACCCTCAAAACAGATACATAATCGCATCATGCTTTCAGGCGCGGTGGTATGCTAACATCTCCTTATACGGTTATAAAAACAAGTACATCTGAGACAACAGTTTTTTGGGTGAGATAAACTGGTTCAAACTGTTTTGTCTAGGGCATTGTGACATCTTTGGATAACAACTGTGCGAGTACAGAATGTTCTTCCAAGGCTATATTGCTTTATCTGCGTGTGACATTTTCAACAGTCTTCTAACACACATCCACTGTTGGCTCTCAATTATGCTTTGGTTACATTGTTGCGTGTTCAGAATCTGCAGAGATGCCACCTGAAACGGCAGTCTTTGCTTTTAAACTTTTAAGTGTCAGATAATGTCATATATGTAATGAAGGTGATAACAATATTCACACCCACTAATCATCATGAGTTTGAGAATAAGCAGAAGGAGAGACACTTTGACATTTCTTATAAGATTATAATTGAAAAGATATTTAAATTGTGTCACTCACTGTTTAGGCCATGATTAATTTACAGACAAAAAACAACTCGAGGTATGCAGGAGCATTTTACCATAATTTTCAAATAATGTGATTTGCTGTTGCAGTTGTCTAACTTAAAAAGACATTTTAATTTATCACAAATATAATATATATATTATATATATATATATATATATCTCACCAAGAAGTAGTGGTCAAAGAACCTTGATTCCACCATTTTCCAGACCATAAACAAGTTTTGGATTAAGATCTACTCAAAGAAGGCTAGGTATATGGAGAGGATTTTAGGGTTGGACTTTCATTCCTTGCATGTTGAAATCAGCCAAAATGTGCATGCTTCTCTCTATTCATCTCTCAAATGTTAAATGTGAGGTCTCAGTGCACCATTAAAAGACTTTTAGTGTCTTATTTCCCTTGCTATGTGTGTAGCACAAAAGAACCATATACAACATTCCCATGGGTCATAAAGTCAAATATAATAATCAGTTTCTCTCCCTTTGTGGTGAAGAGTGTCACCGAGAGGTGCCCCCTTTCTCCTCCTCCTCTGGAGATCAACACTGCAGCAGAACGTACAGCAGCTGCATCCCTGGTGAACAATGCATCTAAGCTGGAAATTTTCAGCACAACTTCCCTGTACCGGGATACACAACCAGCTAGGCCAGACACAGTTGGAATATCCATCATATTCTCGGCAGCCAGGGGAGGGCAGACACTCAATATAGTATTATTTATTTATTTACTGTAGTAATATTTATCTTGCTGTACCCTGCAGCGGGGCATGTTTCCAGTTAATACAAAAGCCTGCAGTGCTTTGCAGTGATTTTAAACACAAAAACTACATGGAAACTAAAATAGGAATGATCTATGTATAAGATAAAATCCTGGAAAGCTGTGTGACTTCACAGCTGACCATCTCTGTGCTATAGGTAAGATGATGAAATACTGAGCCGACTTCAGATGTATTTTTATTTAAAATTTCGAAAGGTGCTCATAGAATATGTGCTTTTTATATTATATAGCAGTAAATGCTTTATTTTGTTTTTTGCACTTCATTAAGCACGCCTTGTATGAAATTGTGTTTTGATAACAAGCACTTAAAGAGTCTTTAAACAATAATGTAGACAGAATGTACAATAAAAACAAACATAAAGTTAAAGTTAAACATTCACATGATTAACGACATAGCAATCTATATATTCCCCATCTTAACATAACTCCATTTGTATATCTGTAATGTAGCTACAGAGGAAACTAAGTGGGAAGAGCAGATTTCTCCTTAGATGAATGAGCCATTCTCAATCAAGTTGCTTAAATTGCACATTGCAATTTTTTTTTCAAGTTCAGAAATACACAAACGCACACACATAACATAACAAGAGGCAACAGGGAGAAGTTCAATGATGACGGCACATAATAATGTCCTCATCAAACATAGTTTAAGTTTTCTGTGTTGTGCAGACACAAGCTCTCTAAAGCATTCTCAAGAGACTAACTATTAATCTAAGAGTGGGTGCGTGTGGGTGTCTGTTCAGTTAAGTGGTGCTATCAATCTTCATTGAGCTCTTTCAAGTGGAGGAGTGAAACTACCTCTCTCTATCAGCTACACATGTCCATCTATCCCTGTAAGAGAGAGTGAGATGTAGAGAGGAAGAGGGGGAGGGTGTTTGTGTCTCAGTGAAAATGTGCATGTGTATAAAAGTTTAGTTAAGGCCAAAGAAGAGTGCCAGTTTCATTAGCAATGGCCTGTGCAGGGATTTATAACAATGTACTTGCTTTCATGGGCCACAATCATCTAGTTAGACATTTACCGGAAATGCAATATTTCTGTTTTGACTTTCTCACACTTAGAAAATGGTGATCAAGAACAGAATAATAGCAGAACAAAAACAGAGCTAAAATGAGAATGAATAGTGGATATTATTTCGACTAGGTGTTATTATGCCAGATGTTGTGTTTGCACCTGCTCACAAACAGCCAAAAGCAAAAAGTTACTACAAGTTGAAAGCTAAAACCGGGGGAAATCCTTAACTTTTTACTAAGATTGTAAGCAGGGAAAAGAGCTAGCTCAGCTTTGCCCAAGTAAAAGAAAATACAAAGTGTAGGTGACGGTTTTTGGATTTAAAACGCTATTTTATAGATATTCTCCAATGTACTAGTAATCATAAAACCAAAAAAACTCAGACATCAGCCCAATGTTTATCTGTCTCGTTTGTATTCCTAAGGCACTATCACCTAATAACATACATTGTGATTCACATCCCTTCACTTACACTTTAACCTCATCTCTTAAGCTCAATAATTAATACACTGTATCTTGTTAGTTATATCCTTCAAAGAAAATTGTAAGATTGACATTTTAACATGTTAAATTAATTCCACCACTATAACTGTCAATGCCACAAATACATTACCATAGGTACAGGTGTAAAGATCTGTATAAACAAAAATAAAAGGGTTTTCTAGGCTATGGAAATTAGTTTGTTAAAGTGAGTCAATCTGTTTCATTGATATGTTTCTGACTGCAATATGAAAAAAGGGGAACAGATTTGGAAGTTAAAGACAATACAACAGACCTATAGAGAGAGGCTGGCTGAAGTAACCATCACAGCATGTGATTACAATTACAGTCTGCCAATCTCAGTAATTCTTACACAATTGCTAACAATTCTGGCCTCTTATGAAGCCAAAACCATGTGTAAAAAAAAATTTGTGACAGATTGTTGAAAATGAATTATGAAAAATTTTAAGCATCTAGTGTTACGACTCCTTTAGACCAGTGAATTATCAAGATTTATTAAGAGATGGGAGGTTCTAAAATGAAAGGCAGATGCAGCAGATACAGTGGCTTGTGAAAAATTGGGCGTGCAAAATCATTCAGCCCCATTGAGTTAATACTTTGTACAGCTGCAAGTCGCTGGGGGTATGTATCTATCAGTTTTGCACATTGAGAAACTGATATTTTTGCCCATTCCTCCTTGCAAAACAGCTCGAGCTCAGTGAGGTTGGATGGAGAGCGTTTGTGAACAGCAGTTTTCAGTTCTTTCCACAGATTCTCAATTGGATTGAGGTCTGGACTTTGACTTGGCCATTCTAACACCTTGATATGTTTTTGGTGAACCATGCCATTGTAGCTTTTGCTTTATGTTTTGGATCATTGTCTTGTTGGAAGACAAATCTCCGTCCCAGTCTATGGTCTTTTGCGGACTCCATCAGGTTTGCTTCCAGAATGGTCCTGTATTGGGCTCCATCCATCTTTCCCATCAATTTTAACCATCTTCCCTGTCCCTGCTGAAGAAAAACAGGCCCAAACCATGATGCTGCCACCACCATGTTTGACAGTGGGGATGGTGTGTTGAGGGTGATGAGCTGTGCTGCTTTTACGCCAAACATAATGTCCTGCATTGTTGCCAAAAAGTTCTATTTTTGTCTCATCTGACCAGAGCACCTTCTTCCACATGTTTGGTGTGTCTCCCAGGTGGCTTGTGGGATATCTTTAAGAAATGGCTTACTTCTTGCCACTCTTCCATAAAGGCCATATTGGTGCAGTATACGACTGATTCTTGTCCTATGGACAGATTCACCCACCTCAGCTGTAGACCTCTGCAGTTCATCCAAAGTGATCATGGGCCTCTTGGCTGCATCTCTGATCAGTCTTCTCCTTGTCTCCGAAAGTTTAGGGGACAGCCAGATCTTGGTAGATTTACAGTAGTCTGATACTCCTTCCATTTCAATATTATTGCTTGCACAGTGCTCCTTGGGATGTTTAAAGCTTGGGAAATATGTTTGTATCCAAATCCAGCTTTAAACTTCTCCACAACAGTATCTCGGACCTGCCTGGTGTGTTCCTTGTTCTTCATGATGCTCTCTGCACTTTAAACAGACCTCTGAGACTATCACACTGCAGGTGCATTTATAAAGAGACTTGATTACACAGAGGTGGATTCCATTTATCATCGTTAGTCATTTAGGTCAACATTGAATCATTCAGAGATCCTCACTGAACTTCTGGACAGAGTTTATTGCACTGGAAGTAAAGGGGCTGAATGATTTTGCATGCCCAATTTTTCATTTTTTATTTGTTAAAAAAGTTTAAAGTATCCAATAAAATGTGTTCCACTTCATGATTGTGTCCCACTTTTTGTTGATTCTTCACAAGAAATTACAGTTTTATATCTCTATGTTTGAAGCCTGTAATGTGGCAAAAGATCACAAAGTTCAAGGGAGCCAAATAGTTTCGCAAGCCACTGTATATTACATCTTTTGGAGCTGTGATCTTTGCTGTCCAAATAGTCTGTTTTCATCAGTTGGTTGTGTGATAATGTTCACATCACACACACACATGCACACACACACACACGGTGGCTTTTGCTTTATGATCATTATAATATCAGATGTGAGGTTCAGATGTACAGTTTTACATTACAGAGAACTTCACCACACTCTCCTGCATGTGTACAGAAGAAAGATGTATATACATCAGCGTGAGCTACAGTAAACATAATGGGGCTGTTGGGTTCAGCCCCTTAGGGATGTGAGGATAATAATTCCATGTACATGAGTTTGTGTGCTTGAAATATGTGATCAGAATAAATTGCATGATTCATCCTAGTTCAGACACCTTTACATGCTAAGTATATTTGTGTGAGTGAGTTCCTCACACAAATTATGTCAACTATACACGAGAAAGCTTTGAAATGACTCAAGTCTGACACCTACTCACATCTAAAGAAAAGGGCATTATGTATAAAAGTTATTTACAAACTTTGAATTTGAAATCTGAATTTGAAATTTCTTCTTATTTTTGTTTTTATCTGCTATTTATTCTTATTTGTTTTGTTTTACCTAAGTAAGAGACCATTTCAAGATTGAAAGAAATACTTACTCCATTGATGGAATTGTTAGATGGATTTGAATAATATTATAATATATTACCCTTAAAAGGAGCCCTTAAAACCATTTTCTCTTCAGTATCTATTCTGACCAACTGTACAAACGTCAGAGGCAGGAGGCATTATCACAACAAAAAATAAAAATATAAGAGAAAAAAGTTAATGGGAATATTAACTCTTCTCATTCTGGGAAGGTAGAGTCTACTAGCGCTCCTTCCTACCAGATGAAAAAGGGAGACAGAAATCTGCCTAGTATCATGCAATATGCCGCCATTATCTACAGCAAAGTAAAATCCTGTTCTGGTTACTAATATTTATAGTATTCTCTACTACTAAAGGAATATGTAACATCTGGGTTTTACACCACAAAGGTCACCAGTGCAAAACCTCCAAATTCCCACCTACGTAGTACGCAAATATTAGGAAAACAATTGTAAAACCTCTGAATATCTCGTATGATTTCAAAACATGCAAACACGACATGAATGGTTTAATATATCCATTCATATTTTTAAGTATGCAAGCAAACTATACTATGCTACCCAGAATTCATTGGGAGGTTAATAACTGGTGCTGTAGTACATCTTATGAACATCCATGTTCAAAGGACCGGTAAGATGGCTGTGCTGTTTTCCCTTCTACTAGCTAACCTTCTACAAAGATGCTACTACTGTGGCATTGGAGTAGTAGGTACTGGATAGTAGGTAGTCCATACTAAGGTTTTACATGCAGCCTGTCATGTCATGAGTTTGATGCAAGCTGCAGTCTTCACTTCCTGCTTATCTGCTGGTCATGTGATTGGATGTCAAGCACTGAGGCCTATAATTATTACTCAATATTTGATCAAACGCCTAAATTCTCACATTTGTTTTAGTTTTTTCAAAGGTACAGTATATAGATTCTGGCATGATTGAGTGGCAAAGTTGCAGCCCCAAATATGTAGGAAAAGCTATGGTGGCTTCAGAAAATGCGGATAAATTTCACTACAACAGTAGTTTCTTTTGCAGCATTGATAGCATCTCTCCAATTCTACATTATTTGCACTCAGTTCAATACCTGCCCTTATATAGTGTTTAGGGGGCATTACTCAATAACAAGCAATCAGATTGCCTCCAGTTTAATTTAATTAAAATTAATTCACAAGTGAGATTCGTCATTCAGTACAACTGGGTAAGAGCAAGTTTGAATAATAGAAGTACATCTGGAGTTGACTTCTCTTAATTTTCTCTCAATAAAAATGTAAGAAAGACTGGGAATCTACAGCTTTGCTATTAGCTACAACTATTCCTTTTGATTTTTTCAATATCCTGCTCCTGGTGGAAATTAACAAACAGAAAAACTGTCAAATAATGTAGCAGAAACAAAAGCAGGTTTTGGCCACAGCCTTGTGTGTGTGTGTGTGTGTGTGTGTGTGTGTGTGTGTGTGTGTGTGTGTGTGTGTGTGTGTGTGTGTGTGTGCACATGCAGCATGATATTCTGAAAAAAAATGCCAAGAAGAAAAAGAAGACACCACAGAATGTGAACACAATCCACTTGAGAGAACAAGGAAAAAAGGCACTTTTCTCCTTTTTCACAGTCCAAACCAACGAGTGTTCTTGTACCTCCATGGAATCCCTGCCATGTGTTTCTGTTTCCTGTTTAGTGCTGGAAAGCATGCTCTTGGAAGTTGACAATGTTCACATCATTGAACTTTAGTCAAGATTAAAAACTTTTGCAAGTAATACATTTGTTTGATGCCATCAATTGATTACATTGAGATGAGGGAAAAATGGTTTATGACAGCCTTACACTTATCCATCAAGATAAGGGAAGCAAACTAAACTCTCGACTCCAACAGTTAAAATTGCTTGAAAAATGAGGCTGGCAACAAACATCAATTCTCCCTGATGTTTAAAAGAAAACATTGACATTTACGAAAAAATAGATGGTTCCATTTTCTCATCAGAAAATGCATTATTTGATGAAGGCGTATATTTGACCTTCAGATTCCTAACAATTCCATTTAACTTAATAATGTCTTACTTCAGCCATTTTTCACTTAAACTAAAGGGCACCACAAGCTACATCTTTAATTTAAATTACCCTCTTTATTACAAATACTTTTGTTCTTGTGCCATTAGGCTTCATCCAACTGGCATTGAGCCATTGTGTTACAAGCTAAAAGTAAGTGCTCAAAATAAACTTGTGGTACACAGTAATTAAAAACGAAGCATTCAGTTGAATTTAAATTCTCAGCAAAGTAGTTTACAGCACATTAATTTTCATCAGTGTGCAGTGCTAATATCAACAGAAAATCTTCTCTGGTTTATATTGCATATATTAGTAACCATCCCTTTCTCTTCTCATCCTTACCAGCAGAGATCTCAAGGTGAAGAATGATTCGATTTTAAGGTCGAGAGAGTTTCACGATCAGACTCCGCTGATTCAAGGCATTTCGTGTTTGAAACATTTGACATGAGCAATGTTAGCTATTTAGCCCACCTCTATTTCCAGTCTTTGTGCTAAAATAAATATAATCTGGAAAATTTATATTAATATTTCAATCTGACTCTGAAGTACCGATATATAGGGCCTCATTTAACAGCTTAATTTCCCCCTTTTTTTAATAATAGGTCTAATTATATTGTTTGAGCTGCTGATGATTGCACAGAGCTGGAAAGACTAACATAAACCTCAGCTAAATAAATTCAGAAGTCTAATTTTCAAATGTTACTTTGATGGCATTTGATGATTACCCAGAAGCACATGGGGTCTAATGTTTAAAACAGTTTGCAGGATGCATAGTCAAAGTGCATTTGTATGCAAAAGGCTGAAAAATAAAATCAGACATACAAAACCCACAGTACAGGAACCTCTTCCTTGATCTACCCAGTCTGCCTGGAAATGTGCACATGTGACTCTACTCTACTCTACTCTACTACTACTGCACTTATGTTGTCTTTCTAGACAAATTTTCCCTGTTCTTAAAACATGTACTAATAAAATGTAAAATTCAGAACTACAATTAAGTATCATTTATGGCCATGCTACAGCTAGTTTGATCTCTTTGGGGTGGGTGGGTGCAGAGCAGAGTAATATTATTACATTACTGCAAGTGCAATAAAATCGTCATGAGTGAAAAGTTAACAAGAGTAAATTAATCCAAACAAAAGATGGACAGATCCTAGACTTGTTGATCACAGACATTGTATTTCCTTCTTCTAATAGACTTTTAACCCATGTTTTGAATGTGTGTTTTAGCCTGTCATAAAGTAGTTATTATTGAATATTTCAACATCTCACTGCTGGTCATCTGCAGCCCCTCAATGTGTCTGTTTCTGCTTGCACTCTACAAAGCTAATGCTAATTCCATGAAAAAATTGAAAAAATCGTTTTCTGTAAATTATTCAAATAAAAAACAGTTCAAGTTGGATAACATTTAAAATAAAGGCTATTCTTATGAATGAGATGAGAGCCGTTTGTAATAGTTGGCTGGTGATGACAAAAAAATCTGACTTTATTTCTACAGGTGTTGATCATGTAAAAAAGTGAGAGGCAGGTTGTTTTTTTTAAAGCATATAAAGAACCAACAAACGCTACAAAAATTATGTGAAGACAGATGCTTTTGATTTGGGATTAATTTACTGAGGGGAGAGAGCAGTTGTAATGTGGGAGCATATAGAAAGAACAAATGGACAGATCTGTGGTGTTTTTTTCCTCAGGTATCCATGTGTTAATTCTGCATTAAAACTAATTAGTGGCCTTAGGAGGAATTTGTGTTAACACGTTATTATCACGTTAACTTTGACAGCCCTAATTTAAACACCACCTTCCTGTGTCCTTATTAAATGAACATGAACTTGAAATGCTTTGCAGAAAGAATTACTTGATAAAGTACTGGCTTTTTCAAACTTTATCTTACGTCCCTTTTGACCTCAAACATCCACAGCCTGAACACCCAGCAACTCAAGCATATATTCAGTCTCACATCTTCAACATTGCAGAGGTAACATTGAAACCTCTGTAACTTGCTAATTAGAAAAAGGAATTAAAGTCGTGGTTAAGTTGGTGTTTAAGTGGCTGATATAATCTGTTGTTGTATCTTGAATACCTTTGCAGTCACAGTTATTTGAAAACCTCTCATGCAGAAAGGATCAGAACTTGAAGGAAGCAAGCAGGACAAAAGTATGAGGGGAAATGCCTAAAGAAAGAATATGATAATAGAAATTGAGAAAATGGACAGGGTGTAGAAATAGAAACCAAAGTTTTCAACACAATAAGTCATGACACACACACACACACACACACACATACAGAATATTTGTCTTTCATTTAATATGCATTAACAAATAAAGGGAAATTAGCAAAAAGAGAGGTGTAGAAAGAAAAACAGAAAATGAACAGGTACAGGTGTTCAGTTTGTACAGTGGTTCAGGAGGACAGGAAGGATATGACACTGACATATAACACATACATTAAACACATACAGTAAATTAATAATGTGATGCATGTTCATTGATTTGAAGCCTCATTTAGGAGCAGTTTTGTGTTGCTCCTACAGCCACCAGCCTTGTGTATTCAATGCCAGTTCAATGTCTTTGATTGAGATACCTGTCCTGTTAACTTATAAGGCTCCTCAAATCGTTGACCTTTGACGTTCACACTTCACCTACATTTGTATAGCCCAAAATCATAAATCAGAGATTTTTCTCAATGGGCTTTACAGCGTTACACCAACTCAACTAATTAAAAACCTTTTAATGGGAAGAAATAAAATGAAAAAGGTGGGATGCAAGAGACAGGCATGTAAAAGATGATGAGTGTACAGGATGGAAAACAATACATTTAAAACAGGAAAAAAGTTGAGTATGACATTAATTACATCTGAAATATAATGATCCATGCTTTGTGTGGAGAAAGTTGGGACAGGTGAGGAAGAGGATGAGGATGAGGTGACAGATCCATTGCAGTTTCCATTTGCCACCAGTACAGAGTCAGTTCCTCCAACAACTGGGGGCTCCTTGCAGTGGCTGCACTGCAGCATGGTCCATGAATGAGAAAACACAGAATACTAGGAGTAAAAGGTTCTGGTAGAACCTCTTCACTTCAAAATGAATCCTGTTGGAACACTTATTTCTAAGAGTGTATGGACTAAATTAAATTAATTGACAAACCCCCAGAATTCCTTAGCCTTTATGCTAAGATTTAAGCTCATCTCTGAGCAATTTTCACACAAGTGTCATTGAAGTTAGGCCACACTCATCTATGTGTCTACAAGTGCAAGTGTATAATGGGATCTAGGAGTTCTTTATTCTCTATCTTTAATCTACCGTTGGACTCATTGCAACATGGAGTAGTGTATATTAGGGAATATGTGGCAGCTATCTGCTAATCTGGTGGTTTTGGTGGAATCACTTGTAAAAATGCACCTTGAAAATGTATTGTTGTCCAGGGGATTTGATTTTAAACCCATTTTTACATCTTTAATAAAAATGCTCAGGATAATATAAAATCTTTAACCACCAACATCCTACCAACACCCTTTCATCATTAAAGTACAACATTAAAGTAAAGGGAAAATGGGCCTTTTGGAAAAGATGATTCTGTGCTTTTTACTATTTGAATCTCTGTGTGAATTTGTGTAAATCCCTCATTCCGACCTGATACATATAATCTTTAATGAAGAGGGCATGTGCGTAATACCCCATCATTACCATAATCATAGAAGGTTTCATGTTCTGTTCAGTTTTTGGATGAATTTCATTTAAATTATACCAAAAAATAATACTATAATATATTCAAAATGTCAGTAGTCCAACACAAAATAATAAAAATTTTAATGTAAGACACTTTGCCTTTTAAAGGGTAAAACATTGTACAATTAAATTCAAGTTTGATTGGCCTACTTGTATACATACATATATATTTTATTATTTCTATAATTTTAAATGATGTTTCAACTTTATTATTTTTTTAATTTAGTGTTCTTGTAGTTCAGTATAGATATAGTACAATCCATGGCCACCTCTGATTGCCATTGGATTTACATTGGTTTTATGGAGGGTGAGTGGTGTTTAACTGGTTGTGATGTGCTGGTCATAAATGCCAGGGCTGTATTTTCTTTTTTTTGTGTGTGTGTGTCCCAGTGCATCCCTGTCACTCCCTCTGCTCCCATCTTAAGATTCAACAATAATGCTTCATGCTCCGTATTTTGCTGATCTCAGCAGTAGTCATCCTTTAATTATAGTTGCAATACTTCTCCAGCTGCTCTCTGCTTGTACGTGTTTGTCTGCTGAAGTAAAATTTCTCCCCAGTTCATCCCTCAGGCTAACAGACTGGTCTACGCTGTCCTTTGGTTTTTATTTCATGTCACATTTGCCACCTGCAGTGACCATTTTACATCCCTGCCAGATGTAATTGAGGTTGATTAAAAAGGGATGCCAGATGGTTCAAGTGACAGACATCTATTGGTTGGGTAGTAAACAGGTGCTTGTTAAAGTGGACATGGTCCCTGGATGAAATTATCCACTTTGAACACAAACACAATATCAACTTGTGTGAGACAAGATATTTACAAGGCCCGAGTGTGTTTTCTCACTTTTAATTAGAATTTTAAATGGAAATTAGAGGGCTGAGAGGTAGTACTTATACTAAACTATTGAAAAAGAACACTCTTTTTTCACACCATTCACTTTGTTAATGACTGAAGAAAACCAAACATTCACTTAAGGATATTATATTATATTATATTATATTATATTATATTATATTATATTATATTATATTATATTATATTATATTATATTATATTGTATTATATTATATTATATTATATTATATTATATTATATATTATTGTATTATAAGACTAAACAAAGACTAAGGAAATAATTGCTTATAGGCAAACAATAAAAATGAGACAAAGTGATGTAAACACTAAAGTAGTGGTGAAATATGTGGCAGCATAAAAGATGGTATGTGCAATGCTGCAATATGTGCAAAATAATTGTGTGTAGGTGTGTATTGGGTGGGTTGGTGAGGTTATTGCTCACAGCAGTTACTCTTTTTCAGTCTTTGGCAGTATGGGGGGTAAACAGGGATTACAGCTCTTGGAAAGAAGCTGTTTTTGTAGTCTCTCTGTTTTCCCTTTGATTGTCCTCTATCTTCTTCCAGAGGGGAAACAAACAGGGTCCATGGCCAGTCAGGTCTTTTATGATACTGTTGGCTTTCTTTGGTAGCTGGCCAATGTAAATGTTCTTCAGATGTGGTAGTGTAGTGTCCCAGTGACCGGCTGAATTACTTTCACCACTTGTGGCAGAGCCCTCCGGTCTTCCACAGTACGGCTGTGGTACCACACTGTGCAGCAGTGGCTCAGGAGGTTTCTGATGGTGGCATGGTGCTGTAGGAGGGGGGACTGTTTTAATATATAGTCTCTACTGGACCTTCTTGGTGAATCAATATGATGACAGTATGCATGCATTCTTAGTTTGCTTTGATTTTTTAAAAACATATTACCATCTTAGTTTTGCAGTGTTGAGGTCCAGGTTGTTATGAGAACACCATAGTCCCATCAATATATTTGTATGTGTATCTTGAAATATCACATTAGTAAAGGTTGGCGGGAACAGCAAAATTTGAAGAAACACAATCAATTTCCCAAAAAAAAAAGGTTTTATCATCACTTTTTTTCTTCCTTTTAATGAGTCAATAAAATGGAAGCTACATTCTTGAATAAGTTCTGACATGACTATTTAACTAATGTGAAAAAACAGCCCAATTCAAATCCTGAAGACCACTGAAACCTGCACCAAAATCAAGAGCTATTGCATGTTATCATAATGAAAATCAAATAATTTAAGGTTTAATTTTCCCTTTAATGAACAAAACACTGGCCTTTTTCCTTCAAATTGAGGACTGACCTCTCTGGATTGTTAAGTCAAGTCAAGTCAATTTTATTTATACAGCCCAAAATCACAAATTTGCAGAATTTCCCAAATGGGCTTTACATTTTGTACAAAAGCAACACCATATCCCTGTCGTTAGACCCTCACATCAAACAAGAAAAAACTCCCTAAAAAACCTGTTAACAGGGGAGAAAAAAAAAAAGATTAACAGGAGGGGTCCTTTTTCCAGGATGGACAGGGGTGCAATAGATGATGTGTGCGCTGGATGGAAACAAACATATAAATCTGGGTGCGGAAAAAAGTTATAAGCATAAGTAAGATTATTTTGTATGAGCAATAAAAAACTACTAAAAGGTAAGACTATATTATAGTACCATGCAGCATATAATGTGATGCAGATACTTTTGTGGACAAATCAATCACTGATGAGAGAAGGCAGTTTGTATTTTAGTCAGGCTTTAATCCATCTCCCTGTGAATAAAAAAGTGGGGATGACTAGACACTTCATGAACTGCATACTCAGCATTGTTTAAAATTATTTCTTAGAAAACTGTTAAATAAAAGCTGTCAAAGAGTCACACACATGAAGGGAAATGAAAAGAAGATGCTCAGCAGGTGCTTTTTATATTATCAAGGAGGATTTACTGCAACTTTATTTCTCTTTTTACGGTTTAAAATTCATTTTTAAATCTGAGTCTCTGCCATATTTGTTCTAAGTGTTCAGTGTCACATGTTGTAAATGCTCTCTCGCAAACACACACCGGCCATAGAATGCTTTTCTGACAAGTACTCGTTACTGTATGTTTTGATTTGGGTAGTCAGAGTACAAGAGGATCTCTTTGGAGAGCCTGCCAAGTGTTGAGCAGGCAGGGGCAGGGATGAGAGACTGGATGAGCTGAGGATGGAGAGCAGATTGAGACCAAGCATGTTAGAGCTGTTTTTATTTTCCTGACACAAGCCTTCACCTGCTCAAGATAGCCAGAGAAATAGAGAAAGAATGATCTCATTTGTGTTTTTTCTCTTCATTCATACTTGTTTAATTTTCAGAAATTATTTCTATTATTATGCACTAAGTGTAAAGAGAACAAGGCATGTTGTTCTTATTGGAAAACAAATGAAAAATACTATTTGTGGTTATAAACGGAGGGGTTATATTAACTATTTCTCAACAATCCAACTGCTTAGTATAAGTTAACAAATACAAGTGTTGGTTCTACCTTCAGGCACAATGGTACCACGTGTAGAAGCCTCTTTGTAACAACACACTCTAGGCCACTGTGTACTGATTCCCTAGTGTAAAATTCCCAACCTGGCTCTCTCCATCTGGCCCCTATTCATCTCCAATGTGTGATGGCTGAATGATTCCCTTTCGTTCCCTCTCTCTATCTCAAGCTCACACTGACACTGGCACAAAAATGCTGCTGTGAAATGTCGGGATGGGTGCTGGTGTTTGGGATGAGTTTCCCTCTATACCATGCGAACATTTTGGGTATCAAGTGGAAGTGCTATTAAATGTATTCTATTATTATTGTTATTATCCCCTTAACGCCTGAATTTATATAGCTGTATATAAAAAACATGTTTTATGTGTGTTTATTCCTTTAAGTAGATGGCAAAAATTGTTGAGATTATTCATTTTACTTTTGCACAAAAAATTAAAAATTCAGTATGTTGCAAATTTGCAACAGCAGGCATAATGGTCAATTTGGGGTCAATTCGGTTTGTTGCATATTTGCGACAACAGGCTTTAAGGGTTTAATGGCAGTTAGTCCACCGCATTCACCCAGACTTAATATCTCGAAATCAATGAGATGAATGAATTGCGATAAAATTTTAGAAAGGACTGTTTGCTGGCTGCAAGACAGGGGCGTGTCATAGTGGAGACGTAACTTTGATCAGGAAATGCACTCCTTTGCAGTAGGTAGTGATATGAATTATAAAGAGATCTAAAACTAACCCTAACTCATCATCATATCTTGTTCCCACTATTTTAGTTAGTAATAATAATGTCTATGCTTAAAATGTGATCAATTTGATCTCAAGTAGGCCAGACTGGTAAAATTTAACAAACAATTTCTTCCTTCCTTTTTAGAAGAGTATTATGAATATTTGCATGATTAATTCACCACCAATTTACAAAAAAGGAGAAATGTCATGAAAAAAAAATCACAATTTCAACAATATATATCTTAATGTATATTGTTTTTTGTCATTGTGAGCATCACAGTCAGTTTCACTCTTCCCATCCATCTCCATCATTCCACCCTTGCTCCTCACTTTCCTCTCTGGTTTTCCCAATTCTGTATGGATCTTTGAATGGCCTGGAGAGTTTTATGTTAAACTCTTCCTAAACCCTAGGAACAGGATATTATGAGGTGGGGGCGGTAGGTCAGTCCTCTGGGTCTTTTTTTCTCACATACTTGCTCATTCCCAAACCCGATGATCCCCTAAAGTTTTTTTTTGTGATCTTTTTTCCTTTTATTTTTATACAACATATAGCATCTCTTCTGCATATATTCTGCAAAGTTTATTTTCTTTTAAAAACATTTCTGTTTTGAGTGACTTTTTCTGTCTCCCCCACCCTCTCTGTGTCAGTCTCCTTCCTCCTGTTGCTCCCCTGCCACTCTCTCTATCTTTCACTCTGATCATAGCAGTGTCCTTGCACTGTAAGTTGTGTGATGCTTCAAAAAGAACAACAGTAACATTTCTCCCAATGGCAGTGCCTTTCTTGCTGAGTGTCAAGGATATCGGAGCAAAAGATTGGATGAGGGAAGGGGCTAAGATATTGAAAAAAAGATGAAAAGACAAATAAATAAATATTGAAGACAAAACTTTACAAGACAAGAAAAGAAATCGAGAATATGAGAGCAAAAAGATATCTGATATTCCCTCTTATTGAAAAGTATTTGAGGTTCACAGCATGTATAGCACTCAAATGTCAAAAAGGAGATTGGAAAGAGTTTTCACTTTTATAGCAGCTGAATAAGTCATGGAAGAGATATCTTTGATATAAGGTCTTTATATAAGGTATTTATCTGGAGTTCAACAATATGCAATCACAACAATATAGGATTTTAATATTTAGATTCATAGACTTGTGAATGTAGAGATCACAGAATAAACATGAACAAATTACTACTCTAATCACATTCTGATATGTGGAAATGTTCAATTAGCATACAACCATTAATCTTAATGGGGCAGCTGTGCTGTACAAGTGCTGTATCTGTATAGGATTAACTCATAGTAAATGTAAATATGTTATTTTCTTTCCTTTTAAAATGAAAGGTAATATCAGCGTGTCATGATGACACCAGTGCTGAAGGGAGCTTTAATAGACTTCCAGTGGAGGAGAACACAACCTCTAATTGTTCAGAGTTTTAACTGCTCTAGTCTTTGGAAAGCCCAGATATGCATTAACTTGCAGAGCGAGGAATAACATCTATTAACGCTATCAGTTATACTTTGGTAATATTTGTGTCAGTTTGCCGTAATAGAAATCATTAGGCTTAAGCTCTTGCATGCATCTCCGTGATAAACAAGAAAGACCAAGTGAACACATCCACACATAATTGTGCATGCTAATTAAGGGGTAGATTATAACAACATCATTGTAACTCTCTTCTCAGTCTTCTTATTGCTCAGAGGTGTAAAGAATGAGCTGGCATATTCTGGTGTTTTAAATTCCTCCTCAGTGTCTTTATTCAAATACATAAACACTGTTGGGCTCCAGCATGCTGCAGGAAAGCAACACAGTCAATGTAATAATGTAGACAAGCAATTACAGGATGCAGGTGCGTTTTAGGTCAGTTGGCATATCAATACAGGTAGAAAAGGTACACCTTTTCTTAATAATAATAAAAATGACTATGTTTTTTATTTTTATTTTTTTTCATTTTATTTGATTAGGTTATTTTAGGTTGGTTGGTGGCCACCCTACAATGCCCGCTAGTGGGTGGCCCCAGGTAGCCACCTACCTATGCTTCTATGTTAAAACCGCCTCTGCTAACATAACCACACACGGCACCAGTATACGACCGAGTAACATCCTAGTAACAACCTTGATAACCATATCACCCATTTAACACTTCAGCAACCTCTGGAATACACTGGAAAAGGGATCCCTCCTCTATTACTCTTCCAGAGGCTTATACTTCTTTTTTTTCTTATTATAGACGTTTTTTATGGAGTTTTTCCTCATATGATGTGAGGGTCTAAGGACAGGGGACGTTGTGTTGCTGTTGTACATACTGTGAAGCCCTTTGAAGCGAATCTGTGATTTGTGATTTTGGGCTATACATATAAAAGTATTCTGACTTGACTCTTTGTTACCGCCTAGCTATCATTTAAAACAACTAAGTAATCACTGATTTAGAATGTACCAGTTGTCCCCAAAGCCATAAGAACTAGTGGTGCCATCACAATTCCATTGCATAGTACAGTCAGAAACAGTCCTTTAACTACCCTGTGCATCTAACTTTAGAATCCCACTGGGACTGAATATTTTCATATTTATTCATTATCAAATTTGCAATACATACTACAATTAGTCAGATGACGTCACTTTTCTCCACACACACACCCTGCACCTTAAGTATGCATTGGCTATGTATGTGTACATGTGTGTATGTGCGTGGATATGTATGTGCGTATATATATGCAAATATGTAAATATGTGTGTATGTGTATGTATGTAGGTATGTACGTGCATGTATGTATGTATATATGCTTTGCTTATGCATACTTTTTTCTTGCTATTTATTAGTATTTTCTCCATTCTTATTTCCTAATGCATACTGTGTATGCGGATCAACAGATTCTACACATTTTTGTACATAGTGTTGTGTTTTTAATTTTTTATAGCTTTTATTTTCTTTTCTTTTTCTTTACTCTGTACGCTGCAGTAACAAGCAAATTTCCCTGTTGTGGGATCAATAGAGTCATATCTTATCTTATCTTATCTTATGACAGAGTCAAACACATGGTGCAGATATTCACAAAGCACCCACACATTTCGGTCACATTATAATGCACACCTCCAAAAAGATGACCATGATGGTGTCAGTGCAGCAGAAAAAAAATGAAAACACAACATTATGATGACAGCCCACCTACAATCACATGTCTGAAAAAGACACACAGTGCTCCAATAACCTTTAGCAGGGCTATGCAGTTGACCCAGTTTGATGTTTTGGAATTACTTCTGATTTACCACACACAGCACTATAAAACTCAGAACTGATGAACACACATTTCCATGACCAGATATGAGACAGTGAAGCCCAACCAGGCATGGCTACACCACTTAACAATAAAATCAAGATCAAAACAATTGAATAGATATAACAATAAATAATCGTTTTCTTACCTATCTGAAGAAAAGTCTCTGCTTTCCCCTTGTGTTAAACTCCTGGAGCATATAAATCAATAAGAATGTCATGATGACTGATTAAGCCAATCACTCAACTAACAAGTTGAATGATTGGCTTAACACAACATCAATAGGTTAATCAGCATGTGTATTACCACCCACAAAACATACCACCTTACCTTGCGCACACAGTGCTGGCTGGCAAAGCCACTGAAAAGAATTCTGTAGCAACCACCTGTAAGTGCTATCTACTTAGCAGCCAACATGCTACTGTCTAGTAAACACACAAGTAAATAAACTTCTGCTTAATTGCTAAAAGTTCATGTCACAGCAGTTAGTCTCTGAAACCATTAGCCGCCAATAGTGGTGGCCAATGTTTAATGACATTGCAAAAACCTATTCCAGGAAGCGGTACCCAACAGCAATTTTGCTTTGGAAATTTAGGGGTTACTGAATGCTCAATAATTACTTTATTTAATTACATTCATCATGAAAACCATTAATTAATGGGAGTTAATGACTAGTGCTTTAGATTTTGTATAAGGTTAGAAAGGGAAAGTGTTCATTCATAAAAAAATGGCAGAGAATAAAGAGAGTAGATCTATTAAACATGTACTTGCACCTACTTAGACTCTTATACTATCCACAAGCCAAAAATATTATATTAAGCACAGGAAATTCAAAGTCTACAGAATCTATAGCTGTGCCTGAGCTTTTTGAATCCAATATGTCTCCTGACTCTCATGGACTCAGGCTTTAAAATAATTCTGCAAAGTTGGACATTGGATTTGGCAGACCCGCATCATTCTTTCCTGTAGCTTTGCTGCCGGTGAGTGTCAGACAGAATTGTCTGTTACTAAGATAGTCAAGGCATACTCGCAACAAAGTAGATTTTGGTGAGAGGCTCCAGGTGAGAGAGTAAAGAAGTTGAAGTATTGGAGTATGATAGCTTTGAAAATGTGAAAGAATATTGATAATTTTGAGCAAACTCTACTCTAGACATGCCTTTTTAGTTGATCTTTACGTCTATCTACTTCTCTTTTTATTATCAAATCATTCATGTCCTTTTTTATAACTTTTTAAATCATTTTCAATACTCTTATTCAGATCCCCATTAGTCACTTCTATTTGTGTATACAAACACACATACAAATATGTGTGTATGTGTGTGTGTGTGTGTGTGTGTGTGTGTGTGTGTGTGTGTGTGTGTGTGTGTGTGTAAAAAAACAATAATAATAATAAGAAAAAAATAAGAATAACACAAAAAAAAATAATCTTGCAGCTCTGGGGCCATGATCACTTTATTATCATTCTATAAGTTCCTACTTTTTGTCTACACTTTTTATTTACACTTTTTCTGGGTTTTATATGAATTTTGTGTTATATATTTGTTTCATATAATATTTTGAGTACCAAAAATCATCCCCATGAAATTATTCATTTATCTAGTGGATAATGACTATTAAACCACTCATACCCCTTGGAGAGTCTAGAAGAACTGCACTCCTTCAACAAGTGACAATATGTAGTTGACATTGATTTATATTTAAAAGTTCCACACTACTTTATGCAGAGATAATAAATGGTATTGCACACACAACTGTGTGAACATTTGTCTTTTAAGTTTGTAGGTCATTCTTGTTTTGATTTAGTATCACACCCTCACCTCAAATCCCTTCTGTAAACATGAGCAAATGCCCTGTTTGAATGCCAACTTTGTTCCTTACAACATCCAAAATAATGTAAAATCAAGTTGATTTAGAGAGCTACATAGAGAGTTGCATATTTTTAAATTACAGTGTAACCATTTAGGAGTTTAATATTTTAGTAAATAAAGTTAAATCTAATCATTCTGATTAATGACTTTCCCACTTTTAGGCCACATTTGTCCAATAGCATCTTGGTCTTTTTTTTAAACTACCTTTAATTAACTTCTATCTTTAATTTCAACTATAATAGGATTTTACTCATTGAACATCTAGATCTTAATTGTCAGCATTAGCTCATGTAGCAGTGCTGAATTGCTTTGCAATAAAACAACAGCTCGGTTCACCACCAATCTGCATATGCAAATGCATATTTGAATGGGAAACTACTTTATTCAGTGTTTTTATCAACTTTAATCACCAGGCCTGTTTGCTTTGGAGCAAGAGACCTCTGAGGATAATTTGGCTCCCGGTAAAAATCTTATGAAGTACGAACACTCTAGGAACCTTGACCAAGACCACCACAGAAGAACACAATAGTGTGAATAATGCAATGATACTTTATGCCATCATCGACCCTTTCTTTTAATATTGTTTTGATTGAGAGACTCCGAGCAGCAGAAAAATACACATTCTGCATTTAATTATACATAAGGTCAATAGAATATCTAGTTGTTACCAAGGTTTGGAACAAAGTTAGAAGATCAATAACATCCCTTTCTCATGTGGAGCCTTATCTGTAGCGGTGATGGATAGTTTTGAGCCTCATCCGTTTCCTCTAGAGAATAAGGAACACACAAAAAAGAAAGTGATTAAACACACGGCCAAACTTTCAAAGTAATGTACACAGAGTACGTCTAACAATAGGATCACTCAGTGAAGTGATGAATAATAATGTTGTAGGGCAGCAGCTGACAGTGCATATCAAGGGAGGAGAAGATAACAGCACTTTCAACCAATAAATGTCAGTAAACACTTCATGTTTGGAACTCAAAGCCAATGGCTACAGACTGAAAGTAAAAAAAAAAAACATACACAAAAGAGACACAAAACACAAAGCTCTGCCCTGTCAGGCTGGACTAAGAGCAGGGCAGATGGACAGTAGAGACAGAATACCAAAATGAATGAGGGAAGCCCACAGAGAAAAAGGAAACAGATGAACAGGGAGTAAAAGGAGTTGGATCAATCCTTTATCAGCGTTTCCAGACTCGAACATCCCTTTTGGTTTGACTTCAAGATAATTGTTGTTGCAGCTGGGGTAGCAGTGGACGTTGCAGAGGTTAAAAAAAATAAAAAAACAGAAGATAAAGATGAAACTTGAAGGGAAGTTGAGAGCTGTGTATGTGTTATTACCAATAGGGGGAAGTGGAAAAAAATATATATTGTTTTGTAATCTGGGTGAATTGACATATACAAAACATATACACATATGAAGGCAGTTCAACACTAAAAAAAAAAAACAGTCAATGAACCTTGTACAAAATACTGATCACAATGACAATTTAGTTCTTTAAACACAGGTGGGATTAATTAATCATTGCTGCATTCCATTTGGGAGAAAGTGTCATAGTCCAACAATAGTGCATGCTGGCCTTGTTAATTATTATAGTATAAACATACTTTATTACATGATAATTTAATATACATGAAATATTAGTTATGAAAGTAATGTTTGTAACATGTTTGTCAGTAATAACTCTTATGTTTCTTAAGTAATTTCTTCTTGACTGTGCGTCATCATATCTGTGACATATAAAGTCCTGCAACCAGTGTCATGAAAACCGTCCAGGCTGAAGAGAGATCATTGTCTTTTATGTGCAATAACAGAGCATTGATACTTTGAACACAGTTTTAAGATATGTGTCTGTTTAATAGTTATCTTGAAAAAAATTCATGGTGCACTGGTGACTTGTACATCTCGTGCTATGTCGAGTTCTCTTGTTGCAAGGTTTGCTTTTACCTTGACCAAGTGTTGTAGGTATTAAACATCAGAATTAGCATTATTGTCATTGTTTAATGTTTAATTCTCAGGACAAATATAGGATATTACAAAAAAGAAATTTGATCACCCAACACAACCAACCCCAACCTCATTTGACTTGTATTAACAGGACTAGTAAGATAAAAATGAATGAATTGAATTGTGTTGCCTGTTGTCATAAGACAATAAAAACTTATCAAAATAATTGACTTTAGGGTGGCTGTGTGAGAATAGTTAGTCAAGTCAATTCAAGTCAATTTCATTTGTATAGCCCAAAATCACAAATCACAGATTCACCCCAATAGGCTTTACAGTTTTTAACAACACAACATCTCCTGTCCTTAGACACTCACATCGTACAAGGAAAACTCCCCAAACCTTTGAGGTCCGCACCAAGAAAAATCAATGGAAACATTTTTTCTTTGCATTTCATCTTTGCAATTCTGAGAACCTTTAGTAAGTTGCATTTTTAGAGTGGAGTGCTCTCGATGGGTGATATGGGACCATGTGATCCTTAAGGTAGGATGGAAACTGACGGTTTAGAGCATTGTAGGTGATGATAAGGATTTTGAATTATTTTCTTGATTTCACGGAAGTCAGTGCAGAGAGGCTAATGCAGGTAAGCTTCCTGATATGCAATCAGCCACCACCATCAGTGTGTGAATGTGTGTGAAAGGGTGAATGAACACTTGTAGTTTAAAGCACTTTAGGTGGCCAAAAATGACTAGAAAGTGCTACAAAAATGTAGTCCGTTTGCCATTCTCTCTCGCTCTCTCTGCACTTCTGCAAACAGGTGATGTTGCTGCATTAGGTTCTTATGTCATCCTCATCATTTGGTGAAACAAAACTCTTAGAACACCCTCATACTGTACATCCACGTTATGCTTACTCTACTGACACAGACACCTCATGCTAAGTTATTTCTTTGTTGTTCTCATTTATCCTCATTTATTGCTTAAAAAAGCAGAAGTTACTTTTGTATACCTGTGTATTTCTTGTCTTTATTAATGGCTCTAAGAGACATGTTATGACAGAATTTAAAAAAAAGCTCCCTCTCACTCATCATGGGGAAGTGTCTGTGTCATGTTGAGGTCTGGAACTGTTCTATTGGACTGAGGCTTCAGATGTTGATAATAAAATCTGCTGGAACTCAATCTGTTAGTCAAAACCCCAAGGGGCCCTACTAACTTTCACATCTGTTCCTGCTATTCTTTCAACCCTTTGTGCTTATCAATCTTTCTGTGTTCCTTCTTCCTGATCACCATCCTGACTTTTTTCACTTTTACTCACTACTATGTCCAATTAGTATATTATCTTTTTCCGTTTTACCTGCACTACACATAAATAGATACAGACCAATGACATCTATATAAGGTGACAAATTATTTAGACCTGCCTCCGCTTATTTAGAGGAGGCAGGTTGGGTCATGGATAGATAAATAGATGTAAAAAGTTGAAATGTTGCACAAGCACTGTGCAAGACCACTATCCATTTTACTGTCAGGCATCAAGAATTGAAATTGGAAATTGCAAAATTTTAAGGTGAATGTTTATTTAATAAATGTGTATAAATAATTGTTATCCTACGATATATATACATGTTTTGCCATGTGTTTTCGGTTTACCATTCATTTGCCTACCCGGTGCCCAAAGTGTAACTGCTTCACACTTGTGGCTCATTGGCTCCTCAGTCCTTCTGACCTGCTGCCCACTTTACTACCTGCGCCTCATTAAATTTTAGACACTGTTTTGCTGCAGACTTTGCCAAGTTGTCTGAACTCCCCTAATGTTCTTGGTTTCTACTATTCACCAGACTACATTAAGGGTAGAAACAAATGAAATATAGAGAGGTCACCGGTGAGCAGATCAATCACCCTGTCAGTCTAAATGCAGGTTACTGGCCTGCATTTACTGTTCATATTTACACTTATGGACAGGGAATAAAGGAAAAAATGCATTATATTTTGTTTATAGGGAGATAACTACTGGTATCGCAAAGTGAAACTGAATGGAGTAAATATAAGAAGTAAAATGAGCTTAAAAATTAATTTAAAAATATATATATATTTATCACAAGTATATCTGTGTGATTGTTGAACACAAAATGTATATCTTTTCAATGTCATTCCAAAGGCCTTGTCCTTTAAATAACATATTATGTGGATCATATCTGGACTAGATGATGTATTTGCCTCTCAAGATGGTTACTGTGTGACAGGCAATCTTAAATTATTGCTGACATTGACTCACTTACGATATCTTATTTTGGCCCTGACCAATCATGGCTTGCATGACAAACACAGGCCATAAGGACAGAGATGCCAGAGACTGACTTTCCGGTTCCACCTGACAGCACCAACAACATCATTAATTTTCCCTTCTTCACATTCATAGGCATATTAAAAAAGCTGCTCTGAGCTGGAATGGGTGTGTGTCACAAAACAAACTGCAGAAATTGCCAAACTCTGTGAGAGAAAGAAACAATTAAAATGCCCCGATTGTCAAGCTCAATGCTTATTTTTGTATGTAGAAAATGACTATTCCAGCAAAAAAAAAAAAAATTGCCACTTTCAGTGATGAAACATTACAGTCATAGTACATCAAATTCCATCACGTGTAATGGGTATAAATAATCAAGTGACCAACTTCTGGCAGTGTTATTAATATTATGAATGCTGCATAATTAAGTATTACCTATAGATAAATTCCATATTGTTTTCCAGTCTTGTGACATTGGCATTCACACTCATATAGAGTATTGGCAGCAACCCAATACCACTAATATGATACAGTCTGCCTCCAGCTGGTGCAAAGATTTAAACTGGTAAATTTCCACTTTTCCATTATAAGTGGAAAAAGTGTCTTCAAATGACACGTATATTATTTAAACAGCACCGGTGTCACCTGTATAATAAGATACTCATTAAATCATCTGTTTAAGGTGGATCTGGGATAAAGTCCAGGGATAAGCACCCTGGTCAGAAACACCCAGCATCATTAATTATAAGCTGAGTAATGATCGGACCATTGGTTCCAATTTGTCTTCAGAGTTTTGAGGTAATGAGCCTCTTTCTTTATAGTGCTCAGTTCACTAGACAACACACACACACACACACACACACAAACACACACACACACACACACACACACACACACACACACACACACACACACACACACTTAGATGCGTGCACAGTTTGCATGTACACATAGTATACACATGCTCACGCACACTATGTTCACACACCCCATTATGTTAATTAACTCATAGATCTCTTTGAGGTCTAAACATATTTATCATTGTGCATATAAAGTTACTCACAGGAGACTGCAGAAAAGTCTTCCAAAACAAAGAGTTTTCAACAAACTTATCTTGTTTGATACACATACACAAAGACTACTTGCCAAGTGCTACAGTCTCTACTGGCAGATTCAGTGTGGTCCTGAGTTACATCAGTGTACCTTAATCAATGACATGTGTGTATGAACCTCACAGAATGAGGAGGGTTACCTGGAAACTTTGGAATAATAAATGAATGGTAACGGAAGAGAATACAGACAAATACAATGAGTGACTTGAGAGAAATTTAACAAGGAAGAAAGAGAGTTAAAGAAATATAAGGAAGCAACACAAAAGGGAGGGGGGCGCAAAGAAATAAGAAAAATATTCACTTTGCTAGTCATTTTGTTAGATGGTGCACATAGAGGGCTCAAAGCAGGGTGAAGATGGGTTGTCTTGGGTTTCTTAATTATTCATAGGGCCTTTTGTAACATGAACTCAACCAATCAAAGTGTCATCTCCCATTCCCTTTAACTCGTTGACTGCCAGCCATGTTCCAAGCAGAGAGCTCCATACTGCTTGAGAAAGAAGAGCCAAAAAATATTGAGGCTTGACAACATAAACATATTTAATGAAACTTTAGACTCTTCTTTCATCAGACAAAAAAGTTTATTTCTAGGCGTGCTAATCATTTTTTCTAGGACTGCCTTTATTCACCTACGCAACATAGCAAAGGTCAGACACTTCCTGTCTCTGAAAGATGCAGAAAAACTTATCCATGCATTTATTACTTCCAGGCTTGACTACTGCAACTCTTTACTGTCGGGTTGCACCAAAAGTCTCTAAGGACTCTCCAGCTGATCCAGAATGCAGCTGCTCGTTTATTAACTGGCACTAGAAGAAGAGAGCATATCTCACACTGGCTTCCTGTAAAATCTCGTATAGAATTCAAAATCCTGCTCCTCACCTATAAAGCACTCAACGATCAGGCACCATCCTACCTTAGGGATCTCTTAGTCCCATATCGCCCATCAAGAACATTACGCTCCCAATATGCAGGCTTATTGGAGGTTCCCAGAATTTCTAAAATTAAAACAGGTGGCAGAGCCTTCAACTTCCAGGCTCCTCTCCTGTGGAACCGTCTTCCAGTCTCAGTCCGTGGGGCAGACACCCTTCCTATATTTAAGAATAGGTTAAAAACGTTCCTGTTCGATGAAGCATAAAGTTAGGGCCGGCCCTGGCTGGCCTAGTTATAGTTATGCTGCAATAGGATAGTCTGCCGGGTCCTCATGAGATGCCCTGGGCTTCTTTTTCTTCTTCTATCTGTGATACTGTTGTACCACTACTGTACTTTTAAATCTGCTGTGGTTCCGGAGTCCTGCCCTGTGTTTTCTCTTTCACAGAGCATGCTGCAGTACAGCCACTCAGGGATCTACGGATGTTGGAGGGTCTGAGGCTGCCTTGGTGAAACCTGAAAGCTATGATGGATCCTGCTCCTCATCCTCCACTTCTACCAACATTCATTACATTTCTGTTTGTTTGTAATATTCAAATTTCTCTGTAATGTTCTCCACCTGCACACATCATCTACTGCACGCCTGTCCGTCCTGGAAGAGGGATTCCTCCTCTGTTACTCTTCCTGAGGGTTCTTCCGTTTTTCTCCCTGTTAAAGGGGTTTTTTAGGGAGTTTTACCTTGTACGATGTGAGGGTCTAAGGACAGGGGATGTTGTGTTGCTTTTGTACACAATGTAAAGCCCTGTGGGGCAAATCTGATTTGTGATTCTGGGCTATACAAATAAATTGAATTGAATTGAAATTGAATTGAATTGAATTGAATTGAATTGAATTGAATTGAACTGAATTGAATTGAATTGAATTGAATTGAATTGAATTGAATTGAATTGAATTGAATTGAATTGAATTGAATTGAATTGAATTGAATTTAAAAAAAAATATTTTTCACTTCAAACATCTGAATAGTTTTTTACTTTTATAGACAAAGAGTAAGATTTTTGATGACAAAATGACTATATTTATTTACATATTTAGAACGTTTACTGTAAAACATAAAACAAAACATGAAATTATCTTTTTACAGATGTTAACATGTATTTGAACTATGGACCTGTCACATGTGGTCTCACATGTGTGTTTGTGTGTCTGTGTGTGTGTGTCTGTGTGAGAACCATTCATTGTTGAGTGTTTGTGTGTGTAAACTTATTTACAGATGTGTGTGTATTAGTGTCTGTGTACTCAAGCTACTTGAGTTTAGCACTCTTCTTGGTGCAGAGGGGCATTGCAGGATGTGTACCACATTATGGTCCCTTCTCTGATAAGTGTTCAATAACAGTGATCTGTAACGGTTTAGTGTGATGTCACCTGCGCCATTCCTATTCTTCCTGATCATGACACTCTTACCAGATCTCATTTTGCTCATTTGCGACATTTGCTTTTCCATTTTTTGCTCATGACCAACAATTTACCAACCTCTTTCTTCTATGAAGAAGAAAAAAATAGGAGCAAAATAGAACTATTGACCCTTACTGGGATAGAAATACACTGCGCCCAGTGTCTGAAATTCACACACAGGAAGTATACAAATTTGCTCCGACCTCTTCGTGGAAAAAAAGCAAAAAAACGTATGTAGATATCTTTGGCAGTCATTGAGTTAAATGGCAGGTGCTAGTTTAATGGCAGATTTGGCAAGCGATGTGTGTGTTTGGCCATAAAATAAAATAGTAATAGTAGTTTAGGGCAGATTGCCAAATTGCACCGGTGGCTGATTTAATTAAAGCTGTTGATTTAAGGGGCTGTAGATTATTAAGAATGAGGGGTTTCTGAAAGATTTTATAGTGTTATAAAATAAAAAGCTTTTTCCTCATTAATTCACATTCTTTTCATTTTTCCCTACCCTCCTAGGGTAAAGGGCAAACCCCCACAATAGTTATAGCAAATCGACCGGCTCGATCAGGAATCGCCCAACGTAGTCGCCATTTTTGTGTGAGATTTTGGCGCAATGCTTTCTGGATGGGGAGTCCAGAGTTCTGATGTCATCGGTAGAGTGTAAAAGCACAAAAAATTCCTTTGAAAAAAAAATCTCTAACTCGCGGCTACGGCCACAGGTTTCACTGCACATTAATAATTTTTACATCAAAACGTGGGCACGACCCTTGTGATCACTCCAATGTGAGTAAGAAAGCTGAGAGTTGTATTCAATGTAACTGTAATCGTAGCAGCAGAACACAGCTCCAGCAATATAACAGACAGAGCATTTTGGCTGTTGGTATTTCCTTAATAATTTTGGATCTAAATGTCTGACACATACCAAACTTGGCTGTACTGACCAGAGGGAGAGTAAGAAAGCTGAGAGTTGTATGGTTTCGGCGCTATGACCCTCCAAGTGAAGCTTCGCGCTCCTGCTCTTCCTATCTCTCCCATTATAAATTTTCACTGACTCATCCTGCATTTTCCAAAATTTTCTAAGGTTACATTTCTGGTATGAAAAAATCTCTCCGGTGTTTGATAGGAAATAACTTCTTTCTGATTACGTATTTTTAGTCATACACTTAACACATTTCTAGCAGGATTTAAGCTGAGCTCCAAGACAATTTTGACATTCTGGATCATGACTATATATGCTTCAAGGTTCACGATGAGTTAAAGATTGCATCAATTGAGCCAGGATAAATTTATGGCCTTCCTCTAGCTGGAGAAGGACAGAAACAACGCACAGAAGTATGGATTCAGAAACTCTAAAATACACATGAGGATAAATCCAAAGCTGACTTCTAGTGGAAAGAGATAAATGTCTCACAGAAGAAAAAATTTCAGAAACTTCAGGTTTCACATTTAGAGTTAAAAATTGCTCATAAAATGAGACAAGATGAGCTAACCACTGACCTCCAGGAAGAGAGGAACACATATGCCTTAAAGAACAAAGAATTTCAAAAGCCTCAATTTTTACATGAAGAATTAAAGATTGCTCTATAAATCGAGTTGCGAAATTATTCACCATTGACCTCCAGGATGGAGAGAAAAATGTAAGCTTCTGAAGCTCTTTGTAAGATGTTTGTGTCTCTCTCGAGATCATATCTCACCTGTATTAGCCTCTGTGCACTTGCTTCAGTTGAAATCAAGAATAGAATTCAAAATCCTCCTGCTCACCTACAAAGCCAAAACAGTCAGGCTTCATCCTACTTTAGGGATTATATAGTTGCATATCATCCAAAGAGAACACTATGCTCCCGAAATGCAAATCTAATAGAGGTTCCCAGAAATTCTAAAATGAAAATGGAAGGCAGAGCTCTCAACTACCAGGCTTCTCTCCTGTGGAATTGTCTTTCTCTTTCAGTTTGGGGGCAGGCACCCTTCCTACATTTAAGAAAAGAGTAAAAAAAACTTTTTTGAAGAAGAAGC
Source organism: Eupleurogrammus muticus (assembly GCA_036785175.1). Taxonomy (NCBI): domain Eukaryota; kingdom Metazoa; phylum Chordata; class Actinopteri; order Scombriformes; family Trichiuridae; genus Eupleurogrammus; species Eupleurogrammus muticus. The sequence goes on along the minus strand of JAYKQN010000004.1, from coordinate 12,821,602 downwards.
TAATTGGTACAGGCTGGCCTTGGCTGGCCATATAACATTGCTATAGGTTTAGAGCCTCATTGAAGTATATTGGTTTAACTATCAGATAAGGTAACACTTAAGCGTCAAACTAAGATGATTCTGAACCCTGCACCTAAAACTGTTCTATCTTCAGAATACTCAGAATCTCAAGATTTAAACATTGATTTAAAGAGACAAAGAAAGACTAATTCCAATATTACAAGTAGTAGGACTTTCACATCATCTCAGACATACACACAAACTAATTATAGTATTGTAAAGACTTGCGATCTACAGTACAGAGATCTACCCATTCAAAGCAGGTCATCCTGAAGTATATGACAGGATTAGATTTAGTGGCTTATCATGCAATGGTAATGTAATTCTAAAGTAAACTCTTACACACAACACAATAGCCTTCCATCGAGCCACTGCACACAGAAATACCAAGTGTGGGCATGCTTTACTGCAGCAGGCTGCAGATTATAGCCATACACATTATATTACCAAAGCCCTCCGCACTAGCAGGCATTCAAGCCACAGAGTTTGAGGACATGAAATAAGGATGTAATATGATTATGGAAGGATGACATACAGTATGATTTAATTTGATGGAGTGGAATTAAGCCAAAGAGAGAAGACAGAAAAGGAAAGGTCTCTATTCTTTTCTCCTTCTTTTCTATAGCATGAAGGATTCAGGTTTTGTATTAGAATTTTAGTGATGACAGCTTTACAATGCCATCAGTTGGCACTCAAACTCAACTGAAGGGAGAAGGTAGGAGCTTCAGCCTGCTACTTACTGTTCCCCATTTCTGCCTGGATCCCTCTTGCGCTCTCTCATTCTCTGTAATCTCTGATATGAAAGTGGATTTGTAGGCAGCGAGAGATAAGTAAATGAGCTTTCTTTCTTTTATTTCCCCTCCCTCAATCTCTGTACATGCCTCCTCGCACACATTCAATGGATCGTACATTCCCCTACAGTCTTAAATTGTGTCATTCAGTCAATAACCTGCTGCTATGTCCTCTGCTCTAAGTCCTTTCTCATTTCTCTTCCTAGATAGAGATAAGAGGACTGTCTTGATCCCAGCAGCTGGATCCAAGATCATTATCTTCACCAGATTGCCCCCCTGGCTGTCGTTGGCCATCTTACACAAAATTTGACCTAAAGATAAGATGGACAATGTCCTTCTGTACCCACAGAGGTCCCCATCCATAAAATACATATTTTAAGAACATGTATTGACTCACATATTAGGCAAAAAAATGATATAATTCGCTAAATTATATAAATCCCTCAAACACTCACTGAGGTGGCTTGATAGACAGTTCTTTTAATGCAATTGTGTCTGTTTTAATTAAAATCTACAAGCCTCGCAATAGATGACTTTAACTAATATGTGTTTCTTCATATATTTTCTGAGGCCAAGAAGATCCTCGTGTATAATAGATATGATTTTTAAGCACTAATACAGAACCTTCAAATGCCTGAATAGGAAACCTCTGCTTAAAAAGATATTTTTCCAAGCCTCCAATTCCTGTGTCTTTGATTTTATTTCATTCTAGTTTATTTTGTTACCATTTATTGATTCATTTTATCCAGGGTAAAGTGGGGGGGAGATAGAGAGCGAAAGACAACAAAAAGCCAGAACAGAAGGGAAACAACATTCAAATTACAATCGCCGGCCTAATGGATATGGAAATATAATGTTGCCTAATAAATTTAAACAGTGTGGCAATCACTGGAGAGCTGGCAGCTGACTGTGGAATGTTATCTGCTGCGCCTGCTGCTGGAGCACAAGCCACAGCCACAAGCCTCAGGGACCATGTCTGCCCATCATCTTCAGTTAAGAACAACTATTGTAAAACAGGTGCCTATTTTGTTTATTGAAAAAATGAATGAAAGATTGTAGCTTATAATAACAAAATAATAAAATCAATCCCAACAGAGCTACAGCCACCAAAGATTAGAGTAAAAAACGTGAATGAAAAATGCCAATAACCAAATGGTAGGCTAAATAAAAACATGCACAGACCCATCTGGAAAAAAGAAAAAAATATTATTTAAAATTTCAAAATGTTCATTGAAAACTAAAACATGTATTTAAAAGAAAAGAATGTAAACAAAAAAAACATGATGGCGTTATATTTGAAAGCATTTTATAATTTTGCATGTTTATTTTGTGACACACCCTCCTCAAGAGGTCATCAGGAAGGTCTTTTTCTGATGACCTCTATATCTTCTCTCTATATCCATGGAAAATTGATCTTCCCAAAGAGAATCAGGTGTTTTGTTTATCTCCAAAATGAACCAAAATGAAAAATCAAGTCACAACAATGATTTTCAGCTAACACACATACATAGGGAGACAAACAGACACCTGACAGACACACAAGGAGCAGGGCTATAGGGCTTAAGAGCTACAATTAAATGAAACCAAATTGGGTAAACCCCACTATAAAAACTAACCAAAACTCAATTTAATTGAAAATTTCACATTATTAATTTAAATGAAACCTGCACTGAATGACCAATGCTTGCAAAGTAGTTTAGTTTAGCTAACTATGTATGCCCCAACTGTGACAATGCTCAATGCCATCTAGCAAAAAAAAACAATGTCTTGCATTGGCCGGGAATCGAACCCGGGCCTCCCGCGTGGCAGGCGAGAATTCTACCACTGAACCACCAATGCTTGACATGTCCAAAAGTTACTGATGTGAATAAGTCAGGTTTGGACACTAACAGCCACATTTTGATGTGAGCAAGGCTTATGTGCTTGCCCAGAAAGAGCATGCAAGCATCCTCTTCATGTGGTCAGGATGGCACAGTCTCCCCTGGAGGTGTTCTGATAAGGGTGATTTGGATAAAAATCTGATCTTGTATAAAACGTCCAAAGGTAGTCCCTGGTGTAGTCCAAGCAAGACTGGCTAGCCAGTTTGTGGGTTAGCTCAGAGACAACAGGAGCTCATCTACCACTTTCTAGTGAGAGCAGTGTGAAGAATTGTCAGAGTTTAGCTAACTATGTATGGTCCAATTGAGACAATGCTCTTGTGATCACAGGGCCATCTAGCAGATAGTAAAAGCCTTGTCTGTATTGGCCGGGAATCGAACCCGGGCCTCCCGCGTGGCAGGCGAGAATTCTACCACTGAACCACCAATGCTTGCTGTGATGTGCTGAACCGCCGACTCGCTGGGGGCACTGTTTAGTCAGGTACGGCTGCAGCAGTTTGAAGCATGGCTTTTTGACAGCTCCACACTTTTAAAGTAGTACTACTTGAAACTAAAACCTTCAAGTGAAGTAATGTCTCAGCCCGTTGCGACGCCTGTGGGGAGACACAGATGTATAAAAGGCCGCTTTTTGCTCTTTATAGAGGTTTACAACCATACCACCCTGAAAACGTCCGATCTTGTCTGATCTCGGAAGCTAAAAAGGGTGGGGCCTGGTTACTACTTGGATGGGAGACTGCCTGGGAATACCAGGTGCTGTAACCTTTTTCACTTCTCTCTCTAACCCGCCTGAATCAGCCAGGTTTGGCCACAAACAGCCACATTTTGATGTGAGCAAGGCTTATGTGCTTGCCCAAAAAGAGCATACAAGCATCCTCTTCATGTGGTCATGATGGCACAGTTTCCCCTGGAGGTGTTCTGATAAGGGTGATTTGGATTGTCTCTGCAATTGGTTTCTGTCATGTATGAATTGAGCAGTGGTCATAGTATAGTAAATCCATCCATCCATCCATCCATTTTCTATCCCGCTTATTCCCTTTCGGGGTCGCAGGGGTCTGCTGGAGCCTATCCCAGCGCATTTTAGGCGAGAGGCAGGGGGATACACCCCAGATGGTCGCCAGCCAATCGTGGGGCACACACACCATTCACACACCATTCACACACACACTCACACCTATGGGCAATTTAGATTTGCCAATTAACCTGAGCATGTTTTGTATTGTGGGAGGAAGCCGGAGTACCCGGTGAAAACCCACGCAGACACGGGGAGAACATGCAAACTCCACACAGAAAGGTCCCAGACCCAGGCCCCAAGGCGGGTCTTGAACCTGCGACCTTCTTGCTGTGAGGCAACAGTGCTACCCACTGCTCCACCGTGTCGCCCTAGTATAGTAAATGTCATTCACAACTCAGTAATAAACATGTATAAAAATCTGATCTTGCATAAAACGTCCATATAGTTAGTCCCATATTGTTGATCTGGCTGGTTTTCTCCAAGCAAGACTGGCTAGCCAGTTTGTGGGTTAGCTCAGAGACAACAGGAGCTCCTCTACCACTTTCTAGTGAGAGCAGTGTGAAGAATTGTCAGAGTTTAGCTAACTATGTATGGTCCAATTGAGACAATGCTCTTGTGATCACAGGGCCATCTAGCAGATAGAAAAAGCCTTGTCTGTATTGGCCGGGAATCGAACCCGGGCCTCCCGCGTGGCAGGCGAGAATTCTACCACTGAACCACCAATGCTTGCTGTGATGTGCTGAACCACCGACTCGCTGCAGGCACTGTTTAGTCAGGGACGGCTGCAGCAGTTTGGAGCATGGCTTTTTTGACAGCTCCACACTTTTAAAGTAGAACTACTTGAAACTAAAACCTTCAAGTGAAGTAATGTCTCAGCCTGTTGCGATGCCTGTGGGGACACAGATGTATAAAAGGCCGCTTTTTGCTCTTTATTGAGGTTTACGACCATACCACCCTGAAAACGTCCGATCTTGTCTGATCTCAGAAGCTAAAAAGGGTGGGGCCTGGTTAGTACTTGGATGGGAGACTGCCTGGGAATACCAGGTGCTGTAACCTTTTTCACTTCTCTCTCTAACCCGCCTGAATCAGCCAGGTTTGGCCACAAACAGCCACATTTTGATGTGAGCAACGCTTATGTGCTTGCCCAAAAAGAGCATGCAAGCATCCTCTTCATGTGGTCACGATGGCACAGTCTCCCCTGGAGGTGTTCTGATAAGGGTGATTTGGATTGTCTCTGTAATTGGTTTCTGTCATGTATGAATTGAGCAGTGGTCATAGTATAGTAGATGTCATTCACAACTCAGTAATAAACATGTATAAAAATCTGATCTTGCATAAAACGTCCATATAGTAGTCCCATATTGTTGATCTGGCTGGTTTTCTCCAAGCAAGACTGGCTAGCCAGTTAGTGGGTTAGCTCAGAGGCAACAGGAGCTCTCCTACCACTTTCTAGTGGGAGCACAAACAGCCACTTGCATGTTTATATCAGTCTTCATGATTGAACCACCAATGCCTGGAAACTGCTCAGTACTCAATTTACTTGCTCAGTAAATATTTACTTGATCAGGGTCACCTCGCCTCCAACAGTAGCTCACTTACCACTTTATGGTGAGACCACTGTGAAAACTGTCATAGTTTGGCGAATTATGCCGCAACTGAGCCAAAGTCAGCTGCATTAACTTGCTTATGTTTAAGCACCTTTGTCAAAAAACAAACATTTCTACACACTTGCATGTTTATATCAATTGGCATGACTCATGGTTGCTTTTGGACAGAGTGCTTGACATGAGTACTTTGACTTGTTTGCAGAGTACATGACTTGTTTGCCATCAACTTTGTGATGCCAGCAAGGCTCATGTGCTTGCCCAGAAAAAAAAAAACTGGTTCTGTGCCCCCGCTATTGCAGGGAGAACATACTGGAATACTACAACAGGTTGTCCTGCCTGTGCGACGACTTCCTGTGGTCTAAGGCACACCTGTGCAATAATCATCCTTTCTAATGAGCATCTTTTTATGCCACACCTGTGAGGTGGGTTGGATTATCTGGGCAAAGGAGAAGTGTTCAATGTCACGGATTAAGTCAGATTTGTGAACAATATTTGAGAGAAATCTTTTAGATTTTTAAGTTTTTGTCAATAAAAATGGGAGTAAAAACAAAAGTGTCACATTTATTTGTTGTTCAATGTAAGTTACACACTTACCTAGTATGCAGAGCATCACTGCCATATGAGGTGGGGAAAAACAATGTGGACACCTATGAAGTTCTATGTGGTTCTCAAATAGTGGGGTGGGAGGCTCCGTCAAGGGGGAGTGCGTTCGACCTCAGGGAACATGCTTTCTTTTTTTAATAAAAAGTACAATTGCACCTCCACTCCTTAGGGGGGCGGTAGCGCTCACATTGGCAGAGTGTGCACAGGGAGCATTCACTCGGTGGTGTAGGTGTAGAAAAAGAAGTTTAGACACAAAGTGTAGCGGACCCTCAATTGATGCCATGAAAAAGTATTTAACGGGGATGAGGCAGAGTAAGATAAGGAGACAAACAAAAGTCTCCCAAAGCTAAGACGAGGAGGGGGCCAGCCAAAAATAATTGAGTAGCACTGAGTTTGATGTACATTTGGGGAGGCAACAGTCCCAAAATGTACAGGGCAGGGCACTTACTGTGAACAAAATAAAACCCTGATCACCTGTAAAGGATACACAAAGCAATCTATGGAAAGTACACAGCCAGGGTGGACAGCTTCTTGGCCACTAGTTTAATCTATACATCACTGTTTACTGGTACTTTTGCTCAGTAACTCATGGTCTTAACAATGTCATCATATTCCAGAGCAACATCATTAGCAGAAGCTTATAATGGAAGAAAAAAAGAACAGTAGAAGTGGTAAAACATACACTGCAAACCTACAATTTGCATCTGTAGTTTTTTATTGTTTTTTTTTTTTTTTTTTATTGTTGCTGAAAATTGTTGAGCAGAGCTAACAAAAAATGTGTGCATTTTATTCTCAAGCTGGTCACATATAGGAATCACATAGCAATAAATATACCTAATATACATCTGTAACATCATGGTGAACACAATGAAGGACACAATGGCCAGGATGTTCACTGTTGCCCTATTGCTCAGTCTGTCAGTCCAAAGCCTTTAATTTCTATTCCAATAAATTTACCTATGTTTTATGAAGACCCTAATCTATGCAGATATCCGTTGTAATCAAGCACATGGTAATTTCATGATTAGCCTCTTTAAACTGCAAGAAATGTGTGAGCTAGTCACATGTTATTATATCACAGGTACTATATTACAGATTGAATTTTATGAAAAAGTCAACGTGTGCATGTATGTCTTTCCAATATATTTCTCTTTTCAGTGTTCACAGTGGAACTTTCAGAGTTGATTTTGAATAAAAATCTACTCATATAAAACAATTACGTTTTAATCGTCTGCAAGATTGGAGGCACAGCTGAAAGGTAAAGTAGTGTTTTTATTTCCGAAGCTGGCTGCTTTTCCTTTTTTTGTTTCTTTTGACATGCTTCATTGGGTGATTGATCAGAGGAGTGTGGGTTGTTTCAAAAATGTTACCAGCAATTTTCAAATACGTATACAGTCCCTTTCAAAAGTACCAAAATGTGGCAAAATATAAAAAAGTTCAAGCAGGCTAAATACTTTTGAAAGGCACTGTACAGTATTTCATCAGAGAAAAAAAAACATGTTTTCTGTCTCACGAAAAAGAGCGTCTGGGATATTATTTTTGATTCATTCGTATCTTAAAGGTTTAGCTGAGAAAACACAGGGAACATAGAAGACAAAGCACAAGACATAGGAAGAGGCTATTTGGTGTTTTAAAAAACACTTTTTTGTTGTCTTTCCGTAACCATCTTTGGGAATTATGCATTATATATTACTGCTATTAGGCTGGAGAACAAGAACTGTACTTTTATATGCTTTTTTAATGTACCACATGAACTTTACTGCTGGACATGAAATAACCTATCCATAACTACATTATGGTAAGATTGATCACGTTGCTCTTATTGATTAGATGCTATGTCTCTATTTATTAATCATTCATCCTTTTATTATTATTTTTTTATTTATGTCAAATGTACTCTGCAATATGATGGTGTTGGTTTTTGTTTTTGTCCTAAACAATGACAATAAAGTATATCTATCTTTATAAACTGTGGTGCACATGGAGCACCTTAAGTAACAAAGAGCTAAGTGGAGAGTGTTTTGTGTCAATAAGGAACATACACACACACACACACACACACACACACACACACACACACACACAGCAGTCAGGTGCCGGGCAAGATAACTAACAACTATGCTGTATTGCTGCATCGCTGCCAGCAATCACTAATCAGCCACAGCCTGCATAAGAAGTCACTCACTCGGACCAAAGAAATGAAGGTAGAGATATCCCTTGTGGTGCTTGGATTGCTCTGGCACCAAAAGAGGCCCTGAGGCCTGCCCCTATAGGACTTAAGCGGCTTTGGCTTCTAAACTGACGAATTCGGTTTTGTGTAAGTAGACGAGCCCGCATGAGTGATTGATGAGTGCAAGCGAGTATTGCAGCTGTGGATGAATTGGACTCCTCTCCCTTGCCTGAATTGTGCCCCACGGCTTTGTGTTTCCACCTGAGAACAAATCGATACAGATTTCAGAATGAAAACATGGACCTCTTCATCGCATGTTCAAATCAACATCATTTGATATATATATAATAGAATATTTATATTATATCAATATATTTATATTATATTTCCAATACACCAATACTACTACTACTACTACTACTACTGTGACTATTAATATTAATATTCCCATCTCAACATCCCATCCTTCTTGCTGTGAGGCAACAAAACTATCCACTATGCCACCCTTGATTTAACTCAACACATTTAAAATTACTGGTAATAGAATTAAAAAAATATATATATATATTAACACTTCAAATCATTGTAAACTTAATAGTAATAGTATTTATGACACTTTTATTCACCCATGGAGTGAATAAAGGAAAGAAGAGAAACACAGCAAGAGATACACAAAATGAAGAGAGGAAGAAATTTATATGAAGCTGCTTCTTCTGCTGAGGCTTCTGCTGTATGAGTCACTGTCAGCCCACCACTGATGGAAAATCCTGTTTGATGAAGCGCCACTGCCTCCCTAATCCATGCCCTTTGGCAATGGAGGTCAGTGGAATCCAAATGGTATAAAAAAAGAAACAAAGGCTGCTTTTCTTCTGCATAGTCAATAAACTGAAACTCAATTTGGCCTACTTAACTGATATCCTGGGCAGAAAGCCCTTCATTAGTTTTTATAATGTTAGTAATTCAAAGCTGAGCATACATTTTTTGTTCTGGCATTATTACCCTAAAAGGAGCTTTCCTCAGCACAGCCAGGATTATACCAGGAACTGCAGAACAACACCTTGTATTATAAGGTCTTAATGGGACACACACAGATGCCAAACTGAAAAACTGTGCCTAAATGAACTAAAACATGTGGTAGCTTCTTCAGATTTACTCAAAGTGGGGACAACTAGATTGTGAGATGTGATAGAAAGATTTATTGTCACATGGGATGGTGTGTTTTGTAATGGGGGGATGGTGTTACTATATAGCCTATAGAGACATATATAGATTTTGACCTGGTCTTGCCTTTCTGTTACAAGTTTCTGGTAACAAAAATCCGTCTACAACAAGGCAGAATTATAGAACTCTAGTTTAAATTATAGATTTATATAAGTTTCAAAGAGTGTATTACTTTACTGCAATTATTTAAGAACAAAATATTTACAAATATTAGAAAGAGCGAGAGAGAAATAGACAACAAAGCTACCAGTTATATTCATTTGCAGCGTTTATCAGAGTTGCAAACTCTGCAGAGTTTTCATGTCAGCGGGTGCTACACATTTATTAGGGATGTATGCAAAATATAAAAGAGATGGACCTTTGTGAAAGTTCATTCAGGAAGACAGTACCGTTACTACTGCTTTACCTCCCACGCATGGCATTCATCATAATGGTCATTCTCAGGATGTCAAGTGTCAAACAGCTGATCACATCTTCTGGTCTTACTAAACAATGGCATAGCGACACATCCTCCCTTTCAGCCTAACATTTTAGAGCTGCCTACCTAAAAAAAATTCTCTCCTCCTTGCTCTAGTGCTCATCGAGCAGTCCGCGCATCCCTCCACCTCCCCATCACCGCCTGCAAGCCATCCATCGCTTCACAGTGCTTCAGCTCGGCTTTCCATTTCCCTGACAGCAGCGGCAGTCGGTTACCACCACCGGTGTTCAGACAGGGGGATCTGATCTATGCAGAGCTACAAGGATGAAGCTCCTTTCAGTCCTGGGCATCTTCATCATCCAAGCTCCAAAGACTATTATCTCTCAATTCAATTCTGTAACATCATTTTCATTCATGTCTCCCCTGATTGAAATATCTTTTTCACATTCCCACATGAGACCTCCCTGTGACTCTCCCTGCCCATAAACTGCTCAGTTGGTGACCCTGACACCTACTGGTGAGATAATATTTGCTGTCTGACAATGACAATTGCAGTGAAACAATAGTGTAATAAATAACTTGAATGAACACTTCTTTTTCATAAATACTTATATTGGAATTTGGATTTTTGGGGAAATTTTTGGGGGACAACTAGAATAATAAAACAAACAATCAAACCAAAACCAAGCCAAAAACTGAACAAAATGAAACCAAAAAAAGCCCTGTAAAAGCTACAAGCAGTAGTAGTAGTAGTTAGAACTTCTCCTTCCAAAAAAGACATACAAACACCATTTTTGTTGACAGGCTCACCAGCTTTGGGCCTCTAATTGTTGACACTGAGAAAATTATAGAAAATCGACAGCTAAATCCTTTAAAATATGTCAGTAACCCTTTTAAAAAAGAATTGTCTCATCCTTAAGATCAATAGTAATTTTGCTGAGCTGATGTTCCTAAAGATTAGTCAATAAATGTTTTGGACTACAGGACATGTCAGTTTCTGATGGACAGAGCATGTGTGTGTGTGTGTGTGTGTGTGTGTGTGTGAGGGATAAGATGATGTGTTTGTCCTCTGAAGGGTCATAAAGTTAACGGCCATGACCGACATCATAAAGACCGATCACAGGCAGGAAGTCAGACTTCCCGGGGGTTCCAACACACACACACACACGGAGAGAGACATAGAAATGCACATATCTACCTCACACACTGCAGATCAATCCATCACAGTAGCGCTACGTTGTACTGCATGAATGAAATGCAGCAGGTAACTACCGCCACTCTAATAGACTGTTACCCTGGAAATAACCCTAAGCTTAACCCTGGAAAATAGGATATTAGGGTATTGGAGCATTTTGAAAAAGGCAGAGCACTTATTTAATTTTGTCTGAGTAAAACTAATATCCCATTTAAAAGGCAGCACTGACAATGAAAAAGCCTTCATGGAAAAGTGCAGTGGCTACGGTAAAGCTCTTTTTAATAACACTATACATTTTAATTAGTATAACATGCTTTTGTGTTTATTCTTTCTGTCTTTCTGTGACAGAATCTGCCTAAAAATAACACATTTTTATTTTATTATTTTATTTTTGTGTGGAATGCTTATACAAATTTTCAACAACAGTCCTGCCTATAGGGCGACACGGTGGTGCGGTGGGTAGCACTGTTGCCTCACAGCAAGAAGGTCGCAGGTTCAAGACCCGCCTTGGGCCTGGGTCTGGGGCCTTTCTGTGTGGAGTTTGCATGTTCTCCCCGTGTCTGCGTGGGTTTTCACCGGGTACTCCGGTTTCCTCCCACAATACAAAACATGCTCAGGTTAATTGGTAAACTCTAAATTGCCCATAGGTGTGAGTGTGAGAGTGAATGGTGTGTGAATGGTGTGTGTGCCCCACGATTGGCTGGCGACCATCTGGGGTGTATCCCTGCCTCTCGCCTTAACGCGCTGGGATAGGCTCCAGCAGACCCCTGCGACCCCGAAAGGGAATAAGCGGGATAGACAATGGATGGATGGATGGAGTCCTGCCTATATCTATGCGTATTTAGATTATCATGTGTCATTTTTGCTGCAGGTTACATTCACTTTTTATCAAAATGGTTTAGACACAAAAAAACCTCAATGGGTCATAGCTCAGGTTAAAACTGTGAAATGCTGCTTAAAAAATATCCCGAAATTATGGTAAATATGTTTCAAGTGATGGTAAACAATATGTGTTCAATATAATAAAATGACTAACATGAAAATGAAAAATGGTTAAAATTTTGCAATTGATGTGATGATCTTTGGTGAGCGTTCATAACCAAACGTATCCTGCTGCATGTTTGAAAAAAGTATCAACCCCTCCACCCAAACCTACTTTCTAATAAACTAAAATAACCTTATAAAATATAAGTTTATAATGTTTACTTTATATTGATGTCATCTGGAATTGCAGGCTGTCAAATTGGCATCTGCATTGCACAACATTTGAAAACATAAAATCCTGTTATTTGTATGCAGACTGAAGAGACCTTCTTGGACACATACTGTAGTACACCCCCTTTCCCACTCTTTTCTCACTTACTCAACTGTCAGGAAACTTTTACATTTTGCTTTATGTGTCTGCACCAGTGTTCAAAACATTCAAAACAGCGTGGCAAAATATGGACCTGAAAATTTTACCTACTTGGCTAAATTCTTTTACCGTTCAGTTGAATATTTCTATAAAGAATTATAACTTTTTTACACACAAAATTTCTGAACTGAAAATTAGGACATTCGGGTTGTACATCAGTAATGTCAGACCATAATGCAGGACAGTGTATTTTATTGTCCATTTTGTGTTTTGTGTATTCAGATGCCAAGTTGGGTATAGGCATGACACCCAGATCTAAGGTTAAAAGATAGACAGCATCAAGGTTCATGTCTTTAGTGGGTTGGCTTTTACGTAACAAAATGTATGTAGGAGAGATTGGCTGGACAGCGAAGATTTGGAATTCAGCCCTCAGAGATACTCTCAGAGAGAGAGAGAGTCCTGAATGGTAGATACCATACCATTGTAGCTACCAGCTTAGACCAACATCAGAAAGAAGGAGGTTGAGATGTATCAAGGGCTGAGCATGTGGCAGGTTAAGGCCAGTGGTAGTGAGGGCACTCTGGACAGTTATTTTTTAGTTTGGTTGGATCACATCCTAAAAACAGCCTGAGATTAGAAGCAGATGAGATTCTGGCTGCGGTAAAGGTAGTTCCAACACATGTTTCATTTATTTGGCAAAGTTCTCTTTGACAAAGAAGCATATGTTCTATCAGCACTAGACATCCCTATGTTTGTTGTTTGTATGTATGTTCCCTATGTCCCTATGTTTGAAATTATGTCTCCTCATACAGTGCTGGGAATAATCATGTTGCTGACGTGTTTGGAGGGATGGGGATTTTATATTGTGGCTCCCATGCATTAGTCATAGAGCTGCACACTGCTTCTGTTAGTGCTGGTCATCTTCTAACTCTGGCTCTTTTCCACCCTTCATATAATCCAGATGAAATCAATATAAAGTAAATGTTATAAACTTATATTTTATGAGGTTATTTAAGTTTATTAGAAAGTTAGTTTGGGTGAAGGGCTTGATGTATTCTGTTTGATACTCTTAACATTGCAGGATCCAAACACTACCAGGTGACTTCTGAACCCACAAATGCGAAGTCGTCTCTTTGCTCTGAAACTTGTGTTTTCTGTTTGTGAAGACACAGATTGACACAAAAAGGCTCAGACAGCGAGAGGGAGTGATGGGTGTGAAAGGCTCTTAAAAGATTCTGTATAAATGAGATGCAGATGAAAACTGAAAGAGGGAAACTCTGCGGGCTACAGCAACAATACATGAAGGCACACATTAAGACACACATAAAGATGCACACACATCTCTCACCCACCGACTTAAACCTCAGCAGGTAATGAAGATTGAAGCGGCCTCTCATCAATATGAAGACAGCATGGATGCAAACCCAAAACTGTGTGCATATCTGTGTATGTGTGTGTGTGTGTAAGTCTGCGGTTTCCTGTTTTCAAGCTGAGTAGATATAAGAAAATGTTTGTTTTTTTCACTTTACAACTTCTCTGCTTCAGCGGTTACAGCAACAACTTAATCTCCACACAGCAAAGACAGATTTGCAGAAGGATGAGAGACACACACTATGCAGGTTATTTGTAAGGATGTGTGCATGTATCCCCCTTTTTTTTTACTGAGCTCAGTCTCTCATATAGCACTGTTCATTTCCCTGTTCGCTCCTGCAGAATAGTAAAAGCAAGATAGTTGTCCTCATGTCTCCCTTTTTGCTTTACACAAAGGCAAGGTGTATGGAACAGCAAGCCCAGAAAGTTCAACGTTCATGTCCATGCATTTTTTTCATTCTCACTCAGCCATCACTGACATGATCTCGTGGATGGATTATTCATAGCTGCTTGGCTATAGACAGCTCTGAATGAGCTGAAGCTGAATGAATGTTTTTCCCATCCATCCATCCATCCATTGTCTTCCGCTTATCCGGGGCCGGGTCGCGGGGGCAGCAGTCTAAGCAGGGACTCCCAGACTTCCCTCACCCCGGACACGTCCTCCAGCTCCTCCGGTGGGACCCCAAGGCGTTCCCAGGCCAGCCGAGAGACATAGTCCCTCCAGCGTGTCCTGGGTCTTCCCCAGGGCCTCCTCCCGGTGGGACATGCCCAGAACACCTCCCTAGGGAGGCGTCCAGGAGGCATCCTGAGCAGATGCCCGAGCCACCTCAGCTGGTTCCTCTCAATGTGTAGGAGCAGCGGCTCTACTCCGAGCTCCTCCCGTGTGACCGAGCTCCTCACCCTATCCCTAAGGGTGCGCCCGGCCACTCTGCGGAGGAAGCCCATTTCAGCCACTTGTATACGCGATCTTGTCCTTTGGGTCATTACCCAAAGCTCATGACCATAGGTGAGGGTAGGAACGTAGATTGACCGGTAAATCGAGAGCTTCGCCTTCCGGCTCAGCTCCTTCTTCACCACAACGGACCGATACAGCGACCGCATCACTGCAGACGCTGCACCGATCCGCCTGTCAATCTCACGCTCCATCCTTCCCTCACTCGTGAACAAGACCCCGAGATACTTGAACTCCTCCACTTGGGGCAGAGACTCACCACCCACCCGGAGAGAGCAAACCACCTTTTTCCGGTCGAGAACCATGGCCTCGGATTTGGAGGAGCTGATTCTCATCCCAGCCGCTTCACACTCGGCTGCAAACCGCCCCAGTGCCTGCTGCAGGTCCTGGCTCGAAGAAGCCATCAGGACAACATCATCTGCAAACAGCAGAGATGAAATCCTGTGGTTCCCAAACCAGGCCCCCTCCGGCCCCTGGCTGCGCCTAGAAATTCTGTCCATAAATATAATGAACAGAACCGGCGACAAAGGGCAGCCCTGGCGGAGTCCAACATGCACTGGGAACAGGTCTGACTTACTGCCGGCAATGCGAACACAGCTCCTGCTCCGGTCATACAGGGACCGGACAGCCCTTAGCAAAGAGCCCCGGACCCCATACTCCCAGAGCACCCCCCAAAGGACACCACGAGGTACACGGTCGAATGCCTTCTCCAGATCCACAAAACACATGTGGACTGGTTGGGCATACTCCCATGAGCCCTCGAGGACCCGATGGAGAGTATAGAGCTGGTCCAGTGTTCCACGACCGGGACGAAAACCACACTGCTCCTCCTGAATCCGAGGTTCGACTATCGGTCGGATTCTCCTCTCCAGCACCCTGGAATAGACCTTACCGGGAAGGCTGAGGAGTGTGATTCCCCTGTGATTGGAACACACCCTCCGGTCCCCCTTCTTATACAGAGGGACCACCACCCCGGTCTGCCACTCCACAGGTACTGTCCCCGACCGCCACGCGATGTTGCAGAGACGTGTCAGCCAAGACAGTCCCACAACATCCAGAGACTTGAGGTACTCAGGACGGATCTCATCCACCCCCGGAGCCTTGCCACCGAGGAGCTTGCCAACCACCTCAGTGACTTCAGCCAGGGTGATGGACGAGTCCGCCCCTGGGTCCCCAGTCTCTGCTTCCTCCTCGGAGGACGTGACAGTGGGATTGAGGAGATCCTCAAAGTACTCCTTCCACCGCCCGACAACATCCCCAGTCGAGGTCAGCAGCTCTCCACCCGCACTGTAAACAGTGTTGGTGAAGCACTGCTTTCCCCTCCTGAGGCGCCGGACGGTTTGCCAGAATCTCCTTGAGGCCGTCCGATAGTCCTCCTCCATGGCCTCCCCGAACTCCTCCCAAACCCGAGTTTTTGCCTCTGCGACCGCCCGAGCCGCGGCACGCTTGGCCCGCCGGTACTCATCAGCTGCCTCAGGAGTCCCACGAGCCAACAAGGCTCGATAGGACTCCTTCTTCAGCTTGACGGCATCCCTTACTTCCGGTGTCCACCACCGGGTTCGGGGATTGCCGCCGCGACAAGCACCACGGACCTTACGACCACAGCTACGAGCAGCCGCATCAACAATAGAGGTGGAGAACATGGCCCACTCGGAGTCCATGTCTCCAACCTCCCCCGGGATCAGGGAGAAACTCTCCCGGAGGTGGGAGTTGAAGACCCCCCTGACAGAGGGCTCCGCCAGACGTTCCCAGCAGACCCTCACAATACGCTTGGGCCTGCCAGGTCCGTCCGGCTTCCTCCTCCGCCAGCGGATCCAACTCACCACCAGGTGGTGATCAGTTGACAGCTCAGCCCCTCTCTTCACCCGAGTGTCCAAGACACGCGGTCGGAGGTCAGATGACACGATGACAAAGTCGATCATCGACCTCCGGCCTAGAGTGTCCTGGTGCCATGTGCACCGATGGACACCCTTGTGCTCGAACATGGTGTTCGTTATGGACAAGCTGTGACTAGCACAGAAGTCCAATAACAAAACACCGCTCGGGTTCAGATCGGGGAGGCCGTTCCTCCCAATCACGCCCCTCCAAGTGTCACTGTCGTTACCCACATGGGCGTTGAAATCCCCCAGGAGAACAACGGAGTCCCCGGATGGCGCACTATCTAGTACCCCTCCTAGGGACTCCAAGAAGGCCGGGTACTCTGCACTGCTGTTTGGCCCGTAGGCCGACACAACAGTGAGAGACCTGTCCCCGACCCGAAGGCGCAGGGACGCGACCCCCTCGTTCACCGGAGTGAACCCCAACACGCAGCGGCTGAGCTGTGGGGCAATGAGCAAGCCCACACCAGCTCGCCGCCGCTCCCCGCGGGCAACGCCAGAGAAATAGAGAGTCCAACCCCTCTCAAGAAGATGGGTTCCAGAGCCCAAGCTGTGCGTGGAGGTGAGGCCGACTATATCTAGCCGGTAACGCTCCACCTCCCGCATAAGCTCAGGCTCCTTCCCCCCCAGCGAGGTGACATTCCATGTCCCCAGAGCTAGTCTCCATGTCCGGAGATCCGGTCGCCGAGGTCCCCGCCTTCGACTGCCACCCGAATCTCTCCGCACCCGCCCCCCATGGCTCCTCCCGCAGGTGGTGGGTCCACGGGAGGACGGCCCCACGTCGTTTCTTCGGGCTGGGCCCGACCGGGCCCCGTGGGAAAAGGCCCGGCCACCAGGCGCTCGCTGCCGAGCACCCACCCCAGGCCTAGCTCCAGGGTGGGGCCCCGGTAACGCCAGTCCGGGCGACGTAACTGGCCTTGTTCTTGTCTTCTTCATCATGTGGGGCTTCTGAACCGCTCTTAGTCAGACCCGTCTCCCAGGACCTGTTTGCCATGGGTGACCCTACCAGGGGCATAGAGCCCCCGACAACATAGCTCCCAGGATCATTCGGGTGCTCAAACCCCTCCACCACGTTAAGGTGGCGGTTCGGGGAGGGGAATGTTTTTCCCAACAAATAATAAAATTAACAACATAACTTGACCGAGATGTCACAAATACATTAAACTATTAAATAATTGAATCCTCAATCTATAAAAGACATTGAGAACCTTTAACCTTAACTCCAACATTGTATCATGGCATACCCGTATGATATGGAGGGCATCTCCATATCATAATTGTATAATAGTTCTTTACTTTCTCCAGTCATGCCTCCATTATCAAAAGTTTTCAGAAGCATATTTAATGAAGGTATATCTACTACACAAGTTTCAATATGTAACAAAAGTGCTCTTTTTTATTGCCATCATTATTGTTATTTTCCTTTTAATATGTGGGAACTACAATACAAAGCATGGTCACGATAGCTAACCAAAATATGTACCTGGAACACTAACTCAGATTTAGCTGGGTTGCGATGTCATTCTCAGCTCCAGCTTCTGACTTCCATGGTTAATGAAATGCAGTATAAAACTGGTGATAGCTCCTCTCTGTGGAAGCTCTGCCCTTTGCCTTTGCCAAGTCGCTCATTGAGATGTTATATTTTAAAATTGACTTTGTTTTAACCTTTGGAGACATTTTTTAATTGTATTAATCAGTGTTACATTCAGGGCACAGCAGTATAATATAGACTCTATATTATACAGCAGTGCCGTGAATTTTCTGGGTTGCATGAGGTAGCAGTGACTTGGAGCCAGATGGGGGTGGTTTAGAGACTATATTTGTTGAGATAAAGAACATAAAACAATAAATATTATAGGTTTAGGAATTAAGCATCATTAACCCAGCTGTACCCCCCCCCCCCCCCCCTGTCACTTTCAGGAAGAGATTTTATGGAAAGCGCACAGCAGGGAGGGAACTAACGTTAGCTTGCCAAATTCCAATGAAATAGGCCAGCATGTTGGCTTTTGACTTCTTAAGAAAAGGAATAATTCAACATTTTTAAAATTCATTCACCATCATGATTCCTATAGTGATAGCAATAGCAATAGCAATTATCAAGGAAGTTAATCAGGAAGACCAGACCATTGTTACTGCTCAGCTCCCATGCATGGGTACTCAACATAATGGTCTTTTGTGGCATGTCAAGTGTCAAACAGCTAGTCACATCTGCCAATGGTGTCGCGAAAAATGCCCCACATCAGCCTATTGTTTCAGAACCGCTTGTTTAAAAAAAATCCCCCCCCACACTCTAGAAGCCATTCAGCTACTCTTGCATCCATCCACCTCTCCATCATAATCAGTTCACAGTGCTTCAGCTCGGCTCCTCATTAACAGCAGCGTCAGTCAGCTACCGCCACCAGTATCCGGATGGGGAGGGCATCTGTCTGCAGAGCTGCATGGATGAAGTCCCTTTTCAGTCCCAGAAGCCCCTACGTCTACGTAAGTGCCAAACACTTTTAATTCACATTCAATTTTGCAATAAATCATCAACATTTTCATTCATGATTGAAATAACAGTTAAAAGTAATTACAATGTAAAATGAATACAAAATATATCAGGATTCAGAGTTGAGCGAACTAAAAAGCAAAACTCAAAAGATTTAGTTTACTTGCTCAACCTTAAATTTTAATGAGGCAGTGAAACTTTGAGTTGACCCAACTTTTTTTTTTTTTTTTTTTTTTGCAGTGTATTTCAGTCAAGCTCCTTAATATTATGTTTGTGACTGTAGCTTCAGGTAAGAGAATCTTCTCCAAACCAACACTTTGCTGTTGTCTCAATCAAGCACATATTCAGGAAATCACTAGACATGAAAGAAACGATAGCAGGATTTGCTGAACCAAGGCTCGCAAAGATGTCATAGTCTAAAGTGTGCCTCGATGAAAGATGAAGATAGAGGCACAAAAAAAGACTGAGAATAGGAAGATTGACGCACACAGGATGGGAAAACAAGCAAAGCGAGAGAGGAGAAATGAAGACAAAACAGGAGATATGAAAATAAGCTCTGAGAGAAGCGATTGGAAAAATGGGGAGATATAGGAGATATGAAGAGAGCAGAAGATAAGTACAAAGGCAGAAGAGAGGAAAAGAAACAAAGTGACACTGAAAAGCAAGAGAATATACGAAATTATGTCAAGAAGATTATGCTTTGTGCATACTTCTCAGGGTTTTCTAGTTTCAATCAGTGCTTTAAATATGTACCATACATAAAAACAGCATTATGTGTTTATTTTTCTGTTTTGTCTCACCCTTTTTTTATTATACACAAGTATAGAAAAGTGCAAAAGGATGGAAATAGCGGTCATTCAGCTTTGACAGTAAGTGGCTTTAGAAGTTTGGAGTTTTGTCTCTCTCTCCATGAGTGTCTTCCAGTAAAGCCTGCTCCTTTGTTGCTCATCAGATAATACAGTAGTGTATTGTTGCCCGATGCGCCTCCAACACTATATTAATGTTAATAGGGAAAGTTACTCAACTTACAATATATATATATATATTGTATGTATATATATATATATATATATATATATATATATATATATATATATATATATATATATATATATATATATATATTGACTGTCAAATATCTCAAGAAGCTTTCATCAGGTCATTGGCAGGTGTGATTGTGGAGACTGGATAAGCAGTTCTCTACCTTGTTGTGATCAGCAACTCCCAGGGACCCAGCAATCTGTCCACTCCGAACTGGCATGTATTCAGTATGGATACGTCCTCAGGCGACGCTGCCAGCAGCAGTTCCTTCTGGCCATTATGATTGGGCACTGCACAAGTGCACAACTACAGCAAATCTGAATCACAGATAGTCTCAATGATTAAACATTTCCTGTTTGCCCTGTAGAGACACTAATCAATCACATTTGATAGATACATGTTAACAAAAGTCTTATTCTGATGATTATAGCCCTAGATTAAAAATTAATAGATACTGGATTGCCATTGGGCATCCTCATCCAGAGAAAGTTAGTCACCAGTGAGTGTGTGTGTGTGTGTGTGTGTGTGTGTGTGTGTGTGTGTGTGTGTGTGTGTGTGTGTGTGTGTGTGTGTGTGTGTGTTTCCATTTGAGTTATGACAAAATGGTGTAACATTTGTAGTATCTGTGTTAGTCAGGTAGCATGCTGGGATGCTGCTTGCTTCTGCTCAGAGCCTATTATCTGTTATATAATTCTCAATACTTATACTTATTATGAATTTATAGTATAAAATAATAAGGCTAAAAATGGTAGAACAGAAGGCAAACTTTGACACTTGTACAAAAGAGGATGTATGCACTTCATATGCAGCTGTGACAATATAATAAGATTATGTGGCTAAATTTGATTCGGTGGATTATATCACTGATTCCAAATACAGTAATAAAGCACAAATTGGACCTACAAGGTTTCTGCAGCATGTCAAAGAAACACTCAAAGCTTAGAAAGAAATGAGTAGGATGAAGGGTGGATAAATGTGAGGGGGAAAGGGAGGACTAAGGCCAGATATTTTTGCTATCAGCCCACAGCTAAAAACTCTTATCCGTCTCTCTTCAGAGGGGGCTATTTTTTACCTTCCCCCTTAATCCCTTGCTCTTTGATGAGGGGGGATAGAGATGCAAGATTTTTTCTTGGCATTCTTTTTAGGAGGCGGCACAAGGAAGAAATAGCGCTCGTTAGGAAGGTCCAACCTCATTACCATAGATGTAACTCATACGCAGCGACACACACACAGGGCACACAATCACACCAGTGCATATGCACAAATGCACAAAAAATTCTTAACTTTATATTCCTTTTTGTGTCTGTGTGTGTGTGTGTGTGTCTTTGATCAAGTCAAGCAGAGTTACCACTAAGCTTGCTCCTGTCTGTCACAGTGGCTAATCACAGGCTTAATAGTGCAAGTACCCCCCCAAGTTAAATTTTATAAAAGTAGCACACATACATTATGGATTGTGCAAATCAGTAATATGTAGTTGGATTCATGAAGCTTAGAGTTGTAACAGAAGCCTGCTTAGTGGTTTACATTATGTGAATTTCAGAATGCTTGCAGAATGTGCATTCGCAGAATTTTTTATATGGGGAAAGCAAATGAGTGATTGACGGTAGCAGGAAGCAATCTTACAGACTTGGAGCCTGATCTACTAAAGGTCTGCATGTGTAAACACATGCAAACAAATTTACATACAGAATCACTCACAGGGCATGCTTGGGATTGCATCTTTTAAATATACAAAATATAATATAATATAATCATATATAAAATATAGTATCCAGTTAAAACTTTTGCTTCAATGAATATACTAACGGGTGAAGAGAGGGGCTGAGCTGTCAACTGATCACCACCTGGTGGTGAGTTGGATCCGCTGGCGGAGGAGGAAGCCGGACGGACCTGGCAGGCCCAAGCGTATTGTGAGGGTCTGCTGGGAACGTCTGGCGGAGCCCTCTGTCAGGGGGGTCTTCAACTCCCACCTCCGGGAGAGTTTCTCCCTGATCCCGGGGGAGGTTGGAGACATGGACTCCGAGTGGGCCATGTTCTCCACCTCTATTGTTGATGCGGCTGCTCGTAGCTGTGGTCGTAAGGTCCGTGGTGCTTGTCGCGGCGGCAATCCCCGAACCCGGTGGTGGACACCGGAAGTAAGGGATGCCGTCAAGCTGAAGAAGGAGTCCTATCGAGCCTTGTTGGCTCGTGGGACTCCTGAGGCAGCTGATGAGTACCGGCGGGCCAAGCGTGCCGCGGCTCGGGCGGTCGCAGAGGCAAAAACTCGGGTTTGGGAGGAGTTCGGGGAGGCCATGGAGGAGGACTATCGGACGGCCTCAAGGAGATTCTGGCAAACCGTCCGGCGCCTCAGGAGGGGAAAGCAGTGCTTCACCAACACTGTTTACAGTGCGGGTGGAGAGCTGCTGACCTCGACTGGGGATGTTGTCGGGCGGTGGAAGGAGTACTTTGAGGATCTCCTCAATCCCACTGTCACGTCCTCCGAGGAGGAAGCAGAGACTGGGGACCCAGGGGCGGACTCGTCCATCACCCTGGCTGAAGTCACTGAGGTGGTTGGCAAGCTCCTCGGTGGCAAGGCTCCGGGGGTGGATGAGATCCGTCCTGAGTACCTCAAGTCTCTGGATGTTGTGGGACTGTCTTGGCTGACACGTCTCTGCAACATCGCGTGGCGGTCGGGGACAGTACCTGTGGAGTGGCAGACCGGGGTGGTGGTCCCTCTGTATAAGAAGGGGGACCGGAGGGTGTGTTCCAATCACAGGGGAATCACACTCCTCAGCCTTCCCGGTAAGGTCTATTCCAGGGTGCTGGAGAGGAGAATCCGACCGATAGTCGAACCTCGGATTCAGGAGGAGCAGTGTGGTTTTCGTCCCGGTCGTGGAACACTGGACCAGCTCTATACTCTCCATCGGGTCCTCGAGGGCTCATGGGAGTATGCCCAACCAGTCCACATGTGTTTTGTGGATCTGGAGAAGGCATTCGACCGTGTACCTCGTGGTGTCCTTTGGGGGGTGCTCTGGGAGTATGGGGTCCGGGGCTCTTTGCTAAGGGCTGTCCGGTCCCTGTATGACCGGAGCAGGAGCTGTGTTCGCATTGCCGGCAGTAAGTCAGACCTGTTCCCAGTGCATGTTGGACTCCGCCAGGGCTGCCCTTTGTCACCGGTTCTGTTCATTATATTTATGGACAGAATTTCTAGGCGCAGCCAGGGGCCGGAGGGGGCCTGGTTTGGGAACCACAGGATTTCATCTCTGCTGTTTGCAGATGATGTTGTCCTGATGGCTTCTTCGAGCCAGGACCTGCAGCAGGCACTGGGGCGGTTTGCAGCCGAGTGTGAAGCGGCTGGGATGAGAATCAGCTCCTCCAAATCCGAGGCCATGGTTCTCGACCGGAAAAAGGTGGTTTGCTCTCTCCGGGTGGGTGGTGAGTCTCTGCCCCAAGTGGAGGAGTTCAAGTATCTCGGGGTCTTGTTCACGAGTGAGGGAAGGATGGAGCGTGAGATTGACAGGCGGATCGGTGCAGCGTCTGCAGTGATGCGGTCGCTGTATCGGTCCGTTGTGGTGAAGAAGGAGCTGAGCCGGAAGGCGAAGCTCTCGATTTACCGGTCAATCTACGTTCCTACCCTCACCTATGGTCATGAGCTTTGGGTAATGACCGAAAGGACAAGATCGCGTATACAAGTGGCTGAAATGGGCTTCCTCCGCAGAGTGGCCGGGCGCACCCTTAGGGATAGGGTGAGGAGCTCGGTCACACGGGAGGAGCTCGGAGTAGAGCCGCTGCTCCTACACATTGAGAGGAACCAGCTGAGGTGGCTCGGGCATCTGCTCAGGATGCCTCCTGGACGCCTCCCTAGGGAGGTGTTCTGGGCATGTCCCACCGGGAGGAGGCCCCGGGGAAGACCCAGGACACGCTGGAGGGACTATGTCTCTCGGCTGGCCTGGGAACGCCTTGGGGTCCCACCGGAGGAGCTGGAGGACGTGTCCGGGGTGAGGGAAGTCTGGGAGTCCCTGCTTAGACTGCTGCCCCCGCGACCCGGCCCCGGATAAAGCGGAAGACAATGGATGGATGGATGGATGGATGAATATACTAGAGGGAACATTAGCACACTATTTGTCAAAATACTGGGAGGAGAAAATGTAAAAAAGATTAGTGTGGAACACGCATTATGAGTTACAAAGTGAAGAGAGAAGATGAGAATGCCTGTGCATAATGTGTATAATCGATGTACACAGCAGGAAAGTCAGTAAATCAGTCAGCATTGAGCTGCAACTATTTTTTCAAAGTAGCATACAAGGTCAAATACATTATAGTTATTGTTGAAGTAGCATTGATCTGATATATAATTATCAAGGCTTTAACAGACCATTTTTATTTATTTATTTATTTATTTATTTATTTATTTATTTATTTATTTATTTATTTATTTATTTATTTATTTATTTATTTATTTATTTATTTATTTATTTATTTATTTATTTATTTATCATATATATCATATCATCATTTCATGCTTGTAAAATGTAACTCTTGTCTTGGTAAAAACCAGTAGAACATGCAAAACTCTTAGAAGCTGATGTCTGCAACATTTGCACCTGGTTTCTTTTATGCAATTATTCCTAGTAAGTGTTGCCTGTCTATGTTGCATTTTGTTGGAATGCCCCACAGACCATAAGTAACGACTAATCTAATACTTAGTTTAAACTAATCTACTGCACAAAAAGTCTGACATTTTTTGTATAAATTAATAGAGAGGGCACTGAAACTACTCACCAAAGAAACTTTATTTCCCCACCAGCTTTAGCTGTTGGCCTAGTCTAAAATTATTGCTAATATTTCATTACAGTTAAAACACTGTAACAATGCTAGCATGCTACTATGCTAACTATGCATATGGTAACATTAATATATCATATTAAATTTATGCAGAGCATAAGCATGTTAACATGTTAAGATGCTAAGCATTTTTTAATGCCAAGTATATTCGTTGCTATCTTTGCATCAACCCAAACATTTTTTTCCTCATATTTCACAACTTCATCACTAACTACAACTTCACTAATCACTAATTCAAGTTAACAGTTTATAAATGGCTCAACACCATCATCATTTTCTTTTCTTCTAAGCTCAGTAGACATTAATAAACACACCTCTCCTTGACTCCTGAAAACAGCAGTCAAGTGCCCATATGAACACTGAAAGAGGTTCTCCATTGTATTCATTACTCTTGTTATCTATCTCTGGATATTAAACATCTGCTAAATGTGCTTTCATGTTAAAAATGCATCTAAAGCTTTATCTCTAATGCATATATTAGATTTTCCCAAGCTTAGCATGATATGAGAAAAGCAAACATGCTTTATAAGACATTGTGGTGAAGAAGTAAACCACTGACAGTGCTTTAACATTATTGCTGCCTTGGTAACAGAGGCTAAGTGGCGCGCCATGTGTGGATTTTAATGATGTCTGCAAATAGTCCAAAAAGGGGCTGAGACATAGAGCCATGGCTGAAACACTAGTCAAAATACAAGACTGAGTGGCAGTGTGTATATGCATATGTCTAATAAGTTTTTTCCCCTATGTCTATGATCTGGTGTGAGGAGATCATAAACAATAATCTATAACAAATCCAAGTATTGGGTCAATTGCGCTAATAAGGTCCACAGTTTCAGAATAAGGCAGGACACACATTAATTGACATTGTACTCAAGTGGTGCAAGTTCACAAACACAATTGGAAGTAATCACAGCTACAAATAATAATTAGCAGTCAGTAAGAATTACTTTTTCTTTAGTAAATCAGCCATTATATATTTAAAAAAAAGTGATGGTAACCAGAAATTCTATGTTGAGTCTATATTTCCTTTTTTAAGTTCGCACAAAAATAGTCATAGTAACGAATATCGCCACCAAAAGACTAACACCACATGATTCCTGACTGAGCCGGTCGATTTGATATATTTGGTATAAAGAGTAACAACCTCAATCAATTTCTGCAAGTACATATTAAATTCTGGTGATATATTGTTAATCATGACAATAAAATACTATTATAGGAGAGTATGTGTCGTTTTGTTACTTTAAGTACACATTAGTTCTGTACTTTTCCTAAATTACAAGTTTGAATTACTATTTTTTAATTGTGGCCTTGCTATTTTTACTTAACCTATCAGTTGATCTTTATCCGTCATATGTGAACGACAGTAAAATATAATAAATAATATCAAAAAAATCTAAATAAACAGATTTCAGTTACAAACATTACTCAAGGAGTTGAGGTAATAATGGTGTTAACTACAATAACTTTTAATTGATCTAAAACTGCAGGTAAATTAAGTTGACATTCATTTATAATCTGTCACAAATTATTGTAGGTTATCATTTTTTTTATAGCTACAACATGAACAAAAACAAAAAATAGGTGAAAACAGGTATCAGACCCTTGCACCAGAACATTCAAAATGTCTTTAAACATTGATATAAGATACAATTCTAATGATCTAGTTTAGTTTAGTCCAGTTCAGTCTGGGTGGTTGGGGTCCACTATGGGCCTGATGTCAATAAGTTGCTCATTCTAGTTTGTGTAACAGTATTTTTTTTGGGTTGTGCTAGCTTTAGTCCTGCTCCTAATCTGAGAGCAGTCTGCTGAGGTTAAACCTTCCAGGAGCCAGAGGCCCCCCCAGCACAGCTCTCAGGGTCCTAGAATCACTCAAGCTTCTCCACCACGTCAAGGTCACAGCACAGGGAGAAGAAAAATACAAGAAAGAGACCGGAAAGTCTTATATGTGACATCAGCACTGGGAAGTTCTAATGTCACTTATGCAACTCCCTGGTCTGTAGTCTTTCTGATTACATATTTAAGTCATACACCTAAACAGTTTAAACAGCATATGTCATTTATAACACATGTATACCAGGATTTAAAGTTAAGTTGTTCATTTACAGCTGAGCAGCAACAACTTGAAGCTGAGCTCCAAAAAATTTGGACATTCTGGATCATGACTATAGACCAGTGGTTCCCATTTCGGCCGGCAGGCCGGATACGGCCTGCCTCTACATTTGGTCCGGCCCCCTGAACAATTCCAGAGAGCGTTTTTATTTTTTTTTCAGACACAGCTGAGTTTCTGCAGCCATAAAGCAGGTGGCCAGAGTTGGAGGAAAGACTCAAACAGTGGATCACCGAGCAAATAACGAGTGGGAGAAGCATTTTAAAGGTCACCATTCATTTAAAAGCAGTAAAGCTAGCGGAAGAAGTGAAAAAATTTTTTTAAATGTTAAATTTAAGCTGAGCTCCAAGAAAATTTTGACATTCTGGATCATGACTATAGGTGCTTCAAGGTTCATGTTGAGTTAAAGATTGCATCAAATGAGCCAGGATAAATTCATGGCCTTCCTCTAGTTGGAAAAGGACAGAAATAACGTACAGAAGTACAGATTTCAGAAACTCTAAAATACACATGAGGATAAATCCACAGCTGATCTCTAGTGGAAAGAGATAAATGTCTCACAGAAGAAAGAATTTCAGAAACTTCAAATTTCACCTTTAGAGTTAAAGATTACTCATAAAATGAGACAAGATGAGCTAACCACTGACCTCCAGGAAGAGAAGAACACATATGCCTTAAAGAACAAAGAATTTCAAAAGCTTCAATTTTTACATGAAGAGTTAAAGATTGCTCTATAAATCGAGCCATGAAATTATTTACCATTGACCTCCAGGATGGAGAGAGACACAAACGTCTTACAAAAAGTTTCAGAAGCTTACATTTTTATATGTGTCTTTTGAACTTTTCGTATAAAAATGTTGGCTTCTGAAACTCTTTGTAAGATGTTGGTGTGTCTCTCCGTCTGGAGGTCAATGGGGAAAAGTTCATGGCTCGTTTATAGAGCAATCTTGAACTTTTCTCATCTTAAAAAGACTTTGGAAGCTTACATTTTTATATGTGTCTCTCTCCATCTGGAGATCAATGGGGAAATATTCGTGGCTCGTTTATAGAGCAATCTTGAACATTTCACATAAAAATGTAAGCTTCTAAAACTCTTTTTAAGATGTTTGTGTCTCTCTCCGTCTGGAGGCAAATGGTGACATAATCGTGGCTCGTTTATAGAGCAATCTTGAACTTTTCATATAAAAATGTAAACTTCTGAAGCCTTTTTAAGACGTTTGTATCTCTCTCCATCCTGGAGGTCAATGGTGAATAATTTCGCAGCTCGATTTATAGAGCAATCTTTAACACTGTGTAAAAATTGAGGCTTTTGAAATTCTTTGTTCTTTAAGGCATATGTGTTCCTCTCTTCCTGGAGGTCAGTGGTGAACTCATCTTGTCTCATTTTATGAGCAATTTTTAACTCTAAATGTGAAACTTGAAGTTTCTGAAATTCTTTCTTCTGTGAGACATTTATCTCTTTCCACAAGAGGTCAGCTGTGGATTTATCTTCATGTGTATTTTAGAGGTTCTGAAACACGTACTTCTGTATGTTGTTTCTCTCCTTCTCCAGCTAGAGGAAGGCCATGAATTTATCCTGGCTCAATTGATGCAATCTTTTACTCATCGTGAACCTTGAAGCATCTATAGTCATGATCCAGAATGTCTAAATTTTCTTGGAGCTCAGCTTAAATCCTGCTAGAAATGTGTTATGGATGACATATGCTGTTTAAAACTGTTTAAGAGTATGACTAAAAATATGTATCAGAAAGAAGTTATTTCCTATCCAACACCATAGAGATTTTTTCATACCAGAAATGTAACCTTGTTGGATTCATCTCCACCTTCTCTTTTTGTCTCTCTTTTTGTTGTTTTGCAAATAACAGATCAACTCTATTACTCGTCGGTGTGCTACAGCTTGCTGAGTGGTGCCCTTATATAGGCTGAGATTCTTTGACTTCAATCTGACATCACAGGTCATCACATGAGATTTGAGGTCTCAGGCAAAAAGAGCAATTCTGACAATGTAGTGATGCTGAATTGTAGCTGTTTACTTTTGAATCTCTCTTTGCTGGAGCTGGGAGAGATGGGAAGAGCAGGAGCGCGAAGCTGCGCTTGAAGGGTTATAGCACGAAAACCGTACCACTCTCAGCTTTCTTACTTACATTGGAGTGATCAGGAGGGTTGTGCCGACCTTTTGGTGTAAAAATAATAAATGTGCGGTGAAAACTGTGGCCGTGGCCGTGAGTTCGAAATTTTTTTTTCAAAGGAATTGTTTGTGCTTTTACACTCTACCAATGACATCACAACTCTGGACTCCCCATCCAGAATGCATTGCGCCAAAATCCCACACAAAAATGGCAACTATGTTGCCATAGTAACGAATATCGCCACCAATAAACATACCGCACGATTCCCGATCGAGCCAGTCAATTTGATTAACTATTGTGGGGGTTTGCCCTTTCCCCTAGGAGAGCCAAACTTTTGAGGGAAGAATAAAGATAGATAGATAGATAGATAGATGGATAGATAGATAGATAGATAGATAGATAGATAGATAGATAGATAGATAGATAGATAGATAGATAGATAGGTAGGTAGGTAGGTAGGTAGGTAGGTAGATAGATAGATAGATAGATAGATAGATAGATAGATAGATAGATAGATAGATAGATAGATAGATAGATAGATAGATAGATAGATAGATAGATATGAAAATTATTGTGCTTCAGCCTGAACACCCCAGAAACTCTATATCCGGTGATATAGCTATTTTGGGTGCCATCTTCTTGGCTCGTAGCATCATTGTAAGAAATATGGGAGTTATCTTTGTTCAAGATACTTTGTTCAAGATGAAATTAAACAAATGTATAAGACTCCCATCTTTCACTTATGCAGCACTTCCAAAGATCAAGCTCATCCATGCATTTGTTACTTTCAGGATGGATTACTCCAATTCTTTATTGCCAGGCTGCTAAAGGGATCACATATTACCCTCTCTGCACTGGCTTACTGTTAAATCAAGAATTAAATTGAAAATCCTTCCCCTTACCTACAAACCCCTAATGGTCAGGCTCCATCCTACCTTAAGGATCTCATAGTGTCATATCACCCATTGTGAACACTGAACTCTAATGCAGGCTTATTAGAGGTTACCAGACTTTCTAAATTGAAATGGAAGGTGGGGCCTTTAACTACCAGGCTCCTCTCCTGTGGACTCGTCTTTCTGTTTTAGTCTGGGGGAAAGACACCCTTTCTATATTTAAGAACAGGTTAAGGACTTTCGGGCTGGCCCTGCCTCTCCTACAATATTGTTATGCTGTGATATTTTAAGACTGCCAGGACCTCGTTAAACATTTAGCTTCTTTCTAAGCTTATAGATGAAAGAAAGAAAGATAAGCTTAGAAAGAAGCTAAGTATTTAATGATGTACAATTTTTAAATATATTTTGTTCCTAGAGTCCTGCCTTGTGTTTTCTCATTTACAGACTATGCTGCAGTGCAGCCACTGCAAGAAGCATTCAAAATTATGGGGTCATCTCCTATAGATTATGGGGAAAAGTTATGCATGTATTTATTTCTTCTGGTCACTGTAACTTTATTCTTTAGCCAATAACAAAGCTGTATAAAATGTATGTAATTTCGAGCTTCAGCTCTATTACACCCATATTAGTAGGTTGCTATATCCATGTTGTGCCACGTTATACACAATACACCCAATACACTTTAGGCAGATGTGTATGAATCATTTTATATGAAATATATAGATGTGGGCATGAAAATATTTCTCTTTATGGGCATGATTTATGTTTTAGTTCATGAGCATTTTGTCACTGGCATTCTGTTACTAATGGAGGGACAACGCAACAGTTACTGTAAAACTAATAACACCTATTTATGTGTTGTTTTGCAGCCCATTATGATGATTTGTGTTTTTCTGCAGACCAGGTTAAACTACATAATGATGATGTCCATTCCTGGCTAAAGAAAGGAGTGGTTATCACACTATTCATGATGACTGTGGTGTAAAAGCGAGGATAATTTGTCCACAGAGCTTTACAGATATAATAAAAAGACTGCCACACCAAAATGAATGGGATAACACTGTAGTCATATCTCTCCATCTATTAGACTAGACTGACATAAAGGAAATAAAATAAACAACTGTAGGAGAAGTCATGAAAAACATTTTGTAAATCTTTGCAAAACAATTGCATACATAGGCTGTTATCAATTAAGTGACTAAGTGATTAGGTGAAATTTGACAGACACCTGTCAGAACTTCTCAAGAACACATAGAGACCTTCATTTTGAAGAAAGCTACAGGAATTTAAGGTTGTAGTGGTAGTTTTTTAACCAATGCCTCCACAGAGACCAGAGCCTAAATCTAGCCCGACCTAGGAGGTGGAGTTCCAATGTGAATGCCTCGACCTTCCATACTATCAAACTGCTCAATCAGCAGTGTAAATCACCCCGTGAACAGGCACAAGAATGGCAGTGGTGGGATTTAAACCCACGCCTCTGAGAGACTGGAGCTTTAATCCCGCGCCTTCGACCACTCGGCCACACTACCAGCCTTTGAAAGGGTGTTCACCGCTTCTGTGAAGTTTTTATCAAATATTTACAGGTAAAAAACACAAAGCCCATCCATTGACCTCTGGGTTATGGGCCCAGCATGCTTCCACTTCACCACTCCTTCTCAATTTAAGGTTTTGAACTTCCATACTATACTATCAGACTGCTCATTCAACCGTGAACTTTGTCAACCACTTCCCGTACAAGCACCAGAATGGCAGTCATATTGTTTTGTTTATAAAGATCAATAAGTCTGCTGCTGATTGTTTTTACATTGTAATTGTACCACAGTACAACACTGTAACTATGCAACTGTGGAACAATGCAGCAATACAACTGTACAACTCATTCTTCTGATTTATTGTCTATTTCTAGGATCATATTATGAAATAGTATTGATTGTGTCATTGCTAGATTGTATACTGTAAAACTGGATTGGGTGTTGACCTAATACATTCAATTTGAGTGAAGTCTCCCTCATGCCAACACAATACCTAATTGAGTTTTTAATTTGCCCCACTCATATTGACTCCTGTGAGATATCTTACTGTTGGTTTGGGAAAAAATTAACTCTTTAAAAATAATCTAAAAGAGTAGATAATATTAAAGATAAGTTGTTCTCATTTGAATTATATGCAATTGATTTGGGATTTTTCAAAAGCAAAATCTATAATGCCTTGACTTATTGTGGTCAAAGTGGGTATATTGTGAAATTCTGTCATAAGGATTCAAACACTTGGCTTTCATCTAGCCTCTTGAGTTATCAGGCTTATTTCTGTGGCATGGCATTGTGGCATTCACCAAGAAAAATGAACAGTTAATAATTTGTATCTGGTTCTCAGTCACCAGCAGATGCTAGTGGGCTGGTTTTCAAGTGCAGTATAAAACAAACAGAAAACCTGAAATGGATAGTTGAATCATCTTTGTCTGTCCATGTACGTGACTGGTTTAATTAAACAATTAGAGACGAAATGTCTAACTGGCAGCAGTGGTATTACAAAACATGAAGAGTGCATCAAGCCTTGCTGAATGGATAAATGTATAATTAGTGGATCATTATGATCTGCAAACCTTTATGTTCTAAAATTTTTCTTCTACTGCACAGCAATTTTGCATTTGTTTGAAATCTTGGATAGGATGTTTTTTAGTGATATAAAAGCCAAAAATGGCTAAATCTCGTGACCTCTGGGCTTTGGGCCCAGTACTGTTATGCTGCACCACTCTGTGCGTTGATAATATCTGAACTTACACCCACAAACCAATTTCCTATTTGTAAACATCTAATTTAATTTAATAGACTTGAACACAATGCCACTTTTTATATGGTAATGTTTTAGCATCGGTATACCTAAGTGAAAGAAACAATGGATTACATTTTAATAATCAATGTCCATTTTTAGGTGCCACAATCAGCCAGTTCACTAAGTTGTTACTAATGTAATGTATCTCTAATGTATCTATGTAGACAGTGGAGAACGTGTACATCACCAATGAACATTACCATCATACTATATTCCAGCGTTATTGAGGGCTAAATTGACCGGAGCAGCAGTTTCAAAGTTGTAGTTCCAGTTATGTAGTTCCTAGAAAAATTCTGGTATTTCAATAGTGCCTCAGGGCATTTATGTAAATTCTGTCTTTGGGAGCTCATTTATAACACCCACTTGCGAAACTTCCCCTGTATGTCACACATACCGTATGCATAATATCTGCGGGATTGTCCTCTGCAGCACAACAAGTTCTATTATGGTATGGTTTTGCTTTAGCAAGCATGTTTTAACATTTCAATTCATCTCAAAGCATTCAGTCAGTATCCTGCCACAGCATGATGCTGATTAGATGACAAGATTTTGGCAGCTATATTATTATTGACAAATAATTTCTGGTCCTGCCAGCACTATTAATATTGTTTGCTAAGGTTTTTTTTAAATTTCCACTGTCAGGGTGTGTAGCTCCATGTTAAAATTATAAAAAAAAAAAAAAATTGGGGGTGATATTTATGTGAATAAGACAAAAAACAGCCTTATATACTGATTTAGGGGTACAGGCTGTTTTTCCATGCTAATTTCTACCCTCTCATTAATATATAGTGGGGTGACCCTAATATCTTACATAGTAATCCGATTCATGTCATAAAAATACAGGTCTCCATCAGTAATTTTTGCATGTTAGTTTGTAGCACAGAAACCTACATCTGTAAGTCTAAAATATGTGCATTTTGGCTGAATTAGGTCTATAACCCCTTCTGATGACTCAACAAAATATTACAAATAAAACTTAAACCTGGTGTGACGGTTTCATGGTTGAACCAGTTAATCTAAGAGTTAACTGAGTTAGGAGTTTACCATATAGAGTTGTAAAGCTCTACTGTCGGGCCAAGCAACATTTCTTTTGATCCCTCTTAGATCAAATGTGTCTTAAAATAAGAAATTAATGACTTGCAGTTTTAAGCAGTCAACTGACAGCAGCATGTGAGACTCCAGAAAAAATATTGACCAGCAAATATTGACCGACACATTAAATGTCAATGTTGTCCTCTGTAGACTGGTTTGGGACAGAAGAGATTGTGGCTAACCGATTAACAGCTGTAGAAATACTAAACAGTCACAATGATCCTGAGGTCATTGTCAACAGTATTGATTAGTGTGTGAGTTGTGTAAATTTACTACTTCACTTTTATACAATCATATCCCCTATTCTGCTATGCTGCACTGCCTGCTCTGACCATCGAAAGGCATAATCGGCCTGACAAGGTGTTCATATGTTCATTTTCGGTTTGGTTAAGGGTTTTGTGGTTAGTGTGAAGTTTTTCCCAAAAAATTTCAAAGATAGGGCCTAAGTAATCAGGAAAAAAAAGGAAAAAAGCATCTTGCAGAGACAAAACCAAGCCATAATGTGTCATGGTCTACAGCCTTTTAAATCTCTATGTAATGTTAGCCTTTGTTTACCATAACTTCTTTTTCACCAACGGCTACCCCTATGTAATAGTGTGCAGCATAGTGAAATATAAAGAAGGATGCTGAGAAACAAGGTAATACTTTCTTCCAGGAGAACATAACAGCTACTTGCACATTCTGGATTAGATTAGAATAAAAGGTTTGAATTTCAAGTAAATTTAATAACTTTTATTAATTAGTATGTTGAAAGTTTTAACATGCATCTGCAGTGGTTTAGGATGGCAGGCTGAAGATAAAGGTTGCAAGTGGAAATCCTCAAATGCTGTAATTGGTTCCAAGAGTAACCGGTTGTTATTACTATGACGATGTTTGGATTCATGGAGAATTGCTGCTGAGAATCAGAGACCTTACAGAGCCAGTGGCTCACTACGTGCTTGTGTGTTAGTGTGTGTGATAGGTGATGTGGTCCCCATGGTAACAATGTGAAGAGGTGGTTCAGTTTGCCACCTGACTGTGTTGACGCAAGCCATCTGATACCATAATACAAGAAGAGCAAGTGTTTGACAAAGAGGAGGGAATGATTATGCAGTGTGACCACATAAAATAATTAGATAAAAAGAGAGTGATCTGTTTCAAATTGAATCAAGGCAAGTGGACTCATAATTCTCTTGTAAGATGATTCGCCTCTCATTCTGGGTGGTTTATCTGTTTATAGGAATCTGTCTGTCTAATCTGCACTAGTCTGACAAACAAATTGTAAATGGAGTGCACTTTTACCTGACATTGTCAGAATGGAACACTTTACAATTCCCCCTCTAATGCACCCATTCACACACAAACTTATAGCAGTAGTAGACATTTTCTACCCCCTTAGCCACAGCCACCCAATGTGCATTGGAGTGGAGTGAGATCCAGTTATGTAACCTCTATGAGTGTGTTTGCCAAAAGTATTTCCGAAAGTACTGGTTTCACTTGACCATTGTTGGTATCTTATGTAAATGACAGTCCTTAGGGTCCTATAACACCTGGAGAACATGCAAGGAACAGTCTCTCCACTTTTACAGAGATGGCTTCTTTTATTCCCCTTTTAAACCAAGGTGGTTTAAACGGGGAGTAAATAAGCCATCCTTGGGACGTTGTCTTCAAAGTATGTGTGCTTCTTCCTTTAGATGGGTTTAAGCAGCTGACACTGAGAATGAGTTTGCCCTTCTGGGCCTCGCATTTGGTTGTTTAGTTTCAACAATCTATATGTATAAGTCCTTGTATTCCTTTATATGTCCTTTATATGTGCCAGAGTCTGAGACCCAGAGAGTGCTATTTGATTTGAAAAATACAAGGATTTGATGTTTGTTACAAAATTCTCCTGAGTTCCACTGAAAGTGCCAACATGTATGGATCGACGATATTTTTGCATTTGTCTTACATTTCCTCAGTATCCTCTATGTTAGTACTCTTTCTGGAGCCTGTTTTTGTCAAACATCCAACTCAGATAGCCACAGGTTTTCAGGGCTCCCTTTATATTGATCAATTAAATATAATTCATTTCATTAATTGGTAGGTTGAGTGAAAAACACTAAGCAAACGTAAGCAGGAAAAATATATAATATGTTTTGCTCTTGTGGATATTATTAATGTGACTTAGGGAAAAGTGAGTGGGCAAGCAATAAGGTGTCATCCACTGACCTTGCTGAATAGCAAGAAGAGATGAAGCAACATTGGTATTACGGCACTGAGTGCCACAGGGGCAATCATTTATTATTTGTGTGTGTGTGAGTGTGTGTGTGTGTGTGTGTGTGTGTGTGTGTGTGTGTGTGTGTGCATACGTGTGCACCTCTCAGTTGTATATAACATCAGCAGGAAGTTTCAACATAGAGAGATGGAGCTGAGAACAGACAATAGTAACTGCACACAAATTCACAGATTCTGTCACTAATGAAACTATTATAAATAAATATGTTTAAAATAACTTGCAGCCCTGGAGCTAAAACAGACTGTTTCGCTTAAGAACATACTGTATGTGCTGGGCAGGTGTAATAGAGATTAATCTTATATATCACCATATCCATCTGTTACCTCCACACATGCTGTAGTGTATGCTGTGATTTATATTGTGTGCCATCTTGCATGTAAGATTTGAATACACATCATATGATGTGTTTTGTATCAGTGGGGCCTCAGGGTGCTCCCATTTCCATTTCTATCCTCTTACTTCGGAAATATCATTCCACGTTTATTTGATAGGGAAGAAGCTGTAATGCAGGAATGGAGTTCATACTTTAATCTTATAGTTGTAGTTATGTCTTGATTATATTTTTTAAATTTAAACTTTTTCACATACTGAAAGCATTTTCGTAAGTACAACGAAATGACGAATAAAAAGAGTTTTGAATCTAATATCATTAAAAGACACTGATGTTTTGAAGTTGCTGCAATGCTCAGGATGAGGTGAACATTATAAGTTAAATAGACCAGTTATAACCCAGAGCTTTGCCTCCCTGCTCCATGTAGCAGTAATGCAGCTTGACAGTCTGCATTATTGCCAACATCTCACCAATTTCTCTCTGTTAATCTAACACCCAGTCGGACTCTCATAAAAAAGATACTTGAACTTTTTTACTTGGGTGATCAACTCTATTCCATTCCAAGTGGAAACATACTATTTTCTCAGACTATGTGATGTGATGAATATTGATGTTCTGCCTTCATAGTTTTAACCTGTTATAGTCCAGTAAGAACTGGACTTTATTTTGAAAAATGGTTTATGCTTGTAGCAACTGTAGCTGCCAGTAGTCACAAAGATGGTCGGTCTCAGGCTCACAGAAGCAGTGACTTTTAAGTTCATCATATAGGACTTTATACAAATGTTAATGTATATATGTTAAGTTTAGGAAGAAATATTTAATTCAAGTAATTAACACAAGGGGCTAATGTGTCTTTACTGTTTATTAGTGACGCTCCAGTCCTGGCTCAAGCATGTAGTATCATATCTAAATTTTTGGTTTACTGTTAAACTTTGATAATGTACAAGAAGTATTTAATGCACAGGGGGGGAAAGTACACTTGGAGAATTCAGAAACATTGTTATATCTTAAGGAAAATAGTTTAAATCAATTAAAGAGACCCCTGGAATACATAACTCCAGTGCATGCGAGATGATACCCAAGGTCTAAAAGCGGGGAATTGAGCAATGCCCAGGTAAAGTCCATATGAGATTTTGGCCTTGACTCAAGTTGTAACACCTGAACAGAAGAGAAGGTCTAGCAGCTGCTCTGACTATTATTTGCTAGTATATTGTTTCTAATATACTAAGAGAAGAATGTGATATAGAAGAAAAGTCTCACTCTTGTCCCAGTTACTCCACACTTGGCTGCAATTCAATCCAGAGTTCTGTGATGTCAACAGAAAGCAAAAAGCAGAAATGTAATCCTCGGTCAGCAAACTGACTCCCACTACACAGGAATTCTGCTGTGTCCTAGGCCAGCTTTCTTTACTATAGCTTATTTTGAAAAACAGGGGGGAAAGGCAATCAAAGCCCCTTAGTATTGACACATAATGGTGTCAGAAGCCTGTACAAAAACTGACTGATTGCTTCACACACACACACACACACACAAAGACAGAGTCATATATGCCACACAGAAAGAGGGTGTGTATTCAGACATACAGCCCACCTTTAAAAGCCAAAGGAATCCATTTGCCAACCGTGATGAAGACATATTTCAAGTGAAGCACTATGAGCTCAGAGGATGTATAAACACAAACACATACACATGCACACAGAGATAAACAGGGGAACACATGTTTAATTCAGAGCTTGAACTGACTAGGACTTATCTGGTTC
This sequence comes from Eupleurogrammus muticus, assembly GCA_036785175.1. Classification (NCBI taxonomy): domain Eukaryota; kingdom Metazoa; phylum Chordata; class Actinopteri; order Scombriformes; family Trichiuridae; genus Eupleurogrammus; species Eupleurogrammus muticus. The sequence continues at coordinate 12,783,340 of JAYKQN010000004.1, read as the reverse complement.
GTGGGGCAGTGAAGATAACACACACACACGCACGCACACAGACACACATGCACAGACACAAACACTCTCTCTAACACACCTTTAAAGACTGAGGCACCAAAGAAAAGGCACAAAGACATCCACCAAGGTAAATTAGCAAATATGCACATGAAAACATTTTGAATCAGACAACCTGCACACAGTGAGTGAACAGAGCTGAGCTCTTTCTATACTCAGAAAGCCAGGATAAAACAGCTTAGAAACAAATGGAAAACATAAGGTAATGATTTAACTGGCTTTCACTGGAGGGGGAATAGGTTTGATTCTCACTGTCAAAATGCCAGAGTTTTCAATATGACATGGATAAAGATATGAGCCACAGACAGACTTGATAGCTTTTGCTGTTGGCAGCAGGGACATGCACACATAGACGCAGCCTGGTTGCCTTGTTTAGCAGAAAAATTCCCTTCTAGATGAAATTAAACAATTTCAAAAGTACTATTATTGTTAGCATTTCTGCTTCTCTTTTGTATAATTACCATTACAGTAAGGCTCCAGTTCTACCTAAAGGCCTTGTACCAAATGATGATATCATCTTCTTGACAAGACAATTTCAATTTCAGCTTTAGGCTGTCCCTGGCTGTCCTATGGGATGCCCTTGAGGCATATCCATATTTTAAAACATCTGGATATAATAATTATATTATATCTATATGCATCCATTGATCTTGGCATCCTGGAAAATATGGATGTGCATTAGCTAAATGCTATACTACCTAAGTTAAACTATAAAATTTAAGAGAGTTCGGGCTCCACGAACCAAAATATCTAAAGCTCATCAATCATTTGAAAATTGTCTTCAGCTCCTTCAAGAAGATCATTGGCTCATCGGGCAAAAGTCACAATTAATTCCACAATTCTTCAGCTGGGGATGCGACTATTGGTATTGTTCCCAATAGATGACCATAAGCTTCCTGTCCACACTTGGCCTTAGAGAGAGGCTGTGTGATTTGAATGGAGGTTTATGATTGTGGAATTTATAGGGGATGAAAACACCCTATAAATGTCATTTATGGTTGATTGGGTGTCAAAATGCCTGAGCTGAGCTCTGATGGAGAGAATGTGCATTGATAAAATGTGGGAGATCCTATCAGCGTGAGCATGTGTGTCACCCTCACCTCTCCAGTGCTCGTGTTGTAGGTAGTATTCATCACCTTCATCACCTCAAACTGTGGAGGAAATGGAACCTGCTGCCTGAGTTTCCTCATTGATTTACAGTTTGGACCAAGTGCCAAAGATACAGACTGCAGGGCAGACTAAGGAAAAGTACATTCATCAGCACTTCCACAGCCAGGAGAAAAAAGCCATTGGCTTCTGTTGGCACAATACGACACGGACAGAGATAGAGTGCAAAAAACACTTAATACAATACAGAATCATTTAAAGTAATCAGAATATAATGCACCCAATTGGCAGGGACTTGAAATACCCAGATTTAATGACTAATTAAACTACCTTTTTTTAATCCAACTTGCTGCAATGCTGTTGCTATGCAGTCTTCCAAATGTATCCTACATACTGTATCAAATAATCCCTACACAAGTTTGAATGAAGATCCATGATTTTTTATTTTCATTTGTTGATGCAGTATCATTGATTACAGAACTCATCAGTGTTATGTCGTTATCCTCAGTATTTTGAGGGTAAGGATTACATTTTAGAAAAGGCTTTTCTCAGTATTCATTGCATTTTTTTAATGTCTGTATAAATTCTCGTTCATCCAGGTCATTGTAGTGTCAAAGGAGTTACTTCTTGTAGCCTGAAGACATTTCACGTCCCATCCAGAAGGTTTTCTCATTTCTGGCCTGATGCTGGAAACAAGGAGTTTATATCTCTGGATCACTGGGTGAAACTATAAACAACACTCTCATAACAATGGTTGCATAAGTCACACTTCAAGGTGTGGAGTGGAGTGAGAGTCATTGTGGTCACATGATCCAGAGAAGGAGTCCTGCTCTGATGGTGAAGAGCAGGTAAACTTCCTGGGATAAGATCTCAAGGCAGGATGGTATGTAGCAGACGGATTATGAGACGCAGCCCACCTCCTCTGTTCAAAGTCGGTCTTTTTAAATGGACATAGATGGCCTTCTTCACTCCTCTCTCAAACCACCTGTCCTCCTTGTCTAAGATGTCTACATCCATGTCTTTAAAGGAGTGTCCCAGTTTCTTTAGATGCAGATCTACTGCTATGTCCTGTCCTGATGTGGTGGCTCTCCTGTGTTGTGTGTTTGCGGAGTGGTTGTTTGGTTTCTCCAATATATAAATTCGGGCATTCTTCACTGCATTGCACAGCATAAACCACATTGTTGCGGTTTTATTCTATGGGGTGGACCAGTCTCTGTCTGAGGGTGTTGCCAGGCTTGAAATAAACAGAGATGTTGTGTTTGCTGAAGATTCTTCTCAATTTTTCAGAGACCAGCTACGTATGGTACTACTACATGTTTCCTTCTGTTGTTTTGCTTTTTGTCAGTCTGTGTTTTGGTTTCCTTCTTTCTTCTATCCGTCTTGGTGAATGCCCAGTTGGGGTAACCACAATTTCTAAGTGCCTGTTTGATGTGTGTGTGTTCCTTCTGATTTGGAAGGGATGCTGTCTGCCCCGTGTTGAAGGGTCCTGATGACCCCCAGTTTGTGTTCCAGTGGGTGATGAGAGTCAAAGAGTAAATATTGGTTGGTGTGTGTGGGTTTCCTGTAGACGAAACACATAAACTCAGTCAACAGCTACATCCAGTTCACCAGGGAGGACTCCAAAGTAGAAAACTGTCTTTTCTGGATTGTGTCAGTCCGTGCCAAAAAAGAAGATGGGAGTCTCAGCACAGAGGTCTACAAGAAATACAGACTGTTCATTTTCATGTATGTAGGTAGAGCTTGGTTTTCATTGGCCAGCACAAGGAGTCACTAAAAACTCCTTTCCTTGTTTGCTTATTTTGTTTTTGCTTTGTTTTGTTTGGGAAAAATGCGTAAGGTAAGAGAATTAGCCTTATGCAGTTTTCCCATGACAGCTACAGTAATATTAAACTGTAGTGCAGTCTATGATTGGAACTAGCTAATTAGCTTCCTGCTGAATTAGCAAATAGGCCACAGAAAACAAACCTTTATTATTAGGAAACTATTGTGAGATTCAGGTCACTGCGTGCATAGTTTGGATGAATAGAAAAGTGCTAAGCTAGGCTATTATCAATAGACTATTTTTCAAAAAAGTGAAAAAATTCATAATGCACATGTTTGAATTAGAACTGTATTGCCAGATTTATATAATGTGCAGTTATATAAATCTGGCAATACAGTTCCATGTTTATATAATGTGCAATTAATCATGGTCAGAATAAGTTATTTTGAGCTTCATTTTAGTGGTAGGTGAATTGATACGTAAATCTTATTTATGTTCTAGAATCATTTGTCATATATAACAACAACAACATTGCGGTAATATGGTATAAACATGTAGGTTATCGTTAACAGGAATACAGCTTTAACTAACTAAAGCTATATAAGTAACTATACTATCAGGATCTTATCTGCATGATACTCAGTTGGTAGGAAGTATTTATTCCTCTACCTGTCATATTCCTATGTGTTATATGGCTGTATAAAGGAGTAAGTTTAGCAGTGCTCACTTAGGCTAGTTAAATTAAGGCTGAATTGGCCTGAAAACAGCCATGCATTCAGCTTGTAGCTTATGTTATTCATCTCAAATTATTTGAATATTGTGCATTTACCTGTTAGATTAAAATATTTGTTTTAAATCTCTTCTAAAAAAAAAGGTCTGGGCTTATCTCCCGGTATCTTGAAATCCTAACAGCTCCCATGGTGTAGAGCATTGCTTCAGGGCACTTGGGCACCAGTTGAAGAACCAGGTGTATTTTCTGATTTTCTTGTCTGGCATTTGAGCCTAATTACTTTACAAAAAACTAATTAGTAGCCATCCAATGCACGAGCATACATGCTCTAAATTTAGATTTACTTTGTCTCTCGTGTACTCCTTTTTTTTTGCTCTACACCTCAATGGTTTCTGGTTACATTTGACACCATTGCTCTCCTGTGGCCACTGCGTGCAACTGCAGCTGGTGAAGTGACAGGCATTTCAATAAACGAGAGAAGCGCTCACATTCCTGTGAGCTTGTATACAGCTGCAGAGAACAAAGCCCATGGATCATCCCCATTTCAATGGGCTCAGGCGAACGAGCTGAACCGACTTGGCGTCAGCCACTCGTGTTATGCTTCCTCTGTTAATTCAAATGGAAGATTTGACACTTCTTTTTCTCCATTTTTGCATTTTTCCCCCACCCCCTTCATTTGCTGTCTTGCAGTCTTCCCTCGTTTTAGAAGGTCTTGTTGTGCACAGACCAAAGAAGCCCCTGTGGATGCCAATACTTTTCAGCAGAATGCTGGATTGCACACATACAGTACACACACAAACACACAGTCACATACACCATTGGCTGTATTATGGCATCTTATTTCTTTGGACTGGTTGAACAGGTACAGTTTGTTCAAATACCTCTGGGGGGAGGGGGCATCCCAATTGATTTTGAAAATCATCTTTTTCTAAAAAATGCACTGAGATGGGAGTGAGCAAGAGAGAAGCGATGGGGAAGATGAAAATAAGGAGAGATGGATGAATGAAAGGAGAGCAAGCTTTGAGAGTCAGGGTTTGGATGCTGAGAGGGTAAAAGAAAAAGGAGAGGAGACAGAGAGAGTCAAGATGATGAATGCAGGACTGTAGGGGTAAAGGGCAGAAGAGATTGGGATAGGGAAAGAATGAAGGAATGTATAATTAACTCTTTTGAATCCTTGAAATGACACATCTTCCTTTCAAAATCTATAAATATACAAATATATTTCACTCTTCCCCATGTCTGTCTTTTTTGGGTTCTCTTCTTCTCGTCCAAAAACATGCTTAGGCTAATTGGAGACTCTAAATTGCCTGTAGGTATGAGTGTATAAGTAAATGGTGTGTGTATCCCTACGATAGATCTGCAACCTATCTGGGATGTATCCCTGCCTTTCACCTGAAATGTGCTGGGATTGGCTCCAGCAGACTCCCGTGAGCCTAGGGAGGAATAAATGCTTCAAGTTTATAAATCATCCAAATCATCAAAAATGTCCTTTCACATGCCAATCGACAAATATCTCAGACTACACCGAGACCTCAACATGAATAAAATCTCCCTAAAAGTCTAAAAGTCTTAGAAATACCTGTGTGAAAGAACATATTGAGCATCTGCAGCATCATTGTTGTCATAGTGACAGTGCGTCACAGACGGCTGGTGTGTTGTTGTTGTTCTTGCCTGACTTTCATTAAATGGCTGCTGCCGCACCGTTCCTCCTGCACTGTATGATTTATGTATCATCCTCCTTTACTGGCACAGTGCAACATGGTAGTGATTCAAAAATGAACGGCCCGCTGCGCATCTCTAATCTACACTGACTTTAACCACTGGATGCTGTGGACCATCATGCAGACCAAACCCTGGGTTGCAGACCTTGTTTTGTCTGCCGAAGGAGATCTTGGTTTGCACTTCATGCAGGAATCTGAAATTTCACCTAGAAGAGCTGCAAATGACACTAAAAGTATCAATTGCTTAGACAACCTGAGTCTTGCCACCATCTGACCTGTTAATGTGCTTTACATTTTGTGCATTGCAATTCAAAAGAAAAGTGAAAAAAAAGGTCCATGGTCCATTTTTGGTATTTTTAGTGTTCACTATAGTTGCATGATATAGAATTTAAAAAATGTGATGCTTTTCTTTAATAATTTTGGGAATGAAATGGAAATACAAAACAGTAAAATTTGCTGTGCTAACCACCCCCAAACTTGTGATCCTAGAATCCCTCATGGTTCCAAAACTTTGCTGGATGAGATAATGATTGCCGGAGAGATCCCCTCTCCCGCGAAGCATATTATCCTGGATTCACAAAAAAGAAGCCTCCAGTTGTCTTGACGTTTCCCCTTCTTTAAATTGAGCTCTGCTGTGATACAGAACTGAATTTCTAACAGAAAACAGTTGGTAAAAGTCAAAAAAACCCTCTTTTCTGCCATTGCAGCCAATCTTTTGGCTCTTGTATGAAGAGCTATCACTGATGTTGCCGGGCAAATACGTAACATAAGAGTATTTTATTTGATCATTCATACCACTATCAAATACAATAAAAATGGATTTCTTGATTTTTTTCACTTAAAAATTAGTATTTCACCTCAGTTTTTACTTAAATAGGACACAAAAGAAAGAAAAAAATAAATCTCGTGTTTTCATATAAATATGCACAAATTTTCATTGTGTAAAGACCATGTTAAAACTGTCTGCAAAATTATAAAACAAAGAACTTTAAGACTTCTTCTGTTGTTTGTCACTTCTTACAAGAAGTTGAGAAGTTGAGCGTTTCACAGTATTATAACCCTACAGGAGTGTTTTCTTGGCTAAGTCAAAATTGTTCCACCAATTAAAAAATCTGTTCTGCAGGTCAACCACTCTAGTTAAAGTCTATAAATTATCCTTTGATAATAATATAGTAAGGCATCAGACCTACACCATTGCCTCTGACCCAAACCAGAGGCTGAACAGTCTGTACAAATTGCTACCTTCAAACCAGAGGTTTGTAAGGTTAGACTGAGACACTTTTTGTGCACCCAAACCTAAATTAACTATTTAACTTAATCCCAGAAGAAATCTGCACTAAAGAAGCCTGCATCGCTCTACAGTGACTAATGTTTTGTCATCTGAGAGTAAATGGTATATCTGTTTTTTATATTGTAATGTTGCATTGTCTGTGTCACTGGCCTGTTTTATGTTTGCCTTCTTCTCTTGTAAATGGAGGAACTGTGATGCAAAACTAATTTCAGACTTGCTCTGACAATAATATAAATATATCTTGTTGTATCGTAAAAGGCTTAGATCTGGCGAGAGATATTGGTTTAATAGTGTGCTATTTTCACTTTGATTACTTGTGCAATGTTAATGGATTAACTGGTCATAAATTATTTTATCCTGATTGCTTTTATTGTGACAGAACATCCAGTTCACATCTGCTGATTCGTTTGAATTGTTACTGTGCAACAGTACAACTGCTGCTGGTCATCATAATAATACAGTGAAATAGTACTGACAGTTGTTATGCTACACTTCATATCGTAAAATGTGTTTTATGATAACTTAATACAGTGAGTTTGTGCAAGTTTTTCTGGTCATTTAACACCCCAGCTGATTAAGTTTTCCTTCCAAGATGTCTCACTGATGCATATATGAGATACAGTGAATTATAATTTCCACATGAAGTCCAAAGCCATGCCTTGACATACATGTCTGGAGCAATGTGCAAAGAGATATTTATTGCCTGCAAAGGCATGTTTGTGAACATCTTCTTCTTCTTTCTCGATGCTACATTTTACTCGCAAACGTTACGCACACACATCACACACAAATTTACCCGCTTGTCCGTGTGCAGCTAATGACCAGTTATTGACATTTATAAGAGAACCACTTTCATGAGACTATCTAAACTGTTTGTTTAGTATTTCCAGATGGTGCCTCATTCATTATTAATACTTAAATAATCTGCATTGAGTAGTATTTTTATTTTTAAAATGTTCCCAAGAAAACCCAAACAATGTATATTATCGCAAGGTAAACTTTAGTGGATATACTTTACCAACAATCATTTGTATTGTGATTGGATATGGCTACCATATATTAAACTATGTCAAACTACTGGAAACTACTTTGCTTGGAAGATCATAACTCAAGATCTTAGGACATCCCAAATCCAAAGTAAATATAAATGTAATTTAACGTTAGGTTGTTGAAAGAAATGCAAGGAGCAAATAATACGTCACAATCATATATTTTAGCCATGTAAAGTTTCAACCTATTACTGGAAAGATTCTCATAGAGAATTGTTAAATATCTTTGGCATTTTTTTGAATGAAAGTTCATTAGTCCTACTCCTTGGAAAATTTTCAGAAAACATTAGGGAAGAATGATGTAGATATATATCAATAATAATAATAGTAGCATTAATTAAAAAAAATATAAGAAATTGATCAAAACATGATAACCAAAGTAATTCCAAATGGAAGGTTCTTGTAAACAAGATGTACAGAATGTAAAAAAATTTACCAATGAGAAATAGCTTTATATAGTTGAAGAAACATTGGGGAAAATTAGTGAGGTTTACCAAACAGTATCTGATTTGTTAAATATGTCTCATTTGTTCTTATACTGGCACTTCTATATTGTGTTTGGTAGTTGTTTTTTTACGTTATAAAATGTTCAAAATTGAAAATTAAAAACAAAATACAGAAATCACAGAAACAGTATATAACAATATGAAACCATGGCTGCACCATAACTCAAAATTGTGAAAACCAAAGTAGCTCTGCACATAATCTGTCCAGCACCAAGTTTCTGTGGCAAACACAGTGGAGCAAATAGGAGGTAAAGAGACAGCTACTTTCCCATGAGTTGGTGGAGACCAAAGCAGAGCTAAGAGGAGAGTGGATACTGGGTTTAAGTTGTGGTTGCCTTGTTTAATTCACAAGATTTGAAAAAATGTGTTTTTCCTCATGTAATCTAAGTAGTTCTGCAATCCAATTTACACCTTGACATTTGCCAGGTGGCCAGACACATGACTCCAAATGAATGCTAATATTGCCCCTCGTCAGCTGAATATATAAATAATCAACTGTTGCCAAAACTATAATCTCCATAAAAACTATATATAGGCTGATGTGTTTTCAGTTGTTCTGCTGTCTGCCCAAGAAGCCAAAAATTAAAATAAAGCTGTTTAAACTGAAACTGTTGTTTTATTGTTTAATTGGGAGTTTAATCAGGTATTCAGGCAGCAAGGCATGGTAACATGTCAGCATAATTAAAGTCTGAGCTCAGGTGTTTGTGCAGACCACTTTGAAGGTTGCAGCATTATGCTCTTTACTCCATATAAAAGAGATGTAAATAATAATAGGAAATAGATTCATCTCACATCCTTTACTCTGAAGAATGAGTGTTAAATTTCTGGCTGAGTAGCAAAAGAGTGTTACAAAAACCTATGTTTCACCTTTGTTCCAACCTACACTAAGATTTTAATAATCTTCTCTGGGCATGTATAGAAAATGCTCCATGTTTAAAATTTGTGATAAATATTTATTATCCAGGAAACCAAGATAAAGTATTTAATGAAGTTAAAAAACTTTAAATCATATGCACTACTTCTTGCCTCACTATTATATCTTATCACTTGATGAACTCAACACATAGGGTACTTTATTCTGGCTAGGGAATTTTAAACAGCAAACTGAAAGAACAAAAAGAAAAACACATTTTGAGTGGAGAGGGACCTCCAGAGAAAAGCTTAGTATATGCCATATGATCATTTTATAACACAATATTATGTCAATGGGAAGAATACTTAGGTATTTTCCTAATTTATTATTTTTTCCTCAATTATACACATTGATATATAGGTTTATTTCATCATCTTGCAGGTATGTCATCCATGTTTTTAGTTTATATACTTTGCATAATGTTTTATTTGGGGTCTTGAACAGATAATAGTTAAATGAAAACCTGAAAAAAATGTTAAAGCTTACAGAGCAATATATGTTTATGGAAACGGTTTTGTACTTGAGTGTTCGTATGTGTGTGAATTAAATGTGTGAGACATTGCTTCATTTAAATAAACCTGCATCTATATTTGAATGCATGTCTTTGCAATCAGTCTGTCATGTTTCTCTCTCCACTGTTATCACTGACAGAAATCAGACAGCAGGATCTGTCCCTCATGACTGTCTGTCTCTCTCTCTGTGATTTTTTAAATATCCCATCATCCTCAGTTCAAATCATTCTGCCTTTGCCCCTTTTTCTTCTTCTGTGTGCGCAGTAAGAATATAAAAAGTATCAAATTAAATTCACCCTGCAAAAACAGATATCGTTCCCCAAGATAAAAACATCTGACTTACAAATGTTCATAGAGACATACATGTTTGTAAAATGCCAAATTATCTCCACAAGTTTCCCAATTTTGAACCATGCTCTACAACTTACTTTGTCTTTCTGCTACAATCCACACCGAGATGCACCGTTCCAAGTTATAGTACAGTAATTTAAAAATTTTCTTTTATTATGTACTGTATAGTTATGGTAATGTGTTGTTTTATGCCCTATATTTGTTTCTGGTAAGTCTTGGGGAAGTGTACTTTGTTACTGCTTTACTTTTAACAATATTATTCCCATCACTGAAGACAACCCATTCTGTTGTTTTCTGGCCTCCTCTACAGTGTTAGTGAAACCTGGCAGATCAAAAATTACAGTACCCTGAAAGGAGGGAGTGACAACATGGAGGCAGTTTCTTCTACTTTCTTCTAATCCTGTTGTGATGTCATATGGAGTACAAAAAAGGTGTTTTTGGACCATAAAACCATGCTGATTAGTTATAAATGGTTAATGAAAATTAAATATTAAACTGGTAATGGAATGCCAAACAGGGCCCCTTTGAAAGTTTGGACACACCAATGATAAACTGGAGATTGTGGCAAAGTGCATGTCATGAGTTGAAGGGAGCGTAGAGATTGGTTTGGAGAAAAAAAAAACATTTTTAGTAATATCAAGATTTGGGGAAAACAAGCAATTGTTTATTTGCAGTCAGCAAAAACCAACAAAGGAAAATAAAAAGATGCAGAAAGTCAACATTGATGGAGCTGCTCTTGAAATCATTTTTTTATGAGGATATGCTTCGTAAGGTAAGTACAATTGGGTTTTTTCGACTGTTGGTTAAATTAAACTTTTCTTGAGCATTTATCACTGTTTTCAGATGTTTTCTGGTTTTAACAATTGATCAAAACCATAATACAATCCCGGCTTTGGGCACATCTCACACTACTTCCAGCACCACAAATGTATTATTCATTTCAGCTTGCTTCACAAATTGCATTTAAGTGTTCCAGGATTGCAGAAATGTGGGTATAGCAGGGGCAATGAAAATGAAATGCTATGTAGAAACTAAAGCAGCGGGAGTTGTGAGATTATGATGCACACACTTCACCAGCTGTCACCATCGTGTGCATTCAAAGAGGATCATTTCATACTGAACTAGCCTTAACTCTCTATGTAGGATAGATTACGACCTTTTCTCTGTGTTGTCGCGTCTCCGCTAAAAAGTCAGCACTTGCTGAGGCATTTTGACAGGATTACCTTACATGCAAAAGCTTTGCACACTGACCCATAATGCACACTCAGACAAGGAAAAGTGGGATTTACTGAGAAGTCTCAGCAGTGGAGAAACATCTTTGTTGCTTCTGTCAAGTTCACTCTATATGGTAATATTCCAAATGATAGACTCTGTGTTCAACAGATTTGTTTTGGGGATATATTTGAATGAACCTGGAGCACTTCACATCATTTCACCTTATAAAGTGCACATCACTTAATAAAGGCAGCTAATTGCAAGGTTGCATAGTGGATTAGGTGAGCCTCGAATGTTAGAATGATGCCATCATATAGGGTAACCTCAAAGAGCTGTTCCTACTCAAGTCATATAAGTATAAAGACAAAGACTGAATAAAACCTGCTTTTTTCAATAGGTCCTTTACTTCTTCCTTCATCATGTCCACACTGGTCACTGATATGGTCAGCTCAGAACAGGTAGAGGTGTCCAATGGGGAAGACTAGAGCAGGGTCAAAAAACAGAGCTAGAATCAAATTAAGACTGTCTGACACAGCGGAAAAGGTCATAAAACAGAGACTAAATAGCAGAGGTAATAAGATACAAGTGTGATAAACTAGAGTAGGTGCAGGTAAACAAATAGATTGGAAATGCAGGTGAGCAGGAAGTGAAAGCGTCCTGAAATTAAACCAGACATGAGTTTCAAAATAAAACAGGAAACAGACAAAAAACACAAAAACAGAAAAGTTTGACTCCAGGGATTAGATGTTACAACCTGAACTTGAGATATTTTTGATGCACAATGAAAAGAAGAGTAACAATGTTCTCTCACACATAATGCACTGCACTCATGCATTAAATACAAGAAAACAGAGCCAAAGTATTGCAATTTTGTGCAGGATCTCAAAGAAATTGGTCTGCAGGTATTTTTGGAAATTTATACAAAGTAGAACTATTACAAACCCCACCCACTTTCCAATTAACCTCCGCTATTGCTGTGGTCCATTTTTGCTGGGGAGTCAGAATTTCTGGGTTCTGAGTGAAATTTCAACTGGAACGCTCTTAAAGTGGAATTTCTGACTCTGAAATCTGAAATTTGGGGATACTCAACACTTGACGAGTTCACATCCCGAGATAGCCACTCCAACAGTAGTAGAACCTTATATAACATTCAGTTAATAGCATTTCTAGCTTGTGTTTGTTGCAATACATCAGCCACATGCATAGTTTTATTTGATATGTATATATAAAAATAGCCTGTAGCTGTTAGGTACTGGAATGCTAGTTTGGCTGTGACCCCATCCCCACCTCTGACTTCTGAGGTTAATAGAATGCAGCAAAAGACACACTGTATGATGTTATGTAGTTCCAAGGGCTGAGGGAAAGTGCACAAGTGAAAATGAAAGAACCAATGAAACCAGCAAAACATGTAATTACACAGAGGCACAGCTGGAACAATCACAAATGCAGAAAATCACAGGAAATAATACTCACACTCGTCACCTTCCATTTTTCCCTTCTTTGGATTTTTTGGTCAAACCACAGGAGACAATCTAAAGTTGATGTAATTCTGGTTAAGGGTTTCTGCCGACAGTGTTTCCCCTCCCCTGCTTTCTATCTTTCTCTTCACTGCTGTGGTCCTGCAGAGTAAGGAGTCAGCTCTGACTAATTGGGTTTTGGAAGAGAATGGGAGAAGGATAGGGAGCTGGACAATGGAGCCGAGTATAAGAAGATGTAGAAGCAAGGCGGCAGTGATGGCTATATGGTTGGATGGATGAATAATGGAAAGTATGTATAAGCTAACCAGAGAGAGAACAGCATCAGAAGAAGCAGGGCATATCTCCCTACAAATTAAGGTTTTCAGTTTATGGAACGATTTAACAAGCAAAGCACAGTACGTCATTTGTGTTTAAGATGTAAGTAGGCAGACTTTTGAACTAACCGTTTACTGCTCCCACAACACTAAGCTCAGATAATCACCAACCTCAACTAATTGAATAATAACTCATTCTTTAATGTAGGGAGTTATAGCACGAGGTCTTTGCTCCTCATGATTCACTAATGCATTATTTGATTGAATATTAATTCCTCAAAATTCTAAATTCCACAGTTGTGACTGAGCTTTAAAGCTCAGAATGACATGAATGTTATTGACTTAACAAGAACACTGCATAAATATCTCAACTCACTTTTTCTGTTATGGCAGAGATGAAAGTTTAACTTATCAGTAACTGCAACTGTAGGTTATTAGTAGGTTGAAAAATAATATCTGCAAAGCAAAAGACAAAATGAACACTAGATAGATTGTTAAAATTATTCTAGTAGTGTTAGTAGCAATAATACTATAATTTTAAAAAATCTGTGCTGTTGGATACAAGTAACATGGGCAATGTGATTATGTGTGTTGCAGTGATATCACATGACATACAAGACCAATACTTGGAAATTAGAGCTCTTTGGACGACTCCCCACCCAATATCACAAGTTGTGTCAACATGTCTGTCAGAAATCCCAAAAATCCTTGATGGAACTCACTCAGTTTATTATATGAAGAGTAAATTCCTGTTGTAACAGCTGAAAACCAATGTTGCAGGACACTTTTTAAAGTAAGTCACTGCATGCTTTGATTCTACAGATATCCATCCATCCATCCATTGTCTATCCCGCTTATTCCCTTTCGGGGTCGCAGGGGTCTGCTGGAGCCTATCCCAGCGCGTTAAGGCGAGAGGCAGGGATACACCCCAGATGGTCGCCAGCCAATCGTGGGGCACACACACATCATTCACACACCATTCACTCTCACACTCACACCTATGGGCAATTTAGAGTTTACCAATTAACCTGAGCATGTTTTTTGTATTGTGGGAGGAAACCGGAGTACCCGGTGAAAACCCACGCAGACACGGGGAGAACATGCAAACTCCACACAGAAAGGCCCCAGACCCAGGCCCAAGGCGGTCTTGAACCTGCGACCTTCTTGCTGTGAGGCAACAGTGCTACCCACCGCACCACCGTGTCGCCTCTACAGATATTATTAAACATAATAAGTCAGCACTTTTGCAGTCGTGGGCGTCTGATAAGACTCTTAATCATTCATGTTCCTTGTCCTGGTTTTCCTGGCAGGTCTGGGAATGTGAACTGTCAACTTTCCAATTACGAGGTTTCTTGTCTCATATTTAGGAGACTGCACCAGCACATCTTCTGTGGTACCTTTCCCCCTCACTCAGCATGAGATCAGGGACCAAAATCATCTCTATGACATCTTGACATTTTTAAGATAGTTACATTGTAAAGTGTTTACAATCCTATTGGGAAAGCTGTTTCCATACCAGAACTCGAATTTGCTGTATGTATGTACAAACGGATGAAGAGAAGTTAAGGGAACGTAGAGAGCTCTTCACTTACCCTCAGTCTGATGAATAGGAATATCTCAGTCATCCTTCAGAATTATCCAACAGACCAGCTCTTTAGACCCCAGTTTATTCAGCACTTAATTAAATGTACATCAAATAATCACCAACTGCATTAAATGCATGAATAAGGCAGAATAATGTTCCTCACAGAGTTACCAAGTCAAATCTCATGATATACACAAATTATCACATCTGAGGATGAAGATTTCTCAGGACAGAAAATATCGCAATGTCTCGAAATGTATTTGTTGCTTTACAGTCAACTGTAGGTAACTTAGTCTTATCTCAGGCATAGAGACACAGCTTAACATATCTAATATATGTGGTAATGATTTTAATATCCATTCACAATTAGATGTCAACCATTGACTGTAGACATAGTGAGTAACTTGATAACTTGGTTATGCAGTGACACAGTGGTGCCATGGGTGGCGCTGTGGCCTCACAGCAAGAAGGTCACAGGTGGCTTTCAGTGTGGAGTTTGCATGTTTTCCCTGAGTCTGTGTGGGTACTTCCTCCTACAGTCCAAAAACATGCTTATGTTGATTGGAAATTTTAAACTGCCTGTAGGTGTGAGGGCTGGTGACCTGTCGGAGCTGTATCCCTGCCTCTCGCCTGTAATGTGCTGTGATTGGCTCCAGCAAACCCCTGCACTCTTAATGAGAAATAAGTGTGTATAGAAAATGACTGACTACACTTTATATGGTAGCAGTGTTACCCATGCTTGTGCTAATGAGCCATGCATGTTCCATGACCATCTTTGAATTTTGAAAGATCTAATCCAACTCAGATCTCGAATCAGAATGCTCAACATTCGACTACCACACCCAGAGGGCAGAGGAAAGGATCAGCTGTGAAGCAGAACAGACAGCACTGCTGAAAAAAGCATGGCAGGATTGATGTAAATAATATCTTATATGGCACATAGCACAAAGTACTATATTTTAGTTTTTATAGTGCTGGCAAGTGAGCACACTGTGGGGTGCAGTACTTAGATATACATAAAGATCTTAATGATCCACAGATGTTTAATAAAGTTGTATATGGTGGTTTTGTACATAAACACACAGATACACATAAAATAAAGAAGACCAACAATGGTAAAATAAGATATGAATAGTAAATGAGAAAGTCAGATGATGTACTGAGCTCCTCTCCACTGGTTACAAAAAAAACAACCACCATCCTACCCAAAGCCCCAAAACACACATGCACAAATAAACTTGATCTTAAAACCATGTGGCTGGACACAGAAGAGAAAGGTTGGAAACACTGGAGGCCGTCTGTACCAAGGAATCCCCATGGCTCAGGCCAGGACGCCTCCACTCAGATGCCCAACCAGCTACAGGCCAGTGAGGGGCTCACAGCAGAACAGAAAAGCACCGCCATAGACCCCCCACTCCACCAAGCTTAGCCGATGTTCAGCACGAGACAGAATCATCCCAGACAAAGCCAACCGCAGCCCCCCACTAAGAAAACACTGGAGATACTAGATAACAGCATAGAAGAACCAGAGACGTAAAACTGCAAAGAAAAAGAAATCTGCATAAAACAACATGGACTACGAAATTAAAACACTAAAAGTTGCAGTAAACAAACAGTAAAAAAAACACAACTGTAAGATGAAATAGCTGTGACAAGAATAAATGAATAGGTAAATAAAACAGGATAGATAGATAGATAGATAGATAGATAGATAGATAGATAGATAGATAGATAGATAGATTGATAGATAGATAGATAGATAGATAGATAGATAGATAGATAGATAGATAGATAGATAGATAGATAGATAGATAGATAGATAGATAGATAGATAGATAGATAGATAGATAAAATGATCTACAGCAACAAGGCCAATTCACATCACTGAAAGTTGTTAAACTGGAAAGGAACTGATAGCTCAGGGTAAAAGTAAGTCAATTTGATTATTACAGCCCAAAACTGCCATCTGTACCAAATTACTTTTTTGTAACTATCTATCTTAAAAAAGGCAGTGCAATGCCATTCATTCTATAAGTGAAGGTCCTTCCCAAGGGTATTTAGTGGTTAATTAGTAGGATCCACGATAATTGCAGACCCCTGCAATTATTAAGCCTTAACAATATTTAAACATGTGAGCTATATATAAAATTTACCCTCATTGTAGTAGTCAGTGTTGAACTATACACATGTCATGTGACTTCTTGTGAGGAGGTCGCACCATCTTGCAGCAGCGAGGTAGCCCAGGTCTCAAGTGCCACCCCGATGATCTGCTGTTGGTGTTGTTGGTGTTCAGCTCTGACTTCATTGATGTTGCCACTCAGTTCAAACCCAGAGCCTTCTTAATGCCCTGTTTCTTGATTTTATTACTGCAGTTCTTTCAATATGTACAAGTACCTTCAATATGAACACGTGTTTTAACACACACAATCCATGTCTGTGTATTCTCTTTCCCCAATTAGGTCAAATTTTAGATGCATTCATTGAGTAGACTGATTTGGCTGGTGTAAATAAATGGGAAGTGTTAAAGACCACACTGCCATCTCTCTGTTACTTTAATTAGAGCTGCAGGTAATGTGTGTTCTGTTGTATGATTGCATGTGTGTGTCTGCAATGTTTATTATAATTGGGCACTTAAGTAAAAAAAAAAAAAAAAAAAGAACAGCGACACAGATGTTTTCTGCAATATAATGACCCCCTTGGCATCTATTTACAACAATTGCAGGTGTGTGTGTGTGTGTGTGTGTGTGTGTGTGTGTCTGGCACATAACCACACACACACACATGCACACCCACAATCATATCGTTTTGTAAAATTAATACCCCATTATCCGTCTCCTTGTGTTTAGTTCTGTCTGATTGCAGCATGTCAAAATAAGCAAACACATGCCCGCACTCTCACAGAAACGGATGCGCTGACGCTCCACGCATCATGTTCGCTCGACATTCTGCAGGCAGTTTTACACATTTCACCCGACTTCGACAGTCTGTGCTCAAGTGCTCAGCGTTGATGAGCTGATTGCATGAAGTGGTTGATGATGTTTAGGAAATCAGCTGCAACTGTTTACATCCAACAAGATCTGGACGTACACAGCTGCTCTTATGTGCCTCCGTTGTTTTTGTGAGTCTAATTTAATCAGAGTTTTAAGACACCTGTTTCAAATTCTCACACAAAACACTGCAACACCGTCTTTTTAGTTTTATGCTTCTAATGTCAGTTATGGATTTGGCTTATTTGGGCTTATTTCCAATGCCAAAATGGAACAAACTGGACTTCTACAGTGTATAGAAAGGGAGTCAAATTCAATTTAGTTCAGAGGCCACAGATAGCACAATACGATAGGACCAGTAAAAGTAAACATTTAAATATATGCAACTTTAAATGCACAAAGTGTGCATTTTAGTGCTTGTACAAGTTGCCTTTTTAGTTGTTAACATTGCTTGCTTTTTGCTTTCTTCCTCCTTTTTTCCCTTTGTAGGATAATAACTGAAACAGTCTCACACTGGGTGATAAAATGAAGAAGTGCAGAAAACTGCTGTTAATTGCCAGTAGGAACAAGCTTGTTGACTTTCACTCTTTTGTACTTTTTCTGGGTTTTACATTATCTTTACACAGCTCATAACAACGAAGAACACCAGATCTGAGCCCAAATTATTCACGCTTCACGGTATTTACTCAGCACTTTAAAGAAATCTGCAAATGATTTCAGCATTTATCGCCTCAATGATGATGAGGTTACCCTTGTGGAAAGGTGAGGGATTATTTTTCATCGTAGTCTGGCTGCTTTTTGGGGGTTTTTGGAGATGTGGCTCAGTGCTTAGCACTCCTTTAGATTGACAAATCAAATTCATACAGAATGGCTTCAACAGATTTGGCTGATGTCAGCGTGAAGCTGGATAAAGACAGCTCTGGTCACCAATCTCTGAAG
The DNA here is from genome assembly GCA_036785175.1 of Eupleurogrammus muticus. Taxonomy (NCBI): domain Eukaryota; kingdom Metazoa; phylum Chordata; class Actinopteri; order Scombriformes; family Trichiuridae; genus Eupleurogrammus; species Eupleurogrammus muticus. Next base: position 12,764,823 of record JAYKQN010000004.1, on the reverse strand, counting down.
GAGAGGAAAGAAGCTACTGTTCATGTTGCTCCCAGCATTTTGTTGTAGTTCTTTAAAAGAGCCAGGATAGATATACTTCCTAATAAATGTCATTTAAATTCAACTAAAGTTAACTGCATCAGTATATCATGTATGAAAGACTTAATTGCAATGTGAGCAATGACATTTTGCAAGTGATTTACTGAGAATAATTGCGCAAATGACCAACTTGTGGAGACAGCTGTATTCAAATGAGGGTTGTGCATGTTGTTAGTTTCCATTTGTTTCAAGTATAAAACATGAGGTGCTGTTTGCACCTTCTTTTGAAGTGTATTAGAATAAAAGTCGCCATCTCCATGACAATAATTTTGTTCACAGCACATGTGCTACATTGATCTATTTCGATTTTCTCCTCCCTACTCTTTGCACAATACATTTACATTGTGCAAATTGATCATAGTCTATATCAATCTGTGTATGTCAAGTAACAATGCATAATTGATTTCAGAAATCTGTACTGCAATGCCTCAAAAACATACTTTTACAGTGCACAATCACTTTTAAAGTTTATGCATAAAGTTAAGAGGATTTACAAACACTAAAAATAACTGTGTAGCCACTACAGAGTCCATATACAAACATAATAAGTAGAAAAGATACAAAAACAATCATATGAAGCAACAAATAATCACATGAATAAACAAATAAGAGATAATCTTAGATAAGTCAGATAGGATGCCAGGTAAAGAAAGAGTCTTGAATTTAAACAGATAAAAGTGCAAAGCCATGTAATGATGTAATAATGGAAAGGAGCTCATTAGAGGTACTTCAAAGTTGCAGGGGACTCTACTGATCTCACATTAAGGGGAAGGCTGTTCAACAGCTAATGCTGTAGGTGGAACTGCTAAAGGTTTTTTTGATCCACTGATCTTTAGCAGCCTGACTGGGTTGTATAGAGGTTAAATTTCGTTAATATAATCTTGACCTTGTAGTTATTTAATACATTTTTAAATGTATTCTAAAAGTGATGTGCAACCAGTGCTGCGAATATAAAATTGGCGTGACAAGACCTTCTAGATTCAGTTAATAGTCTGGCTTGTGAGACTGAATGCATGCAGACTTGGCAGACTATGATAAATGAATGGAAAACTCTGGATACCCAGAACAGTGCATTCAATGTTCTATGACGCGTGGTTTGAAAAATGACTGATAGTGATATAAAGCATAGGGATTGTAGTACATACAATATACACAACCACTTTAGAGAATATAGTAGATTTTCAGTACTTGTAGTTGAATTAATCATTTTAGTCTATCATAAATAACAGAGAGAACATGACATTTTTTTCCCTTCGTAATTATGTGTTTTCAAGGCACTGCAAAATCGTTTACTTTAGCATAAACATTTAAGCCAGCAATGCTAGTGAAGCATATCTAATCCATGAGCACCTTTTGATTTTAAAGGATATAATCCAATACACCTCGGCCACAGGATTCTGGTAATATCTTATACTATACATACATATATCATTATGTACTCATGCATATACTTTTTTGTATGTAAATCCCACAACATTTGCTGTCAGAACAATTCATATACTATATTATATATAATTATATATTGAAGATTAATAATAATATAATAATAATTTAGATTTTAATATTATATTTCTAAAATAATGTATATTCAAATTTGAAATCATGATAGACTCTTTTGCAGAAACTTTTTCTTATGTGGACAGTAAAGTAATCATAAAGTCTGAAAGTACACTGTGCCATCTGTCATATATAATAATACATTATTATACTGTCTGTACATATCAACAAGTATGCCGTATAGTTTCTGTGCATTAAATTCCTGTAGTGATCAGACTCTTATGCTGCACACAGATTTTCATTGCATCTTTCAACCACACTATATGAAATTTGTGAAACACCACTCTGGATTCTGAATGTAAATGAATACATTTAATATACAGTGGGGAAAATAAGTATTTGAACACCCTGCTATTTTGCTATTTCTCCCACTTAGAAATCATGGAGGGGGCTGAAATTTTCATCGTAGGTGCATGTCCACTGTGAGAGAGATAAACAAAAAAAAAAATCCAGAAATCACAATGCATGATTTTTTAATGATTTATTTGTGTGATATAGCGGCAAATAAGTATTTGAACACCTGTGTGTCATCTAGAATTCTGACCCTGAGGGACCTGTTAGTCCGCCCATTAGAAGTCCACCTGCACTCCATGTATCATCCTTAATCAGATGCACCTGTTTGAAGTGGTTAGCTGCATAAAGACACCTGTCCACCCCATACAATCAGCAAGACTTTAACTTGTAACATGGCGAAGACCAAAGAGCTGTCCAACGACACAAGAGAGAAAATTGTACACTTCCACAAGGCTGGAAAGGGCTACGGAGCAATTGCCAAGCAGCTTGGTGAAAAAAGGTCCACTGTTGGAGCAATCATTAGAAAATGGAAGAAGCTAAACATGACGGTCAATCTCAATCGGAGTGGAGCCCCATGCAAGATATCACCTCGTGGGGTCTCAATGATTCTAAGAAAGGTGAGGTATCAGCCCGGAACTACTCGACAGGAGTTGGTCAATGACCTGAAAAGAACTGGAACCAACGTTTCCAAGGTTACTGTAGGTAATACACTAAGACGTCATGATTTGAAATCATGCATCGCACGAAAGGTTCCCCTGCTTAAATCAGCACATGTCAAGGCCCGTCTTAAGTTTGCAAATGGCCATTTGGATGATACAGAGGAGTCATGGGAGAAAGTTTTGTGGTCAGATGAGACCAAAATAGAACTTTTTGGTCATAATTCCACTAAGCGTGTTTGGAGGAAGAAGAATGAAGAGTACAATCCGAAGAACACCATCCCTACTGTGAAGCATGGGGGTGGTAGCATCATGCTTTGGGGGTGTTTTTCTGCACATGAGACAGGACGAGTGCACTGCATTAAAGAGAGGATGACTGGGGCCGTGTATTGTGAGATTTTGGGGAACAACCTCCTTCCCTCAGTCAGAGCATTGAAGATGGGTCGTGGCTGGGTCTTCCAACACAACAACGACCCAAAGCACACAGCCAGGAAAACCAAGGACTGGCTCCGTAAGAAGCATATCAAGGTTCTAGCATGGCCCAGCCAGTCTCCAGACCTGAACCCAATCGAAAATCTTTGGAGGGAGCTCAAACTCTGTGTTTCTCAGCGACAGCCCAGAAACCTGACTGATCTAGAGAAGATCTGTGTGGAGGAGTGGGCCAGGATCCCTCCTGCAGTATGTGCAAACCTGGTGAAAAACTACAGGAAACGTTTGACCTCTGTATTAGCAAACAAAGGCTACTGTACCAAATATTAACATTCATTTTCTCAGGTGTTCAAATACTTATTTGCTGCTATATCACACAAATAAATCATTAAAAAATCATGCATTGTGATTTCTGGATTTCTTTTTTTAGTTTATCTCTCTCACAGTGGACATGCACCTATGATGAAAATTTCAGACCCCTCCATGATTTCTAAGTGGGACAAATAGCAAAATAGCAGGGTGTTCAAATACTTATTTTCCCCACTGTAGATACATCATAAATAAATGCATCTTTATCATATTTTAGATATTGATACTGCATGTGATGCAGACACTACTTAACACTGGTAACATGGAGCTGTCCCACTGCAGGGACCCGTAAAAACTTAACAGAGATGTTTGATTATATGCAAAGAAATGTTAGTTGAGGTTGGTACGTTGTTGGTTTAGAGCAGCTTCAGGAATGTGTGGTTCATTATGGGCTCTGGGCCACCACCACTTCTGCATTTTCATGACTAATGAAAATCGCTACGAACAATTTATTGTTTGTGTGTTCGCAGGCCATGCATTTATTCAGGTTAGCAGTATGTGCGTAATATGCTTTCCTGGTGGCCCCTGATTGGTTGCAACACACAATGAAAATAATTGGCTCTAGAAAATTTGACACCCAAGAACTGTTGCCAGAATGTTATTCAGTGAGTTACAGAATGATGCTTCCTTGTTAACATAACATTACCCGTCTGAGCGCAGCAAAAATGTACAAAAGTCATTCTAAGCTCCTGGTCACTATCTCTTGGCAGGGTCCAAAATTACTGAACAAGCCTCCATTCAACAAAACAATTTCTTTAATGCTGCAATGAGGAATTTTACTCCTGATGGCAGTGAAAACCTCAACAATGACCTTGCTCCTTATCCCCTTGGCACAAGTGGAAACTGTAGGGTTTAATGAAGTCAAAGATGTATCTTGACCTCACCATCTCAATCCCCAGTTATAAACCCATTTGTGAAGTTGCAGGAGATTCTAAGAAGTGCTTTCCATTTACTTTGGAATGTGTGAAAGCTATTTTGATGGGTTGTGGAATCAACTTACAAGTTGATGCATTATAGTCAGTACATGTGTGACAGTGTAGTACAGTGAAGTTAAAAAAAAGTATGTGAATAAAACTAAAATAAAAGATTAAAATCTCATTACTTCATAATCAGGATCATGTTGCCAAAAATGTTGGGAGATTAATCCAATGTCACATGTTTAAACACAATTGCAGAAACATGGGCACACACGCTCAAAACTCGAAACGCAAAATTGGAAACAGTTAACCACTCTACAATTTTCTTGCAAGAAGAAAGAGTGCACTTAAAACCATGTAGCAATGCAATGAAACTGGGGCATCTGAGTTTTAAACCCATGACCTATCAGCTGAGTGTCTTTATCTATGAAGTTTACACCTTTCTGAGGTAAACAGAGGGTAACTAACTGTCTATGCAGTAAGCAAAAATGAGAAATCTACTATATAAAATGTACAAATACCTTAGTAGGCTTCAAACCTGTAGGTGAACCATCTCCAGATGGCGGTTCTGTAGAATGCCTGAATCATGCCTTTTACTGGCTAACTTCCTACATAAAAGCTACTACTGTGGCTCAAGTAGTAACTACTGGTTAGTAGGCAGTGTCTATTAAGGTTAAGGCCCACTGTGCTCTATACACCACTGAGAATAAATTTACCGAACAGCAAACTCATATTAGACTCTGGGATTTTCTTCAACACAGCAGAACCTCTGTGACCCTGTGACCTCCAGATGTTGTGAAGCTGTTTGCATTTGCACTCTCCACATGTTTGGCAATGCAGTTTTGCACTTCTTTATGCATCTGGTGGATATTTTTTTAAACAATGTGATGGTGGCTGGTCGTCTAGCAGAATATACTGTGGCATCTTCTCTGTTATTGCCAATGCCTTGACATTTTTGCTCTTCTTTTATTTTGCTTGTAAAATAATATGTTTTTTTCTGTAAATTTTAACAGTATGTTTTTTTTTTGTATTTTGAATAATTTTATTTATTTCCTGCAGTGTCTGTGAACACTGTAAAAAAGCCTGTATACATTTGTAATATAAATAATATTATTATTGTTTTAACACCTATCTAATATTATCTTTCTCCTCCGTGTGTACATCCCTCTCTCTGTGCCTCTTTATCTTTGCTATTTCAGTTTCCCTGTGTCTCACTGTCTTGTTTTCACTCTCTAGAGCTTGAAAATGTGGTAGAAACCAAGTGTGATTACTGATTTTCCGCTTGGTGGCATCTTATTGGCAGGTAATTACAGTAGGAGGCAGATCATGTCTTCAAATGTTAATGTTTCCCAAACAGTCTCTATTTCTTTCCCTCATCTCCCTCTCTCAATCTAACAAACACACAAAATCACATGGAGGAGAGACAATGACCTGTGGTCAGGGGTAAATATGGCACAGTTAAGCCAGAAAATATTGAAGTGTTTGGCTGTGAATAGTAATGAGGTAACTAAATTCAACTCTTGCACAGCCTTTTTTAATCATCATTTTACCTATTTAATATTCTCTGCGAGCTTTCGCCTTTATTATACTCCACTTGTCTCTCACTTTGTTTTTGCATCTGTGTTTTTCACCTCCGTTTGATCTTACTGAACTGCATATATACCTATTAAAGGTTTATATTCAGCTATATACCAGTCCCAAAATAGTAGTATGTTAATAATAGTTACACAGAAATTGTATTTTATTCCCTCGCTTTTATGTGTTAAGTAAATCTTTTAAACAAAATAATATGTGGGATTTTTCTATAGACCATTATTGTTTTTTTTTTTTTCCATTTTTCTAGAATTTCTTAAGAATAGGTTGAGAAAATGCAATAAAATATAAAAGAATGGACTTTCCAGAATTAGATTACTCATGGCTCAAGGGACTTTCTGGTTCATATTTCAATTACATTCAACACGTAACAACAGAATCATCAAAGACTCTTGTTCTCTTTTCTATATCTACAAGTCACAATTTTTAGGTTAAGTACAGTACTAGGCCTGTAGAGAGGCGCTACAGTGTAGTATTATGCAATACTATCAAGAACACAAAGCCAAATCTACAACAATGCTGACATGTTATATTGTCCAGTCATGGACTTTCTTTTCTTTCAGCACTTGAATGTGAAACATTGGAAAGCATCAGACCATTTTTGTCTACACTCTCTGAAACATTTATGCAAGGAGAAATAATGGATCAACCAGTGCTACATTATTATCCCCCTGCCTTTAGGTCTGAAAGCTCTACCAAGAGTTTATTAAGCAGATTTATCTGTGACTTTTCTCAAGCCAAGATAGAGATGCTTCTGGTCAGACAATGTTAGACAAGAAAATTTGTTATTTGTACTATCACCACCAGGTAAATCTCAGTCAGTACATTTACATGACACCTAAGAAAATCAAATTATTGCAGTAGTCCTGGAATTTTAAAGTACCTATAAACATACTCAACTGAAATTGAACTTACAAAGTCAGACTAACACACCCAGTTAACACATTTGAAATTGAGCTTCCAGCCCAGTTAGAATGGAGCTGGATAATGTAATCTGCACAGGCACTAAAGGTTTGTGCCAAGCTCCCTTTCACAATGCTGCAGTGTGGTGCCCACGGAGCACGGGCGCACATGGAACCGGTCCATCTCTCTATCTTCAGGTATGGTTTCGCTGGGCCAAAAGTGCTGATTGAAAATAGCATTCATTACATTACATTACATTCATTATTAATGTGAAATATGAATATGTGAAATACAGGATGTCAAAAAAACAGGATAATCAATCAATTCTATTTCCACCAACAGCTGATTCAACCTAAGATATAGATATAACTTCCTTTGAAGTTTTTCTTTTGTGTCATATAGCACTGTGTGTGTTTCGACAGTCTCCACAGTCAGTCTTGTGTCATCCATCTTTGATGAGGGATCCAAAAAGTTAAGATTTCAGTTCAGGAACACAAAAAGCATTTTTTTTTTCCTATTATCGGTCAGCGGGACACCTGAAAAATACAGCACTTTCTCTGATGTTCTTTTAACTTATACATATGTCTGTGACATCTTCCCAGATAGTAAAGCAATAAAACTATATTTATTCTTGCACTATCAACAGCTCCTTTTCACCTTGTCATAGAGAACCCTTTTTCCTCTGCTTAGGCAAAATGAACAAATATATAAAGCTGTATGTGCTGTTTCAGCTGGAAATTAGTTGAACTTGTTAACAGCTACACTTTGACGTCCCAAACAATTGATTTCAAGCCTGTTGTGATTTCATGATTTGACTCCCCGCATTGGAAAATATTTTCTATGACAGCGGATGACTTGAATAGTGTAAGCTCGTCATTACCGTACTGTAGCTGAGGAGTGTTAGCATCACCATCTTTATTCAGCTGAATGAGTAATGGAATGAATTCACCAATGTCATGGACATGGATTTTTCTGACGCATACAATGTTCACTTTTTGTTCATAATATGTCACAGCTTGACTCACTCACTCTTCTGAGTAGTCGACTGGCTAATGAACCTTCAAGTTTCCTGGGTCAGAATAACTTATAGTTGGAAACTATTTTATCCTAGTATATAAGGATTTTTTTTTCAATCTATTTTTCACTGAACTCCACAGTTTTGCCAGCTACAACACACATACTCAACAGTGCTAACACAGCAGAGTCCGGGGTCAGAGGAAACATCCTCTGACACCATCAAACCCCATTCATTATTTAACACATCCCATGTGTGTGTGTGTGTGTATGTGAGAGTGTGTGTGTGAGTCACTAGAGTGTGCAGCACTCTGGCCTTTGTTGTTGTGATACGTTAAGCAAAAATAGATGGATTTGCACTGGGTCCGCCAGTATCATCCCGCCCTAGGTCCGTCAGCTTTGACCTGTGACTAAGATTTGCACGGTTATAATGATTTTACGTATGCTGGTCAGAGACAAATAATGGTTGGCAAGATGAGAAGGTCGAAGGTTTTAAAAAGCATACAGTAAGTCTCTTAAAATGTACATGTTGGTGTCTTCTCATTTAAAAGTCTATTTGTAGTCTACATGTATTTAAATCATGATTTTGTGAGATTTTTGACACAAAATGTCAAATAGTGTAACCAAAAAAGAATGATCAATTTTAAATATTTCATCCACCTAGAATATAAAACTAGTTGGTTGATTGTGTTTTTACTTCTTTCAAACCTTTCTTCCTAAATACTAAAAGATTTAAACTATCTGGTACCAAGTTTTTATGGTTTGACCACATGACAGTTTTGGTAGTATCCCATAGACAATCAGGAAGTGGGTGGTTTGTAGTATATTTTCACAGCTGATATTTTGATATTTATTTGGTTCACCTTATTTTTAATGATTATTCTCATGATGGTTGTGTGGGTTAATATAAGGTGCTTATGTGGGTGATCTGCTTGATAAAATAGATAGAAATCGGCTTAGGACTTTTGTTACATTTTTTTGTTTCACTTTGATGGCAATTTCCTTTGTTCCTTGTACATATTTTGTGTCTGCTTGCACATGATTTTTATGTTTCACATCCGACCTGACGACACCAAGGTGACGTAACATGCAGCTTATTTTATATCACAAATGCTACCCAGTAAACACCAATTAGCAAAAAAGAAGTTGGCTCAGAGAGATGTAAAGTGGCTAAATTCTATTCCATTCCATGTAATTAACCCATTTCTATGAATACACATATTATTATTATATTCAACTTTGAACACAGTTATATAAGAGACTGGTAATGTTAGCAACTTAATATAGATATGGGAACTGAAGGCAAAAAACTTAATACTCACTCACCACTACCCTGAATGGTTAAAGGCACATGGCAAAAATTTAATTTTAACAAGTGAAAACCTCTTATATTTGGTCCAATTTTGCCGTTATTATGTAGAATTCTCTTATTCAATTGGAAGTTAATATAGCTTATTTCATTCTGTTTACTGATTTGGGTAAATTCCGCCGTTTAAAAAAAAAAAGATGTTCTAATAAAAAAAAGGATTAATTGAATAAAATCATTAAAAAAAATTATATACGTAAAATAAATTATCTACCAGTGGAATAAGATAATACTACTTAATATTGGACTAATTGTATCAAATATAAGACATTTTCAGATTCTAAGATTTCATATTGTCATTATTGCAGTGTGTTAAGGACAGATTCCTTTCCTTATATAGAGAGATAAAATTAAAAAAAAAAAAGAAAGATTTGGAAATTACCCAGGTTTGACTATCCATCACAGTGAACATCCGTTTAGTTTCATCAGTCATTGTCATTATCTGTGTGTGTCAAACTTGAGCGTTTTCATATCACTGCTGCAATACATTACTGTCTGATGTCTGTCACTTACCTGACAGCCACAAGATTGATGCTCATTCACATTGAGTCACAAGACCAACTGTCTGTTAATAACAAACTTAGAGTTTATGGAGAAATTGGCTGATATGCTGTAAATTGTGCTTGTTTCATTTCGGCTAAGTGAAAGTCTCTATTGCTTTTTGTCTGTCATTTATGTTCACACAACTTCCTCCTCTACTCTGAGCCAGTTCTGATCCACAACCGATTGATCCGAGCATTTCCTACTTTGTGCAGCACTCAGTGATATTCTGGTGCCTCCAGTTATGGACCAACAAGGAAAAGTTTAGGATGTTGCAAGGAGAAACAGATGACAATTAAAAGTTGAGGAGTGAACTATCTAAGTAAAGAACATACAGAGTAAGAAGTGGGGGGAATTGTTGAAGGATAAATCTGTCCAAGAAAAATCAGGTGAGAAATGGTGGATCAAATTTAAAGAATGGGAAGAAAGCTCACACCCCTCCTGATGAGAGTTTATAGTCATTTAGACATCCATCGATAATAAAAGTGGTCAACAGAGAACACAGAAATAACAGAACTGATCAGCTGTTTGAAACCTTCTGTGAGATTTGGAAAGGGCTGGAGGACTTCATGGTCCTAAGGTTTTGAGCAGAATATTTTATCTCTAGTTCTTGTTGAGAACAAATGTTGGGTAAAGGCTGAATGTTGCAATTCTGTTTTAAAACCAGATGAACAACCCCAGAATGGTAAGAATCTTACACTACTTAAGTTCTCCTGTGTGTGATAGGGTGAGTAGTTTTTTATAAAAATAGCAGGATGAACAGGGAATGAAAGCACAGGGCTGGAAGCTGCTCTCCAGAGTGATAAATTGGCCGCTGCGATGTCCTGTGTTCTGGTTTGTCTCATACAGATTTTTCCAGTGGTTGTGTCTTGTCCTGTCTTGTAGTATGAGCCACAGTGGAAATGAGTCTCTGATTGTTCTGTGGTTTTTAATCCCCCAAAGTTATGTAGCCTACCGCAGTTCTGCACCGTGCTTCGGCGCTTCCCCCACACATGGATCAGCCCCTGATTGTAGTTCCAAATTTCAGATGGATCAAACCTAACCTGAGCACAGGGGCAATGTAGGGTAATGAACAGGAACTGAAAGTTTTCACGGCGCATCCCATAGTTTATAATTCAGCGACTACCCGTCCGTTCTGATCACAGATACTCCGCTTGCAGCTGGCATCATGGCTGCTGTACGTAATGTCAGAGCTGAAATCTATTGTTCTATGAGGTGACTCTGATTGTAACCAGCACACGAATGCACACCTTGAAAAGAATAAGCATCATTAGATGCATCATAAGATTCTATTTAAGTGACTGTACATTGAAGTGTTACTCTCTCAGTCATTTAGGCTTAAAGCATGAAACTTTTTAAGTGCACAAATTATTTGAAATGGACAAACCAACACTGAAAGCACTGCCTTAATGCCCCTATCCAACCTTGGTTGCATTTTGGAGCATTGTATAAGGACCCAGGTTACAGCAGAAAAAAAAGAAAAACAGTAAAAGAGAAAATGTGGTGGTCAAGCAAGCGGTGGAATGGAGAGCAATGAATGAGAGGAATTCATTTTTTTTCTGATTGATTCATGGTGGTTACATCCTAAAAACCATCCATCAAACACTCAACAGACGATTTACTGTGGAAACAGATGCTCTTGTTCTCTCATTTTTCTCTTCTGTGTTTTTCCTCCTTGTTATTTATTCATTACATCCAACTATTGCAGCAGCAAACACAAAGAACAGGATAACTGTGGTGGTTCTGTGGCGTTAGCAATTCACATTCAAACCCATTAATAGAACTGCTGTTCATTTACATAGTTATGGGGTTTTATTTTAGAAATAGCATTATTAATGCACCCTTACTGGATCTTTGATACAGTAAGGGTGCATTAATAAGATGCAGTGAGCCTCTAAGTCTTGGATTTGAGTATCTCTATCTCTGGTTTGGAGACACTCCTAAGGAGTTAATTATTGATGTGAAGAAAACTAAACTAGCAGATGAATCGAAATATCGGATGAAGTACAATTTACCTTGATTATTGTGCTAAATGGAAAGTCTGCGAATTTTCTAAATCAATAGAACTAATGCATTCAAGAGTTTTATAAAAATCCATTTAAAAATGACTGATTGGCATCGGTCCTCTCCCCTGTTTTTGCTAATTAAGTGTGAATTAGTCGAATTAAATAGGGAAAATGCATTTCTTTAAATAAAAAAGACAATTTTCAACAAATTTTGTAGGTGTTCATCCATTTGTACTGTTCTAGCCCAATTGAGATCAAATTGTGGTGTATGTTGCCCATCAAGTAAACTGAGTATATTTAGCTTATCTGACTAATTGAGAGTACGAACAGTTGTTTCTTGACTTAATCCAAGTGTTTTTTTTTCTTATAGATTTTTTTTTGTAAATTAAAAAAAACAGACAATATTGTACATGCAGACATTTGCAGCCTTCAGCTTTTTGTTGTCGACAATGCCTTACACTTTTCTTTGAACTTAAAGAGAATAACATACAAGGCCTGATGAAGTGGTTGTAATGCAGTGAGCTAGCTGCTGTTTTGAAGTCACAGTCAGTGCCAATTGAACACGGCCCTGCAGCCACAAATCTCAAGAGCAAAGCTCTGGCTCTGCCTTATCAACACTAAGTGCCACATAGCACACCAGCAGGCCCTCCCTCAGCCAACTACACATACACACACACACACACACACACACACACACACACACACACACACCGGAGTCAACCACAGCTATTGTTTTTCAGTCTGACTCTTGCAGCAGAGAAACCACACACACACACACACACACACACACACACACACACACACACACACACACACACACACACACACACACACACACACACAATCATTTGAAAACCCTGTTTCCAATGAAGTGTGTTTCAATGAAGTGTCATGAGAGCAAGAGCAAAGGGAGGCAGTAATTACCTGGAACTCTTCAAACAAGCAGACACACACATTCAGATACACAAACGGGGTGTTTCTCTACTTCATCTAATGAAAGACTACAGGGAAGAGCTGTATTCATCAGGCCGTATAGCACTGCAGGTTTGCATGCATGTGGTATATCAAAGTGGAAACAGACAACTTAAATTCCCTCCCCGAACCAACCTCACTCCTGCGATGTGATAATGCTTACAAAGAAAATAAATGGATCTCTTTCCATTTTTCCTTAGAGCTTAGCTCCACAAAGAAACGATCAACAGCACTTTGGAAATAAGAGAGAAGATAGATGATGAGTTGATCACAGATTTCCCCCAAAACAATGTCAATTTTAGTGTGTTTCACATTTGCATTTCAAAATAAAAGTCCAAATATTTCACAAATGTAGGAATGAAATTGTGTTAAATGTGCAAAATCTAATCCTAAACATTTAATGGTTTAGTCACAGACTTTCCCAAAAATGTCAATTGGTTAGTTGGTTTGCTTATTTTGTGCATTGCATTTTCAAAATAAAAGACATTTAACGTCTTCACTACAGGGGGCTGGCTTACTCAAAATGAGTTGTCCTTCCCCAGGAATTAGGGTAATGATGTGATTTTCTTTCAGTATTTCATTTTATTCAATATTTGCTGTGGCTCAACATTAAGGAAACCTTCATCAGATTGATGTGTTTTATATTTTGTGCATTGCATTTCAAAATAAAAGCACACATTTTTGCCATTTTTGGTTATCATCACAGACGCTTTATATATTGAAAAATGTGATGCTTTAATTTCATAAATGCAGGAATTAAATTTGCGTTGAAAATGTACAGACAGCGACCTTTATATCTGCCTTGGTGTACCTTGTTGAAAGAATTGAAGCCTTTGGAATCCATGTGGAAGCCACTTTGCCTCAGGAAGCCTGTTGCAGGAACAGATCCTGCAGAAGTAGAGACACATTAGAGTCTAATAGAGCAGCAGTGGGACTTTTTATTCAACTCGAAAGTCTGCTTTCTGCTCCTTTAACTTCATGTTCAGCATTTTATTGACAGTTAAATGTATTATTAATAATGACAAGATGATATGCAGAGTGTGAGGATGTAATCTCACGATTTAAAACACGGTTTCCTTGTTTCTCCTCTCATTCTTTCCTGTCAATGTCTCTCATTCTAATATATTTCAATCAGCAGACAATGACATTTTTTTTTCTCTACTATGGGCCTGAAATCAAGAGTTTTGCTCATTGTAGATTCTATACCAGTAATTATTTTGCAGGGGGGGGCCCAGACTAAAACTCCAATCTAGAGGGGGCCAGTGTGCTGTCTTTAGTTCTGCTTCTTATCTTAGTCCAGTCCGGTCAGGTTAAACCTTCCAGGTTAGATCTCAGAGTCCTAGAAGCATTTAAGCTTCTCCACCACGACAAGGTCACAGCACAGGGAGAAGAAAAACACCCTCACCCCCCCTCCGCCCTCATCCCTGCAGTTGGAGCAAGAGAGGCTGCAGGGATTGGGGTTGGGGGAGTGAAGGTGAAAAACACCCTGAGGTGTTTTTTTTTGTTGTTTTTGTTTTCTTTTGTTTTGTTTTTTTTTGTTTTTGTTTTTTTTTGTTTTTTGGGTTTTTGTTTTTTGTTTTTTGTTTTTTGTTTTTTGTTTTTTGTTTTTTGTTTGTATTTGTTTTTGTTTTTTTGTTTTTTGTTTTTTGTTTTTGTTGTTTCTGTTTTTGTGTTTTCTTTTTGTTTTTTTGGGGTAGGAGGGTTAAGTACTTTCACCTTCTTGTACAACATGAGACAATTTCTGAAAAATTGTGCATAGTGGCACGAGGAGGAACAACCCACTTGCGATGTGACATTTATTTTTTGTTTTTTGAACACACAACAATCACATGTATGATACATACAACATTCATATCTATACATATGACGGTCGTATATCCAAAAGATAAAAATCGCAAAACGGGAAAGTTGCAATTTGTCGTAAAACTGTTAAAGTAAAAGACTTTTAAATATGAAAGACAACAAACCAGAGTGGTGAACATGTCATCAGCACTTCTCTCCCCTGGTCCAGGACCAGGGGTCTCGGGTATGTCACATATTTTCAAATATTTATTTATTTTCAAAGTCTTGTACCGCAACAGTTCCACAACAAGCGCAACCTTCCCGCTGTTGTTCCTTCCTGGTGACCACTAGCACAATTTTTTCTGAAATTGAGTCATGTAGTAACTAGGAGGTGGAAGTACTTAGGCCCTGTAGGCATCGGGGTCGAGGGGTGAGTTAGAGAGGGATTAGGATTGAGGATCGGGGCTGAGAGTTTCCTTCTTCTTTTTCCACCATTTTGGTTTTCTCAGCCCCAGAGCATCTCTGAAACGCTTTAACAAAGACTTACGTTTCGGGATGTTCTCCTCAGACACTTCAGCAGCCTCCAGGACTTTAGGGTCTGCATCAGTGTCTACTTTCACACATTGGGCAGGTTCTTCCTCAGTTGACAGTTCTTGCTCCTGGCCTTGCTCCGGAGGTTCTTGATCCTGTTCAATGTGGTCCTCCTTCTCCTCAAGCTGGGCTGGTAGCAGCTCCTGGCTTGATTCAAAGGCCTTCTTCAACTCAGGTGCAGCTTCCAGCTGCTGGAATTCGGAGTTCAGGTCCATGAGACATTTCTCCTGGGCCAACGGCATGTTGACCTCATCCATCGTGGCGCGAAGTTTGTCCAGTCTCCTGGTTTTCTCACCATTGCTGGTGAAATACTCATAATGAGGGTCAAAGTCGATCTCCTTCGTGAGGTACACCGTCTCCGGCTCGTAGTCACAAAGGGCGGCCATGGCTTTAAAGGTGGCATTCGCCTTGAGCTCGATCTCCCACGTGAGGTACACCGTCTCCGGCTCGTAGTCACAATGGGCGGCCATGGCTTTAAAGGTGTTGTTTGCCTTGAGCTCGGTCATGACCTGCCCCCAGATCACTTTTAATCCCTCATCCTGAACCAGAAAGAGTTGTTCCATTGTCCCGGTTTCCTCGCCATTGCTGGTGAAATACTCATAATGAGGGTCAAAGTCGATCTCCGGCTCGTAGTCACAAAGGGCGGCCATGGCTTTAAACTTGTCGTTCGCCTTGAGCTCGATCTCCCACGTGAGGTACACCGTCTCCGGCTCGTAGTCATAAAGGGCGGCCATGGCTTTAAAGGTGGTGTTCACCTTGAGCTCAGTCATGACCTGCCCCCAGATCACTTTTAATCCCTCATCCTGAACCAAATCCATTGTGATGTCCATTTGCTTTGGTTGGTGTTCACAATGTCCACAGAAAAAACAGAAAATCTGTTACTGTGTTGAGTGCGTCTGCGTGCGTCTGCGTGTGCTTCTGCGTGCGTCTGCGGGTGCGTCTGCGGGTGCGTCTGCTTGCTAATGCTTGCGTCTGCGTGCTTCTGCGGTGCTAGGCTTCTAGTGAAGATTCGCTACTTGGCTGGGTACGAGTCAGACTTATATAGACTGAGAGCAGGATGAGGTCACTGAATGTGTGACATCATCAAACCAATCCTGTGCAGAAAGCCCTGTGACATCACATATGACATCAGAGGCCAAATAATCTCATGTTGTCATGTTGTCATGACGATGATGATGCAACTATTTCTGTTTACTTTTGAAAATCATCTTCCTATTCACTTCCATGCAGTTCCCTACATTCAATGTGTGATTAAAATGTAAATGCATTTAAAACAGGTTTAAAATCCTGTATTATTATTTCTCTACTTTTACATCACTTCAGTATAAACACATTTATACTTTTTTAGCGTGATATTTATATTTCATTGGTTCATTGTTCTTTGTGTGTGTGTAAAATTACTTTCATATATGATTGGTCACGAATCTTACAACAATTTTTATCCATCATATATGATCACAGTACAATTACAATAAAAGTATAAATCAAAGTAAAAAAATTAATAAACAGCCTGGCTACACCAGCCTGAACTAATAAGAAAGCCTTTCCTTCATTAAGTAAATATGAAGATATTTCAAATTAGACAGCAAAGGAGAAAAAAAAAAACAAAAAAGCAAACAAACGGAAATAAAATTAAAATAAATAAATACAAAATTGTGAAATGAAGAGAAATTGTGTTCTGTGAGCTGTGACACACTTACACAAAGAAAAAGTGAAGCTGCTCTTCCTCAAGGTTATTTTCTGTTCTCTTTTGTTGTGCTCACAATAATAGGAAAATATCTCAATTAATGGTGTGCGATTCTGAAAAATAAATACCACCAATACCAGATATGTATGTTCTTGAATTAGTTCTCATATTAAAGTATTAATATTTAACAATTTTGGGCAAATGTGTAATACATCTAAACAGGAAAATGATGGAAAGTAACTATACTAT
This sequence comes from Eupleurogrammus muticus, assembly GCA_036785175.1. NCBI lineage: Eukaryota > Metazoa > Chordata > Actinopteri > Scombriformes > Trichiuridae > Eupleurogrammus > Eupleurogrammus muticus. Next base: position 12,747,820 of record JAYKQN010000004.1, on the reverse strand, counting down.
TGGGATCTCATCTAAATGATGCCCAGTGAGTAGGAACTACTTATTCTTCTGCTTGTCATACTCAGGCCAGTTACAACGATCATTAAATGAGCAAAAAATTCTCTACAAACAGCAGCAAAGCACTATGCAATGTGCAAGAAACACTTGTTATTTTATTTTATTTTTTGGTCTTTCTTGTATAATAATTCCACGTTGTGGAATCAATTAAGTTTTATCTATAAAGTTTTATCTATCTATCTATCTATCTATCTATCTATCTATCTATCTATCTATCTATCTATCTATCTATCTATCTATCTATCTATCTATCTATCTATATATCTATCTATCTATCTATCTATCTATCTATCTATCTATCTATCTATCTATCTATAATGATTTACTGTAAGAAATACATTTTTATATCACAGGTCTTTAAAAAAGGAAGTAATCATTTGATTTCAAATGAACATATAGAATCCTGTCATCTGCATACATGATTATATCTCAACGTCATTGCAGAAATCAGCTTGAACACACTCACCGTGCACATGAGCCTTTGTTTCCAATTGTTCCCCATTGTTTGTTTTATGATTTTCATTCATTATTCAACAGTTAAATAACTTTATCAGATTTTATGAGTTGATCACAGATTTCCCCCCAAAACAATGTCAAATTTAGAGTGTTTCGCATTTGCATTTCAAAATAAAAGTCCAAATATTTCACAAATGTAGGAATGAAATTGTGTTAAATGTGCAAAATCTAATCCTAAACATTTAATGGTTTAGTCACAGACTTTCCCAAAAATGTCAATTGGTTAGTTGGTTTGCTTATTTTGTGCATTGCATTTTCAAAATAAAAGACATTTAACGTCTTCACTACAGGGGGCTGGCTTACTCACAATGAGTTGTCCTTCCCCAGGAATTAGGGTAATAATGTGATTTTCTTTCAGTATTCCATTTTATTCAGTATTTACTGTGGCTCAACATTAAGGAAACCTTCATCAGATTGATGTGTTTTATATTTTGTGCATTGCATTTCAAAATAAAAGCACACATTTTTGCCATTTTTGGTTATCATCACAGGCACTTTATATATTGAAAAATGTGATGCTTTAATTTCATAAATGCAGGAATTAAATTTGCGTTGAAAATGTACAGACAGCGACCTTTATATCTGCCTTGTTGTACCTTGTTGAAAGTGATGAAGCCTTCGGAATCCATGTGGAAGCCATTTTGCTTCAGGAAGCTTGTTGCAGGAACAGATCCTGCAGAAGTAGAGAAACATTAGAGTCTAATAGAGCAGCAGTGGGACTTTTTATTCAACTCGAAAGTCTGCTTTCTGCTCCTTTAACTTCATGTTCAGCATTTTATTGACAGTTAAATGTATTATTAATAATGACAAGATGATATGCAGAGTGTGAGGATGTAATCTCACGATTTAAAACACGGTTTCCTTGTTTCTCCTATCATTCTTTCCTGTCAATATCTCTCATTCTAATATAATTCAATCAGCAGACAATGACATTTTTTTTCTCTACTATGGGCCTGAAATCAAGAGTTTTGCTCATTGTAGATTCTATACCAGTAATTATTTTGCAGGGGGGGGCCCAGACTAAAACTCCAATCTAGAGGGGGCCAGTGTGCTGTCTTTAGTTCTGCTTCTTATCTTAGTCCAGTCCGGTCAGGTTAAACCTTCCAGGTTAGATCTCAGAGTCCTAGAAGCATTTAAGCTTCTCCACCACGACAAGGTCACAGCACAGGGAGAAGAAAAACACCCTCACCCCCCCTCCGCCCTCATCCCTGCAGTTGGAGCAAGAGAGGCTGCAGGAATTGGGGTTGGGGGAGTGAAGGTGAAAAACACCCTGAGGTGTTTTTTTTTGTTGTTTTTGTTTTCTTTTGTTTTGTTTTTTTTTGTTTTTGTTTTTTTTTGTTTTTTGGGTTTTTGTTTTTTGTTTTTTGTTTTTTGTTTTTTGTTTTTTGTTTTTTGTTTGTATTTGTTTTTGTTTTTTTGTTTTTTGTTTTTTGTTTTTGTTGTTTCTGTTTTTGTGTTTTCTTTTTGTTTTTTTGGGGTAGGAGGGTTAAGTACTTTCACCTTCTTGTACAACATGAGACAATTTCTGAAAAATTGTGCATGGTGGCACGAGGAGGAACAACCCACTTGCGATGTGACATTTATTTTTTGTTTTTTGAACACACAACAATCACATGTATGATACATACAACATTCATATCTATACATATGACGGTCGTATATCCAAAAGATAAAAATCGCAAAACGGGAAAGTTGCAATTTGTCGTAAAACTGTTAAAGTAAAAGACTTTTAAATATGAAAGACAACAAACCAGAGTGGTGAACATGTCATCAGCACTTCTCTCCCCTGGTCCAGGACCAGGGGTCTCGGGTATGTCACATATTTTCAAATATTTATTTATTTTCAAAGTCTTGTACCGCAACAGTTCCACAACAAGCGCAACCTTCCCGCTGTTGTTCCTTCCTGGTGACCACTAGCACAATTTTTTCTGAAATTGAGTCATGTAGTAACTAGGAGGTGGAAGTACTTAGGCCCTGTAGGCATCGGGGTCGAGGGGTGAGTTAGAGAGGGATTAGGATTGAGGATCGGGGCTGAGAGTTTCCTTCTTCTTTTTCCACCATTTTGGTTTTCTCAGCCCCAGAGCATCTCTGAAACGCTTTAACAAAGACTTACGTTTCGGGATGTTCTCCTCAGAAACTTCAGCAGCCTCCAGGACTTTAGGGTCTGCATCAGTGTCTACTTTCACACATTGGGCAGGTTCTTCCTCAGTTGACAGTTCTTGCTCCTGGCCTTGCTCCGGAGGTTCTTGATCCTGTTCAATGTGGTCCTCCTTCTCCTCAAGCTGGGCTGGTAGCAGCTCCTGGCTTGATTCAAAGGCCTTCTTCAACTCAGGTGCAGCTTCCAGCTGCTGGAATTCGGAGTTCAGGTCCATGAGACATTTCTCCTGGGCCAACGGCATGTTGACCTCATCCATCGTGGCGCGAAGTTTGTCCAGTCTCCTGGTTTTCTCACCATTGCTGGTGAAATACTCATAATGAGGGTCAAAGTCGATCTCCTTCGTGAGGTACACCGTCTCCGGCTCGTAGTCACAAAGGGCGGCCATGGCTTTAAAGGTGGCATTCGCCTTGAGCTCGATCTCCCACGTGAGGTACACCGTCTCCGGCTCGTAGTCACAATGGGCGGCCATGGCTTTAAAGGTGTTGTTTGCCTTGAGCTCGGTCATGACCTGCCCCCAGATCACTTTTAATCCCTCATCCTGAACCAGAAAGAGTTGTTCCATTGTCCCGGTTTCCTCGCCATTGCTGGTGAAATACTCATAATGAGGGTCAAAGTCGATCTCCGGCTCGTAGTCACAAAGGGCGGCCATGGCTTTAAACTTGTCGTTCGCCTTGAGCTCGATCTCCCACGTGAGGTACACCGTCTCCGGCTCGTAGTCATAAAGGGCGGCCATGGCTTTAAAGGTGGTGTTCACCTTGAGCTCAGTCATGACCTGCCCCCAGATCACTTTTAATCCCTCATCCTGAACCAAATCCATTGTGATGTCCATTTGCTTTGGTTGGTGTTCACAATGTCCACAGAAAAAACAGAAAATCTGTTACTGTGTTGAGTGCGTCTGCGTGCGTCTGCGTGTGCTTCTGCGTGCGTCTGCGGGTGCGTCTGCGGGTGCGTCTGCTTGCTAATGCTTGCGTCTGCGTGCTTCTGCGGTGCTAGGCTTCTAGTGAAGATTCGCTACTTGGCTGGGTACGAGTCAGACTTATATAGACTGAGAGCAGGATGAGGTCACTGAATGTGTGACATCATCAAACCAATCCTGTGCAGAAAGCCCTGTGACATCACATATGACATCAGAGGCCAAATAATCTCATGTTGTCATGTTGTCATGACGATGATGATGCAACTATTGCTGTTTACTTTTGAAAAGGGATTTCAGTGAGAATTGAGAATTTTTTCCTTCTTTAACTGAGGGGTTTCCATTGAATTGTGCTCTCTATTGCACTGATTTAACAAATCTACACCACTTATTAGAAAATTACAAAAGCAGGAGTTTAAGTGTCACAATATATCATTAGTGAACCCTGTGATATTTCACACTAATCAAATGATATCAATAGATTTTGAGAGATAATCCATTGTTTTTTCCATCTTAAAGAAACATAATCCTCCGAGAGCTTCTAGAAGAAAAAAAAACATGAGCTCACAATTGTGACGCGTGGGATTCAATGGGTTAAAAAAAAAAAATTGGCTGCTCCCCAGCATTCTTCAAAGTGATCCGAATGACTTTCACAAAAATACACTCTCCATATTTAGGTTTCAGTTGGGTATATGCATACTAAACTATTTGGTAAAGGTGAGGGGATGATTGAAGTCATGGTTAACAGAGCATAATGCAAACCACAGTATCTGGAGTCGAGATCAGACACTTTTTTAATCCCAAACATTCAGAAGTGGTTCTGTGCCAGTGATACTTCTCCAGCGTTTGTCAGTAAAATATAAACACGGGTCTATTTCTTGAAAGACACTTTTTTTTGCTACAGTATCCTATATAGTAAGCATGAGTATACAGTACATGTGCATTCCATGTTTGTTGTATGTATTGATTGCATCCCCTATATACACTATAGTGAATGATAGGCTTCATGCCTATGTAGCATATGACTAGTGATCAGAAAATCAAAGCTACAAAATAAGGAACAATTACACTTGATGAAACTGCTTAAGGAGGGTTCAGGAGACAGTGAGTATGTATAAAAGGTACCATGCATTTAGGAAAATAAAGATAAAAAGGGAAGCAACCTTCAAATAAACTAAAGTCCATACAAAATGCATTCAGGATAATTTCTTGCAGTAACCCTATGCATAAATTGGCTGCTCTTCAATGCGAAACAAAGCTATTTTAAGGATTGCGAAAGTTAGTATCAGTCACTGTTTAATAAGTGACTGAGTTTGAACAGAGTGGGAAAAGACCCTTGTATAAAAATGTTTCTATGTTCCACCTAACACTAATCCCTTACCCTAAAATAAACCCTAAGTCCCAATACTAACTAAACCCAAACCCCTTTTCTGATATAAAAAAAAAGGTTCTATGATCACTAATCACAGACAAAATGCAGAGAATTTGTGGATGACCCATGAACAATAAGCAAAATTACCATTTGCTAATCAAACAACACAGATAACCAACCAACAAAATACTGAAATCAGTAAAAAGCAATATAACTCAGCACAAGGGAACAGTCAAAAACGATTTGTCCACAATGCATTTAAGGTGAAAGTCAAAGTGAAAATGAAATATTTAGTGTGCTGGGCCAAGTGTGCATGCATGGGAGTGAATTGGAGATGAGAGGTTTAGTTGCAGTTTGTCCCACCGCCCTGGAGAGACAATGGTGGTTTGTGTTGGCCTCTGGTCCCAGCCTGGGTGCCTGGTGTCAGTGGATTCACCATCAATTTTCTCCAAGCTTAAAAAAACCTGGCCAATTTAATTCAGCGCTTTCATTTTACAGGTGGCTTATCAAAAGTGTATTTCCGCCCCCCTACACATCATCACAGCCAGTTTGGAAGCCAATTCTGATCCAATATTCAACTCGCATACCCGGGTAGAAATTGCAGCTTGATTGTCAAGAATTCCAGATTAGGAAGGGAGCAGCAAATCAAATTTCCTACTGTCCTACCAGCCCTTATTTTGCCATAAATCACACTCCTCATCCCTTTTTTTATAGTCATTTGGTATAACAGGTTTAGCCATGTTTCAGTGAAACCAATGACAGTTCCTGATATCATCCAATTTATTCTCCAATGCCTATACATTGACTAGAAGGACGCTTGGCAGACAAGATCTTTGTGACCTTGAGTGTAACAAGTGTTTATTCCTTCAACATTTTGAGGATCAGAGATGGTCTTGTTTCTAGTATCTAGTATTTTAATTGGATATTTTCATCCAGCAAAATCGACATGAGCAAAGTTCCTGGGGAGTGTCAGTGATCAGTGTCTCAGTTATATGTTTTCATTGTTCAAGATTAGTAAAAAAAATGTCAGAGGTAACTGTTTAAGTCTGTGACTTCTGGAATCTAAAGTGCTGGAGAAGCTCCAGCAGGCATGGGTTACATTATTAACAAGCATCTTACGTTTCTTTCTTGTCTTCATTAAAAACTCTTTGGTTAACTTCTTGACAGATTCTACTTATTATTTTATTTATTTATTTTTTTAACTATGAAAAAAAAATATAGGAAAATGTTGCATGAAGCCCAATTTGTCACACTCACAAATATAGACAGAAAACAGCCATAGAAGAATAAATTTGAGTTTAGCATCAAACCTCAGCTAGATAGAAATATCTCAAAGAGTCAGAGTTTTTACACTGAATTTGGGAACAAACTATTATAATGACATGTGCTGCATAGTATTAACATAGTTGGAGTATGTTATTTATTCACAAACAGCAGGAGTTGGCATCACAGGGAGTAGCAATATTCTACAGCCATTACACTGTTCAATCAACATTTAGGTCACAATGATACGTTAGAGCAAATAAGGTTCCCACTTCTAATTGAAGACATCACACATTTAAACATATCACACAGTCATCAAACCAGACTGCATCTGTCCTTTAAAAATGTACTGTATATTATCCAAAATATTTATCATTCTCACCAAAAACCCTTAAATACCTTAATTCATCACCTGAAGCTTTGACTTTACCAATTTAGGATTGAAGTTTTTAACATAAAATTTAGGGTACAGTATTTCACAAGTGGATATAAGTTGTGGTTTAGTAATCACAAAGTTTATAGTTTGGAGGTATTTACGGTTCTATTCCCACAGCCTCCAATTTATAACTAAATGGACTAAGAAGGCACAATATCCACTAAATTATAATCAAATAGTAAATATATATATTCCTGGCGCCGCGCGAGTGGCAGCCTGTTACAGCAGCTCTCGCTCACCTGAGATTTTCTTTTCTTTTTCATACCTTTTAACTTAATTTCTCTTACTTTTTTCTCGAGCCAACGACATAAGGATAATTTTTTTTCACTATGGAATTCACTTTCTCCGTGTTTGTTGTGGCCGTTCTGCTGTTTTTTACACTTTTCGTGTCCGGGGACCCCGTGAGTAGCCATGGCTCTATTGTTTACAGTAGGGATCAGCTGTTGGCGCTCCGTAGCTCCGTAGTGTTGCCCGAGGAAAGACCCGATGTCCCCAGTGAGATAAGGAGAAGGAGACGGGGACGCGGTGCGGGGACGGAGCGCCGTGCCAGGAGGAGGAGATACCGACCCGTCCTCCCGTCCATTATTATGGGGAATGTACGATCTCTCCCCAATAAGATGGATGAGCTAGCAGCGCTAACCCGGCACCAGAGGGAATACTGGGAGAGCAGCATCATGGTGTTTACGGAGACATGGCTGAACACGCTGACTCCGGACACGGCGGCTACACTGGACGGATTTAATCTGGTGCGCGCGGACAGAGGAAGGGACAGCGGTAAGAAGAAGGGAGGAGGACTGGCTGTGTATGTTAACGACAAATGGTGTACCCCCAGGCACATCACTGTCAAGGAGCGGCTCTGTAGTAAGGACATTGAACTGTTAGCTGTTAGCATGAGGCTGTATTATCTGCCGCGGGAATTTTCGCAAGTTATAGCGATAGCTGCGTATGTTCCCCCCTCTGCTAATGCAGACGAAGCTCGTGATGTCCTACACACTGTCACCAGCAGGCTGCAAACACAGCACCCCCAGGCCCTCCTCCTCATCTCTGGAGACTTCAACCATGCTTCTCCATCCTCCGCTCTGCCCACTTTCTCCCAGTACGTCACGTGTTGAACCAGAGACAATAAAACACTGGACTTATGTTATGCCAACACCAAGGAGGCATACACCTCATCACCCCTCCCCCCCCGGGAAGATCTGACCACAACCTGGTGGATCTCCTGCCTGTGTACAACCCACTGGTACACAGGCAACCAGCTGTCTCCCGCACAGTGAAGAGATGGTCTGAGGATACTGAAAAGGCTCTGAAGGACTGTTTCGACACGACCGTGTGGGAGGAACTGTGTGATCCCCATTGGGAGGATATTGACAGCCTCACAGACTGCATAACGGACTATATCAATTTCTGTGTGGAAAATACTGTACCCACCAAGACCGTACGGTGTTTTTCCAACAATAAACCATGGATTAATGCCGACATAAAGGCTCTCCTAAAGGAGAAGAGGAGGGCCTTTAGGTCAGGTAACAAGGAGGAGCTGAAGACTGTGCAGAGAGAGCTAAGGCGGAAGATTAGAGAGGGGAAAAACATTTACAGGAGGAAGATGGAGGATCAGCTGCAGAGGAGTAACGTCAGTGGAGTCTGGAGAGGCCTGAAAACCATCTCAGGCTACAAAGAACCAAACTCCCAGACGGCAGGGGACCAACAGTGGACGAATGACTTAAACCTATTTTTCAATAGGTTTGACCAGTCATCTGCCCCTCCCCCGGCCCAGCCTGCCCTGCTGCAGCCCCCCCTGACTTTACCTCCTGGACAATGACCCTCCCGTCCCCCCCGCTTCCACCTCCGCCTCTCAGTCCTGGCTGAGTTCACACCTACCAAGGACACTCCACACCATCAACCCAACCCCCTCCCCAACACACTCGGGCACACAGCCCCCCCTCTCCAGCCTGTCCCTCACAGCACTACAGGTGAGGAACAAGCTCAGGAGGATGAAGACGAGGAAGGCTGCAGGTCCAGATGGCATCAGTTCCAGGCTCCTGAAATCCTGTGCAGACGAGCTGAGCAGGATTGTAGGGCATATCTACAACTTGAGCCTGAAGCTGGGGAAGGTGCCACAACTGTGGAAAACATCCTGCGTGGTACCCATCCCCAAAATGCCACACCCCAAGGACCTCAGTGACTACAGGCCGGTGGCACTAACGTCCCACCTGATGAAGACACTGGAGCGCCTGGTCCTCGACCATCTCCGCCCCCTGTTGAGCCCACTGATGGATCCCCTCCAGTTTGCTTACCAGCCTGACATCGGGGTGGACGATGCCATCATCTTTCTCCTCCACCGTGCTCTTTCCCACCTGGAGAAGCCTGGAGGCACTGTGAGAATCATGTTCCTTGATTTCTCCAGTGCCTTCAATACGATTCAACCAGCACTCCTGGGGAACAAGCTGGAGAACACTGGGGTGGACCGTCACATCACATCCTGGATTCTGGACTACCTCACCAACCGTCCACAGTATGTGAGGACACGGGACTGTGTATCCAACACAGTCGTCTGCAGTACGGGGGGCCCACAGGGAACGGTCCTGGCTCCGTTCCTCTTCACCCTCTACACTGCAGACTTCACCTACAAGTCACCAACCTGCCACCTGCAGAAGTTCTCCGATGACTCTGCCATCGTTGGCCTCATTGAGGATGATGACGACAGGGAATACAGAGAACTTACACAGGATTTTGTCAACTGGTGCCGGCGGAACCATCTCCAGATCAACACGGGGAAAACCAAGGAACTGGTGGTGGACTTCCGTAGGCGGGTATGCAATCCCCCGGCACCAGTGAACATCCAGGGAATGGACATTGAGATGGTGACATCTTACAAGTACCTGGGTGTTCATCTGAACAAAAAATTGGACTGGACTGACAATACAACTGCGCTATACAAGAGGGGCCAGAGCAGGCTCTACCTGCTCAGGTGGTTGAGGTCTTTTGGAGTGCAGGGGACACTCCTTAAGACATTCTATGACTCAGTTGTGGCATCAGTCATACAATATGGGGTGGTCTGCTGGGGAAGCAGCATAACAGCTGCAGACAGGAAGAGACTGAACAAGATCATCAGGAAGGCCAGCTCTGTCCTGGGGTGCTCCCTTGACCCAGTGGAGGTGGTGGGAGAGGAAAGGATGATAAGGAAGATATCATCAATGATGGAAAACCACCTCCACCCCATGCAGGACACACTGTCTGGACTGACGAGCTCCCTCAGCAACAGACTAATCCGTCCAAAGTGTCTGAGGGAGCGATATCGGAAGTCCTTCCTTCCTACAGCTGTCAGACTGTACAACAAGTACAGCTCTCAGTAACCCCCCCCCCAACAGAAAAAATGGACAGTGCAATAAATCTATAATCATACTTATATATACCTGTATATACCTGTATATATGTATATTGTTTTTTAATTTAATTTTTTTTTTTTTTTTTCCTTTTTAAATTTTTAAAAACATTTTTGTAACTTTCCTAACTGCTGTTGTAGCACTGTAAATTTCCCCACTGTGGGACAATAAAGGAGCTATCTAATCTAATCTAATCTAAATAACAAAATAACAAAACATTTTATGACTGTAACTTTTTTTTTCTTTTTTCTTTTCTAAGAATTTATAAGTGACTGTGTTCTCCTTGGTCCACTTGAGTGCGGAATTTGACAAAAACAAAGGATTTGACCAACAACTCAGAGCGGTTGCCCAGTATCAAAGACATTGGCTACAAGTCATTATGGCGTGTGCAAAGCCCCTGAATGAAATTATAATTAGAATCAATGAGCCAAGTCGAAAAATCTTCAGCAACTCTACTGGGACAGTGCTCTGGCCAGCAAGCACACACACACACACACACACACACACACACACACACACACACACACACACACACACACACACACATTCTATTCACAAGCCAAGCAGGACTATGGGACAGAGAGCTAAGGATTCATGATGCTCCTCAGTTTGAGTTGATTTGCAGTAACACTCGGAGCACAGTGTTCCCCTGCCTTTGTTCCCAGCTCTTTAAATCTAATGGGGATATTATTGCTTCCAGCACAAACTGTATTTTCATTTTTTACCATAGAAAAACAGACCTTTTTGTGTCAATGTTGGTGTTATGTGCATGCCATTCGCTTCCCTATAGGGTAGTGACCTGACTTATGAATCATAAATATAAATATGTACACTCACATTATGCTGTAAAACCGAAGAAAGCTACAATGCCCACATTCTAACACAGGGGATCTCCATTATTACACGATTAGGCCATCTGTTTCACGTAGAAAAAGTACTGGATTATGAGCGCTTGTTACCAAGCATTATGTATTATGTATTTTTTTATTTAAACCTTTATTGCCTCCACATCCCTGGTTATGTCTGTACTGTGTCATTATAAAATGCACACTGAGTGAATGGAACAGTTAAGATGGTTTACAGCTAAATTCGTGCATGGTTTTGTAGAGCTTGATAAACGCAGATAGTAAAGTTTGTGGGCCGGGCCCACAGTTTGGTTCTTTATTAATGCAGATTTTTACAGGTTGCAGTGATTTTGATGCCATCTTGCAGCCTTACAGCCATGATGAAGACAATAGAAAACAAATGGGGGCCTTTTCAAAGAGTTATTTTTGTGATAGTGTAGTGTTTTCCTTATTTGGTTTGATATGTGTGAAGTGATCAGCTGATAGGGCCCAGCTGATATGTGGCCGCCTTGTTTCGGTTGCGAGAACTTCTGGGTTCAAATCCCAGACGAGGAGGAAAAGAAGAAACTGAGGAGACTCCAATAAAATATAATGATATTGCTGTATGTTTTAAATTGCTGTAGACATGTGCCCTTGCAAGGTAAGCTAATATCACAGCACAGCAAAACAACGCAAAACATATAGTTTTTAGTTTTTTTAAGGGTTAGGTTAAAAAGGAATGACACTTTCCCTGTGAGCATGCAATTGACTTAATGGACACTGGTGTCACTTAAGAGAAGGGACATCTTGGAGTCATAATTAGAAGATTTAAGAGGTATCAGCTTTCACTTGCCTTAGAGATGGTTTTTACAAATCAATGATGCAAAGCTTTTAACCATTTGTCTAATTGGACTTGCTCAGGGTTCACCATCTAAAGCATGGGTGTCAAACATGCGATTCGAGGGCCAGAACCAGCCAACTAAAAGGTCCGATCTGGCACACTGAATAAAATAATGTTTAGGATTTTCTGAAAAAAAAATGGACCAGTTTCTGTTCCTTCACAGAAATCTGGTGCCTTTTGTGCTGTATTCACAGCAGCTTCCATTGCTCGAAGAAGAGAATATATAAATTAATATAATAATTAGTGTCGTCAAAAATATCGCGTTATTAACGAGTTAATTCTTAACAATTTTAACGTCGTTATTTTTTTAACGCGAGATTAACGCTCTTTGTGACCTGTGATAAGTTTTTTTCATAAACTTTTGTGGCCACGTTAGAAAAACTACAGGATCCGTCTGTAAACCGGAAGCAAAACAATTAGCGCGCCCCACAATGCCATTGTTTAGATGTGGAGCAGAAGACGTTGACATGGATGCGGCTAACAAACTTATGAATGGAAAGTTTAGTTTTAAAACTTAGCCAGATGGGTCGGTGGATAAGACCAAAGATATCTGCATGTACTGTCGATGTGAATTGAGTTCGCATTGCATCCAACAACTGGACCTACGAAGCTCCTTCCAGAGCAACTATTATTAGCCGCATTGAGAATTTGTATGAAACGGAGAAGTCTAAGGTAGAACAGTTGTTAGGGCAGACAAATACAGTTGCGCTGCGATTAATATGCGATTAATTGTGAGTTAATTATGACATTCATGAGATTAATCGCAATTAAATATTTTAATCGATTGACAGCACTAATAATAATATGTTAGTTTGAACATATTATTTATTTCCTCTGAAGACATCCTAAACTGTTCATCAATTGTTTCGTAATGGATAGTTCATGTGAAAGTATTCAGATTAGTTGTTTTAATGGAAAAATATATTTTATATGAAAAAATTGAGCAATATTACAATATAATAAATTTAATTGGTCTGCATGTGGCCCATGAACTAAAATGAGTTTGACGCCATTCTTTCTTCTTTTCCTCACTCATATTGTCGCGCACCCAGAGCGCGTGCATGCACAAAATGCTGTGAATGTCATCTCTCTGTTTCACTGTCAATATTTGACACGCTTGAAATCTCTGTTTGGTGTTTCGACAAAAGAGATTTTCTGTCAACAATGAGGTAATAATTAGATGATTTACAAATGTGGAGCCAAAATACATTTTGGAGCATCTGTGACTTGTATCGCTGAGGAAGCAGCTGGTGGCACAGGGATCTGCCAAGTGTCTGCTTGTCTTTGTGTGTTGTGTGTGTAGCACTGTGTTCTTTATCGGAAAGGCCTAAGTTATTATCGTACCGGATTTATGAGAAAATTCATGAACACACAAACAAACACAACTTTTACCTGTACATGTCAAAATGGCTGCTTTATTAAAAGGTCTATCAGGCAAAGAACTGAACCATTGATGACTGCAAACTTGGTGCATCGCCAACTTACAACTGTGACATGAAGAGATCTATGCTGTGTCTTGAGCATTTAAAATCCTGAATCCTGAAATATGACGTGACTATCAGCGTAAATATCATGTCAATATAGTTATCTAAAGTTTATTAAGCTGCACAAAGATATATGTATTTACTATCTAACACCCATGAGAGGACTGAACCTGCTAATAAAATTAAGGAACAAGGCCGAAATCAAACTTGTCAAAAGTCAGACTAACACACCAGATAATGCGAGTGGGCTATTTCTGTGACATGATTTCATACCAGCCATGCATTGAGACCAGGATGAGTTCACTTGAACACAATCCACCAAGCAATTGCCTTACTCAAAACAAATTTAATGTGCATGAACTCAAACTTAAACCACGTCAAGAATTCATTCATAAATCCATTAACTACTATCAAAACGTCTGTACAATCACAAACAGCATTATACATGCTGTTAAAACCTGGTCTATCAGTCTATATTCTGCCTCTATGAAGCAGCTAAACTGGGAACTTGCTGGAAAAACCTGCATTCTGGTGTTTACCATTTTGCCCAGTAAATGCTTCTTAGGTTTAGATAAATTTTGAGGCCTGTGAGACCATTATGTGTATATATTTTTTTTGTTCCCAAAATGTTCCCTTATTTCTCTAAGCATTATTATGATTAAGATATTGACTTTTCAATTAGGTAATATACCGTACAATGTGTTAAATGGAAATCTATCCTACTCAAATAATGAGATGGGATTAACTAGTGCAGAATACTGGCTGAGGTTGATCAATTAGTAGATTTTTTTTTCCTTCTGCTTAACACCTCAGTGAGTTTTTGAAGCAAATGTGGCATGTACCTTGGCTAAGTATCTCACTATTAAATATAGCATTATCCACAGTATTGGTGTGAACTCATTAGTGTAAGTGCATATAGGGGAACCAATGCAGGGTGCGGGAGGGCAAGGGGACAAGTAGAGAGTAAAATGGAGGATTGGACTAACTGAGTCAATGTGCATGTGTGTTGTGGTGGGCCCATGTTGCAGTCACTCACAGTTTTGGGGAGGTCCAACACATGCCACGACTCACTGAGCTGTTTACCCACCAACACAACCTGACAGGACTAATCAGCGTCTGCCGGGAACTGGACTTTTTTGGCCCGTTTCGGGACGTGCGGGTTTCCTTTGAAACGGCGACTGGAGGATAAACTATGGCGGGCCGGATCACTAATGAGTGAGCGAGCTGAGTCAACGGCTCTCCCCTGAGTTGCTGTAACTCGGTTTCTTGTCTCGCGCGTATCTCAGCGGACTTCCAGATCCCGGCGTGGAGATTTTTCGGCGTTCGTGAGGCGTGAATGTTTTTTTTTTCATTTCCCACATGAACCGAGGCCTGTCTTACAAAACACAAACAAGCGGTTTTAATGAATAATGAATATACATGAATATGAATGAGTGATAGAGAACCATTAGGACAGGGAAGGCTAAGGCTGCAGCTGCCTCGAAAGCTGGAGGTGCTGAGGGAAAACGGTGTGAATGTGTATAAAAATCATTTTATGACTATTGCGAAGCTATAACTTACATTTCTTATTTTTCCCACAACTTGTCAGAAGAGCTTTTTATAGTAGAAAGTAGCTTGGAGAGCAGCTAAGTGAGGACAGAGTATACGTTCAGAAATACGTTGTAGTGATAAAAAGTACTGAAATAAAAGTCACTTGAGTGTAAAAGTCATAACAAACATTTTATGAGCCCACAAAACCGGCGGCGATCTGCATTCACATCCACGCACCCACACCTAAGTCATTACATCCTTTACCAATAATAAGGTGTGTGAGTTAATGAGGCAACTTGGTTTTCTGCCTAAGCATACACAACACACACACACACACACACACACACAGCTGGGTGTGTAATGTGCCAGATGCCATTGGCTGAACACACAGTGGGCTGAATAGGAACGGAACCAACTTTTGCTCAGTGGCATTAGTGTAATTGATGGCACCCATCCTGTCCAAAACTATATTTGAACGCGGGTGTTTTGTGACGGCCCAGCAGGCCTGGGTACACTGCAGCCTCTGAAATCCACTCTGCAGACAAAGTGACAGATCGATACTAAAGAAGGAACCTACAGACAGAGAGATTGTGAAAGAGGCTGTGGCCATTAGTGATGAAATCAAGTTATTTCATGGATATTTGAATATCTAGATGCAAACAGATGTGGCCTGCAGGGATACATTTGCCTGGATCCAATTGCACTAAATGTAACACTGAACGTTCTCGGGTTCCCTAACTGTAGAAATAAATAAATAAAATAAATAAATAAATAAATTCTTAACCTGCTTGTAATCTATGTCTGTATATGTTTCGATGCATATAACAATTAAGTCACTAACAATCATGTTATGTATAAATGTATTACATTTTCTACTCTGATTGAAGAAAATAGCATTTTATTGACTGGCAAATATAGTTGCTGCTTGCATAAATATGCAAATAGAAAATATAAATATAAAAAATAACGAAAATGATGTCTCTTCTCCCTGTTCTCAGGAGAAAGGGGCAGGAGGTCAAAGTTATGTGACAGGAAGCATTAGGAGACTGTTTTTGCGTTAAACTTCTTGTCTAAGTTGACTACTATCATGTCATTGAAAAAAAACGTATGAGTAACGTTTGGATTTTCATCTCAATGATAAAATAGGAGTCATAAACTTCGACATCAATAGTTGCTGGTGGGCTTAAATGGGTTAACAAGTAAAAAAATGTCTTGAGTTTTGGACAATTAGCTTTTTTCATTAGTGTTTCCCGATATGGGTAAATTTGGTCTTGTTTTAGGAAAACAAAAAAAGGATTAAATGGATTAAAATGAGTCAAACTGTTGATAGGAATATGATCAACAAACAACAAAACCTAATTAAATTACCACTAGAGATGATCTAAAAAGCAGGAGGAAATAATCTGAAAGAAAATTCTCTGATGATTAATGAATACATGCATGATCATTTAACATAGAAGACTTCGGGTGTAAAGTATTGACGGTGAGGTTCATTTTTCCTGCTACACACACACACACACACACACACACACACAAGCTTAACAATCAGTAGGAAGATGCTGTGGCCCTTTTGGGAGTAGCTGGATAAACAGAAAAAGTCCCTGAGTGTCAGTGTGTAAAGTGCAGAAACACAAAGTGGAAGAGAAAAAAAATGAACCGAGTTAGGACCAGTGATCAAGGAAGAGAGTGAAGAAAAGTAGAGAAAATTGGTGCAAGAATGGCTTTAAAGGTTTTGGCAATATAGAGGAAAATAGCAAGAGAAGAGTACAGGAAAAAGGGGATAGAACTATAGGTGGGGGGGGGGGGGGGGAACTGAGGAAGAGAAATAGGAAAGCACATGGGCAGAACTTAACAGCCAGCTAGATAAGTATACAGCAAAGAAATAATCGTGTAATGGGGCCCTTGAAGCAGCATAACGAGAGCCAGAGAAAGGGTGGAAGGTAAATCTGGTCCAGGTCATATTGGCGTGATGCAGAAATGGGCCCTATTCCCTTGACCTCTTATGACCTCCCCCACACACACAATGCACAATCAATTCATTTTCATATATAGTGCATTTTCTCTGCAGCCTCTAAACAATCTGTTTGGTATAGAAATAATATATTATGTGGTTGGCGCAGCATCCTACACTCTTTCTTTTATTTAAATCAAATCCACTATGATTCTATCTATTCCATAGATTTCAGAAAAATTTGCATGTGAATTTATTGTCAGATTGCCCTTTGAGATGAAGCAACACCTTTTAAATCCTATAGATAGATGCAAAACTATACAAATACACAGATAAAAATCACCCACATACCAAAATTCTGATGTACAAGAAAATTAAATAGAATGATCCTGATGCTAATAGTAAAATATTTTCATAAACATAAGAAGCAACTGAAGATGTAAGCCATTAAATCATTTATAACACACATGAGCTTGTCAGTACACAGATAAAACATAAACATGTTGAGTTAAGATTAGAAAATAAAAATGTCTTGAAATAGTGGAAATAGGTCAATGATCTTAAAAAAAGAGGGAGATTAGCAGATTTTTATTTAAAAGACCTGCAGCCAATTGCTTTAAACATTTTGGATATGATAAAAAAAGAACGTTATCTGAGAGGATATGAAGACCTGAACAGAGACAAAACTGTTCTAAACAGAAAAGAGTATCAAAGTAAACATCTGATTTAAAATGAATTAGCTGCGATCCTTTATTAATTATTCTATTTTCTGCTTTAGAGGCGCAGCTTCAAATCTGAGTTAACATGACAGTCAATTGGACAGTTATCCGCCACTTTCTGCACTGTTTGGTGATTAATGAAAGAGACGAGTGTTATTTGGTGTCTACATTCTGATGTATAAATTATTCAGGTAGAGTGGAAGCTGTGGGAGTAAAATTGATGTCTTTGATAAAATTAAATTGTAAGTCTACATCTACAGTGTGTCATTTGGTGCTTGGCAACAGTTCAGTTGATCAGGAGCTGCTAAAACAATCATTGCTCAAATTTAATGAGGAAAGTTAATAGGTTGGTCTAACTAACAGGTTTTTCTGTTACATGACCGCTAATAAAAACCTATGAATAGAACACATATAAATGCATTGACTTATATCATGTTTCATCCTATTTCCCTAGTCAACCTCTGTTAACAGCAGTTCATGTGTTTTTTTCTTACAGGAAAGAGAAAATATATATTAAAAAAAATCTGTTCTATGGCAGCTGATGAATTCTACAGTCCCCCATAACAGCAGCAAACAGCATTTCCCTGGGCCACCGCTACCGCTGCCTAAATAAACATCATTATTTGCTGACTGAAGGCCAAAAAAAAATGAAAGAAAATGACATCTTTTCAGATGTTGTTATCACCGAACATGGAACAAAAGGTGCAGAGAAAAACAGAGCATTGAGTCAGATGATCAGACCTGCTGTGCATCTTCACTGTTTTTGGATTAGGTTTTTTCCTCTATGCCAGTACAACCTTCCATCTCTCTCTCTCACTCTCTCTCTCTCTCTCTCTCTCTACCTCATCCCTCTCACCCCATGCTTTCTTTGTGTCTTATTTCATGGCCAGTGGTTGCCAAGGTAACTGACATTAATTCTTACGTCAATCAATTCAACGCGCCGCTTATTAGTATTTACCTCTGCGAGCCTTATTTGCACGTTTAAATATCACTTTCCTTTATATAATAGGGCAGAGATTACGGCGGAATATGCACACGTCTAATGCTCTTACAGTCACATGTATGTATGTATGTGGAGCAACACAGTCCAGGTACAGAGTGAATTCCTCTTCTGTGCTTCTCACTCCTCTCCTCCACACACACACACACACACACACACACGCACACACATATGCACACACCTGACTTCATTATCTGTGCTCTGCGATCTGAATGTTCTGAATGTCAGCAGCAGCAACCATGGTAACAAGCGGAGCGAGAGAGGCTGACTGTTGAGATTCACAGCCACTTCACACCGACGCATCATTAATGTCATTTAACTCGTCCCTCGGTGACAATTTCTATCTCTCCATCTGTTTTCTTCTTTCGGCTCCCCGGTCTCTCCCACTTTTCTCTCACCCCTCTTCCCACCCCCACCCCCTTTCTTCCCCTTCACCTCCCCCCATTGCATCTCTCCCTCTCTCTCTCTTTCTCTGAGTCAGTTTTTTTTACCAGGCTTTGCTGATGACTCACAATACCTGGTTACTTCCTAATTTGCCAGGTCTTGCTGTCTCATCGCAACACAGCCCCAGAGCTGTGGAGTCCCCGATAGGACTAATCCAACATTTATGCTTTTATTTCACATTGTGTGTGTGTGTGTGTGTGTGTGTGTGTGTGAACAATCCAGCGCAACACCCTCGCACGCGAGGACAGGATCCTCTCATTAGAAATGAATGGGGCATCCGTCAGCACCCTTCTCTGATCCATGTTTTATGCACTCTAACTGTGTTCATGCAGAGCTTCTGCACCCGTGTGACTGAATGACTGTCAGAAAAATGTTTTACTGCTTCATACATCATTTCTAGGTTATTTCATTAATGTATAAGATGGAAGCATTGATGATAGCAGCATACACCGTTTTTTAAAGGAAGAAGGTACTAGGTGTACTATTACGATACATTGCTTTTTGCAGACTGCACTGGTTTGAGGCCATGCCAGCATAAGTAAGGATACTACAGACATTACTCCAAACAGAGGACAAAAAACACAGAGGTGAAGACAGGGAAACAGGAAGTGATAAATGGAGTTAAAGTGCCATCTTCTGGTCCAAAAATGCTGCTTCAACTTCTTGGTAAGTGCGGCAGTGGGTCAGTTTCCCATGAACATTCCACATTGCTGATGAATGGGCCAAAACCCAGGTGTACTTTCAAAACTTATTTTAATTCAAACAAATCATAATAAGAAGCGTGTAATGATTATATAATATTCAGTCAGGCCATATCACTATGAGGTGACAAAAAGGCTTTTAAAATGTATAGTATATGTGTTTTTTGTCTTTCTTTACATTTCTCTATGCTGTACATGTGGAGGAAGCATTTCAAGTAAAAGTCCAGCTTTCAAAACATAATCAAAGTGCAATTAAAATGTACTTAAAGTATGAAATTTAAAGTATCATCATGCAGTAGAATGGCCCGTTTAACAGTTATATTATCACATATTATATGAGTGCATTGGTCATTTTAGCTGCTTCAGCAGCAGCTGTAGAGTTAGTTTTATACCACTTTTTATACTGTTGGGTGCTTTAGTGCATCATATTTTATAAACTGATTGAACATTCTGTATTTAACAAAGTCGCTAACAACTGTCGCTGATAAATAAAAGTGCAATATTCCTTTCTGAAATTGACTTTATTGAGTTGCGGTGGCTTTATGAACAACACCCTGGGTTATTTTACTATCAACAATGCCCTATTTACATTTCACATGCAGTTGCTGAGTAAGAAAATTAAAATGTCTAACTTTATGGCTTCACCTGACTTATTGAACTAAAAATTACAACTTAATAAAAAAAAAAAAACAATACACTTATACCATAAAACTAAGCGTTTCTTTAAATTAAAAAAAAAAGACTTATCCTTTCAATTAGAACTTTTCCCCCAAAGACAAGCAGGTAAATCAAACTACGCAAACTACATTTGTTCACTAAATATAGTGTAACGAACACTTCATATGACTGAATTTTCATTAAACAGTATCAGTAAATCACAGTTTACTACATAATTAAAAACTCTATATGTATATCCATAAGTGGACATTTTAGTATTAGAAAACTTACACGTTTATAGCCTCACTGTTGGCAGTGGGTCAAAAAATATTTTGTCAAATATTCTTATTAATGATATTTACCAAAAAAACTCTACTTTATATTAGGCGTATAATAAGTATACAATTAAATTACATACTTAATATATATGCAAAATTAAAAATAAATCAATTCTGACGCTTTGCCAGGTTGTTATTGCCATTGTCTGTTGGTGTTCGTTTGATCATTATCATTAAAGATTGGTCTGAGTACATTTTATTTTGCCTCCACTGTTTATAGGGTTGGATGTGGGTCGTAAATATTTGAGTGTATCGAGTGGACCATGAGTTGGAAAAAATATTGGGAAACACTGGTCAACAATGTTAAGCTTAGATAAATGATCACTAGGTTTGCCTGTAATTATTAACCAAAATGATCTTAATTTATCCAAGACAAAAAAAACATCATAGCTGTCTATCTTTAGTCAAACATATCAACTTTGACATGAAATAATATGTTTTCTGTAACAGAGTTCCACAACTAAATATAATTCAGAAAGGAACATTGTGTTTTTTTTGAGGATGATAAATTGAATTGAAATGCTTCACCCGTTCACATGCTGCAGCAGTGTCTGCCGCACAAGGTGCTAATCCAAAACGCTCATTCACACACACACACACACACACACACACACACACATTCACGCTCCCTTGGCACGGCCTCCTGAGCATTTCCAGAGTTCAGTATCTTGCCCAAGGACACGACAACGTGTGGACTGGAAGAAATCAAATATTAATTAAATTAGTCGACACCTCGCTCTACTGCTGAGCCAAGGGAATCAGTAGTCACATATACGCCTTTAGGAACAGAATAAAAGCGTTACTTGACTGTTTAATTAATTGATGTTGTATAACATTATTATTCCTTATTCGACAAAATAATGTTTGTAATAAAATGCATACTAATATCTCCATACACACACCTAAATGTCTACATTTACCACATGATAGACAAAAAAGGGGGATTCAGCTCCTACTGTGTGGAATTAAACTGGTCTACTGAAATAGTTAAACTGTACTTAGGGTATGGTTATTGTATGGTTATTATGATGGTTATTAGGGTATGGTTTGACACTTTCATTACATATCTACAAGTCATCATGCTGCTTCCTCACCCACTGCCATCTGTGGCTGAGTCAGGACATATCCCAGACTGTAAGGTAGCCTACAGTACACCCCCTTCACTGGTTTGACACTGTTTAGTACAGTAGACAGCTGAAATTATTATGGTTTTATTCATGTTTCTGCTTGTTCTCATTATTCTGTTTACCCCTGTACACTTTTTTCCTCACTTCTTCACCTTCTTCACATGCATGCGCTGTATCGGATAATAAAGGCATCATGTGCACAGGCTAAGGATCGCATAGGGGTTGGGTTTGTGACAGGAACCATCACAAATAGTAATGTTGTTGCCGAGAAAAAAATGCCGATACCTTCAAAGAAATCAACGACTTCCTTTTCGAGACAAAGTTCATGCAGTTTATTGTTGTACGATCCCGCTATGTGACTGCAATGATTTTCAGAGGGATCGTTATCTCAACGTTCTGATTAACCCCCGCCCCGCAGGCCTCCTTCCAGGAGGGTTCGTCTTCTCCATGTTCTCGGGAGCAAGGAGCAGGAGGTCGAAGTTGTCTACTTATCGTGTCATTGAGGGGAAAAAATGTATTAATTAACATTTTGATTTTTTATTTTGAGTAGAAAATGACATTCATAGACTTCGGGAACTAGTTGCTAGTGGGCTTAAATGTCTAAAATATTCACATATATAGATTCTTTTTCTTTTTGTCTATGACTGGGCATATGAAAAAAGTAAAAAAAAACAATATTGCATATAAACTCTATGCATTCACAATTAAACAATTCGGTGTAATTCACACACACCCACAGTTCGTCAAACATTTGGTGAAGCTGGTGTTTTATCTCTACTAGGACACTTACATGTACCCGCGCAGCTGGCTCATATAGGGCCTTAAAAATGAAAACTGAACAACAAACTGTGACTCTGTTGTCTGCACATTTAACCTTTAACCCCCCCCCCCCCCCCCTCACCTACAGCAATATCCTTTAAAATGTGCTCCTGTGAAGACGATAGGAAGAAATCTAAGGGACGGGGGAAACATAAAGGGGGTAAAGTGGTGGCATCAAGACACGAAATGATTCCTCCGTCTCGTCTGTTTTGTTGCTGCTGAGAGCTCGCATTCCCCTGCGGCTCAGGGATCAAATCCCCCTTCGGGGCTTTCACTTTTATTCTGTTTTTTGTTTTTTTTTATATATCTGCTTTCCTGCATTCTCAAAAACAAAAAAAAAACAGAGAATCTGAGTTCCCCTCATTCCCTCAAGCTTGGAGACATCAATTTTGTTCTGTAATATAAGACGGTGTTCGATTTAGAAACATATAAAAGCTGAGGCTGCTGTTATCTTTCAGAGGAGAGCATTGGTGGCTCAGCATAATATTAACCAAGGAAAGTATAGCAACAGTAAAAATGCCGGTTATTAAAGCACTTTTTATTTTCAATTTTAAGACCTTGGGTGAATTTTAGAAGATTTTCGAGGTTCCTCATAAAAAGCTGTGTGATGTGTGTGTGTGTGTGTGTGTTTTACTGCAACTTAGGGTATGATAATGTTAATTCTGCAGTTTTTCTGATTAGAAGCCATAAACGACTGTGCAGGAGTAGACACATACTCAGTGTTCCAGTAGAGACATACATATACACATACACATATATATATACCACTCAATTACCTGATTCCCACTCTAGTGTTGCATTTTTAAATAAAACCAGCTCAGCGGGTTCTAACAGTTTACTCCGTAACAACTAACTTGTTGAACTTGTTGAGTTAACAAGCCTCTATTTCTAGATCTGTCTGAACTACTTCCTTTCCTGTGACATTTACTTTCAAAATAAGAGCACACCGTTTTACAACCTCTGCTTACACCATATGATCCATAAGCAGCATTACACTGAGGGCAGCTGAGCGGACATGCAAATGGCACAACAGGGTTTCAGGGAGAGCTGGAGAACAATGGCAGAGATACGCCCCAGACAGGTCACCAGGCTATCGTGGGACACACACACACCATTCACTCACGCCTACAGGCAATTTAAAGTCTCTCATTAACCTAAGCTAGAGAACCCACAAAGACACAGGGAGAACATACTCCCAAACTCCACACAGAAAGATCCCAGACCGGAGTCTTGTGAGGCATCAGCGCTACCTACTGGTCTGCCATTGTGACCTGCAGCAGAAGATAATGGGGAAAAATCATCTTTGCGAGGTGAAGCATCGATTGAGCCAAAAAAAAAAATCTCTTCTTGACCTCTAAGGTTGTCTTGGACAAAAAAGTCACTCCCAATATACGGTAAAAGAAAATGTTCCTACACACTGTCAAGGATTTGCAGTAGGGCGGATAGTTCTTAGAAACACTGTGTTTTCATGTCTCTGTTCTCCTCAGACCTGAAAATAATTCTCTGAGATCAACATGTTGCCTTTCTATTTATTATCAGACTATTTCTGCAAATTGTTGATACTGTTGTTCTTTTTTGTAAACACTAGATGGCAGAAGTGAGCCAACACAGCAGAACTGGCTTTTCACAAACTAAATATATTTTACTCACCTTTAAAACAAACAAATGACATCTTGTAAATAATTCATATACTGAAGACTAAAACTTTAAAATTCAAACAAAATCCAAATGTCGACAATGACTATCATGTTATATTGGTGAATACAATGTACGTCTGGGGTCTAAGCTGAGAGTTGATTTGTCTCAGAGAGGATTTGTATTTATCAAATGCATGCAAGTAAGTAATAAGTATAATAAAAGGGGAATAGAAAGCATTGTAGGGAATTTCTGAGGTTGACTGTTGGTCCAGAGATACTAACGTCCCGTCCAGTCCACGGATCAATGTGGACAGGACAATAAACGAGAGGTAAACATAGTAGATATACCACACTGAAGTGTTTACTAGGAAAATGTCACGTGGTTAAGCTGTCGCCAAGGCAACCGGCCACCCCCCCCCCCACCTCCTCCCCCCGTGGCCTATGAGACAAACAGGAAATAAAGAGTGGAAACTGACATAGACCCATGAGAACTGAGAACAGCAACTGAAACTGAAACAGCAGTTGTTCGCTCTG
This sequence comes from Eupleurogrammus muticus, assembly GCA_036785175.1. Classification (NCBI taxonomy): domain Eukaryota; kingdom Metazoa; phylum Chordata; class Actinopteri; order Scombriformes; family Trichiuridae; genus Eupleurogrammus; species Eupleurogrammus muticus. The sequence continues at coordinate 12,723,059 of JAYKQN010000004.1, read as the reverse complement.
GTTAAACTGAATCAGCTGCATGTGAAACGTGGAGACATCTGCGCTGACAAACAGCCGAACTGCACCTTTCACATGAAAAGGCCATGAATATACCTGTTCTGCAGTCATGTGTACCAAGTTACAAAGCTCACCACAGGAGAAGAGCAAAATCTTTCATTCTTATCTCAGACCTGAGCTCTAAGCCTAACACGTCGTCGCAGTTTTGTACAGTAACAAGCGACGTGCCCCTGAAACCAAAGGACTTTTGCTTTTTAACTGGAAAATTTTTATCCTGAAGGCAACAGACGCAAGGTTGTGCCAGTCCTTGACAAGGCCATAAAAGCGGACTCTGATCTCTGTTGAGCAGCACAGAATAAACCTGCAGCAACCCCGCGCTCTTCTCGCACACCGAAAAACAGCAATAAACGCTTCATAAATAGAAAAACGTCTTTATTCAGATTTACACACTGATTCACATGTACGTGGTTACCATAATGTACAGACAATAAAGTTGCAACATGTCTGTGGTGAAAAAAAAAAAAAAAAAAAAAAACGCGTTGCGTGCAGGTGAATTTTATTGAAAGTGAACGTTTATGAACACAAAGACACACCTTGGCTTCAACTGAACTGTGATTTGAGTGAGTCTGAATCACATGAAGCAAAATAAGGGTTGGAAAGATCAACAGACTACATGATAGAGCATGTTTAATAGCAGTTTCACTGCTGACTTCTGTAATGGCGTCCCTTTTTATACCTATAATAAAGCAGAAATGGACTCTTGGTTATAAGTGCACTTCAGTTGCTCCATGCTGTACCTCCTAATGGTAACATGATCAGGCTTTCTGAGACAATCAAAATTCGACGAGGGTCTTAATATCTGATAATTAAACCAGAACTTACCGATGTTAAGTCAATACTGAAAATAAAATTTCATTTTTAAAGGCCTTACACGGAGCATGTTGCTTATAAACCAGGCAACACTCGTTTTTGGCACATTTAAGGGTTACAAACAACAAAGTGTTTAATTATTTGGTCATAACTACATGGATGTAAACACCCTAAATGTAATTTAGAATAGTGTCTGGAGGGGGAAGTAACCACTACAGGGGAAGAAAAAGAAAATAGTCTCATAAACATAAACGCATTGTTACAAAAAAGGCATGTAGTATCAACACATTGCTTTAAATATTTTTTTTTCCTTTTGAGAAGCCTGTCAATGGAGAACTTATCACAAAAGTGCAGCCACAGAGAAACAGAAGAATTTCCAGCAAGACTCTTTCACTACGAGTTTCCGAAACGATGAAGGCACGTGGAAGAAAACATTTGGTGAAGCGACGCCTATCCTACATATGCTGTCAAGTAAAGCCCCCGAACCCTGTGTTTGATTCGACGAGAATCTTAAATAAATTCACCATGATAGTAATGTGCGTCCAGTGTAAATCACTCGCAGAGATTGGTTCGAATCATGGTAGATCAACTAGTCGTCCTTTTCCTTTTTCCGGTGGGAACATTGGGGCCGTTCCCAAAGCCACTGGATCTCTCACAGGAGGCTGTCAAGGAAGACTGTGCTTTAGCCTGCTAGCTGCAAACACACTTAGCTATGAGCCTTTATTCAGATTTAGGGAGACCTTTGGTTTCTATTTCACGTTCCAGTATTTTTAAAAAGTGAATAGTATTTACTAAATGATAAAAACAGATCTTGCTCAAATGTAGGCTAATAAAGTAAAAAACAACAATTAAACATTTTTGCCTCACTCTGTGCTTTCCATTTGCACTTGGGTGTTAATGAGCGGTTCACACTGCAGTGTGTTGCTGCAGGACAATATAAACTACAGAGGCCCAGATAAGTGAATGTGATGGTTAAACAGCGTCCGGCCGTGTGCCAGCTGTGCATTGAAGTTTTGATCTGTGAGATAAAGGCCTAAAAACAAACTTAAAAGGACCTAAAAACGGTTCCCGTGTCAATTGAGTTTACATGCAACTAAATGCAAGGAATTAACACAGCCACAATGTACAAATAAATGCTTGAAACCCTGAGAATCCTCTCTCTGTCTTCTTCCTATAACAATATGGGTTTATGGTAGAAATCTTAAGAATTTCAATTTCTAAGTAGAAATCTCCTCACATGAGGAGAAAGCTGTGTTCATATAGTCTTGTCTTCTGTCTCAAACCAAATCTTTAACCACCTCACAGCTCCCTGCATGTGTCACTAACAGCAGCAGACTAAAGCACAGATAGTTTGAGTCCAGCCACACAGGATCAAAAAGGCACACAATCATCAATAAGGCTTTTTTCTTTCTGTCTCTCAAATACACACACACACACACACACACACACACACACACACACACACACACACACACACACACACACACACACACAATCACACACACACACTCACACAATCACACACCAGTGCTGTCCGTAAGGTGCTGAAGCAGCTTGCAGGCATACATACATATGAGCTATGTACAATATTAACACCAGGAGGCAGAGGAGAGGAGCAGATGTGAATACATGTTCCTAGTCTGTCTGTCAGTTCTGGGTCGGTGGCTACGTTATCCTGAGGTCTGCATGCACACTTTCCACCGCAAGGAAAAATCAGGGCACCTTCAAACGATTGTCTGTCATGATCTTGATAAAACACGCCTTTGATTCGGTTTACTGCATCCTCCTGTCAACAGAAGAACCAGCTGTGATTTTCAATAAATGATTGTAATTCACTCATTTGTTATGAACTCAGGTTCATTTCACCATCCATGTGTTTTGGTGCGATGAGCTCACACCATTTTGAGCCAGTAAGCGATTACTTCTAATACTTTATGGTAATTAATCCTTAAATTACGTGTTGTTGATCAAGATGTTTTACACTGGTGATTTAAAAGAATGCAACAAAAGGAAAAAAAGCACTTCCTGTGTCAAACTATTTACATGTCATACAGGAAGTGAATGTTTTAGGTGATTGGGGTTGCACTATTAAAATCAAAGGGTATGAAAATGATGTAGAGGTTGTAGTTTCCAAGTTGAGTATATGTTTTTCATATATCAAGTGAAATAAAACTAACTGAATCCATGCAGAAGTTTCACATTGTTGAGGTGGAAGCGGCTCAGTGGACAATGACTCATCTGATCAGTGATGGAACATGGCAACGTGCATCGGCCCCGACACGAAACTGACTCAGATGTATTTGACATTATGACTATGTGCACCAAACACTGACATGTGTACTGACAGTTCAGAATGAGCACACGTACTGTTCCACCCCCTCAGCTAAAAAAGCTTTCACAACTTCAAGCACATTCTCTCTTGTTAAACAAAAGTGGTATATTTCTTTCATTTGGAATAGTAGTTGCTAAAATGTTAGCAACAACGCAGCAGGGAAAGCCATCCACCGATGACACATGGATGATTAAAAGAGCCAAAGCTGTAATCCAGTCCAGATGTGGACACAGAAAACGGTTGTACGCACATGTGTACAAGTCCTCTCTCACGCGTTCCATGATGTGTATGAGTTGTAAATTCGGTGTTTCTGACAGTTCCTGCGGTCCCACGCAGTCGGAAAATGAGAGAATCACATCAGGCAGACCTTCACGGCCTTGCAGATGCAGAAAAGCATAAACGGGAGATAAGTGCTGACCAACTAACGGGCAGGTCGAGCCGCGGCCCGAAGACCTTTCATCTTATTTCTCTGATTACAAGGAAAACTGAGGTGAATTCAAGGCCCAGACTGAAGCTACAATAAAAATAAAAAGAAACTCTTTCAGCTTCAGCAACATTCTTTGTCATTCCTATGCCCTGGAAACGGTGACGACACCGCCTCATCTGGGGTCAGAGGTCAGGAGGAGGTGACGTCTGAAGTTTTCATAATGACGGTGGCCCGCATCTCGTGGGTGTGGCTCGCCGCCGGGGAGGTGAGAGAGTTCTGGCCGTAGGCCGGCGTCCACCTGTCAGTGTGGTAGCTGATGAGCGGGTCGGGGTCCCGCGTGCTCGTCACCCGGAAGTTCTGCTTGCCCGAGTTGACGAAGGTGGCCATGCCGGGTAGGGAGCAGGAGGGAACCCTGAGAACCGATGTGCTGTAGTCCCGGCTCCAGACGCCGCCGAGGTCCTGGCGGGAAAAAGATTGAGGGAACAAAACTTGCATGAGCACGGAAGGCCGTGGCCGGTTTCTGACGCATGCTGCGGTAAACACGACGCCACGAGTGTTTCTGAAACTGTTTGATTAAAAACAGCAGTTATTCACAAGGCAAAATTACAATTAAGATCTAAAAGGAAAGTTACTACATAACTACATGTTTTTAAACACATAGTGTACTTCTACCACTGATTGTAGGCTGTATAGTGTGTGTTTGTGCATGTTTGTTCACTGTGGGTACAATGTACTACAAAGAACAACCTCAAATCAAACTGTTAATGTTTGACAGCCACAGTTCCTGACAAGGCCCTCCCTTTTCTCAGTTGCTGCAACCTTACAGGAAGACACACACACACACACACACACAGACACACACACACTTTTAGTCTTGAGGTTGAAACAGGTAACAACCTGTTTATCTGACAAATCATGCCAGTTAATAATTCATTCATCACTCTCTCCTGTGTGTATGCGTGTGTGTGTGTGTGTGTGTGTGTGTGTGTGTGTGTGTGTGTGTGTGTGTGTGTGTGTGTATAAAGTAAAGGCTTCACCTGTTTGTTGTCTTCTGTATCACTGTCTGTGTCACTGCCTGTAGGAATAAATAATCCAGTCAGACACACATTAAGGAAAAAGAAAAAACAGAAAAAGATATACGGCGAGCAGGAGGAGGTGGAAGTGTGTGTGTGTGTGTGTGCGTGCATGCGTGTGTGTGTGTGTGTAAACTCTCAGATTTTGAACAAAAAAAAACACTTTAGCAGGGCTCATATCCAACGGTATTTTTTTAAGGTTTTAAATGGTTAACAGTTAAAACAGAAAAGCGTCTACGCACACAAGTGAAACTCAAGTGCGCGGATGTTGGCAGTGATTGAGCGAGCTGAAAAACAAAGGAGAAGGAGCGATGGAATGATTTCAACTGCAGACTGACAGAGCGAGATCTGCCTGAACGACCGGTTCAGAAAGAGAAATGAAACCAACGGATCCCCGGACGTCAAAGAAGTGAGACTATAAAACAATGCCGTGTTTACTTTCCAGTCAGCCTGTTGAGAGCAACACCGCGCTTTCATTCTGCCCTTGGCGTCCAGCTCCATGTTTGAAGACACAAAGTCGGAGCAACGTCAACAGCCGTGATCCTCTCTGCTGTTTCACGTTTGTTTTTTGTTTTTTTGTTTCCGGTTTCAGATAAAATTCAGTGCTGTGATTTTTAACCGGTGGTCAGGGCAATAATAGGCGGGGTAAAGGGTGCTCATACGTAGACAAAATAAATAAATAAATAAAAACACATAAAGTTGAGTGAAGAAAAAAAAAAGTCAAACCTTTTGCTACAGTCCACAGAATTCCTAATGCTGCTGTTTTATTTTGGAGGACGAGTTTGTCTGATAAGGCGGCGTACAGGAGCCGGGGTGCTGGCAGCGTTGTCATGTTGCATCAGTATTCGTAAACATGACGAAATGCAAATATGACAGCAACTAAATTAAATATGTTTCCCCCTAAATTAAAAACAAATGGCAGGAAGTAAAATCACAGTGTGCTGCACGCGGCGGAGTGCTGGCATATAAAAGCATGAAGCGATTTATAATGAGATGCTATTTCTGTGCCATGCCTTTTTTTAATTCAATTCAAGATGAATCTGCTTTTATTTAATTCTAAATGAATCTTCCCCTTCTATTTAATTCAAGATAAATCTGCATTTTTCTTTAATTTAATAAGAGTCTGCCCTTTGTTCTGTTCAAGATAAAAAGTCTGCCTATTTATTTTTTTCAAGATAAACCCACATTTTAATTTAAGATAAATGTGTCTTCTATTTATTCCAAGATAAGCCTGCACATTTATTTTTTTTTATATATATTTTTATTTATTTATACATTTTTGTTTAATTCATGATAAGTCTGCATTTTTATACATTTATGTAAAGATGAGTTTGACCTCTTATTCCGTGTTTTTTTTTCAGCCCAAATTACACTTTTTTGTATGTTTTTTGTTAATATTACATTATGTTTAGTGCATGAAGGCATTCAGCTTTACTGCTGCTTATTTTTTGGAGAAATCACATCTTAATCGCAAATTAATGTTTAGATAAGACCATAGACTGGACTCATTGAACTACTGGTCTAAAAACCGCTATAAAGAAGATGCAGATACTATGAAGAATGACAGAATGACAGCATCAGTTTTTGTTAGTTATTTAAATTTACCCTAAAAACGTGATGTAAGTTTGACAGCACATTTTACCACAACGTGTCCCATTTTATCTCTCGGGCTGCATGTAACTATTCATGCTTCAAGCTGTGGTGGAAAGTGTCGTGTGTGGTGTGTCGCCTCACCGCAGCATGAAGACACAGGGGAGATTTGTAGTGGGTATGAGTGGGAGGAGCTAACAGTCTGCTCCTCGTTCTCTGTGGTCACTTCAATTGTCTGACAGACGAATGGCATCTGCTCACTGGTGATCAAGTGGTCGTCTACTGAACTGTGAATGGCTGAAGGTGGACAGAGAGGAGGTTATGACAGGCTGACAAATACATGTCCAATCTGACTGAGAATGATAGAATATATATATTTACTATAATAGATGATTGTTTAATGTGTTCTCAGTCAGCGATTCCTAAACATCATGCTTAAAAACAACTGACCACAAATAACAGTAACAATCTATTTTTCATTTGATTGATTAATTTAACTTGCCAATTAAAGATCTGAGTAACTCCATCGTTCGTATCTCAGAACTTATCGGTTTGAGCAGACTTTTCCTTTTAGAAACATATTGTCACACAGAGAGATCACTGAGTGTGAAAGCTTTCAGGATATCTATCCCAGTTGATATCGTACTGAGCTAAATGCATCTGGTGGTGCGTTTGAGAGTTCAAGAAACGGCTAATCTGTAAAAGGAGCTTGAATTATTTTTGTTATTTGCCACACAAATTTTAAAGAAACCTCCACCTCTTTGTCAACAAAACACTAATGAAACTATTAGTACTAATAGTGATGGAGAGTTAACACATAGAGCTAACATTTGTTTCTGATATTTTCATTCAAAATGTTTTTATTTGACAACCTTGCTTATTGTACTTTAAAACTGGTAAATTCCAACACAGCAAAGGCTAACACTGCGACACCAGGAGCACGGCCTTGGAATCATGATGGAATCACAAGGCCTATTTTCTCTGCTTGACACTGCTCATGCAAAGTGTCAAATCATAGGAATGACACTTAAATGCTGTAAACTACAAATTACACCAGCACCCACACTGTTAAACCAACCACGTTGACAGAAATTAGAAACGTGCATGTGCTTGACACTACTTCCCTCCCCCCAACAATAACACATGCGAACACAGATCAAACTAGGGACAGCTCACAGACAAAATAACCACATTACAATTAACTTAATAAACTAGAAGGAGCTTGTGGTACCTGAAGCACTGTCGGTCACCGTGAGCTCTTCGACTTCGTGCTTGATCACTTCCTGTTTGATCGTGTCTTGTTTTGTGTAGTCGATGGGTCCGACATGACCTTCGGAGAAAGTCCTGTCTGGAGATGACGGAGCTACCTGATGAGAGGCCGATAGGGGAGGGAGGAAAAAAAGGAGAAAGACGGGTGATCACACCAAGAAGATAAGATGGACAATGACAGTAAACCTACAACAGAATGTACAGCAGAAAGTATGATATACTCCTAGTTTAGTCTCCACAAACACAATATCAGTTCTCAATATAATAACCAACGGAGCAGTGCAGACATGTGAATGTGCTACTGTACAAATAAAAAATGCAGTATAAGTTTCATCCTCCTTCATGCTGATTCTGGAAATACAGATGTCAATGCCGTCATTTGATTATTAACTGGAACTGGGATTTGTGTGCATTGTTTGGAGAAACGGAAAACAAATCAGGCAGGAAAGCTCGGCTATTGCGCCTGTTTTATGCTTGTGATGAAAGAGTTATGTGAGGTGTGGCCACAGACTTCTTATGAGATTTTTATGTTAAAACATAGTCATTCCTCCTTAAAAAGGGCTACTACTAGTTTATGTACGTACCTCTTTGTTTCCTACGGGCCTCCCCTCCTTGTCCGTCTTCTTCTTTCCTGAATAGACACAAAGACAGAGAGGAACATGTTTTAGAAATTACTATAAAAGCCACAATAGATGATATTTAGCAGGGAAATATGAGAGTTTATTGCCAAAGCAGAAGCAGCAGCAGCAGCACTCACCTTTCTTCATGTTTCTCTCTGAGGACGAGAGCATTTTATAGACTCTGAAAGCATTGGTTCCCTTTTTGATGCTTTTATCCTTCACTTCCTCAATGTCTGGCAGGCTGTTCATGGCACAGCGGAAATTCGCCTTCCATGTCTTCGGATCTGGACGGTCGATGCCTGGCTGGAACTTCCCTACACATTAATAGCAGCGATAGAAATACTGTTATTCAATGAAGGAACAGCTTCACTTGGTTTGCTTTATATTTCTATTTTGTGAGCTTTATAACATTAGAACCTGTTTACACTTTATTTTAGGCCCCCACTCTGTATCATTTAATATTTATGTTAATAACACATATTGCAGTTATAAGTAGATACCTTACTACTGAATGCTGCTACAACACACAGCATTGTAGAACTCAGCTGTAATAATATAAAATATGTCTTAATCAGAGAACTTATAATTATAATTTTGGTCAAATAATTTACATTATTAAACATGTAAGAATGTCCTTCCAATCTGCATTTAAAATACATAATTGCATTATAAATAGTTTAATAAATATTGCAGAATAAATCAATAAAACATATTTGAAAGAAACAGCTGATTGATAAAAGTAAACGGATTTCAGCTGCATTCCAAACACCAAAAGTGCAGAAGTTTTACATGAAGTTTTATGGTTTCACACGGCCTATTCAGGGTTCATTTTTGGGAAATATTTCCTACACTTGGGAACAGCCTCCTGGCAGTAATCTCTTGGATTCTGGAAAACATTCTCTTCTCTATCGATGTGGCAAGGAGTTGTGGGATTTCCTACTCCTCCAGGAACACTATACGCTTTCTTACAAGGTGCCGTACGAGAAAAAATCCAGTGGCTTGAAAAAAGTCTGACAACTTGATCATTTTGATTTCTAACCTACAAGGCATCACATAGAGTGGATGCTTTTTTGATCCGAGGCACAGAGTTGGCGTCTCTCGTGTGCATGAGAATGAAAACCGCTAAAAAGGAGAGCTGGTGTTGGAGCATGTTTTACCGGTGTGTATGGCCCATCTCATGAAGAGCGGCGCATCTTTCTCCAGGTCCCAGCCGTGGCGAGCAGCGTGCATCCAGGGGATCTGGAAGATTCTCTTTTCCTAGAGACATTCGTAGTAAGTAACACACCATCACTCACCAAATACATGCATGCATGCATGCATTTCTGCACCTTTCCTCCCAACTCAGCTTTCCGTTGCATCACAGCGCAGTGCAGGACTACTTACTTTGTTGACCCATTTGAGCCCCGGTATCTGACAGGAGTTGATCTGTTCCTCCAGCCATGGACGCATCCTCATTCTTTCTACTGGCATTGTGGCCTGTGAAAACACAAACACGCACACATAAACATCTGTACACACACACACACACACACACACACACACACACACACACACACACACACACACACACACACACACACACACACACACACACACACACACACACACACACACACACACACACACACACACACACACACAACATCTGCAGGTGTGGCTTACATTTGAATCTGTTGTATGTATGTTTAAAAGATTTGGGTAGAAAAAAGGGTAAAAAAAAAAAAAAAAAAAAAAAATTACAGGCAGCAAATACCAGAACAGATTGGCACACATGATCTACGCTGCCAGCCTTTTCGACAGGAAGTGACCACTTAAGATTATGTTTTATCCCCCATACAAATCAACTTTGAGAGCAAAACAAAAGGAACTGTCAGTGGCTGTAAAGATAAAATTCCTGCCACAAGTTAACTGTGTAATGCGGTGCGCTAAAAGAACAACCCCCATAAAACACTCAAATAAAACTGTCACATCATGTTTTGTAACCTAGCCCAAACAGCCTCACTGAACCCCCGAACCAACCTCCGGTCTGTTGGAAGTTAAATCCTAAATAAAAAAACTTAAAAACAAACCAAGAATCCAACAAAAGGGAAGGGGGGGTAGAAAGGAAGATATGAGAGGAAATGAAGAATCCGATGTGTTTATGACGACACAGAACAAACTTTACACCGCTTTATGGTGCGTTTTAAGAGCGGGGCTGAGGTCCCAGTAGCCTGATGTGATCAAAGTCCGGCGGGCCAGGTCCGCCCAAGTGAGCCCGGCACTCCCCGCACCAGCACACGGCCTTCTGATGTGATAATGAGCTCCCTGACAGGTCAAACGGGGTGACATGGCACCCAGTCAAATACAAAATATTATCCCTTATTATAAGACCACAGGGCCGAAACTTCCAGCTGCATCCGGCTTGGCGGCGCACAGGTTGACTGCGTTGCAATATCTCCATAATTCTATCATCGAGGTTACAAAAGCTGCATTAAGTCATGTGGTTAAGCCATTAATTAAACAAGGGTTAGACGAACACTGTTAGCTGCTATGTGGCAATGTGTTTTCACTGATTTCACAACACATTTACTACCCTTGCAAGAGGAAAAAAAAATAAACTAAAGGTACCAGCACAGTTAGAGCTCAAAGAAACAGCTACAATGTAAATATGAAATTAAAATTGTAAATAAAATTTGAAAAATGTGATATTCATCAGTATCATAAATCACAAACTCTTAAAAAAATCATTTGGAGGTTTAATGCCAACATATATTTAGGTTTACATGCAAGTATTTGACCTGCCAACCCCACCATAGATATTCTATACATTCATCTGAGATGAACACATGGACCTGAGGCCTGAACACTATACCAACACAATTCACCATTAACTGTCACACTGCTCCTGTCACTTATTGATAGTTACACGTTCTGAAACATAATGCAGCCATATTGTCGTCGTTGCAGAAAAGTTAGTTAAAGATAGCGGCTTCACACATTAAAACTTCTTCACACAAAAAATCTGGTTTGCCTGCAGCCAAAAAAGAAACAACCAACCGAGACAAAAGTGAAAACAAGTGTCATCCTAGTGAACAAACTCAGAGAAAAAACTACAGTATTACTTTCACTTATACAGTGAGCTTTGGAGCCGTCTGTCGTCCTGTAGGAAGTCGGTGTGTGCGAGTGTGAGTGTGTGTGTGAGAGAGAGAGAGAGCAAGTCAACAGCGTTAATATGCGGAAACAATGTTACCTGTTCAGTTTTGGACGGCCTGTCGCTTCACAGTCCTCCTGTCAGACTGAACGCGCGCGTCAGAAAACTTAATTTATTTTGTGGTTTAAAGTCGAGGAGAAAAAAACTGAGGGAAAGTCTATGCGTCGTTTTATTTCTGTTTCTGTCCAGACCGAAAGCAAAACAAGCTGTTCGGGAAGTGGGGGCTCGAGCTGGAAATCCCCCGCTGCTCTCGTGCTCTCTCGCTCCTGCGCGAGCTCGAGTCTCGCGGAAGTCTCTGTGCCGCGTGCGCGCTCTGCCCCCAGAGAAACGTAACGACAGCGAGGAGGTCTCACTCCGCTCAGGTCTCAGCGTCGAAACGAGCAGATTCATGTATCGCTCCAACGAAATAATAATAATGATATTGGCATCAAAATGCACACAGAAAGCCCAACCTTTCTCCTTGATCTGTAAGTTAAACTAACTCACGTTCTACCTTTGCTAACGATATCTGTCGCTCAAATTCCTCTTCAACAATGTTACTTAAATTGTGTTTTTGAATGTATTGATTATTGGAAATTTATAGTTACCCAAGGTGATTCATCACTTGACATGGTGCAGCCTGATCACAACCCAACTGATTTTGATTGTTTTTTTTGTGTTACATTTATTATTTTGAGACACTAGATGTTAAACATACTTTAAGACTTATACTGAGTAATATTCTAATAGGTAATTTCTGTATTTTTACTCAATAGTGGATTTTAGGTACTTCATACACAACTGTGTACTTTTTAATGTAGATTTTTATTGATTTAATTCGTTTATGAAAAATAAAAAAGGAAACAGACTATATATAGCATTTCTGGTTACCATCATTTTTTATATAATGGCTGATTTATTAAAGAAAAAGTAATTCTTGCTGACTGCTAATTATTATTTGTAACTGATTACTTCCAATTGTGTTTGTGAAATTGCACCACTTGCGTACAATGTCAATTAATGTGTGTCCTGCCTTATTCTGAAATTGTGGACCTTGTTGGTGCATCCAATACTTTGATTTGTTATAGATGATTGTTTTTGATCTTCTCACACCTATTCAAGTTTTTAAAATAGATAAGATTTGATAAAACTTTATTGATCCCTTTAGGGGGTTCAAATAAAGTCCTATCTAATGTGATGAGGGGTCAAAGGCAGAAATTGCTTTATTTGAAGGGGGTAAAATCTCGTTTTAAAATGGTAAAACGGAATTTTGTAAATTTTAGTTCCTGCTATGCTCAGAAAGTTTCTAAATAAAGTTGTGTTTTGCCAAATCATCAAATTCCATAATTTTACTTTAGAAAAAGTTTCCAGAGAGTTGATCATCATAATGACCATCTATTTTTTATATAACAATAACAAATGGCACGCAAAAATCGGGGCTGGATCTGTTGTGTCTCTACAGAACCTCAAACCAGAGTATTTTGTATTTAGCCAGTCTCCTGTTAATGTTGGTGGTGGAAGTAAACACCGGCCGATGAATCGTTTTCTTCAAATTCATAGACGATCTTCGAGTTCGATTTTCATTTTCACTTCCTCTATATAAACCCCGCCCCCTCCCCGCCCCAACCCGTTTCTGTGCGGCGAATGCTGGAAACGAAACTTATGCACCAGCGTCTCTGAAAGGTCCGATTTTCACTTTATTTTCCTACGCCGTCTGAATCTGTGCGCTGTGGTGAAAATGTGCACACATGCAGTTCATATTTGACACGAGAGTTTCAGCCAGGGGGAATGTAGTCATATGAAAAATCATAAAACAGCATTGCAGTTTATGATAAAATGTTTTATATGATTATTGCATGCAATTCTTACTTTTTCAAATTGAAAACTTAGTGAATTTAGACTTTTTTATATATATACAATTTATATACCATTGTAAATAACTTTCTTTCACTTTAAACAACATGAATAGCAGCTAATTCAATTTAAATTTTATTGATTTATGTCATGATTATGAAATGCCTGTTTTTCCCCAAAAATTGCTTTTTGACTAGTGCAAGTGTACTCAAGAAAAGCAAACAATTGCAATAAAAACAATGGCAACAGGCAGTTTTGAACAGCCCTCTGATCAATTTAGAGTTATCTCTCTCACACACGCATAGACACATACATACGCACACAGACACACACGGGGTGTGATAAACCAGTAGACATTGTATAATTTACCAGCACTGACAGTCCAAAAAAAGTAGACATAGAGGAATAGTCGGTTAAAAAGTCAAACTACAAAAACTGCACTTTTTTTTTTTTTTTTTCTTTTTTTTATCACCAATTGCTCCCGGTGGAACGCTGTCTCGTCTCACTATATACTGTGTATGTGGCTGTAACGACAATAAAAACCTTGAACCTTGAACCTTTTAATCCAGAGCACTCATAGAACTTTGAATGCTTTCAGTGTATGTTCATTGTGGTGCATTTAAAAAAAAAAAAAAAAAAAAAAAGGGAACACAACCTCTTACACATCCCTGGTACAGTTGTTGTCTTGCTCGACCGGTTTAACCCTTCATTCCTTGAATATTCAACATACACAGACAACAGTGACTGTTGGAAACAGGGCCGGTCCCCTACTGATTACAAAGATGTACAGAATCCACAGAGAAAACTACTTATGACAAAATGACGATTTGATGGCCTGTTTGCCTGATACCAGGGTTTCCAGTTCCTGCAGTACTGCTGATTCATTAAAGGCCCTCAGATTGACATGACATGTGTCTCTAGCTTCCTCTAGTGGTTGCATGTTTGTTTTATGCAAGTCCATACACACAAGCTTTTTTTTTCAAACTAAAGCTGATAATGCTTTTTTAATTTTTTATTGATGTATTGGGATTGAAAATTAAAAAGTACATGAGGAGCATGTGTGTGTGTGTGTTTGTTGTATGTCATTTACTTTTGATAGTTATTATTTCTTTTAAGATTTAAAAAAAAAGAAGTACATCACATTGCTTACAAGTTTGTGAAAATTTAGAAAAGTCAATTATCACTTCTAGTTTTGACCAAAAATGTAGTTCTTTGTTTTCAAACTCTGAAGTGTAATGAGAAATGAAGACGCAGACACACTGACCACACTATGCTTGTGCATTTATTGTATGAATTCTAGCCTGGAACAAAAAGTTGTGTGTAAATTGTTGCTGGATTATTAATAATTAACATTATTAATTATCTCTAGAAATGGTCCCAACAACCTTGTGTTTCTGTACTTACATAACACATGATGACACACAAAAAGCTGATGGTGTATCCGGGTTCTTCAACTCACCACATTTTCAGCTGTGTCAGATTCCCACAACAAGTTAGTTACTTCCAGGTTAAAAAAAAATAAAAAGCATTTAAAGTGGAGCCCTCAGGAGAAATCGGACTAGCGAGGAAAGTACAAGTCTTTGGTCAGCATGGTGACAATACAAGGGATCTGCTTCTTGCTGCTAAACCCGGGTAAGCTGGAGCAGGACTCAAAGTCCAGCGCCACCTTGTGGTTGACGCGGGTCATGATCTGCATCAGCTCCAGCTCTCCGTGGTAACGCTGCAGCATCTCACAAAGCGCCTGCATGAACCAGGAACCGTTGTTTGTGTTCCTCCATGAGTAGTAGCCTGCAGGACAATTCACATCGTTACTATTCTCATACACTGAGTATCATGGTTATTGTTCAACTGTAGTGGCAGAATTTACAAATGCATCTTGTCGTACTTATCGTTTTTGTCTAATGGTTGCATGGTTGCACGGGTTCAACAAATTGACCCTGAGGGGTAATAAAGTGTCCTTTGTGCAGATGTTCCATATTGTTACTTGAGGTAACAACTGCTGTGATTAATAATTTACAATTTACAATAGGACTGGGTGATATAAACTCTTTATATTGATTAACATTGAATATTTAGAGGGGAATTATATGCCAAATGACCTTCTTTTAATATGTAAATGTAGGAGCAGGTGATAAAGCTAGACCATAGAGTATATAAATATAAAAAATATATTTAATACCAGTAGATAACAATGGTTATTACAAATGATTATTGAACATTTTTTTACACAACCATTGAGTGAAACTACTGATATATAAAAGTATTTTCTTATTGTGGTGATGATGTGGTTATTGAAGATATATATTGATAATGTTTTATTACCCAGGCCTCATTTATAATAAAGTAATTAAACATCTGTTGGGCAGAAAACATAGACAAAACATGTTTTCTACCGTTGGCATCACTTTTAGTTACCTGGAGCGGTGGAATAGGCGAATAGGAAGTCTGCCTCCACAGGAATCCTCTCTGATGAGGTTTCCTCGGGGATGATGGCGCTGTCAGTCTCAATTCCGTCATCCAACTCTGAACCACGGCATGCCTGAAACAGACAGAATCTTTTAGGGTAAAAATATATGAGATATTATTGTCAAGTGATTTTTTCATGAATCCAACAAAATTATTTTAAAAAAGCATTATTATACAAACCATGTGTTACAAAACATTTCAAGACTCATATTAGCAGCCGGATGGTGCACTATATCATATAGTTTTGAAATTATTGTTTCAGATATAATTAACTAACCTGTATAAAGAAGAGCTTAGGTTTCCCCACCAGACTCTTGCAGCGATCTCCTTTAAAGTAGTTTCTCAGCTCGTCAAACTTCACGCAGCCATCGGTGCCATAGATCACCCCCTCGTCTCCGTGACTCAGCAGAACACACACGAACGATGCGCTTTTGCTGTGGTCCTCTTCGGAGACTGGAGACACAAGATTTGGATTAGATTCGCAGTCTAGATTACTGTACATGTTGTTTTAAGGTTTAGAAAAATGTGTGTCATGGTTATCGTCTACATGACAGTTCTTCAAGATATTTAAAAGGTTGATGAAATTTGACAGTAAGTGTATGTCCAATCAGATGACAAATTATAATCCCTTAACAGATATAAAAATTGATTACCGCTTAACATCAGTTTTTTCATCTGTTCCGTAGTCTGATCGTTGGTCACTCTGACTTTATAACCCAGACCAGAGAAGACTTTCGCAGCAGAAGCAGCATCAACATCCGTCCCGTTACGAGTGTTCATTCCTGGAGGACACAAGGCAAAAAAAGGCAGAATATCAGTATCAATGTCTTAGCTACAGTTTAGTACTGTGATGTGAGCTGATGAGAGACACAAAAAAATGTTTCGTCTTGATCTTGTATTATTCCAGTTGTTGTTTCTCTTCTAATTGGTGCTTACATTAACATTAATGAGTCACTCAGCTGGACTCAAGCCTTTTTATGAAAAGATTTGATGACCCAACAGAAACAGTCTGGTTTTACTTTGTGGGTTTCAACTTGCAAATAAAGAGCTCAACAAATATTATAAAATAAAGTTGTGACACCTGACAAAAAAATCTTTTCACATATACTGACATGTTGTGCAATGGTGTTTAGTTTACCCTCACCGAATCTGTTTTAGTGGATCCAGCTGTGTGTGTGTGTTTGTGTGTGTGTGTGTGTGTTTAGGAGAACAAAGGTGCAAGATTCAATGTATCCAGTGATGTTAATAGTAAACTAATGTAGTAAAATGATGTTTGGTATTCCTATTGTACCTGGGGAATTGATTGGTTTGCCATAAATAAGCTAGAAAGTAGCTAATATCTCAAACATTTAGTATGAAAAAAAGTGTTGATGTTGATTTAGTGTGTAAGCACCTACTAATTACAGGTCATTTGGGTTCCTATATTGATATTTGTTTTTATTATGTATGTATTAATAGATTCAAAATATACTATGTAATATAGTATAAAGTAGTAGTGTAGTATGCACATATTAGTTTGCATTACTGAAGGGAGGCGGTGATGCGTTTAGCAGATTTTTTACATTAACTCTACTGTATATTCAATGTGGTGGTTATGTGTTTAGAGGTGTAATAACATTTTCTTGTTCTGGCCAAGTATAAGATGTGTGTTCAAGTTCATGGGAGAGAATAGTTAAAGTGAAATATGTGTTTTTTTTTCCTCAGGAATTTTGATTCTTTGATTATCAAAACAGAAACAATGAATTTCACAAATAATACAGTGGACATTAATTAGGCAGGAACAACTAACAACAATTTACCTTAATTCAAAGATTACCTCAGTTCATTTTGACCTAGAATTCAGAGTAATTTTTTAGAATTAAACAATTAAAAGTCAGCATGGAAAACAAATCTTTTGCTGTGGCAATAATTTACAATTTAGACTGCCTGTAGATTTCCAGAATAATTGACCAGGTTTTCCACTGAGGTTGTGATCCTTTAGGGTTGTAGTTATCATTCATAGATCACAATCACTTAGAAAATTACATGTCTGTAAAACCCTTTTGCCCCCTGGAAACTAGGATATGAAGTTACGACAACGCAATAAAAGCAGCTAGCTTCTTCTCTCTCTTATTTTTAGCTGGACCACAGGTCAGCCTTATGAGTCGCTTCTGTATGAGTGAGTGATCTGTGTCTGAAAAGGCCAAATCACACCATTAGTTTTATTTAGCTACATATAAAGACAGCGGCCAAGGTACTAGGAGTCCTTTTACAGCCAAGCAGCCACTAAAATATGTTTCTGAAAACGCCAGCAGATGAATAGCAGCTGCAACAAAGTCTCTTTAGCTTTTACCACCACAGAGATAAGAACTGACTCATATTTTTAATCATGCCATTGCTGCAGAAGCAGCAAATCATGAGTGACTGTGATGAAACACGGACTAGACGAAACACAGCGAACAGCAAAATGCTGCGACCGCCGCATGTGTTGTGGTGGGAAGAGAGATTCAGGTTCACCTCTTCAACTCTAGGGCCGAATTAGTAAAGATTCTGAGAATCCCCTCATAGAGCTCCAAAAAATTCCTGGCAAGGAGCCTTAGCTTAGGAGAGAGATTCCAGAACATCCAGAACAGAGAACTCAGGGCAAGGAGATAAACAGAATCTCTTATCTGCACAAACACACAAACACATGCGATTCTTATAGGATCCAATCTGAAGTGTTTAACTCACTGTCATCCAGTGTTTGGAGAATATTTCTTTCAGGCATTTTCTGCTAATGAAACTTTCTGAAGCCTTTCCTTACTGCTCTTAGCCAAGTTCACTTTCACAATATACTAGTGAAAAATAATCTATTTACTGTATACTATATACAAAGAATTTAGCCATTCAGAGAAACTCGTTAAAATCCTTCGTAATACGGCCCCAGGTTTACTCTGCAATTATACATACACATACATAGTAAATAGTAACCTGGTTGCTAATATAGGGTTTGATCTTGTAACTTTTACAACTGGAGGAGGAAGACTGGATCCACTAAAACAGGTTCAGTGAGGGTTGAAGTAAACACCACTGACACGGCTTTATTTTAATATATTTGTTGAGTTTGTTTCCTGAAGGGTGTGTTTACCCGTAGATCTATGGAAGTTCTTGTTGTTGATAATCAGACACGTTCCCAGACACGGATAGTCCATCTTGTAGCGGTACGGGTCACAGGCTGCTGCTTTACTCCTGGGGATGTTGGGGACGGAGTCCATTTCCTCAGCTGTCTTACCGTTTCCCGTCCTGAAAATGATTCCAAACATGTGAAACTTCTTTATTTGACGGCCCCCTCTCTGCCTGCTGCTGCTGCGTGTCCTGTGATGTTTAGATAGCCACTGTGTAAGTACTGGGTCACACCTGAACCCTGTGCACCACTGATCTTTTTACTCTGGTTCAGTCGGGGGGAAGTTTGCTTCGCAGGTTTTGACTGATCTTCTGGTGTGGTGAGTTTCCCTGGATGGGCCCAATCACCAGAGCTGGGCCCCAAGGCTAGAGGGGCACGAAGCAAACCTTGGTACCCTAGGTTCCCTTCAAATTATTATGTACTGTATGTTTGGAACTGTGGTCTGCAAGAAAAATTTCAAATAAACTTGTATAATGGGCATAGAGGCTGGACAAGAACTGGCGGGTCATGTGACGTGCCAGAACAGTCAGGGACACACCTACTCACCTCATGTAATCCCTTATTATTATCCCTGAAAATAAAGGTAATTTATGCGTAGATAATTATTATCAGAGCAAGGTTGGTGACCCTTGGTGTATGTATTATCATTTCATATCCCTGTCACATTCTAAGTTTAACATGAGGAATTTTAAAGTATTTCAATAAAATATCCTATAAAGGCTTAACATATGTTAAAACTGTGACTGAGACTGCAACATGACCACAAGCTTTCTTTTAGCACACCCTACATTTCATTCACACATACCGTATGAAAAAATGACAATAACTCAATAAAGTAGTTCATCGCTTCGGATTGAACGATACGATGCATATGGCTGATCTAGTGCAACATACACTAGTCAGAAGTGCTATAAACGGAATATCTCTGGAGCTTGTACTACTGTACTATTGTACTACCGGGGGCAGCCATCTTGGAATGTGAACTCAGGATGTTAGGAGTCTCTGACTTTCCGAGTCGAAACCTGAGTTCCGGGAGGGGAGGGGATGGATACGCCACAGAATGCTGGAGGAGGGTGTATAAAAAAACGCTGCACTGGCTGAGAATGTTCCTGATCCTGATGGAGTGTTGAAAGGGGGCATGTGGAATCTTGTTTTGGAGTGGTGGCCCTGCTCACTCTTATCTGACTTTTTTTGTTGTTTTCTGGAAGGTTTATGAAACCAGTTGGTAGAGACATTACAGTGAAGGCTGAATGTGTCTTCCTCTTTTGTCATGGAAATGCAGGCCAGTTTGTAGCGAGCACTTTTACACTTTTACCGCATGCTTTCACACAATTTATCACCTCGGGATAAGTAACCAAATGACTACACAAACACGTCATTATACAGGTTGTAACCTGCTCAAATCTAGCAAAGCAGCTGAAGGTTAACTCATGATAAATATGACAGTATTGATTACTTAAATGATGGATAGATCAGTGTTTTGGTTTATAATATGGTTTTATGACCAATTTCCAAAGATGTAACGTAAAATATCTTTGTTTTGTCCAGACCAACAGTCCACAACCCATAGATCATCAGTTTACTAATACAGAAAACGAAAGAAGAAGAACGAAACTCTTCTTTAAGAAGCTGGAACCAAAGAATTTGTACATTTTCTTCTTAATATTGATTCAAAACGATTAATCGAAAATAGTTGGCAACTAATCAGTTGTTGCAGCTATTCATGTTTCTCTGAGTTCTCTGAGTTAGAATTCACTCAAATGGGCTTGTACTTGTTTTTAAATGAATAATAATGTGTGAAGAAATTGTTTGAAGCATATTTGCTGAACACAGAAGTCAACTTTGACCAGATTTTATTTGTAAACAAGTCAACCAATAATTTGAAGTAAAAATTTACAGAAAGAGCAGAAACTGCAACTTGATGTGCCATGTAGCTGCTACCTTTTTTAAGATTATTATATATATTTGTTCAATGTACGGAAGATACAGGTTGTTCAGAAGGCCATCTGTGTTTAGTTATTACCTCTTTTTGAAGAAGCTCAGGGCATCTGTCGTGTCTCCACTGCTTGGAGCACCCTTATCATCCATGATTCTACAGGCATAAAACATATAAGGCAGTTATGTAGAAATCTGAAAATACAAAACCATAGGGAAACTGGAACTAAATTACTCAAAGCATCATTCAACTTTTACATCCTCTCGTATTGTTAAGCTACTGCTGCAGCATCATGTATGAAAAAAGGCATAATGGCAATGCTAAAACACTTTAAACCACACAATAGGCAGTGAGAGAAGTGCTTTCCTGCGTGGGTTTTGTCTCACAGTCACACAACATGCAGTTTATGTGTTAAAGGAGTGGCGAATGTGAAGTCTACAGTAACTCATCACTTGTACTTCCTTCACATTACTTCTTTATTTTATTATATCTGTGAATTCTGTTAAACTTAAGTGTAAAACTACTGGTTTCAAAACTGTTTAAGTATAAAAGTAATAGCAGTGTAATGGGAAAATGGCATTAGGGACAAAAGCTTAGTACAATGCAAATACAACAGATAATTATCTGCCTATTGAGTAGGATAGTTCAATTGGATGAAAAAATAGTTACTCCAATAAAGTAGATTAGACAATGCCAAAATTGTCATGTTGTATAACCCTAAACACTTAAACTGCATTTAAATAAATGCCATTATCTAGTTCTATATTCCAGGTGGATTGTTTTTTTCATTTTCATTTTTTACAACCTTTTAAGAGACTCAAACAGTCTGGTAGCAGGTTTTTAGGGTTACTCTGCATTACAGTTTTGGCATGTATGTATTGTATTGTCCTGTAGTATTTGTTACAGCATTGGTTTGATGCTGCAAAGCTCATCAAAAACAAGTTTGTCTGGCACATTGATGTGGAAACTGAAATGGTGATTTATGTGACATAGAAAATGAATAAATAAGTTTAAGTTTTAAATGTAACCTTTGAATTACATATTGACACATTGGCTGATTATGATAGTCGGTAGCAAATGGCAGTAAATAAGTCATATAATAATAACTATAATAAATAAAAAATGAGGATTTATTGTATTCATTCATAGGCTGGAACCCTTGATCAGATGATTGGAAAAAGTACATAATGCAGGTTATTACTGAGTGTTGTATAGATACACTGAGAGTAGCCTGATTCATATTTCAGTGGTAGTATTGCATCAACTAATTTGTATATCATTACGAAACTCAATACTGTTGCGTTAAGACGCAGTTTCAGAACGAAACTATAACCGGAGTTATTATAGCTTAGCTATTACAGCTTCTTTCATCAGCAAAAAAAGACAATAGTTCGAAAAGAGTTAATATATACATAGCAGTACACCTGTCACAGCTGGATATTAGTGGTCTATTTAGTTGACACTATATAAGCAGCAGGAATTCCTCTGAAGGAGAACGTATACGAACAATATCTGCTGCTAGAAACGGGTAGATGAATGAATGAAGTCAAACATGGAAAAAACAACACAGCTTCTGTATCTGCGTCACTTTGAACAGGTAAAGCGACTCTGGACTCAATGAACTCCACTTTAGTTTGAAGAAAGGAAACGGATTCGGACACTCCCTGTCCTGTGTTGGTATTAAAAATAATAACAATGGTTAAAAAAAACTCGTTCATCATAAATTACGCACCTTTTTGCGAGCGTGGGATGAATAAGTAATGATACACGTCGTCCTCGTCGAACTTTTCCCCGGTTTCATGTCATTAAGGAAATCAAATTGTTTAAAGTTCAAGCCTTGAAACTCCAGCCAATCAGCGCCTTGATGGGCGGGGCGACCTTCAGAGAGCCGCCAGCACCTTGAGCTGAACCTGCTGTTCCCAACCTGGGGCTCGAGGCCCCCTTATTAAAGCATAATCAGGATTCTTCTAATCGTCTGTATTGTTTGTAGATTACCGTGTTTTACCCACCGCCAGATTGTAAAAGGTTTTAATAGAAAATAGCTGTTATTTTAGTGTGTCTAGATGATCTTTTTACAAATTCTAAGCAAAAAAAAAAAAAGAAAAACAGCGGGTTTCAGCAAAAACAGATATTTGAAGATGTAATCTTGGACTGTAGGAACTTTAATGGACATTTTTCTGACATTTTGTGGACAACAGTATTAAAACAAACAATAACTTAATCAGAAAACAAAATGCATAATTTGCCCCCCCTAGGCTTCTCTTTATTTCCCCACTTGCTCCAATCTCTCAGCATGGCAGCCATGTTTGATCAATTTGAAACCTTAATACAGTTATTTACTGAACCCAGAAACTGCCATTTAAAGTACATTTACAAAACATATAAAAAAATTTGAAAATAAACGTAACCCAAAAGTAGAACGAGTCCTTCCTGGGTTATCTTTACTTGGATACACGTAACACTTTTATACCTGTGAACACTGCTGTGGTTGTGTGTTCACTACGGTACATTATTTTCCACTGTTCTTTAGTCTTTTTTCCAGTTGGTCGTTGATATCTTTCAATTGGTCCTCTGCTTCTTGAATGTGTTTTGCCTCCAACAGCAGAGCTGGCAAGCTGGACACGCCGTACTGGATGTGTAGGGAAAGGAGGTGGAGAAAAAAAGAAGAGGAGAACCACCACAGTGAAGTAAGGAAGGTATATTAATATACTAATATCGTCCAGACAGGATTCAACTTATTAGCATGAATTTAAAAGTTACTTTTCCTTTCACATCAGTAAACTGCGTGTGTGTGTATTTTTGTACCGTCTCTTTCTTTTTTGGGTGCGTGTGTCTATATTCTAGGTACTGTCGGTTAAGCTCTCGGATGTCATGGAGGAAGGCGTTGCTCCGTTTCAGATCGGCTAATCGCAGCTTAAGATCGTCTTTCTCTTTCTTCAGCAGGGATGCCTGTCTCTCTGCCCTGCAGGCCCAAACAAATAGAGTCAGCATTAAAACGGCCTTTAGAGGAACTTTTGAGAAACTTCAGATTTCGTAGAAACTGAAGTTCCTCTGATCTGTTTCTCACCTTATAAGTTCATGTTTGGCATCCAACAGTCTCTGTGTCTTTGTACGGATCAAAGAGCCCAGCTGAGAGAGAGACATAAGACAGTAAATACAGGCTGCAATGAAACTCTGCTGTTCATAAAAACTAGTCCTGATTCTTACGTACCTTGGTGTTTTCTCTCTTTAGGACTCTGAGCTCCTGTTGAGAAGAGATCTGGAAGAGCAAACACCAGAAAACCAGAAGATGGGTTCATCAGTGTCACCATTCAGGATTAATTTACAGTGCTAACCACATCCCTTTTTTCTCTTCCCTTAATCTCCTCCAACCTTACCTTAACCCAGCCAGCCACCACAACCATAACCACAACCTCAGTCCTAACCCCAACCACAGAGACAGTGCTTCAGAAAACTCATTGCTTACAGGAGGGGAACAATATTTAATATTTCTCAGAGCCGAGCCCCCTGAAGAAATGATCAACATCGTTTTGGAAAATGAGGTTAGAAAGAATCATGTTCACTTAAAGGGTCAATTGAAACTGTCAGACAAAAAAACAATTGTAATTACACGCACTGGCTAGTTATAACATAGTTTGAAGTAACTTTTTTGCTTTGCATAAGCAAATGGAGACAGCAAGAATTGACGTTTACAATAGAAAAAAAACGATTGTGTCTATATAGTGTTTTTATACTCGACAAAAGCATAATAAAACTCCATAAAGTTAGTGCCGTTTCCACATCAATGTACCACAAAATAAGCAGCATTTAAATTCTGACCTTTTCCATGAGTTGTTCCTTCACACTGTCAGAGAAAAACTTGATGGACTGTTTGACTGCTTTAGACTCCACTGACTCACTGCAAGCACGCACACACACAAAATCATCTCAAACTGAAATATTTGTAATAAAAATATCATATTTGAGACTGATAGGTTTTTGCTTGGTAACATCACATTAAAGATCACATTTAGATTTGAGGATTCACCTGTACTGGTCACAGAAATCAAGGAATGCGTCCAACACCACCTCTAACTCGGAGTCTCCCCGACGACCGTTCTTCTTTCTCTCAACTCTGTTGGTCTTTTCTGGCTCTGCAGGTGCACTTCCTTCAAGGGGAGGAGTTAGAGTTTCGGTGTTTAAATTTCAATAAGAATGTTTAAGAAATTGTTTTTTATATTAACACATTTACCTTGCAACTGAAAACAACTGTCCACCTAATAATCTATTTACACCATACGGTTTACCACATAAATACCTCAAATATAAGAGTGGCATTGATTTTCTCATCTACCATTCAGAAGGTTTAGAAATGTTAAGATATGATTAATTATTACTCAATCGTCTTAATTTTGCAGTTTAAGCCAGAAATCGTACCTGATGCCCTGATGCTATTCTCTTTTTTACTGACCTGATGAAGACTTCTTGGATTTGGACACAGTGGATGAGGACTTTATGGTTTTTCCAAAACTATACACTTCTTTTTTCTTTGGACTCGGCTTCTGGATGAATGAGATAGAGAAAGAGATTAGCACAAATGAAATTACTAATCAAAAAGTGTCAGCTGCCTGAAGAAGTCCGTACCCAGCTAGCGTCTCCCACATCATCGTCATCGTCATCAGAGGACAGGACTCTCCTACGCCTCTGCAAGCCAGTGTCAGAGTCAGATTCCTCCTGGGAGGGAAGAAATATGGACATGTAATACATATGGCACAATGTGCTTCACGTTACTCTCAATTTATCTCTTATCTCATTCAAGTAATTATTTTTTACAGATTTTGTTCTGAACTTCTCACTAATTGGAGTACGATGGTAACTATGGTCTCATTATCACTCACCTGTGGTTGAGCGCCACGAGTTTCTCCACTACCTGATTCACTTTTTGTCTTCTTATCCTTCTTCATCTCCTGATTTGTCACTGGCCTTGAAAGAGCAAACAGACAGAAATATATTGAATAATTATATTTAAAATGAATTTTGTTTTCTGATCTTTTCTATTACAATTCCTACAGCTCATCTGTCTTTGTAAGGAGGGTTAGAATTAGGAGGGCATTTTCTTTTGAGTTTCTTGCATGATTTGCCTTTGTGTCTTTGATTCAAAAGACAATCATCAGCACAACTAGTAGTAGGAACTTCAGCCTTCCAGTGAAATGTTCACTTTGTCAATTTTCTTCCCTCTTTTTGCTGATTGAATTGATTCTGTTGCATTGTAAGAGCCAGGTCTTATTTTTTTGTCAGCGATGAAGTTGAAAGGTTATCACTTTTTATTCTTGTGTTCTCATTTTTTTTTCTAAGGGCAAAAATGGACATCGTGAAACAGTTGAGTCAAAAACTTGCCGTTTCTATTAGAAACAAAAATGAAGATAGAGAGAGCCTGGACATTTGTGACAAAGAACTTGATAGAGACAACAGACACTTTTAGACGGAGAGCGCACGCTTAGTGGAGTTTTGTTGTGTAGTCAACACCAGAATCTTTAACTTAAGATTTACTTATATATTATATTATACTTTGCATTACTTGTGCTCTGGTGAAGACTTCTAGCCTCCATCAAGTAAGTGAGTACATCCGTACTGTTCTGTTGACCTCTCTTTAGGCACAATTTAGCTATTGATCAACATTGTTTCTTTTTTGAAACTACACAAATTTTATAAAATTGACACTCTCAAAATATACATATCTATCTAATATCCTGAAATTGAATGTGAACTGTAAATGAAAAGAAGGAAAATCTAGTTTTATTGATTTAGTAGAAAACTAAATTTTTGTCCTTACAGAGTAGACAAATAGATAAGCTCACCTGGCTTTGACTCGCCCTCCAGTACTTATCGTCTTCTTCTTCTTCTTCTGCTGCTGCTGTTCTTTTTCACTCTCTCCATCCCTCTCTGCGCCTTTCCTCTTTGCTGCAGCCCTGCTCGGTTTGGCAGCGGGCTTCAGTGTCTTAGGAATGTTCTCTTTCCCCGTTCCTCCCTCCTCTAATTCTGCTAAATCTTCTTCCAAGGCGGTACTATGGAGGGGGTTGCCTAGGCAACACAGGAGGTCAACATAAGGTTTGTAGTTTGACATATTAGACTCTGGAAAAAGGTGATCTAAATATCAAAACCTTTTATAGGCTGCATGTATGCTCAGTGTGGGAAAAGATGTGACAATCAGTGCCAGGTGTCACTGTGGATTTCACATTATACCAATTATATAAAACAGCAGATTGCCATGTGTGAAGAGAAGAAAAAGGATGAGGAAAAGATGTATCTTCCTTTTACTGTTGGTACCTATCTGAGTGCTATGTTTGGCAATGTGCTATGTGTAATAATTTATACAGCATTATATTATTTTTTAGATACTGGTGTGGAGTAAAACTGTGTAAAGACTTACCATCATTTCTCTGTAGTCCCTCTATGAAACTTGCCTTTTCTATATCAGACATGTCGGCAGAAATAAAATTATCCAAAGATGAAGCTTTCTGGAATTTACACAACAGAATGCAGATCAAAAACCAAACCCAATTTTTCTGTCAATCAATGCTGGATAATACATGCAGTTACAATAGAACTCAAGAGAAGTGAACAAGGTAACATACAAAAAAAATAAAAATAAATAATAATGGAGATAACTTTTGGTGATTTAAACCACAAACATACCATGTTTAAGATATCACAACTTCCAAAAACCCAGAGAAGTGCACTTTTTGCGATACATTAATACCACTCTACTAACCCTCAATACCCTTGTTGTACACTGCTTTGTTTGTCTTGTTTCGGTCTTTTTTCACTTGAAAGGTCTTTGTTGAATATGGTTAGAGTCAGGGGTCAGGGTTAACCTTTCTTTTGAAATTTCAGTTTGTTTGTTGTCTTTGTAAAGTACTTTTCTAACATTTATTTTGAAAAGTGAGGTGTACATAAAAGTTATTGTTATTATTTATTACAAAAGGTCATGAAGCTGTCTGCCAGCAAACGGCAGCTAATACTTCAGTGACCTCTGACCTGCTCACCTGACGGTCAGCTGATGTAGCTGGGATCACCTTAGCCCTTCTGCCCCGTTTGGCACTGTGAAGACAGAAGTACTTCATCTTTATCAACATCATCATCATCTTTATAATTGTTCGCTCTCATTATCATAGTTTAATACTTTCAGTACTACTGTCTGACACCTACATATATTATACAGGAAGTAACACCAAGAACCTATCAGGCTTAATGTGAGTGAATCCCATGTTGTGCTGCTTATGAGACAAATGTCAAACCAAATCCATCCAATCCCTCTGCATTTAGATTTTTTTTTTTTTTTTTTGGTATGATGTTCAGGTAATTATAGTAAATATGAATATGCGCATAACTTGCCTAAATCGACATTTATTGATTGGGATGTTTAACGTCGTGTTATATTATGTCATGTTATATAACCACTTTTCAGCAACGCATTATGGCCTTCGCTTGTAAACAAACGACCTTTTTCACAGCAGCCACTCTGACATGAAATAGTAGATGAAAACAGGTGTCATCAATGATACTAATTAAGGCTCCATTCCGTGTAGCGGCACTTTGACTCTGAACTAATTGGAACCTTAATTAGCATCATTGGCGACAGCTGTGTTTACCTACTATTTCACGTCAATACGGTAACTACCGTTAATGTAGGAACTGACGTTAGTAGTAACGTCATGTTTCCATCTGCATCAAACAGTAGCGTTAAACCAAATATATTTACTAACAATAAACCATATTTCATACCTCATTTTGGACAAATGTCGAGTCCAGTTTTGAAAACCAAAGCAGCTTCGCGCAAAATGCTCCGACTTCCGGAATCTACCACTGTTGCAGCTACGTGGGGGTGTTCACTTGGTTTAGGCCGACGACACGCTGCATGTGCTGCTGCCCTCTACTGGTAGAATAATAGAAAAGCAGTACAGCAGTTTCTACATTTAACTCCAGTTGCCCATATTAATGTAGTACAGCTTTCTCATGTGATGTGAATGATAGCTGCACTTCATTTTTTAATTATATTTATAGATTGTAGCTGATTCTCTCACTTACTAGCTAGCATTTAGGCATTTAGTTGGAAAACCTTGTTGTATATCCAGGAATCGTATTAGATTCCTATCACCTGGAAAGGTTTTAGGTTATTGCAAAAGGCCCTATTGTATATTACCTTACAGTTAATAAAAAATTTTTTTTAATACATTTGTACTGAAATATTCCCCAAAAATAAATTAGCTAACATTTAAAAATGAATCCATCAATGAAATTGTTCAATTTCTACTCATAATACTTTAAAGACAAACTTCTTCTTAGCTGAATGAATACCAGATATAAATATAATACATATTTGTAAATAGAAAAGGATAACTCACAATAAGTATACTAGATTGGTAAAGCTTTTAGATGTTTTTTAATTATTTTTTTTACAAAATAAATCTGTAAAAACAATTATAGACAAAAGAACTTCCATGAGATTAAAAGCACAACATTTATAAGGACGTCACCATCTGTTTGTGAAGAGTATCATTTTGGCCCAAATGAAACCAACACAAAACTAAAATAATAATTTATGGAAACAGATTCCTTCAGCAAATCCCTTTCCTTCCGGTTATGAATAAATTAAGACATTGACACAATTTCTCTACGTCCTGATTGTTCTTTAGTACCTGAATTTCCTGTGTATTGACATTAACATTTATATGGCTCTCTCTGCTGGACCTGTAGTTACTCACAGAAAAAAAATAAATCAAGAAATAGTCTTCATTTCGGGTTTCAACTTGCAATTCCACAAACTCAAAAAACATGAAAATAAAATCAAGACATAAGAAATGACAACAAAAATCTCTTCAAAGACACCGACGTTGTGTTGTGCAATTGTATTTAGTTCAACCTAAAAACCTGTTTTAGTGGATCCAGTCTTCCCTCTTCCACCTGTTAAGTTAAAATATTTTCCTGTTTGTGTGTGTGTGTGTGTGTGTGTTTAGAAGGTACTGTGTATGCTTCATGACGCTGAGGTCCTGAGATAACCGATTGCTACAGAGCTGCTCTTGGATATTTCCCTTTAAATGCCCTTAAATGCAGATAATATCACAACACAGGCTGATTACAATAAACAAATTATCAATTACAATTAATTACAAAGAATAGTAAAACCATTTCATCATAGAACACATTCATTCACTTAAAAATCTACTCTGCTGTGTCATAGATCCTACATGTCATACTGTACAGTTTGTTCTAAAGGCTTTGATTTCCATTAAAAACTACATCAACTCCTGCTCCTGTTGATTCTAATGTTAAAAAGGCCGGGCAAACAGGTTTGAGAGGAGGACTTTTGTTTCTCTCTCTTCTTCGCCTCCCTCCTCCTGCTACATGTGCATCCCAGCGTAGAGCTCGTCTATCTGGGACCTGAAGTGTTGCTGCATCACGTTCCTCTTGACTTTCATTGTTGGAGTGAGAAGGCCATTCTCGATTGAGAATGCCTCGGTGTGGATATATATAGACTTCACCTAGAGCAAACACACACACACACACACACACACACACACACACACACACACACACACACACACACACACACACACACACACACACACACACACACACACACACACACACACACACACACACACACACACACACACACACACACACACACACACACACACACACACACACACACACACACACACACACACACACACACACACACACACACACACACACACACCTCTTTTTAGAGTGGATAATCATGTCTTAATGTCAGTGAAGCAGCATCACATCCTGGATTAATGAATTACTGAATGCTGTAAAGTAGACACAGCTATAAAGTAGTTTACATGATTTATTACAAACGAAGGGTGCTGAATTTTGATTTAAGACCTTTTTAAATCAAAAGCAAGCTCATCATTTGTCCTACTCTCCCTGTGCCACACCTCTCTCTCTCTTTCTCTAGAGCTGAATCGGGTGCTGATCAGAACAGCAAGCAAGCAGCAGCAACAGTATAAACTGATTGTAGCTGTGGGAATGTTTAAATTGAATACCAATCAAATTACAACCACTCCAGAGCTTTTGTTCGACATTTTGCATCAATAACTACTATGCTTTCAGAAATGCAATACAGGGGAAACTGCAAAATCTTATTACATATAGCTTTATTTCATCACTTTAGCCTATGACTGTCGTTTAAATGGCAAAATGGCCATTTGACCATTTATGGCTCCAGAGGAAGCTAACAGGACCTATATCCACACTTTTATTAAACCTTTTTTGTATACCTGTATTGTATTTTTAATTTTATAAGACATATAAACATTAATTATGCATAAAAAATTCACATAACGTTTTTTTTTGGCATAATTCAATAACATTTCGACAAAGTTCCTTATAAAAGTCTGATGTGACTGTTAGCAAAATAAAACTTTAAAAATGTAATTTGGAGTATTTAACCATTTGAATATTCAAATGTATTCATTAAATGTAACGTTATATTGTGTTTTTAAGTTCCATACTCTATGTTAACTTTCATTATGATAGCAACAAAGGAATCGACAATAATCAAATCGAATAATAATCGAATAATCTCAACACTCCAATTACAAACTGTGTTCTTGGCTGGAAAATTGATCTGTATCTTGTTACTTCAAGCCGTTTGTCATTAAGACGACTGACAGACTGACTCGCTGTCTTTGTTCTCACCTGCTCGAAGGACTTGAGGCCTGCTGCCTTGCCCAGCCGCAACATGTCCTCCAAGATGGCTGCCTTCACTTCCTGTAAAGGATGAAGGTACCTCAGGTGAAATTAGCCTTAATAAAAATACAGACACACCTCTACAGAGTCCTCTTATTCTGTGTTAAAGCCAGGATTTTATGCGGTTAATGTGAATTTGGTCTTTGGCTCATTTCAGAAGCATCAATATTTCCAAGTACCGTATTTTCACGACTATAAGGCGCATATAAACGTCTTAGATTTTTTTCAAAATGTGCAGCTCGCCCTATCGTCCAGAGCGCCCTATCTGTGTGCGGACGTAGTAGAGAACCATGATGCTGCGGACGTGATAGAGAACATGGGTGCCTTAAAAGGGCTTGTGGGCGTGGATGGGGCGTGATTTGTGTATAAAAGAACAGGTATGTGCTTTATGCAGAACATTGCTGTCTTAACAACCCTGAAAATGGCAAAGAGACACGCTTACGAAGCTCAGTTTAAGCTGAAGGCTATCAGCTACGCCGAGGAACACGGGAATCGAGCCGCCGCCAGAGAATTTAAAATTAACGAATCGATGGTTCGCAAGTAGAGGAAGCTGGACAACGAGCTGTGACAGGTGAAAAAAACGCAGCTGAGTTTCCGCGGACACAAGGCAAGGTGGCCAGAGCTGGAGGAAAGACTGGAGCAGTGGATCATCGAGCAACGAGCGGGTGGGAGGAGCGTTTCGACGGTCACCATTCGGCTTAGAGCAGTCAAGTTAGCGGAGGAAATGAAAATTCAACAGTTCCACGGAGGTCCGTCTTGGTGCTTTCGGTTCATGAAGCGGTGCCATTTCTCCATCCGGAGCAGGACGACGGTAGCGCAGCAGCGTCCAGCGGATTATTGTGAACGGACAGAAACTGCCGCCGATGGTGATTTTTAAGAGAAAGACTTTGCCTAAAGAGACGTTTCCAGCAGGCGTCATTATTAAGGCAAACGAAAAGGGCTGGATGGACGAGGAAATGATGAAGGATTGGCTGAGGCAGGTGTATGTATGGAGACCGGGTGGTTTTTTCCACACATCACAATCGCTGCTGGTTTGTGATTCCATGCGTGCTCATCTCACCGCCGACGTCAAAAAGCAAGTGAAGCAGATGAACGCTACGCTTGCTGTGATTCCGGGAGGTCTGACGAAGGAACTCCAACCGCTGGACATCGGCGTAAACCGGCCGTTCAAAGTGAGGCTGCGAGCGGCGTGGGAGCGGTGGATGACCGAAGGAGACCACAGTTTCACAAAGACTGGAAGGCAGCGCCGGGCGAGTTACGCCACAGTGTGTGACTGGATTGTAGCTGCTTGAGCTAACGTGTCTGCTGGCACTGTCGTTCGAACTTTTGCTAAAGCCGGCATCATTTCTAGGGAGCCGCACGGCACGGACTCTGACAGTGAGGAACGTGAACCTGCCATGTGTGATTTAGCGCAGCTGTTCAATTCCGACACAGAGGATGAAGACTTCGATGGGTTTGAGTGACTGTTATGGTAATGTGCTTGTTTTAGTGTTGTTGTAATTAATAGTATTTTAATATATTAATAAAAAAGCACAGCTAAACTCAGTTTTGCTCCCGATCTATTTTTGTTAATATGCACGTGTGTGTGTTGTCAGGCGGCCGTACGTAGTATATGAATACACACAGGGGCGGACGTGTATATAAAACGTGTATAGCGGACGTGTATATAAAACGTGTATAGCGGACGTGTATATAAAACGTGTATAGCGGACGTGTATATAAAACGTGTATAGCGGACGTGTATATAAAACGTGTATATAAAACCTGCACCCTATCTTCAGATGCGCCTTATCTGTGTGTTAAATACAATAATTGCACACAACTGAGACTGCGCCTTTTCGTACGGTGCGCCTTTTGGTCGTGAAAATACGGTACTCTCACAGTAGCAGCTATGATCATTATTAATATCAGTCTTCCTCCTAATTATAGTTTTTATAAATGTAGAGCCAGGTTCTGTTCAGGGGCCTGTCACAACTTAGTGCTTGTATAATAATAATCATAATAATAATAATATTGACAATACAGCTAACATTTCATCAACTTGTCTGATTATTGTCAGGTCTCGCACAATATATTGTG
The DNA here is from genome assembly GCA_036785175.1 of Eupleurogrammus muticus. Lineage (NCBI taxonomy): Eukaryota > Metazoa > Chordata > Actinopteri > Scombriformes > Trichiuridae > Eupleurogrammus > Eupleurogrammus muticus. Next base: position 12,689,474 of record JAYKQN010000004.1, on the reverse strand, counting down.
GTGAATTGTGGAATATTTTTGACTCTGAATATTGCTTTGCCCTTGTATTAGGAGCGGTGTGCATCATGTGTGGGTTAATTGTTGCACGTGTTAGTATAAATCAGAAACATTCAATCAGTACTCAGTTACTCTGTTACTCATTCAAAATAATTTTTGAGACATTTCTGACATGTACAATAATTGGAAACAAAAAAAGTTCTCCTTTCAAATAAAGAAAAAAATGTTTAAACAGCAATATAGTCATCCACAAAACCTGTGGTAATTCGATCCCACATATAATATATATGTGTATAAATAAAGAGGATACGGCAGTCACAGCTACAACGGCAAAACTTCCGCTTAAATCCTCCCTTTCTGAAAGAGTCTTACTGACAATGATAAGAACAGCATGTCTGGAGTCTCCCTGTCTTAGGTGTATTACCGCTCTGTCACACAGTTCTGCGTAGCTGCCGTTCAGTCCCAGGGTCCTCATGGTCCAGCCAGACAGGAACTCATGGTCAAGAACCACCACTGCTACCAGACACGCCTGGAGACAATTCGTGGTCATTAAATGCAGCAGGGACTCTCAGAACACATCATTACCGTTAGTCAATTACAGGTCAACAGAACACACATGCCACGGACCTGCAGACTGTCCCCGTGCACAAAGACCTGCGCCACTGCGTCACTCCTCATGTAGATGTTCTCTATCTTTTCAGGAGCGATGTACTCCCCCTGTGCCAGCTTGAAGATGTGCTTCTTCCTGTCCACGATCTTCAGTGTTCCATTCTGTGCACACAAACACACACACACAGAATAAACCTCCGTCCACAAATTACATTTACATGCATCTATCAGATATACAGATAAAAGAAGCATTTTTCAGCCCTACCGGAAGCCATTTCCCAATATCTCCTGTGTGCACCCATCCGTCACTATCAATAGTCTCCGCAGTCTTCTCTGGGTCCTTCAGGTAACCTTTAAACACATTAGGGCCCTTCACACACACCTGCAAACACACACACAGTTATGAGTGTGAATGTAGGTACTATTCTATTCTATCTACAGGGCGTTTTTTTTTTCCACGATGACAACGTGTGTTTCACCTCTCCCTCTCCGTTTACAGCCAGGTAGTTCATCTCAGCCACATCCACCAGTTTTACAGAGTTACAGGGAAGAGGAGCTCCAACGTGACCTGGGAACACGAGGTCAGGTGAAGTTCTGGTGAAGCCCAAATGCAAAACGTGTAATAATGGAACTGCTGTGGATCTCTCCCATTGTTCTTGCTCTGCTGTCAACTTCTCCTGGTTATAATTCTTTTATTGTTCAGGAGATTTTTTTACTGAATCATGTCAGAGGTTTTAAAACAAGCGGTTAATAAATCTACCAATAACATCTAATCAACTAGTTTATAGGGACTTGAACCTGTGACCTTCTTGCTTTGAGGAAACGGTGCTACCTTCAGATCCAAAAATCCTTCATCCAGTTACCAGATTGAAATGAAAACATCTAAGTTTCAAAATGACAATATGAATTCATGACAGAACTTCTGTCATCTTGTGCATGTATGTATACTCTTAAATAGAGGTTAAAGAAGATGATGCCTACAACACCTCTTATCTTCTTAAAATTGTTGGAATCCTTTGGCGTGATGCAAGTACACAACTTAAGAAACTTTACAACATGTAATTTTCTAGATAGTTTAACAAGGCTAAAAGCTGGAGAGAAACAACAACTTCACCATATTGCTAACCTGCTATCCAGTCGCCAGGCATCGTCAAAGTGCATCCTGCTGTACACTCTGTTTGTCCGTAACCTTCATAGAACTGAGACAAAGAAAAACATGTTTTATTACTATGCACATACAGGATGTAGCAGAATTACAAAAAAGTAAGATGGCAAATGAAAACATTGGCTGAACTCAAATATACAGAGTAGGTAACTGTGTGTGTGTTACTGTACCTGACAGCCTATTGCAGCTCTGAGGAAGTTGAGGACAGTGGGAGAGATGGGAGCAGCTCCTGTCAACATGAGACGCACGCGGCCCCCGAGGCTGGCCTGCAGAGGGAAGCACACTCCATTAAATAACTCAACACACACAGGATGAATCCAAAATTAAAAATCAGTCAAATAGATCATTTTAACATTAGATGCCACTAAACTTTCTGAATAACTCATGTGCTTCACGATGAGTTGTATATATTTAAATGCATGCACTTTGGACAGTCATTGGTGTATACAACCATAAAATAGTCACTCAAAACCTCTTTGGCCTGTGACCCTTTTAAATAAAGCTGGGATGCCTCAAAGTTCAGAATACATTTTTTTGATTCATGGGTTGATCATTGTATTGATAAATGTCAGAAAACAGGGAAGAGTGTGTCTGACTAACAGTCCCGGACCCAAATATATTCATCATGGTCCACAAGGAAAAAGTAAGTCTGTTTAAAAAAAACGACAAGAGTTTGGCTGGAATGAACAAACTGTGCTGGTTCGCTGTACCTGGACCTTCCTGAAGATGAGCTGATCCCAGATACTGTCTCTCCTCACGATGCCTTTCAACAGCTCCGCTTCCTTCCTCCTGTAGGCGAATCCCAGCAGCCAGCGCTTCACGGAGGTGTTGGCCTGCCCGAAGATCTACGGAAGCAGAACTACAAAGGCTCATCATCTTCATCATTGGGTAAATGATGGACAAATGGAGGTAAAGCGACGCCTTGAGTTCGCCTGCTATAATCGTTAACAAGGGAGCCATCGTGGCCCTGTCACCCACCTTGTCGTACATTCTGTTCAGGAGTCGTGGCACCACAGGGAACACGGTAGGTCTCAGCGTGAGCAGGTCGTCTGTTAGAAGACGGATGTCTCCCTGGAAGAAGCCGATCTTGGCGCCCTGCACTAACATCACCCCCTGTCAGCCGCAACAGAAACATCCAAGAGTCACATCTGCTTCGTGCGTAATTAAAGGAATGGCTGACAAACAAGGGACCTTATGCAGGAAGCGATATATGAACAAATTGCCTCATATTTTTGTGCATTATCCATGACTTCTTATGGTTCATTGTTCTTATTTATTTTACTTCCCATTTTTTCTGGATAACACCAATGGTTTCTTATAATAAATACCATAACACCAATGGTTTCTTATATAATGTTATATATTTAATATCATATTATCGGTTTTAAATATAATGAATGTGTTAATGAATATAAAGACCCTTGGATGATGTTTCCTTCAGAGAATTTTGTGTCTGTAAATTACATTTTTTTTTTCAAATTTATTTACTTGTGTCCCCATTACTGACCAGCATTTACAGCATTGCCATTCCTTGTTTTTTGGATTTTCCTATAATGCCCACAGAATAGGAATAGCACATATTTAACTTTAACAGTCAGTTTCAGTACTGCTGACGTTCTTCCTATGGCCCTTTTGGACACAGCACCTGACCCAATATAGTGCAGACCAATGCTACGTATGCCACAAACAACCAGAAAAAAAATACAATTTATGATCTATTGGGAATAGTCTTTTAGCTTTGTAAGAGCAGATTCAGATGATATAAACATTTTGCCCATTTAGAGTTGAAATGGACAACTATAAGAGAATATTGCTGCATGAGGCCCACGGTTTGCAGGAATACTGATCTGTCTTTACCAGAGGGCGACTACAGGAACTATGGGAACATACCTGTACTATTCTCTCAAACATATGAGCCAATGGAAGGTATGAAATATGGACGTCACTTGGACACAATGGACAGATAACCTTAACAGCAGATGGGAGCACAAATGCACAGACAAGGACACGTGCAAACATGCAAGCACACAAACACGCACACATAAAGAAAGGGATGGACAACGGTCAGTGTCAACATTTTATACCTCCACCACCCTCTCAAACATATGGGCCAGAGGTAGAAAAGAGAGCAGGACGTCCTCAGAGGTGGTCTGAACGTAAGACTGGAGAGAGGACACAAGTGAATGAAGTAGGCTTGGGCAATAAAACAATATCAATATGTCTCATCGGTATCTGAGATACTTCAATGTAATATTCATAGTTTTTACTAAAAAAAACAAGAAAATTAAATGCTGCTAAACATCATATTTCCCTTGATAATGAATAAATCATTGAATCAGTTATTTAACAGACAAAAACCAAATAACGACGATTTTTTATCTTTTTTTTTTAATTTACATGGTTACATTCAGCCTTTCTTCCTCCTGGTTATTAATAAAAATAGAAAAATTAAAAAGAGCAATGATCATTGTCATCAACTCATTAAATATGTTATATCAATATATTTCTAGCTATATCCATCACCCTTCCATTAACATACTAAACAAGAAATTCCCCCTATTATTTAAATTAAAAAAATATCAGTAAATGATTAAGGATAGAGTAGAACAGCAGCACCACACCTCTGTTATTTTGATGAAAGCTGAGCAGTTGGACACAATATTCCCATGTGTCAACATAGCTCCCTTTGGGTTCCCTGAAAGTGCACACACACATTTACACACATACATCCGCAATATAGATACACTGCTGTTCAAAAGTTTGGGGTCACTTCGACATATCCTTATTATAAAAGCAATGTTGTTTGATGAAGATAACATTAAACTAATCAGAAATACATTCTATACATTGTTAATTTGGTAAATGATTATTCTAGCTGCCAATGTCTGGTTTTAATGCAATATCTTCATGGGTGTATAGAGGCCCATTTCAGCAACCATGGCTCCACTTTTCTAATGGTACATTGTGTTTGATAATTGCATTAGAAGCTAATAGATGAATAAAAAAACATGTGCAAATATGTTAGCAAAATCATAATTTATAACCATGTCAATGTCTTGACTATATTCTCTATTTGACCAGTAGTGTACAAATGTAAGACGCTGTTGTAAAATCATACTGGGTAAAATTCTGTATGTGTGTGTGTGTGTGTGTGTCACCTGTTGTTCCACTGGTGAAACAGATCACTGCCATGTCCTGTGGTTGGGGAGGCTGGAGGGACGAGGACGTCAATGATCAAATGATGCCACATAACACACATCATTAATACTAATTTAAGTAGTAACCAGTACTTTTTTGGAGTAAAGTTTACTTACCAGTGGTTGCTGATGGTTGGCCTTCCCAATAGCCTGTGTATGAAAAAAGTACACATTACCACATTAAAAAACAAATAAACTAAAAAGGAACAGAAACACATGAAAACAGCAATTGACAAAGGAGGTAAAATATATATATATATATATATTACCTTGTAAATTATCAAGTCAAAATGGTTTATATTTAGTACAATTGGTCCAATATTGGGTAGAATTATCTTATTCCATTGGCAGATAATGTATTGTATTTCCTTTTTTATTATTAAAATTAAAAAACAAACAAATTCACACAAATCAGGGAAGATAACCTTGAAGAAACTTAATTATCTGCCAAGGGAATGATGAGATTCCATTTAATATTGGACCAATTGTACCAAGAACAAGACAAATCACTGTCACTTGTAAGATTCCATTTTTTGCAGTGTAGAAATATGAAACTAAACAGAAAAGGACCTCAGCACAAAAGAAGATGTCAAAAGAGGAAAGAAAAGATGATGGAAAAGAAAGGAAAGTAACAGAGAGAAATCTCGAGATAAATTAAAAAAGAAAGAACCAACCTAAAAACAGAAGAATGCAGATGAGCAAAGCAAAGAAACAGAGTCTGACCTCCATCTGGTGCAGGCTGAGGATGTGGACTCCGGCCTCCTGGCCTCTGTCGACCAGCTCTGTGCTGGGAGCTTCCATCAGGACGATGGTTTTCACAGGGTGCTTCCTGTCCTTAACACAGTCCAGGACCAGGTTGGCTTTGTCCGTCACGTCACACACTATTGTCGAGATGCAGGCTGTAGGAACCACATGAAAACAAACATAGCGGTACCGCCACAATAAAAGCACTGAATATGGGTAGTGATATGTTCATATTTACGTTGCTGCTACTGTGGGTTACCTTTGTCTATGATATAATGGATGGCTTCTGTTCCCAATGTGTCGTACAGAGGGACGGCGACCAGAGAATAAGTGTAACACGCCAGCTCGGTGATGGTCCACTAAAAACACACACAAACATAAACAAGCAGTAGTGTTATAATAAATAATAAATAGGAACTCACATTTTTACTGCAGTTCCTTGAATGACTTAAAGCTCAAAGAATAGAAAAAAAACTAGTTCTTTTTCAGCCTGTTAGTAAAAATCCTTTTGGTCCCTATAGATATTTTACCATTTCATGACAACTACAGTGGCCAATTGAGAATCTATGGAAAGAACTGAAAACTGCTGTTCACAAACGCTCTCCATCCAACCTCACTGAGCTCGAGCTGTTTTGCTGTTGCAAGGAATGGGCAAAAATATCAGTTTCTCAATGTGCAAAACTGATAGAGACATACCCCAAGCGACTTGCAGCTGTAATCGCAGCAAAAGGTGGTGCTACAAAGTATTAACTCAATGGGGCTCAATGATTTTGCACGCCCAATTTTTTGTTTTTTATTTGTTAAAAAAGTTTAAAATATCCAATAAAGTGTGTTCCACTTCATGATTGTGTCCCACTTGTTGTTGATTCTTCACAAGAAATTACAGTTTTATATCTTTATGTTTGAAGCCTGAAATGTGGCAAAAGGTCACAAAGTTCAAGGGGGGCAAATAGTTTCGCAAGCCACTGTATATAGAGGTGGATATTTATATTAGTGACAATGCCAAAATGTAATGTGGTGTAACCCTAAAGACTTGGTGCCAGTTAGTTTAACTCTTATAAAAAGGTTTAATAAAATTCTAAAAAATACGATCAACTACTTTTTATTCTATGTAGATTAAAAATTTAAAAATTGTTATTCTTTTTCGGTTACACCATTTGACATTTTGTATCAAAAAAAATAGGACATTCTGTGTGATTTTTGTAAAAAAAAAAATCTACTTGTACTCTACATGTAAACGTAATAGACTTTTAGATGACGTGAAACCGACATGAACACAAAATGTACATTTTGAGGGACCTGATGAATAAAAAAAAAAAAAGTTTCTTGAGCTTCTCATCTTCCCAACTATTATTTGTCACTAACCCATAACTCACTAAAAATTCTATTAAGGCATAAAGTTAAGCATAATTATGAATGACAGGTGGGGAGCCACTGGCTGTTTGCAAGGTGCAGCTCCTCCGCAGCCTTATGGTCAAGACTGGTGACATCACAGTAACCATCAATTTAGATTACAGACACGGTGCCAACGTGTTGACTAACGGTTGCATTTAAAACAGAAAAATCCTTGAAAAGCCTTAGAGTATGCCTGTCTACCTCTGGTCTGTTCTGAGAGAAGATGCCGATGTAGGGGTCGACGGTCTTGGAGTGTCCTTTGTGAAGAAATGCAGAACCCAGATTCTCCATTCGCTCCATTACCTGAGACACGCACACACACACACACACACACACAAACACACACACACACACACACGAACATTATACATTCACATGTAAGCAGTTCATACATCTCATTTACAGACATGTGCTTTCCGCAACTCTTAACAATAGCACAGCTGTGTCACCAACGGCCTGCAGGCTTTTAGCTCCCCTGCTGTCCAGCTGGAGGCCGTAAGGTTTTAAAAAGGTGAGCTCCTGATGGGGAGTGTTACCTCTCTGTAGGAAATCCACTCGTAGGGCTGTTTGGGTTTCCTGGAGCCCAGACAAGGACCATTATCTGGAGGATGAAGGAATAAAGAGAGAGAGAATAAGAGAAGATTGTCATACACACAGACACACACAAACACAGACACACACATTGTTCCCTCCTTTCCTTCCAGCTCTGCTGACATGTAAGACACATTTTCTTTTTGGAAAAAAACACATGCTTCTACGCTGAAGTCTGAAAAACTGATGAAACCGTACTGGCTTGATTATTTGTGACTTACTGGAGACTCGAGCCCCTCTGAGGAAGAACTCGTACATTGTTCTAGCATCTTCATAATAGTGGGTAACGTGACCGTCTCCATTCAGCATAGCTGAGCGGCGCTCTAGTTCTCCTCCCTGATGAAAGAAACAATTGTGGGTTATGAAAACCTCCTGATTCTTAAATTAGTCTCAAGTCTTGCTTTTAAATTCATATATATATTAACTGTACTGTTGACTGTGGAGCCACATGAGAAAAAGCACTGAATCAACTTTTTTTTTTAAACTTTATTGCAGTCAAAACTAGTGGACAATTCCTGTCATTGAAAAGATATGACCTGTAATCACTTTTTGTCAGAGATTTTGTAGTTTATCAGTTGCGCAGGTAGTAGTGAGTGAGCTAATATCTATTAAATGTAAGAATCAAGAATGAAAATAAGAGATTTTTAGTGAAAAAATAACCTTTAACTCCAAATATATAAGCTGTAATCATTTCTCAACAAGAGAAAATGTGTTTTATGTGATATTATTTTTTGAAGGATTTTTAAAAAAGGGGGAAAAGGTTTGGACTGGTTATAATTTAGGACACAGAGCAGGTCACATAATGCACTTTCTGACAAAGAAATCACTTTTTGGCTCAGCAGTTTTCTTGAAAACAAGCTGAAATGAAATAGGAGTAATTAGGCTATTTTTAAGGCTATGTAGAAGTAATAGGTCTGTTATAAAATAATTACTCCGGTAAAGTAGATATATAGTCAAATTTAAGGTAATGATGTATTTGTACTTAGTTACTAAACATTTCTCAATCTTTAACATCCCATATTAGACACATGCTCCATATTATGATCAGCTCAAGCTTCCTGTAAAACACAAGCTCAACTCAAAGCCAGCTGGATAGTTTCACTCCCTGAACAGCTTGTGAAAAGTCACAGCCATGGTATGTATGACACACACACACACACACACACACACACACACACACACACACACACACACACACACACACACACACACACACACACACACACACACACACACACACACACACACACACACACACACACACACACACACACACACACACACACACACACACACACACACACACACACACACACATTAACACACGCAGAGCTAGCAGCTCCACATGTTCAGTGCGGTGCCAGCTGATTACACACTCAACTCTTTGTCCTTAAATTGCAACTGGCAGGCTTCTTTTCAACAGGAAGGTCACAGTTGTGCATTTGTGCTTAAAATGCACCGAAAGTGGCGAGATTAAGTGCTAGAATGTCAAAAACTCAAGATAATTCATATTATCATATTATATTTTGTGTATATGTGCACATCAGTCAAAATCCAGAGTCAAAATCCAGAGTCAAAATCCATAGTCAAAATCCTTGTATGGTCATGCATATTTGGAAATGAATCTGATTCTGTCTAACTATGTAATGAGTAACTTCATAAGTGAATGCTGCTCTCGTGTAGAAATGTAACCCATAACCTTTCAGATACTTGGCTTTGAAAACTTACCGGAACCTCGACTGACTGCATGTGGAGGTCGCAGACAGGGGGGAGGGGCTTGGGCCGTGTTGCCAGGTAGTAGGTTGTGGCGGCGGCCATCGCCCCCACGCTGACTAACGTGGGGGTGGACAGACCACAGATATACTGGCAAACTTTGTCCAGGTCTGGCAAAGCCAGCTTCTGCAGGAACTCCTGCCTCAGCATGATGCAGGAAGGCGGAGGTGTGTGTGTGTGTGTGTGTGTGTGTGTGTGTGTGTGTAGGACAGGAGTGGTTGCAGTAGGGTGCAGTGTAAGTGTTACAGGAGGGATGCTGGCCAGGAGGGGACCTAGAGAGAGAGGTAGAGATTGCATTACAATTAACTTTCAATAATTAGATGATTAGTCAAACATTATTCATCTATTTTGATATAATATAATGATCAATTTGGGTCATTTTTAGGAAGAATGTCCAAATTCTCTGGTTCCAGATTCTGAAATCTGTTTTTTTATCTTCTAGAATAAACTGATGATCTTTGGGTTGACTGCCAGTCTGAATAAAAAAAATACATTTTAGACTGCACTTCCAACAGGTATTATACTCGTATGGCTTCAGTGAACACAGTATTTTCAAACGGGTATTAACAAAAGGGATGGTCAGAGAACTGTGCGGCTGATGTTAATAGAATTTGCTCAAAGCATTGAAAGTAACTTTTTTTCCCCCTTGGTAAGAATTTTTTTGACCAAGGTAATGTTTCAATCTGAAAGACAACGTTGCCTCTATATATTGGGAGCTTGACAGCATGCAGCCCTCACTTCTTTGTATCCTACAGCTGAAAGAACCACCACAATTAAAATGACCAGCATAAACCACATAAATTCTCTATGCACAGTGGGTAAGCAGCAGAAATTCTACAAAGAAGGCTCTCATGCCCTGACAGACAGAAGACAATTACCAGTATTAAATTAGCCTTTTGGTTTGGAGTTCACATTGTCAAAATACTGCAAACACCACAACAGAAACTTGTGTACAGACACATAATGCTTTCTTTCCATTTCTTGAACTTAAACTCATAATAAAATATTGAATCCCATCCTCTCTGGGTAATAAATACACCTCAGCTGCTGCTACGGCAGAATAACAACAGTTTCTATTGTTCAGCTGTGGCTCACAGCACTATAATTAGATCACGTGTCATATATTTAGCAGATTTTCTCTAGAATTGTTCATCAGGTGTCAGGTGTCAGTTTCCCAGAGTGTGTGTGTGTGTGTGTGTGTTTCACAAGGAGGGGAAGAGGGTTGTAGACACACGGGTGGAGCTACAGACCAGAAGGACTGATATGATGTGTGTTTAGGAATAAACTGATTAAAATTTGAGTGAAAAGGTCACCTGCGGGTGAAACTTGAAGATGAACACTCACCAACCTGAAGGAGCCCTTGTTAGCGTGAGGAATAAAGTCGCAGCTGAAACAACTAACATCTTAGCGGGTGGTTACACTACTGTGCATACGGCGATGCACGTAGATCTGGCCTCCTCGACAATAAAGTGCTGCAGGAAACCCAGGTGATATTCAACATTTCGCAACATTTCATGAACCAAACTAATCGATTATTCGCTGAAGTAGTCGATTAGTCAATAAATTATTCACATTACAATAGAACTCAGCTACTGTATTTCACTGCACGGGAGTCTTCTTAAAGCCATTTTTGTTTCGAATTCAGAGGAATCATCGCAGTCCGAAGTGTATTCATTCAATTGTATGTCATCACCACAACCCCATTCATTCTCTGTCACTGAGGAACAACATAACATAACTGCAGTTCACCATGAAAGAAAATCCTGATAAATTACAACCCCTACAGCCTCTAAACTGGAAACATATACACAGAAGGCTGTCTCCACGCTCTATAAGCACAAAAGCAGGTCCTATTGAATTCATCCCCCTACTCACCTCTAACAGAAGGATTTCCCCTTTTCAGCGGATCACCTGACAGCAGCAGCACAGAAACTGCTGTTGTTTTCTGCTGCTACAGCAACCGCCACAGGCTCTGCTCCCCAGAGGAGGATGCTCTGATATACAAACACACGCACGCTCACACACAGGTTGTTGTGGCAAAGTGATGTGTTACCTTAACTAATCTACCAATCAAAGGTCAGACTGGTTCCAGGGAGGCCTCCGACTGTCTGGTCTTGTGTTATGTTTTAGGTTACACATGTGTATTGACCATATCGAGCACACCTTTCCCCGACTAAGTATCTTTCAAAATCCAAAAGGCTCCAGCCGTTTCGCGGCCCCCCCTCAACTCTGCCCCAGTGACCTACGACGCCTGTGGGGTCAGCTGAGATGATTAGACGGCTGGTCGCTGCAGGAAAGAGCTGCAGAGTAGAGAGATAGGCAGCAGCCGTCCTGTTGGCAGTGACTTGTTATATTCTTGTTTTCTCCATGTTGGGTCTGCAGAAACTGGCTGTGTACTGTAACAGCATTGTCAGTTGCAATAACTGTAAGAATGTAGATTCTAATTATTGTTTTTTAAACATGAAATAACGTACTTATGCCCTGAATGGATGAGGGTATTTAGGCGGTATGATCTTTATTAGTCAACTGAGATGAAAAGGAAACAATGTGCTCACTGTGTCTCAAAAATGCTGCAGTAATTTGGTGAAGTTGAACATTAATTAATTAATTAGTAACATGCACCACTAAATGACTCTAAAACGCTGAATACTGTAATAAACTAGTCTCAAAGGGGAAGGTCTTAGAAGTTAAACATTGTCAAAGTTGTGAAAGTTTACAACAACCAGGAGAAAAAAGGCTGAATGTGACCTCTTTGTTTTAACTGTAATCTTCTGTTTTGCCTGTTGAATGGCTAGCCACTTATTACTTCATTAACAACAGAAATATGTTACCTGAATTATCTATTGATTATTAAAAGGAATCATCAGTAATGACTCCGCTACCCAAAGATCATCATTTATCATAAATTAATAAAGAGTTAACAAAAATCCAGATTGAGATGCTGGAACCAGAAAATGTAGTAATATTCTTATTAAAAATGGACTTAAATCAATTAATCCATTATTCAAATTGTTGGCAATTGGCAAAAGTTGGAAACTAGTTGATTCATCTTTGCAGCTGTTGACCCCCTGGTTGTTTTTTATAGAAACTTCTGCGCGCGCACGCACACACACACACACACACACACACACACACACACACACACACACACACACACACACACACACACACACACACACACACACACACACACACACCACATATAGTGAGTGTGTATTTTTCTGCATGCATGCCTGTGGTAGCACATGTTACCTTATGGATACTAAGCTCACCAAGGAAGAGGTGGGGGCGGGGGTCCACACCATGAGGGCAAAGAGGGAGGGGGCATTATGGAGGAACCAATGAAAGTAGCGTGGGTTCATGGATGTCAGCCAATGAGAGACAAGTCACCTTTCACCTCAAAACCTGCACTTATCAATACCCAGTGAAATATGCCCCCCAAAAAATGTAGCTGTGTATTGATAAGTTTCTGACTGGAGAGGGCTGTTATTTTTTGAAAAAAGTTATTAAAGTGACTGGTGCGTTCATGCGTGCATACCACACACACACACACACACACACACACACACACACACACACACACACACACAGCAGCTGAGCACTGTCGTTAATGTGCAACATGTGAGAAAAGTCACAAGTTAGACTTTAATCTACCAGTGTTTTGACCTGCGGGTCATTAATTAAACCGCTCATACTGCGAAATAGCACTAATAGCAACCTTACGTTAAAATACGCTTTACACACATATATACTACACATATATTTAAAGCTCAAGTTTAATGAAAATGGCACTTCGTAGACAGAGATAACACACATAGAAATATACATATTCCATACACACGTTTCATACAATGAGGCTAGAGGCAGCGGCGTTAACATAAGGAATAATGGGCTGGACTAGCCCACAGAATCGATTAATCGATGTTATTAAAAGCACGTGCAAAACCAATTGGGAGACTTTCTCCATCACAGCTCTGGAGCGCGCGCTCGTTCATTGCCAGGTTAAAGTCATTAAACTGACGGGTATTTCCAGCTCGACCTGTCGCTCCACAACTTGTGAATTTGCTGCATTATTATTTTTTTCTGTTAAAAAAAATAATTGAATACGCGAGCGCGTGGTGTAATGAGGCTTATTCGAGTGAACAGTCGTAAAGTAGCGAACAATATACAATAAAATGTGTGAAGCTCTCCCCACCTGTTAGCCGCACTTCTCTCCCGGCTTCTTTATCCTGGACACAATAGTAACGTGCGACTGTTAAAAAACTACAACTTCCGGCCATGCCTTTCAAAGTAAAAGCCGTGCTATTTACCGATTTCATCAAAAGGGTGTGGCTAGATAGATAGATAGATAGATGACATCTATTGATGTAGTGTAATAATTAGATCCAACAGTGCATTAACCTAAGTTAACTAGTTAGACAGAAAAGGAAACAGGGTCCGTGCAATGCAGCTATCACAGCTCTTTAATCTTCCCTGAAGTTCTTAGACACATCAATGCAGATTGGTGCATTTATCAGTTGTGTCCATTTAAAACCAGACTACAGTGAGAAATTCACATTTTGATAACATGACTGAGTTTAATATTTAAATTGGCTTTGCTATTTCATTAGATTGATGTCAGCTCTGTTGGCTGTTAAATATTTTAATGAAAACATAATAATTGACTATCTTCCTGGATCTGAAAGTTGCTGGAAGAATATGTTGTGACTGAAAGTATATGATATTCTTTCTTAAAAAAAAACAAGGAGAACAACAAAATAACAAACAATCTTAAAACTAACACACAGTTAACATGTTATTAACTGCATTACAAACAATGAAAGGGAAATGAATGATACAAACAAAACACAAACAAAAAAAATTATAAATAACATTTTTACAGACCAGTTGAGACTAAAATAAACAAGGTGCAGATATAATTTTGGATCAACATAATGATAAAAATAAAACCACCAACAGAACTAAAATAGTAACTGTATTGCTGCTGATTTAGAATGGTTACCTTTAAAAGGGAATGATCGAGATCTCTACATTATGTGTAAGATATCCTACAGGTGCAAAAAGAAACATTTTAACATCATTTAAATGATAAAAATTAAATTCATGCTTCATGTCATGAACCTTCTTTAAAATCGTTTTACAAGGCATCTTGGACTTAAAAAAACATTTAAAATACAAATCCATTTGTTCCAGTGATGAAATAAATAAATAATACACTTCAAATTCATTGAAACATTCAACACATGCTGATCAAAGGCTTTGTGAAATTGAAACCAATGAGACAATACTGCATTGCAGTTGAAAAACACGTAAGTGGGACAGCAATAATGGTCCTCTATAGTTTTATAGGTGAAATGGGTTTAATAGCTGTTAAAAGAGTAAAACAGTGCTGAATGACTAAGGTTATTTTCTGGTTTCACGTCCTGCAACAAGCACTTTGTGACATATTATTGAACAAATATGAAATATTTTAGATTTTTTCCATTCCTTGCACCCAGTTTCTCCCTCGCTCATGGTTTCATCTCCCATGTTGTACACACATTTTTTTTCTTTTTTTTACAAACCATAGGTCCATCCAACCATCTTGACATTGTTTTTGAGGGGGTGTATTTTATTTTGTCCTCAGATGATGGAGTACAACAAAACAAAAATGAAATGCTTCGTGGCTAAAGGTGTGGAGGTCAGCTGGAGCAGAAGGAGCAGTGGATCCCCCCCGTCAGGTCAGTGATTGCTCCCTCCGTGACGAGGCTTTGCAGGAGCTCCGTCTCCCTGTCCACGTTGTGCATCTTCTGCTGCAGCATGGCGCTCATGGGCAGGTGGTCGTAGTAGTGTAGCGGCGCCCCCTGCTGGGAGAGGTTGTATCCAAAGCCTGCCAGGCTGACCTCATCGCACAGCAGACTGGCTAAATTCAGTGCAGTGACCCCCAGTGTAGGCACGTTCTGCAGAAAGAGACGAACAGTTACCATTTTTAACATTTTTCATTCTCTTTCAGCACCTCACTAACTTCACGTCAAGTTAATCAATTAGGTTTCAATAGAAACACGCTACACATGATAGGTGATTTCTACTTGTGGTTCCTGTGTGTTTTGTTTCAGATTTAATTTAATTTTAAACAATTTCAAATATGTTAATACAATTTTAACTGTGTCATCTATTTTACCCTCCTTGTTGCTAGGTGCTGTTGATAGATCTGGTAATTTAGCGCAGTGCGAGTATCATTTTTAAAAAAAGAAGAAGAAACTCATGCTATAGCTAGATGTTAAGTTATTTGACATTGTATTTTGCAATTATTTATAGATTATATTTTGTTCTATTTTAGTACATTGAAAAAAGCAATGGAAATATAAAGTGGAAATATCATGTATTTAGTACAATAAGTCCCATATTAAGATGAATTATATTAAACTCATTCCTGTAGCCTATATGTTTACTTATTTCAAGTTTATTCAAAAAAGTTAATTTCAAGTTCATGTTCATTTCAAGTTCATTTCTGTGTATATTAAAGGCTGAGACTCAAATATAATGTGTGTGTCCTCCGGTATGAAACAGATACTGTGCAGTAACTGATAAGCTGAATGGCTCTGGGTGTTTCTTTACTGTCAGTACTGCAGGGATCACAGTCAAACACATGGCGGAGCCACTTCTACACAGTAAACTGCAGTCAGCTGCATGTGATCTACCTCGTGTCACCAGGCTCCCTTTGGTCTGTAGGAGAGCGTGGTATCTATTTCCTGTTCAGTTGCTAATAATTATTCATGGGTTTATGAGTGGTTTCAGAGCAGTACATTAAACTGCATCAATATGGACACAGACAAGCAGGAAGGGAAACACATTTGTGGTAGAGCTGCAATGGTTGGTTAATTGATTGGTTGCCCTCTATTAAAATAATGGACAACAATGTTTTATAATGGATTAAACAATTTGAGAAATAAAAACTAAATGTGCAAATTCTCTAGCTCCAGATTCACAAGTCTGATTATTTTTCTGGTTTCTTTAATTTTATAATATATATAATTGTGAACTGAACTTAACTGTGAACTGTTAGTCTGAATTTAGCTTTTGGATACAGTAATCAACATTTTACACAATTTTATGAACCAAAAACTAATCAATTACTATTTGTTTTAATTTATAGATTAATCAGTTATCAAAATAGTTACTTGCAGCCCTATGACTTTCATGTATTTTAGTGATTAGTTTGGCTGAGTACTGTAATAACCAAGATAGATGTGCTGATGAGAATATTCACATTAAAACCATGCAGCTATAGGAAGAGTCTCTATGGAGCTAATAACTGTTATCTATCAATATCTATCATTATAATAAATAAAAGTACATTACCTGGTCCCAGCCCCGTAGCCGTCTTGTGGGTGGGAGATATTTCAGCAGGTCCAGTGCGGTCTCTCTGATGACGTACGGGTTCAGGAGTCTAAACCTGCTGCGATCCAGAGGAATCTTATCCGGGACCTTCTGCCAGAAGAAGAGCCAGTCCCACAGAGGCTGCAGCACAAAGTGCAAGTAAAGTGGGACAGGAAAGACAGGATCAATAAAAGTTCTTCTTTGTTAAAAGTTCTAACTGCCATTCTGTGGGTTTCATAATTACAGTACTCTGAGGGCATCAACATTAAAAACAGGTTTGTTGATCTATTTTCAGAACTCATTAGAATATTTTCAGCAAAGGAGTGAGGTTAAATCTGCAAGTGGACGTAGTAGCAAGAGTCTGCTCTAACTCTGGTTAGTCTGTTCAAACATTGTGACTATTTCAGTTGTTATTCTCCCCAATTACCAAACCTGCCCGCTACAATTTTCAAAATCCCACTACTTGAAATGACAACAAGAAGAAGTCTGAGCTAAATAATGTTTGTCTTTTTTTATCAATAAAACTAAAGCAAACAAGTCCCTCCCCCCGACACAATTTTGCAAGGACACCATTGTGGCATCCTTGGCTCAGCTCCACCCAAAATGATTGTGGTTGTTTAAAATGCAAATAAGCCAGGCTGTTTGTTCCCTCTGCAGCACAAAGACCATACTATCAATATAGTGCGGGATGAGGTGGCTACGGGAGCCTATTACTGGTTTACCACAAAAAGACAAACATCTGCAGTCAGGTTTCAGCGTGTGAACGCTGTGTGTATTTATAAACATACAAACTACGATTGAAAAAAACAGAAACACACCAAACTTGACCATTTATTTTGGAGCGTTTCAAATTCAGAATCGTCTCTCAAATGCTTTTATTTTACTTGAGACTGTATTTATCGTATCAAAGATGATTTGTTTTCTACTGAGAATGTATGTGCATAACAGTTTAATCCCTCACCTATTGTTCCATTGCCTGGTTTATTTATTAACCAATTGGCTGAAAACGATGCAGGTTTTTCAGTCTGATCAAGTCAAACCTCCTGAGGTCACAAACAATGTTTTACATTGTATCTATTAATGCAAAAAAAGGTGAAAATTTCAACTTATTTAAGGGTTCAACCATAAACTGCAGATTTTTGATGGTCAAAATTCTAACTGAAATTTCCAGATTGAGGCTGCCCATTTTTTTGCAATTTTTGCTAAACATAGATATCTTTAAATGTAATAATAATATTAATAATAATAATAATAATAATAATAAACCAATTTAATAATTCCTACACCACTGCTCTATGTGTGGAAATAATACCTAACCTGTAAATACAACATAATGACAAAAACAATTATATATATATTTGGTTTTAGATGATGCATTAATGACTCATATATTTTCAGATTGTGAAATTAGTACAAAAAAAGTTGTTTTCCCATCTTTTCCTAATTGCATTTTCAAAATCTGCAAATAAATAATATATTTTATATATTATAGAATACTAAATTTAAAAAAGGCTGAAAATTCAAACTTGGAGGTGGGGTGCAATTGTCAATGTATCAATAAAAGGAAAATTCATCTTTTAGCTATAGAAACTAGTCTGGATGTGATGTTATCATACATCATGTGATGTTACACTACGCTATGGTGTGGTTTCAAAAATGGCAGCAGAAAGTGTGAGGAACAGAAACATTTCTATGGTTAATAAAAGAACGAACATTAATTAAGTCATTTTTCTATACTTGCTTATTCCTTATTAGGGTCATGGGGGTCTGCTGGAGCCAATCCCAGCACATTACAAGTGAGAGGCAGGGATACACCCCAGACAGGTACCAGCCTATCATGCTGCACTCTTACCTAAAGGCAATTTAAAGTCTCTCAATCAACCTCAGCGTGTTCTGGGACTGTGGGAGGAAGCTGGAGAACCCACAAGACATGGGGAGAACATGCAAACTGCACACGGAAAGATCCCAGCCCCAGGACTTGAACCTGTGACCTTCTTGCTGTGAGGCAACAACATGACATATGCATGTGTTTTAACTGCTGCAGTATAATGTAATCCTAACACACACACAAACACACACACGCACACACACCACTACTCACCACGGCGTGTCCGTTGATCATGGCTGAGGTCCAGCTGATGTCTCCACCTTTATACACCACAGCTGCAAACAGAGTTTGTGGGTCTGTGTCGACCCAGTGGAGCGGCGTGCCCTCTGGGTAGCTCATCCTGATGCTAGTCCGATTCCCCACATCAATACTAAACTCTCCCAGAGGACCACTGTTTAACCTGCCAGACACACAGTCCCTCATTAAAGATTTGTTGGTTATATACAGTGGGAACTGTCAATATTTACACTTTGTTCAAACTTGGGCATTTTTAATATAATGTAAGTTATGTTCAATGTAAAATACATTTGGAATGTATGTAGAGATAAAATAAAAATAAATAAATGTCAGGAGAAAATTCACTAAACAAATTTAATATATACATAAATTAGTTCATTTTTATCATTATATTAACTGCTGACAGGTAATGAAGTTGGACCAAAGCTGTTTATGGGATAAGATACAGAACATGTCACCAGAAACTGAATATGAATACCGGTATATATAACTTGAATAATTGTATTAAAAACTGAATATGAATTGCATTATTCAAAATTAAATGTATTTCTTTGGAACCTAAAACTAAATGTAATAATATTGAATAAAATGTATTTTCTCTTAAACTGTCTATATACTTTAACATTCAACTGTCAAATTAATTTTTTAAAGTTTATAATGAAACTCACATCCAGGTCTGCTGAATCAGGAAAAATAAGTACTTTTTCCCAGACACAATTATTAAAGTAAGCAATTTAAATCAGTAATACATAACTAGCTATATACATACATACATAGCTATTTACTAGCAACAAAATTTTAGGGAATTCGGTTTGAATTCAGCATCTTCTGGTGTTTTTTTTTTTTTACCTGATGATAGTGTCAAAACGGTCGATCAGTGGGCCCAGTTCCAGGCCTCTCAGAATGCCTCCATTTCCCATGACCACACAGCGTCGACATTTATCTGATTGTTCCAGCTGAGGAACAGATTCTATATCAGGCAGCTTTAAAAGGATAAAAAAAAATCAGATTGTTAGTTTGAGACTGACTATCTGGTCGCCTGGTGCAGACAGAATAACTTGGTTAGGCCAGCTGTCTATCAGATATTTTAAAGAACTATTGTACTTCTGGTTGTCAATATTTATTCTTTATTCATTGATACTTAAAATTTGATAAAATTCTTTAGAATTATGTGATATACTAACTATATGCGGAGGGGTTATTATTTGTTTTTTTGGTTATGAAAAACTAAAAGAAGGGAAATATACTGATATTTCTATTTCTTCTGTAAATCCTATCCTTGTTAGTATATTTGATCTTAGTGTGCACCATTGAGCTATGGTTGGTATGAATTATTATTATGAAGTTGCAGATATTACTTCACTTATTTTATTATTTATTTTTTGTAAAAGGTCTTACCTCCGGTGGCAATTTTCAAGGTGTTTGGTCAAGAATATTGTGATATTTTAATCTTCTCCATAATGCCAAAATTAAGTGCTTGATTGATTTTTACTCTTTTATTTTTTTTCTTCTTTGTGTTACTTGTGCCTTTTGGACTATTGCATATGTGCTTTGTGTTTTATTTGTTGATGGTTTGTCTTCATAATATTTTTGGACTCCAGGAAGAGCTGCGATGCAGCTTCAGATCCAGTATGCTTCATGGAAGACACACTGTTATTGTATTCTTGTGCAATAGTGTTGCTGTCTTTGGTGCAATGTCTTCTTATCCACTGTCGTGGTCTGAACAAATTTTTGCAAAACCACAAAGTTGCATTATGTATGTTGCATACTTTCCTTCCATATCTGCGAGGACATCTAGCTAGAGTATTAACATAAGACTTGCTTTGTGTCAGTGTGTTTGTGTCAGTGTGTGTGTGTGTGTGTGTCTTTAAAGTTGATTAATCATGTCAAGACTGTTCCGTGTTTGCAAGAGATATGAAAGACAAATTTCTCTAAAGAGGTCAAAAAACTCTATCTTGATCTTGATGTGGGAAAAGCAGCTTTCAATCATGGAGAGACCTTCGTAGTAGAAAGTCTAAGTTTTATTTTGGCATTTCCATTTTTCAAATGTCCAGGAATATAATATATATTAAATAAAATTGATTCCCGTGCAATTAATTATCAATCCCCTTATAGATTAGAAGATAGAGATGAAGAAGTTGCATTCACCAGCTTGAGCAGGGCTTCCACTTTGCCCTGGAGACCTCTGAACCCAAAGGGAGGTGGGTACTGAAACAGGTCATCGGGGAGCGGCACGTCCCTCCACAGGAAGGGCTGCGTCATGTAACTTGAAGCAGAGAGTCGCGTTAGAATCTTCTGCCTGGTGCTCTCGGGACGACACTGACCCTCCAGGTATCTGCGTACATATTCCTGCACTAGCTGCAAACAAAACAGAAGTGATGTAAACATGATGGTGTGTAAATTGGTGGTTATTTAATCCTGTACATAGACAATGTACAGTGTATTAAGATAAGATAAGATAAGATAAGATAAGACTTTATTGATCCCACAACAGGGAAATTTGTGTGTTACTGCAGCGTTACAGATAAAGAGAAGAAAATAAAACTGAAGAAGATAAAAAAAACTATAAAAAAAATGAAAAATAAAAAACACACAACACAATGTACAAATTCGCAGAATTTGTTGATCCGCATACACAGTATGCATTATCGACATAGAATGGAGAGAAAATGCTAATAAATAGTAAGAAAAGAGTATGCATAAGCAAGGCATATATACATACATACATGCACGTACATACCTACATACATACACATACACACAATAAAAATGATGGAAAAAAAGAACTGCATGCACTGTAAAAGACAAAAACAAATCTACTAGTCCCGAAACAAATATTTACTGGGAGATATGTGTGGGAGATGCACTATCCATCATCTTAGCAGGAGATTAACACAGAATTCTGTATATTTTTTTTTTGGCGTCTGGGTCAAAAAAAGAAATTGGTTCCACAACATGTAATCAAACTTTCCCCTGTAAATACTGACCTTTTTATGGGCAGGGTTGATGTGCCAGTCCACAGCTCTGTTTTTCACTGTCTCTGTCCCAAACTGTGCTAGAGAGACCATCACCAAAGCCAGAACACCTAAAACAGCACCCAGGACTATCACACGTCTGCAGATGCACACACACGCACACCATGCGCACGCACACACACACACACACACACACACACACACACACACACACACACACACACACACACAATAATATACGTGAATATTCTATTACTGTTCTTTTTGCTCCAGTCTTTTTTTAATGTGTTGCATGCACTGTAAAAATGTGCTACCTAAATAAAATGTATTATTATTATAAAAAGCACATAATGCACCTATTACATCAGTAAATCTAAACTTGGCTTCACATTAAAGGACATGTGATTATTAGTGATAAAAACAAACAGTATAGATTAGTAAAGCTGCAACCATAGTTATTTAATCAATTATTTGCCAAATATTAAATCCATCGTCAACTATTTTAATAACAAACAAATTAATCAATATTAAGAAGCAACTGTCCAAATTTACTTTTTAAATTTGATTATTATTGGTTTTATTGTGTTTTTTTAGTCTTCTATAATAGTAAACTGATGCGGTTTGGACTGTGAACCAAAAAATACTTTTTAGGTTAAATCTTCAGCTGCAGGAAACAGTGATCAACATTTTACACCATTTTATAACCAAACCGTTTTAATAATCATTAGAGTAATTGGCTATCAAAATAGTTGCAACCCTATAAGTAACTATTATATTATACCACTATAAGGGCTATGCTACATACTTTTTTTGAAGCTCCTGTTGGACTACCACCCTTTAAGGCTTTACGTTTAGTGCTGGGAGGGTAACATTAAACTTTACAATCAATCTTATTGATTAATCTGGAATCTGAATACCTACATTTGTCTTCTATAGGAAAAACTATAGTGTGTTTAAAAGCTGTATAACAAATACAAACACTTTTGATATGTTAAGCACATTTTGGTGACGGTACTACTGTTAATTTACTTCAGTAATATTTTGAATTTCAGTAAGTACTTCTCACTCCGCTTGTTAGCATAGACTAACATTAGTACAATTAATACGGAGGTTTAGGGTTAACCCTAACCTAACCCTAACCCTTTAAGGATACTCAGCCAGTCAGTTCATGTGGAGCTATAAGGGTCAAGTTTGGACTTGTCCACAGAATCCATAGTGGCTCCACTTTGGAAATACAGGTGGGGCTGCCATGGAAAGTGCAGAAAAACCCACTTGGCACCCATATGTGCAGCCCAGAACTTAACCCTTACCGTCTCTATGTACACATTTTGATTCTGTGTAATAATAGTATGGTTCTATATAAGAGAAAAAGATTTATTTTAATTTTCTTAAAACTTTTTTTTAATGGGAAAGTAGCTGGCTGTAGTACTACATTCAGTCGTGTGATTTTAGTGGAGAATATATGTTGACCTTAAACTTTTTCTGTCGCTGTGTTAAATCCAATCATCCTAGTATTCATTGGGTTTACACACGTTGCAAGTTGTAGCTTGTACTTGTTTCTTTAAATGTCATTTGTTCTTCATTCCCATTTCTGAGCTGCCACAGCCACTTCTCAGCTGGTTCAACATGTAAACCTGGTAAGTACCTCTTTTTATTTTCCACAAGTTGGAGCTCGTCAGAGAGCCACATCATTATACCACTGTGTAGGATTCCACGATCCCATGTGGCAGATCACAGATTGGTCAATAATTTCTTTCATTCAGTCAATGTACAGCCATACTTGAAACATGTGGAAAAAAAACAATACTACAAAACAGATGTCTTATTTTTTGCCCCAACCTTTCTAAAATTCACATGTTGAGGTATTTAATCACTGATAGACACTTTTGTAGAATAGGACTATATCTGTGATATGAAAACAGTTGTGTAGCCTACTTTATTTTTAATTGATTTGAATTAACTTGATGGTGTTCACTTCTAATATTAGTGTCCATACCATATAGTGTATTGTATTATGTACTGTGTATTAACTTGCTAAGGGATAACATGCCGAATAGCTCTCTAGCTAAATCCAGTTTAATTACATTGAAGTGAAATCGTCTGTCTGTGTCTGTTACTGGTTTGTCCATGTAATCAGCAGCTCAACTCACATTCTCAGACAGGATCTGAAAACAGGCTAAACAGAAATCTGTTATTGTGCTAAAAATAGCAATGAAACAATTTGGAAGCATTCCCGGTGGAAATTACACCCACCACTTTGAGCGGTTAGGTCTGATAGCAAAATCTTGTAATAGAGAATTTAATTTTGTCAGTAACTTGACCGTCATTGATATCTTTTTTTTGGTTATTAGGTCCTGCACTAAAAAATGGTAAAAAAGAAAATAAAAGTAAAATAAAATCTTTGGAGATGAAAAGCACATTCACAAGATGTTCTGATTATGTTTTTCTAAGAATAATTATTTTATTTCCTTGAAACTTTTTTTTTTATAAGAAATCCTTTACAATCATTCAATTGTGTCATTGAAGAATACCTAGATTTTTAATACTCTCAGTCCTAACGGTGCTTAACAATCCAGAATTTTTTGGTGTGTCACTAGCCTGTCGCTCTCTAATCTGTAAAAAAAACAGACTGAACCAAATATACTTAACTCCGGCATGTACTTCTGAAAGAGTCGCTGTAGACTTACCTGGACATAATTTAGCCTAGAAAGGGTAGATAGAAGTAAAAAAAAACTTTATTAAATAGCTACGCTATTATGAGACTGGACTGTATTTAGAGTTCTGGTGCGGCTCATAGTCCAAACTTAAGTCGACCACATGCCCACTGCAAGATAAAGCTTTACAACATTATATAATTATGCAGCACTAAACTGCTGCCTGTTACCCAGGAGACACGCTCATTTTATAGTAAATAAACAGGCAACAGGAAAAAGCTGCAGACTCTGTATTCTGTTTGCCCATTTACAATGGGGAAGAAAAGCAACCGTAGCAAAATGTGAGTCCAGAAAGAAGTATGACTGGTTCTACAATTTCTGTACCTGGGTGTAATTATCTGAGCCAGCATGCATCATGTTAAGCCACTACATGTGGCTGAAGCTCAGGAGAGAAAAGATAAGACTTGATGTGACGCAAACTTTGATAGTCACATGTGAATGGAGATCCCTCTCGCTTTTATCTGCTCGTGCTAGTGCAGACGTGCCAGGAGAATCTTAAGAGGATGAAACCTGTTGTTCTACTGTTTGGCATTATTTATCCATCTGCATTCTTCCTGTTTTGCACATGTATGACTCTCCTACAACACAAGAACCCATAATAAAAGGGAAAGCAGTGACCCTTTCCTCTGCTTTATTACCCAATACATTGTTTTTCAAAAATATATTTATTATTATTTCAAGAAGAGGTTATGTCTCTTTTAAAACAGATTGACATGCTGATGCTTTTTTTCTAAATTTGCGCTAATGGACGACAGGTTCCTTGTTCTCCGCCATTTCACCTGTTGATGGGGTCAACGCAGCAGGCATAAATGCAGATATCAGCAGAGATCTTTGACCGTCTTTCAGGCTCAGTCGCTGGCTGATAATAAATTAATTTGCATGATGTGAATGGAATGGCAGCCTCATCCCTTTTCAAATATGGAAGAGAGAAAATGTCATTGACTTTTACACTAATAGAAAGTCTGAGAGCCCTTCAGCTGACGGAAAGCCAACTAGACGAGGGAAACTCGACATGGGAGAAACCAGCTGTGACTTTAAGACGACACCAGTGGTTTTATTTAAGTCTCTGGGAACAGTGGAGTGCCGGTCAGCCCTGGGAGTTAGAACAGTGAACAGTGGGAGTCTTACCTGTGTGGTGCCCAGCGTTTAGGAAGCCGCATGTTCTCTCTGAGGCTGGATTCCGGGAGCTCTTCCGGTTTCTCCGCCGAAGCCTGTAGCCCGCGCACTCTTAAGGGTCTTGTGCTGGAGACATACAGGAAGTCAGCTACAGTTAGAACTGATGTTGATGAAAATGTGAGTTTATCCTTAGATAGGGTTTCCCGCAGTGCTTCGTAGGCCCGCCTACATCCCGCTCAGGAAAAAAAAAAAACACCCCGCATCCCTGCATGCAAAGTGTTCTCTCAAAACCCACATACTGATATTTAAGATAAGAAAAGTTCACAAGTGCTGTTGTTTTTTTCTCCTGTAGAATCACTGACTGCACGCTTGCTGCAGCGTCTCTGAGACCCTCAGGAAATCCCAGCACATCACCTACCAGAAGAGAATCAGAGCCCAAACTCATTTATATATAATATTATATTATACATTATAAATGAAATATATATTCTCTACACACACATCCTGCACCTTAAGTATGCATTAGCTATGTATGTGTACATGTGTGTATGTGCGTATATATATGCAAATATGTAAATATGTGTGTATGTGTATGTATGTAGGTATGTACGTGCATGTTTGTATGTATATATGCTTTGCTTATGCATACTTTTTCTTGCTATTTATTAATATTTTTTCTCCATTCTTATGTCCATAATGCACACTGTGTATGTTGATCAACAAATTCTACGAATTTGATTTTCTTTAGCTTTTATTTACTTTTCTTTTCTTTATTCTGTACGCTGCAGTAACAAGCAAATTTCCCCGTTGTGGGCTCAATAAAGTCATATCTTAAAGTCAATAAAGTCATATCTTATCTTCTCTTATATAATATATATATATATATATATATATATATATACGATATACGATATATATCAACGAGATCAGTTAGGTTACATATTCATTGGTATATGAGGTACCTGAACGCCACACTTCAGTACAGTATAAGTACAGACATCTATAATTGACTTTAGTATAAGTTAGTCTCCTATTATAATATTTCTTGATTAAACGTCGCGAAGTATATATTTATTGTACTTGAGAATTAAAAGTAATTTCCCGATATTAAATGTACGTAGGAAGTGAAATTAAAAGTAAAAGCTGTTAATTAAAATAAATCAGTATATAAACAGCGTGATAATGGGGTGTATTCAGGTCTCCACGTGTGAACTGAATATTGAACCAGAACCGGCTGCCATCCTATTTGTGACGTCACAAATCATGCTCGTGCCGTTAAGTTGTATCGTTACTAAGTGACGGTAACGGGATAAAAAGTAAAAGTTATAGAAATTATAGTAGTATATTAAAACAACTTGACTAAATACAGACATATATAGAGAGAGGTCCATTAGTAGTAAGAGGTCGCTTGAAACCTCGCATTGATAAACGTATTGATTACAGTAACGGGCTCAATACAGCGCAGTTCTACGGGTCTGTCGCCATGTACATGTTTATACATACGTACGAAAAATAACGATAACGTTATCACACGACTTTATTACACGGCTTCTGCTCGGATAGAAAACGGCGTCACGCGAGGCTTTGGATGCAGAGGGGGGAAAAACCGGCGACCGAACGAGGCAGCGGAGCGATAACGACGAACAGAACAGTTACGGAATGCACTAACGGACCGGTATCGGTTATCTGTAACGTCGGTTCTCTCGAGGTGCAGTATTGTGCGACGCGGTCAGTGGCCGTTACATTATTTACATTATTTGTTTTTGCGGTCCCAACGGTTAACGTCACGACGCCGTTCTGTACTCGGTGCTGTTACTTCTAACCGCAGCCAGCAACACTCGGTAATACTGAACGTAAAGTGTCCCACCTTTCCATGGAAACCAGAGCTTCGCCATAGCGGTGCCTCAACAGAATAAATTACGTTTCTAATGCCAGCTTCCTTTCTTGGGGCGCAGCCAATCAGCAGCCGGAACACGGCCTTCATTTCCGCTCTTTCGGAATAAAAGCCCGGCCCGCTATCTGGACAGCGAGTTTAAAGCCCGTAGGAAAGTGGGATTTAATTAGCTTTAGTTTCAAATAACAAGGAATGCGCATTATTATCAATGAGAGACAAAAAAGATCTTTTTTCCCCATAACTTTAGAGGAAAGCTTGAGATGTAGAATAATATTGAGATGATATTCTATTTTAAAACCACTCATGTGTATTGTTGGAGACATCAACACTTGAAATAAAACTCAGAAAACATGCACAATGTGGGACCTTTAAATCAACAGGCAAAGGAATACACAAGTACAGCTTGGAAACAAACAACAACACCGACAATAGAATACCATTTGGTTTTAATAAAAAAAAAATTCAACTTTAATTTCATTTTTAAATACAGAGATAACACATTTTTTGGGCTGGAAATTGTATATATATTTTCCTTCTTGACAATACACCTCGTGTGGAGAGACAAATCAATAAGCCTACTTACAAGTATTGTTCTTGATATGTCGTATTCCTCTGTGCTGCATTTTGTCACAAAGCAATATGATATCATTAAGATTATGAGGATGATTTTATTACCAGTTTGCCTCTGAGTCTGCACTTGAGATTTGTTAACGATAAGAAAAATGTAGATAATCACCAGCCAAAACCTTTAAGTTGCTTCAACAGTTTTTTTTAATACAGTACAAGAGTAGGCATACTACTCTGAAAGAGAAGTGAAAGAGAATTCTGCGACGTGATCAAACAAGTGCGACTCTGGAACATTGCGTTTCTTTTACTGTAGAGGTTGCTTGAGTTCAAACAGTCCCGTTCCGCCTTTCACTACCTTTCCTGCTACCAGGCAGGCGGACGGTGACAGCAGCTCATCGTGTGACCCTGAAATAAAAGGGAAAAAAAAAACGGCATGAAAAGAGGCACAAAGATGGGTGTGGCTGTTAAATCTGAGGTCAGGAGAGAAAATGTAACTGGAATCCAAAAAGGCTTTAAACCGAACGCTCAATAAAATGTACTAAATATATCGGAGTACAAAAAAGAACTTACTTTGAATTCTGAACACTTCCTTTTTTTCAAATTCAGTGAAGCTTATTTTAATAATCGTGAGAACCTTTATTTTAGGGCACACAGGTGCGAACACAGTAAAACCACCAACATACAATACAGGCTCAGTTTTCACTGCAGGAACAAGGAACAAAAACATTCAGATGCTAATAACTGCAAGGGAAGCACACGCTCTGTCAGAACCCTTATTTATAGTAATATATTATATTGTATTTCTTGTATTTACATTTGCACTGAACTAAAACAGAGAGATGCCTCAACTTTGTTATACATTCAATGTACAGTGACAATCAAGGGCATTGTTTTCTATTCTACATATCTTTAGTTTGTGATCCTACTGCAGTGGAAATGAGGCCCTGCAGCCGTGCAACCAAGTGATTCTAGAAAGCATCTGCTCATGCTCTCAAAGCCGTTCAATAACTAACGTATCTTTAGTGTTCATTTCTTATTGGTTAAGTGCGGTGTCAGATGTCTGCTTTCAGTCATGGAACCAAAAACCACTAAATCAATATATGTGTGTAGACGCCATTGTTTGTTTCGCTATTATCATTCACTCCTCACCGAGCATGGTAGCCTGTTTGAGGAATTTGTAGCTGGTCTCAAAGGTCATCTGCTGCAGAGGGGAGGAGTTGGACCGGATAGCGTGTCGATTTAGTGGCTTATACACGCCTTCAAAGCACATGTAGTCTGCTACCAATGACAGATGTCTGGGATCCACCTCGATACCTAGACAGAAAAAAAAATAAAAATCTGAGTGCAGGTTTGTTCAATTTAAATTTGAGTATTTTTAAGAACGCTTTTATAAAGCTTTATATCCATTTCATACCCTATTTCACACACCTATCAGCAAAAAAAGGAATTTATTTATTTCTCAAACAATCCTGAACAATTATCAATCAAAAATAAACACAAATAACAATAAATGAATTGTTGAACTATTGTTTTTAGTGAAAATTAAAGGCAATTTATGCATACTACATCCATATCAAGTTTTTTTTACTAAAACCTCACCTGTAGCAATAAGGGCATTGTGAATATGATGTACTACAGCAAATAATGAAACATGTAAATTGCAGATGGTCCCTAATATGTGACCACAGCAAATGATGGTAGATATCATAGCAACGTGGAGATGCTGTTTTCTGGTAAAATGTCAAATTGTGAGTAAAGTTGACAGCAATATTATAGTATATCAGAGTATGAGGATGTTGCTATGTTGTACACTCTTTATTTATGTGAACACTGCCTTGGTCTCCAGATAAAATCACAGATAGAACTAAACATCAAGAAAATATCCAGTAAGCAGCCAACTTCACCACAGTGGTGACAGGTTCATTCCTGAGGTAAATTATCTTGGCTTATGCACGCATAGCAACAAGAGATTCAATGCTTTTAGACTGTTTTAGACCCCGAGGAAACCTGTGAGTGTTTCTAAAGATCTTTGTGGCCTGTGTTGTAACGGTGTACGTGTAGCTGTGTACCGTAGACAGCAAAGACGTCCTTGATTTCTTTCTCGATGACCTTCAGACCCACTTCAATCCCGTAAGTGTTGGCCATGGCATGGACTTCGTTGGAGTACAACCTGTTGATGTCCAAGATCTGGAGACAAAAATTATCTCTTAATGTTGAGATGACAATCTATCATAAAATGTTGCTAAAGCTGCTTTCTCTGGTCTGTGCTTTTTCTTGAGAAAAAAAAAAGGGTTTTCTGAACCAAAGATTATCATACCAATTTTGAGGAAAAACTTTAAAGGTAAAAATATTATTATTATTATCATCTTCAAACCAAGTTCATAATATCCTTTGCTTTAGAATCTACTAAAAAAGATTTGCATCAGTCCCAAATTGATTTTATAGTCATATTAGACTTTCATTTGTTTAATAGCTGACAAATGATTGCAGTGCAACCATGTTGTAAAAAGTAACAGTTACATGATGCATTTCTCCTTCACTGCATTGAACGATCTGTCCTAAGCCTTTTAAAAGCCACAGTGTGGTCGAGTGTGTAAAACGAGTGTGGAACCAAGATTCTTTGCGGCTCACGTACGTCGCTGTGTTTGAACAGTTCGTGCATGTTGATTCCCTCTGTGTTGAGGACAGTCTCTTTTTCTCCTGTTTTCGTGGTGTTTTCGCCCAGCAAGCAGCGGGTCAGGCCCTTTGTTTCCATGATGACAGCGTTCTGGGCCAGCGTTGACAGGATCGACGTCAGGTCGAAGTGCACCTTGCTCACCGGCAACACCAGGTCAACCTATGAAAAGGGGTTCAGGGATCAGTTCCACAAAAATTCTTGTGAGGGATAACAACATTGCAGTCTCTGAGGTAGCTGTGAGCCAGTGATCACAGATGAGCATCCTCCTATAAGGATCATCATCATGATTCCCATAGTCATAGCAATGGTGCTAAACTAGCACTATAGCTAATCTATTTAATCATTAGGTATTTTTTACACCACTGGCTAAAAGCTACATACAGACACATTTAATAGATATTTGTATTGCTAAACAAACCGCTCTTGGTTTTCATAAACCATGCCTCCAATATGAACGAATGGTTCCCAGAGGGAATATCAATGTACACTGATATAAAGTCTGGTGATAGTCAGGTTACCACATGGTATAAGAAGTGTTAAAACTGTTTGTTCTCCCTCGTTTCAGGGCTCATTTTTCCAGACATGCTTTACACTGTAATGACTGAAACATCCACACAGAATAAAATATAATTCTTTCTTTAAAGTCATTTTCATGACATTTTTATGTTCAGCCCTTTTGTTGATTATATATAGTATGTGTAAATCTACAACAGAATCATTGAGGCTTTGCAACAAAAAAAATAGTTTTACAGGCATCCTGCAGTGTTTCATAGAGTAGGGAAAACAGTATAAATGGTCACAAGATGAGCGTGTCAATGGCTGATTAGTGGCATTTCTGGAACCAATTAAAATATATATATAGAAAAAGTGCTACTTGATGCTCATCTCTGCTGGTCAGGGAATTATTGACACATATGACGTACACACATTTCATTAAATGTCACATTATGCATTCTAAAATGTGTCAAACGCAAGATCTCAAAACTGTTTTGTGATATTTAGAAAATCAAACATGTGCCCTGAATTACAATTTTTACCTTACACACAATTTATAAATGTATTTTTTATATTCTTCTATAAATTGTTTTAGCTAAAATGATCATTGTAGTAGTTTAGAGGTGTTTCACAACTTTTTTGCCTGTGACCCCTCAAAATAGAGCAGCTAATAGTAATGGTAAACTCATGATCTTTTTGGGTTGTGGACTGTTTTGGACAAAAAAAAAAAAAATCCTAGGTTGAATCAAACGACTCATTGATCAATAGAATAATTGACCATCGAAACATCATTAGTTGCAGTCCTACTTTATAGTATCTCGCTGCAGCGTTGTGAACTTCATGGAGTAGACGGCCATAGAAAGAAATCACAAGCTGACGTCAGCTCAGGCAGAAAGTAGAACTAAACGTTGGAAACCTCTACAGAGCCGTCTGCAGCCTTGACTTTCTGCTCGCCGGGACACTTCTACATACAATTATCTCATTATTTAAACTATGGCCACATTTATTATGAAGATCTGGCCTTGTTACATGATGAAAGAGAGAAATAAAAGCAGAAGAAGAAGAAGAGCAGTCTTCTAAATTAATTTATTCTGCTTTTTTGCAACAGGTAGGAGGAGCTTACCTCACACCAGAGTTCATTCTGCTGGTCGTAACAGTATCTCTCTATCGCTGGGTTGGACGCAAGAACAGCGTTCACTCGCATCTTCTCCCCTCTGCCCATTTGCCTCGTTCTCTTCGACGCTTTCGTTCCCATTGACTCTGGCTGAGACTCCTCCGTCAGGCTGTCTACCTGCATGTCCTCCTGCACCTCCTCTTCTTCCTCCTCCGCGTCTTCTTTATCCTCGACGTCATCGCCTCCCCCCTCCTCCTCCTCCTCGCTCTCATAGTCCACCTGCAGAGGAAAAGCGGAGAAGGATGCAGGTTATGTGCCAGCAATGGTTTATTAATGTTTTATTAATCATGGATTGTTCCTTGATCTGAATGAAATTGAGGAGTGACTGAATTAGATTGGGAGGATAAGGGACACAACATCGTCTATTCAGACCAGATGAAAATGTTCAGGTATAAAGCTGTTAATTAACTGAAGACGCACAACTCACAGGATGTAACAACATGTGTTTCTATTCATTTTCACACCTCCTCTTCCTGTTTGTCCCTTCGCTTTGCGTCTGTTGCATCAGCATCTCCTTCGTTCCCCTGGTCATCGACGATCTCTCTCTCCTCTTCTCCCTCTCCATCATCTGCCTGATGATTTTTTCACATGATAAAAGACATTCTAGTTTTTTAGGTTCTCAACGCAACAAAACAAAAACATTTTTAAAAAGAAACGATGACACTGATCCAAAACTTAGCATGCAGAAAAACAGACCCCTGCTGTATCCGCCGTTCCCTCGCCATCGTGGTTATCCCTGAGGGTGGCCTTCCTCGTCTCCACGGCAATAGATGCCAGCTTGGCACTGCGCTTCTTGATGCCTTCCAGGAGAAGACGGAGAAAACTAGGAGATGAACAAAAGGAGGAGTTAGGATTGATGTCAGGGGGTTATTTCTTAACAGAACCTTGCAGAGGGGGCACACACAAACACACACACATGCTGATGGGGCTGCAACTAACGACTAATATGATAGCTTCTCAAATCACATTTCAAATCACAATTTAGACAATGTCTTCTTAAAAAAAATGACTGAAAAAACAGTTGTCGAATAGTGTAATAGTTGGCAATCGATTGATAAATCAACTAACCATTGCAGCTCTACATACCTATTTTCCATGTAGTGGAGTATCTTTTGGGGTGATAGCAGTTTATCTTCACAGTATCGGTCAGGAGGCAGGAAGTGGAAGCTCACTGTGAACATGCGCGTCTTTTGGGAAGAGCCGGTCTCGATCCGCAAAGTCTCTACCACGTCGACTTTCTGCAGCACCTGCTCATACATACAAAGAAAAAAGGAGAATATGGGAAGTACTGACATGATTAGGCTGCAAATTTTTTTTTTTAAATAAGCAAAGAAAACGTGATCTCACCTCAGCCAGACAGACCCTGGTGAGTTTCTTGCGGAGCGTCTTGACTTTCTTTAAGGCCTTCTTGTTATTCAGCACCGGGACGCTCATCATGGGAGTCTTGATGTTGGAGCTCGCCACCATCAGGATCTCTCTCAGTCTGGGAGACAGAGAACAAATATGAAAGGTACGCTGACTCCATTGTCGAGTTCAAAAAACATACAATAAAGTAAATATTGAATTGAAGGTAATTGAAGTTGAAATGGGCATTGATTGGTCTGTAGAATATGGTTTTATCCGGCATCAGCTTTACATGTTGCTGTAGGGCGCGCACACACACACAAACACACAAACACATAATACACAAATTACATAAAATTAGTCAGATTCAGTGTATATAACTCATAATTTGGAAGGGTTTCAGAAAAGCACTTTTGGCTTTGGAGAAGCTGCCCATCATTGAAGAGATGAGCTGGGCTGTGAAGAGTCAGAGGGAAGTACTTCTTTACAGGACGGATGCCACCATGGGGAAGTTTTCAGCTCTGCATGAACAAAGTGAACCAGAAAAACTGGTTCAAAAAGGCCGAAGCAATTTGCGAAGTCGGCCTAACCCAAAACGACATTTATCTTCATGGAGCGCCCGCCACATCTGCTTTGGACGGCTGATACCTCCCACCACTCCCCTGGATGTTATGCAGACAAGATGCTCACACGATCATCTCCCCGGCAACGGCCGGGTTAGTGATTGTCGTCGCACGGCAGAGACAATGTTGAGACTGAGGATTGATGAAGGACCTTGTACCTACACTCACAAAAACACACATACCACACACCCCTTCAGTTCTGTGGCTTCTTGGTGGCTCCCAGCCATTTCTCTCCTCATTACATTGTAGTCTACCCTGTGCCATTTAAAAATGACCTAAATCAATTTATTGATTATCAAATAGTTGGAAAATTAATGCAGTAGTAGAAAATTGTTGAAGCTTTAATCCATAGCACTTATAATTAAAAATATATATTTTATACTGTACTGGAAACAGACGTGTACAATTTAAGATAGGGGTAATCCACATACCAGGAGCTGATTAAAAACCAGGAACTTTACCTTGAAGTTTCTGCACCAGTTGTGCCGTTTCTTTTCAAGTGCTTATATAATTGCCCATTTAACATAACAGACCGATAACAAGTTAAATGCAGGGCTGACGTTACCGAGGTATTCCCAGAGTGACGTTCATCTCTCCTCTGCCGGCAAAGTGAAAAGTGTTGAGGGTCATCTGAGTGGAGGGCTCGCCGATGGACTGGGCCGCCAACAGACCCACCGCCTCCCCGGGGTCACACAGCGAACGCTGCCACTTATAGTGCAGCAGCTGGCGGAGGCTGGAGACAGAGGTGACAACTATGTTTGTCGGACTTCACAAAAACATAAGACAAGTCGTACCCATCGGAAAACCAGAGTAGTGGTTTGGGTCTGGTTATTGGGTGGAGTGTCATAAGAAGCCCTGAATTCTTGAAAAGTCATATGAGATGCACTGGTAATTAGCATGAGATGCATCAAAGTTTTAATGACCAACTCCTGCCTGCTGTCCAAGATAATCCCTGTAGAGAATTAACCGGAATAATAAATTCATAAAGAATAATTGACATTCAAGCAGCATAAAAATAGCTGGTATGCAGTGCTGGAAATTTAACTTGTTTGTTTAACTAGTAACACAACATATTGTTCATCCTCTAAATGAGAAAGGACAGGTCATTGTTTGTTTTACATAACCCTTGAGAAGCATACGTGTATATTTAAATAGTCATTATTTATAGAAAAAAAATGAATTACTGAAAACCTTGACCATATTACTGCAATGGAAACAAAAGAAACCTGTCTACACTTGATATTTGAATTTAAAAATGACTTTACATGCTTTCAAAAAAGTTCAGGTTTGTGAATATTTTGCTTTCATTATCCACTCATGTAAAGTGCTTGTTTGTCATTGTTTCTTAAGGAGCTTTAGCTATTTTGATTTTTCCTTTCCCCACACAACCACAAGGTTGGTTTGTTTCACCTTTTACTGTGCATGGACATACTCTTGTATATTTGGCTTATAATCTGCACACAAGGTTTTGAGTTTACTTAGTGGAACCAGTGAATCAGCACAGATATCAAAGATTTATTTTTTTTATTTAACGTGCCATTTCTTGCTTTATTTTTCCCTTTATCAAATTACATTACACGTAAAAACTAACATTCAGTACCTGTGGGTGTCCAGACTGTTTCCGCCCAGTCTGTCTTGGCTCTGCAGGTATTTTTCTGTGATGGCGTGGAAGTTTTCAGACACTGACCCGAAGCAGACGTCAGGCCTCAACAAGCCCAGAGAGGGCTCGGGACAGCGTGAGGACTTCTTGTTGTACCTTGCCCTGCTGGCTTCGTCCAGGGAATGCCACTGCTGGAGCAGCTGTGGAGGAAGCACAGTGAGCGGTTACGGGTACGTGGTGGATGCACACTGATGCTGGAGGAGATGCAAACTGATGTGTGAATACCTGCAGAACAGCAGGGTGTCTGCCATACACATCTGGCTCTGCGCTTTGTTCAGCCTGTTTCAGCTTGGCCAACTTCTTCTGGGAAAACAACAGGAACCCTCCTAACACAGATTAAAACACACAACAACAAACCTCACTTAACAGAAACTCACACAGAAATAAATGAAGGAGTGGGTCAAGTAACTATAACTAATACCTTTTTTAAAATAATATGCCCAACACTGATCCTGAATTACACTGATTACCACACATATTACCGTGCAAATTAATCCCTATACCAGACACCCCATGTTAAAACATCCAACTTTACTGCAGAACCTAAACATGTTTACAACCTAGTTTAATCTGAACACCTGAATGAATATTAAACATTTTCCCCAAAAAATTAATAGTTACATTTTGAGTTTTGACTCTTTCATGATTAAACCTCCAGACCTGCTGTAGCTAAGTTAACAATAGATAGTGAATGCTGCAGTAGTTGGAGCAGCTGCAGAATGATAGAACTCTTCAGCTTGAATGAATATGTGTGTAGCACATATTTATCCCCAGTGGCTATGGTGGAGCGCCGTGGAGCCCATGAACTACACCATCGCTGTGGCAGCCATTTTGGCCAGTGGCATCCAGGGACGAGGAAGCACTGAATTTGACAAAGCTGCATTTTAACATTTAAAAGATATTTAATAATACCTAATCGTGGGTAAGAACTATGAGAAAGCTTTCATTACCTCTCCGTGGACCCACCACCTCTCTCTTTTCTCTCCAGCTCTGGATGGCCGCAAAATGTTTGCTAGCGGTCTGTGGGTCCAAACGGGCCAGAACTTCATCCAGGCCCTGGGACCTCTTGATGACCTAATGATAAATAGGAAAAACATGGCTGGCTCATTTCTTACCGAATGTGAGACAAGATGTGTGTTTTTTATTCAAATACCCATTTATCCTTCATGCAGAATGACTTTTTTCTGCTGACTGAATGAAAAGGCCTGACTATGTGTGGACATGAGGTGAGCGGTTTCATTGGAAGTTATCAAAAACAAACAGTCTTGGTCAGGAAGCAATTTTGGGAGTATACAACCAAAAAACAGGACAGGAATTGATGTTTGTTAAATTTCTTCTTCTATATGAGGCGTACTGGAAAACTGAAAGGTAGACAGCTATGCAACATAATATTAATATATTACTTACAGTATCAAATAATTTAGAGTAAAGTTAAATACTGACTTCCTTTATCAAACAGTGAGACAAGAAGATTGATATTATATTGATAACGATTCCTAAACTATTTGAGATGCAAGTTGAGCTTTTTTAATAGCTAATCAAACACATGTGCCGAACAGCATTTTTTTGTGAAACTGCT
Source organism: Eupleurogrammus muticus (assembly GCA_036785175.1). Taxonomy (NCBI): domain Eukaryota; kingdom Metazoa; phylum Chordata; class Actinopteri; order Scombriformes; family Trichiuridae; genus Eupleurogrammus; species Eupleurogrammus muticus. The sequence continues at coordinate 12,651,701 of JAYKQN010000004.1, read as the reverse complement.
TTATTCAGTGTTTTACTAGTTTTAATTACAGTACATTTGTTTTAGAGAAAAAGATCTCTCAGGATAATTTGTCTCTCTGGGAGATATGAACAAGTAAAGACTGAACGAACATGTTTGAACCAAGCATTAAAAATACTAAATTAAAAAATAAAAAATAAATAAGCCTAAATCTGCAGATCCTGGAATGGCGTTCTGCAAAAGTGAGTCAATCCCAAAGGACTCCCATGTAATAATAACCAACTTGACAGAAAAAATAAGAAATATTTACAACTTGGTACTTTTTATTCTCATGGTCTAAAGATTTGAACCTTACAAACTGCTTTTAGTGTTTATGCCTGGATCTGTATCCAAGTAATAGAAGTATATATATTAGGCATGATTTCCAAAAGTTAAAAGAACATGTATGTGAGGGGATAGTGAATGTTGCGTTAGTTATGGAACTATTCAGTTTGAATGAATATGTGTGTAGCACATATTTATCCCCAGTGGCCATGGTGGAACGCTGTGGAGCCCATGAACTACACCATCGCTGTAGCAGCCATTTTGGCCAGTGGCATCCAGGGAGGAGGAAGCACTGAATTTGACAAGGCTGCAAGTTTTGTGCTCATTTAGAGAGTCAATTTTTAAATCGGCCATGACATGTTTACAACATGTTTTACCTCAAAGTTGTCCTCTATGAAGGGGAACTGTCTGGGCTGCAGGAACTGAGTCTTGGGGATGTCTAGACCGTCTTCACCGTACAGGAACTGTACCACAGATCCATCGCTATCCCGCACCGTGAGATCATATTGTACTACCAATCCCTCCAGATGCTTAATGACACATCTGTAGAGGACAGGTGAAAAGAAACAATAAATCAGAGAAGACACGAAAGTAGCAAAAGTTCCTTCAAAACAACAATTCACATCTATGAGGGAGATAATGCACTATATTTTGTGTTACTTTGTATCGTGTACAAAGTTTTAAATGAACCGTTGCTCATTTGCAAAAGGCTACAAGAGCAGCTTCGTCATACTGCATTATAAGGCATTTAGTGCAAAATATATTTTCTGTTAAATTCATCCTCAAATTGTCAGTGTATTTAAGCCCAAATTCAATAACTTAATGATTCCTTGAGCCGTGTGGCTTTAAAGATCATCACCGAAGTGAGAGTAGATGATGCTGTTGCCTGGTGACGTTTCTAAGAGGAAGCATGTATAGACAGAATAGAGAGAAAACCGCCCCAGGACGGATCCCAGAGGGACCTTGTGTCTAGTGCTGAGTCATTCATATTAACCCACTGTTCTGAACGTGTCAAAAAGATGTCATGGTCCTGGAATGCAGCGCTAACATCAAGTAGAACCAGAATGGCATTTTTCTCAGAGTGACGGGAGAGTTATATAACTTCACTTACAATTTACAGAGCTGTCTCTGTGCTGTCAAACACAGACTGAAACGGATCGAGGATCTTGTTGGCTGTCAAGAATGGTTCTAGGTCTATGAGTACAATTTTTCCCCATTACTTTCTAAACACATCGCAATTTAGAGATGGGCTGATAGTTATTTAGATAATAAATGTAAAGTTTCTATATGATAATCTTTTTGTAAGATATGATTCCGTTTCAAAGAGATGTGAGCAATAAAGTTTTGAGTTACCTCTGCAGGTATCCTGATCTAGATGTTTTCACCGCTGTGTCCACTAGTCCTTCTCTGCCAGCCATACAGTGGAAGAAAAACTCCTGAACAAAAGATGACAAAGAAATGTCATAGTCATAAATGTCTCTAAAATCTTTCTGTGAAGAAGTTGAACATTAAATCACCACCACTGCAGCTGATGTGCTGTTTGACCAGTTTTCGGCAGAGCTTTTTGTGTCATGTACCTGTGGTTTGATGCCTGTGAGGAACCTTCCAGAAACAAAGCCTCCAGCACCGGGCGCTGGGTCGTATGGCTGGAAACAGGGCAAAGACTTCCCAGAAGGCATTAGTGGAGGCCTACGGCCCTCCAACTCAATCTGACCTAGTAGACATGAAATCTGAAAAAAACACACACACACACACACACACACACACTCACACACACACACACACACACACACACACACACACACACACACACACACACACACACACACACACACACACACACACACACACACACACACACACACACACACACACACACACACACACACACACACACACACACACACACACAATTTTATGTACAATAAGTGTATTTTGAACACTGGATACCAATTATTTCTCCAGAGAAACAGATGTGAAGAAAAATAAGGAAGCAACTGCAATAAAAATGACCAATTGAGACAGTGAGGATGTTGGTGATTATGATGGCAATGATGATGTTTATAATGGGAGTACACACCACTGGTGAGGTGTATGTACACTGCATGCGAGTCAAGGTTTTTATGTCCTTTGATTGTTTGACTGGCGCCAAATGGCCATCATGGGAGAATTTCCATAAAACAATAAATAAGATAAGCAGGCTGGATGTCATATTGAGTGAGGGGACATGACATGAGGAAGTGGCCTAGAATATCACACAGGGACCTTTTTACTGTATGGAAACTTCAGCAGTCTTATCAGTCTTCTGTAATTAGCAAACATACTGACTATGTGTAGTACATACAGAAAACAAAATAAACAAAATTCAATTTGAGAAGATATAACCAGAGAATTTGGCTATTTTCTTGCCATCAATCATCTTAATAGTTATTGATTAATGTAATAGTTGTCAACTAATCCATTAAATGCTGCAGTATACAAATGCAGTCGATTCACCATTTTAAGTTTATACACCTCACTTGTTCACAGCTGTACCACCTCCTGGTTGTGTGTAGCACATATTTATCCCCAGTGGCCATGGTGGAGCACCATGGGGCCCATGAACTACACTGTCACTGTAGCAGCCATTTTGGCCAGTGGCATCCACTGAGAAGGAAGCACTGAATTTGACAAGGCTGCCACTGGTTCAGAGAAGCAGTGATTTAGAGGAAAAAGTGCGGGGAAATTTACCTGCATGGTGTTTACTGTAGAACCTTTGGCTCCCGATTGGACCATCAGTTGGAGGTTGTTGTCTGGGAAAGAGGTGTGGAGGCCGACTGGCATACACACCTACCGACATGCACAGCACTATGTCATCAAACTGAAATTCTACACCCGTTTGAGTGATAGTAGCACATGTAGAGGTCATGGTTTACCTTATTAATATCATTGTTCACTTGGTTGGCCACTTCTTTGAACTTGTGGTCGGCCATGCTGAAGTCTCTCTGGTCGGGGTTGAGGTGAGCGTCCTGCCAGCGGCTCTGAGCCTCGGCCTGATCCACGTTGGAGGGCAGGTTGAATGCTGCTTGGAGGGCCTGAGAGACAGAAAGGACAATTCCATTTTTACTAGAAAACAACTCGAAAAGGTGTTTTGATGAGACAAAATAATATATATATATATATATATATATATATATATATATATATTTTTTTTTTTTTGAGTTGATCAATCTATCAATAATTAAAATAACCAATTACTAATTTGATTAAGAAAATTATGTAAAATGTCAAGCACTTTTAGCTCTAAAGCTTTTTTGTTCAGACCAACAGTCTACATAATCAGTTTACTATTAAAGAAGCCAGAAGAAACAGGAAAATCTGATTGGAGGTGGAACTGGAGAATTTGAACACTTTCTTCTTAAAAATGATTCAAAATGATTAATCGATTATCAAAACAGTTATTAATTAATGTAATAGTTGGCATCTAATCTAATAATCATTGCAGCTCTAAATACAAATGCAGTCCATTTACCATTCATACCTCCTGGTTGTGTGTAGCACATATTTATCCCCAGTGGCCATGGTGGAGCACCGTGGGGCCCATGAACTACACTGTTACTGTGGCAGCCATTTTGGCCAGTGGCATCCAGGGAGAAGAACGCACTGAATTTGACAAGGCTGCAACATTTATCTTATTGCTAATTTACAGTCATATGTCCCTTTATTGTTGTTATCACATGCAATTTTGTGCAAACTACAATATTTTTCATAATGCATTGCGTTGTTATTGTCTGCCATGTTTGTAGTCATGTTTGAAGTTAATATCAGCAGATTTAGCAGGTACTACAACTCACTTTGGTACCGATCTTCCGGGATTCCTGAATAATTTTCTTCCTCTGCCTGTTGGCACCTGGTTTCACCAGGATGTCCTCCACACCTACATGCAAACACAACAGAAAATTTCACCCTCTATTTTCAGTAACTTATACACTAAAACTAGCATCTAGTGAATCTTTCTGTAGAAGGATGGTAATAACACTGCCTGGCATGCTTTAATTTATTTCATCAGATTTCATACCCAAAGTGAAGCCTCTGTATAACTGCAGGTAAGCAGTGAAGAGTCGGGCCAGACAGCTAAGCAGTTTGCCGCTGATCTGCCCTCCGTACAACTCATAGCAGCAATGTACCAGTCCGTAGGCTGAAGAGCCGTAGTGAGCTTTGTCCAGAACCCCAACCAACAGCTCCCCCTGACGAATCACCACCTGGGAGGCAAACCAGAAGAAAATAAATGGGTTTAATAAGGTAAAATAAGTCTTCATTTTGTCAACAAGTCTTTTTATTATATAATCATCCCCTTAAAATTTATATCTGGAGACAGGTTTCAGAATGCAAAGCCAAGAACAACAAACATGCAAAGCACTTAATAATATCCCTGAATGTGTGTGTGTGTGTGTGTGTGTGTGTGTGTGTGTGTGTGTGTGTGTGTGTGTGTGGTACCTGTGAGTCACACATGCTGTCAGGTCTGTAACCCGGAGCAGCTCGAGGTGGTTCTTGGATCCATGCTTTGCTGGGAATCTTGGATTTGCCGATGAGGTTGAGAGGGACCGCTTTCCGTGGGATCACGTTCAGCAGGAGGGTGGACACCACCTGTAAGAGACGACATGTTGGCAAGACATTAAATACCTATGAGCTCTTTCTCCTGGTTGAAGGACCTGTTATTTCATATTTAGAAAAAAAAAATCCTTAAAAAGGTTCAAATGACAAACTTTTTTACCACATAAGGCTCCATCAAGGGGGCAAGGGGGAACATGTTTTTTTTTTATTTTAATCATCTTTTACTGTCAGAGAAGTAAGTGCATTTGCACCTCCACTACATTAGGGGGCAGTGGTGATATGGTCAAACCATATACTAAATTAATGTTTAATGTTTATAGTTTAATTAAGGATTTAATTTATTTTTAATTTTCAGATGCACTTTAAATCTTTTGTATTACAGTTAATAAAGCTATTCTTTGTTGTAAGTTGCTCCATACATCTTTCTTTTTTATTCTCTTATATGTTAATAAGGATACAGTATTATGCAGAGGTGTATTTACGACAATTTTAAAGACAAATGATACTATTTGTAGTCAGGAGAGCACTGACATAACCAATCAGTTTGAAGAAATTGAAAACCTTTAACTGAGATTTATTCTGTACTCATGGTTTAGGTATCATTGATTTTTTTTATTATTATACAAATAATTGTTTGTAATGGATTGTTTTCAGCTGTTTAGCAGTAATGTAAGGAATTACAGGGGAAAAAGTTATACAGTACAAATGTCACTAACGCATGTTTAAATGCAGCTTCTGGCTCGTCAAAGAGAATATCGAGATGAGTAAAAGCTGCAGAAATTTCATATAACACATTCTCCCGATGGGCATAAGCTCTCACTTTTCATTATCCCTTCACTTCCAACATTTGTGCTGAAACTTTCATCTTTTGCTGTCATACAATACCACCAATTGTTTGAGTTGAGTTCATGACATTACCTGCTTCCCCGTCCACAGTGGCTGTGGTTTAAGGATGGCTGGTGGCAGCAGCTTGACTCTGCCTGGTTTGTCGGTCAGTCCTCTGTACACCAGCTCTGTGTATTGGTCTCTAGTGAAGAAACAGCCGCGTATCGTCATCCTGGTACCGGACACCATGTGGTCCTGGATCAGACCTGCTAGAGGTTTACCATCCTAGAAAGAGCGAACCAAGGATCCATGTGGAAGATTTTATATCGACTAATGTATTCATTTTATTTGGTTAATAAAAAAGAAAACTGCAGTAACCTTGATAGAGCAAATGAAAGTCTATCTGTGCAAAAAACAACTAATATTTTGCAAAAATGTAACTTGTTTGGCACTGAAAATGTTTTCAAGACAACAAAAAAAGTGTGAAACTTTAGTGGAAAACAAAACAAAATTAGTGGATATAGGTGAGCCATCAAGTTGTATCAGTATAGGGGGCGGCAATAAATCTGCTCCACACTAAAAGAAATCTATGGACAGATATGTATAATTCTTTTTTTTTTTTTTAAATAAACTTGTTTTATTTAAAAAACTATCAGAGACTATGCCCTGCTTGACTTCCTGCCTAGTGAAATCTGCTCTGTAGCTTGTGACTTGATCCCTAAACGGGAGCTGCAGGGCGCGAGCCGTCCATACACCAGCATAGCGTGGCGCTTCCAGTGTGGACAGACAGTTTATTTACGTCGTCACCAAAGAAATATTCTCAGGTGCTTCCAAGCGCTTTATTTATTATATATAAGATTTCTAAATCCTGGGTTAATGAATGATCAAGCGTAAGCACGGTCAAATTATGATTTGAATACACCAACCTTGGGAACGAGGTACTGCTGGTCTGTGCTGACTAGCGTGTAGGCCTCTGCTCTGCCCAGCTCATTCTGAGGGAAGTGAGCGTTCATCTCATCTCCGTCAAAGTCAGCGTTGTACGCTTTGCAGTTGGCATAGTGAAGCCTTAACACCTGGGATAAAAAAAAAGGAGGTAAAGTTATGTCAGAGCCAAACTTAGCAATAGAGAAGCCCCCTACTGCTGCTAATTAGAGCTGTAACAAATAGCGCATTAAACAATTTAAAAAAAAAAGACATTTATGGTCGCATCTTTGGGAAACTGATCAATATTTTGATTTTCTGCTTTCTCGAATAAACATACTAGAGCTAAATTGATTAATCAATTACATTAATTGCCAACTGCATACATCAGAACCATGAGCAAGGCCATTCATCTGTGATTGATCAGTTTGATCTTCACACGTGTGTTTGCACGTAGTGATAACAGCATTTCACAGTGATTTAAACTGTAAAAAACATCCACCTCTGATTCACTGTGGCCAAGTACTCTCATAAAATTCCTAGAGCTGCAACAATTAATCAATTAATCGATAAGTTGCCAACTATTACATTATTCACCAACAATTTTGATAATGGATTCATTATTTTGTAAAATAACAACCCTGAAAAAAAGTCAAAATTCTCTGGCTCCAGCTTCTAGGATCTGATTACTTCTTAGGTTTTATCATCAGCTTTACAACATTTTTATGAAGAAAACTTCTAATTGTTTCCATAATCTATAGAATAACTGGCTATCAGAGGAGTTGTTAGTTGCCGCAGAAATTGATCATCGGCAGAACTTGTCAACAGAGTCCAGAATAGAGCTTACCTTCTCTCCGGGTAAGATGCGTGCACTGTGGGCTTGTATCGAGGGCCTATGCAGAGTTGGCTGCCTGTTCAATAACAAAACATCTCCATTCTTAATGTGTCGATTTACCTGGAGAAAACAAAAGGGAGGAGACAAGAGTTGAGGGTGGCAATGAAAAGATGTTGTCACTGAATCATTTAATACTTGAACAAAATGGCACCATAGCCAACATTAGGGATGAGCCTCCGAACTTCGCTATTTAAATAAAATTTGAATACAAGCATTATTTTATATTAACACCAGTTATGGACAATCATTTTGTAAATATGTTGGCTTGCAAACATTTTCAATTCAGATTCAGAGGCTTTTTCACACCTGGTGAAATTGAAAATCATAGGCTCATGTGGCATTACTTCAGGTTCCATGGGGAGAAGGGTCATTAACCAATTTGAAAAAACAATCTGTAAAATGTGTATATTAATATAAAAATATGGAATTCAAATGTCATGCAACCCAAGGTCTCAGCTGTTAACACTACATCCCAACAAGGGAAGGGAGGAGGAGAGATCAGGAGCAAACCTGCCATCTTTTGTATTGCACGGCCCTCTAGTGGCGAGAACATACATGTACAACTTTTTGACACATGGGTAGGTCTTACTATCTTACTATTTGAATATATAAAAATATTAATATATTAAGTCACAACCCTAGCCAACATCTTGTCAGAGAAACATGAACCCATTCCTAGATGTTGAATAATAACTCACTATCTTCATGGGCATCTTTTGTGGGCCCGGGGAGGGTGTCAGCAGTTGCTTGGCAACTGCTTCTCTCTGTGCAAGACTTTGAGCGGATAGGATGGTTCTCCTGCCGTCTTCGTTTATCACCATGGAAGCACCGGGATGCACGTTAGGCCCATTGAGTACGGCCTGACGCAGCTCCTTCACGTTCCATGGAGTGACAGGCTGCGGGTACGTCAGTTTGGTGGCAAACACCTGCACAAACACACAGTGTTTGTTAGAGTAAATTTAACTTAGAGCTTTTTGAAAAAAATAATACAGTTGTTGAATCATGTTTCTTTTAGAAGAATCAAGCCTATTATTTTCAGTCACTCTTACCATAGGTATTCCGATCTCGTTGGTCCCTATGTACATGTCTGGACAGATGACGGATCGTGCTGCATAATCCACTCGTTTGCCCATCATGTGTTTCCGGAACAATCCATCCTTCTTCTCCAGGATCTAAAAGTTGAGAAGACACAATTAAGTAACAGAAATAAAGCTGGACAGTGAGCAACTTTTGTTTTCTTTTTAGCATTTTATGACCCAACCAACTAATCCATTAACTGTCCCACTAATCAACAGGTTATTCAACTATCAATAGTTGTTATTTACAGCCTTAATCAGGATTGTCTGAATTCATCTAAAATGTTATTAAAAACAATGAATAGCTAAATCTTGTAAGTTTCTACTAGATTATGTTGATTTTAGGGTTTCCCCACATGTAGACCTTTGTGTGGTGCTGTGCCAAAGAATGACAACCTAGTGCCACTAATTGAATCGCCTTTTTACTTTGCTGGAGTATGAAGAAAATGAAAGCCGTCAGGGCTACATGCTACACCATGTAGCACTGTGTGCTACATGGTCCGTGGGAAAGACTGTTTGTTAGAGTACCTTATACACCAATGATAAACAGGTCACTAATTGATGATGATGATGTACACAGACCTGTCTGATTCCAGGGTATTTCTCTGTCATCATCTTGTCCATATCACTGTCGAAGACAATGTTAACGTGAGTCTGGAGGCGGATCCAGATGTTGTAGAGTTTATCGGTTAACGTCATTCCTATGATCCCTGAGAGAAACGACTGGTCCATCTGTACGGGAACCTGAGATCATTGAGAACGGACCGGTTGAAACTACACGAGAGCAGAACTTTGGAGACAGGAGACAAACTGTAACAACTTCAAACTCAAACATATATCTCTAAAACATCTTACCTCTTCCTCCTCAGTGTTTTTCTCACCCGCTATGAGGGCCAGAAGTTTCCTTATGATTTCACAGTCCTTCATTACAGCCTGCATGTTAACTGTCTGACCATTAGTAAACATCTGGTCACCCAGTCGATTGATTGGACGATACCTGAGAAGTACAGATGCACAGTGTCTAGTAACTAAGTACAAATACTTTGTTACCTTACTTAAATAGAAATGTTGGGCGTCTACTTTTCTGAAGTTAATATTTTTCAGATCACTTGACTTCTACACCTTACATTTTCAAACAATTCAATTATAATTACTTTACATTTTAAAAATAGTTTTGTTACTTCCATTTCATTTAGGCTTGTTTTCATGAAAACTGTTGTACTAAAAAATTCCCAGAAAGTGCATTAGTTGATCTACACTGTGTCCTAAATTACAATCGATCCAGCCCTTTCACCCATTCAAAAAGGAAAATATAGCAAATAAAAAACATTATTTATTTTGCCAAAAACTGAGTACATCTCATTAATTGATCTCTCTCTCAAATAGTGTGGAGCAACTCAGTATCTCCCACACACAGACCAATTGGTGCACCACAGAATGAAAACCTGACACCACAAATTGATTGTACCCTTTTTCTCCCCAACATAATTCTGTCATGAGCTGAGTGAGAAAGAGTTAAACAGCCATGCATAACTTAAGACTCAACTCATTTGTGCCTAAAAAAAAATCACTCATTCTCATTCTTGAGTGCTATATTTAATTATTGTAATTGTTTTTTCAGCTCTCTATTACCAATCCATATACTTGCAAAGGGACAATAAAACACATAAACAGCAATATCTCTTTTCCTTTACTTTAAGTAGATTTAAAAACTGTACTTTCCCTTGGGTAAAAGGTCTTAATTGATACTTCAACTCCTACACAAGTATCTTCAAACCATAGTATTGATGATACTACCATATTAATGAATGTGAATATATTAACACCACAGACAAAGCATCATTGAAGGTCACCAGAAGGTCAGAAGGTTGTCCCTTTTGCATCGTACCTGCATGGTGGGACCACCAGCAGCTCCAGGAAGAAGAGGTCCGGATAGTAAACTTCTCCATCCTCCATCAACCCTGAGCCCTCCTCCAGCCCAGAAAACAGACACTTCAGGAAGAAACCTGAGAGGAAAACACAAGCGATGCTTTTATTTGTGTTAATGAAATCCTCTCGACAACCCAAAATGAATGATTAACAAAATTTGCAGTCACCAGCACTTATTAAAAACAATGAGAGGGACTTCAAACTGTTAAAACTGCTGAAAACTGAAATAATTGATTGTAAGTGTAGGTTTGTGAATTGTCCTATTTTCAAGAAAATGCTGCCTTAGAAGTGTAAATGTTTTGGAGCAGCATAAATGCAATGTAATTTTCCAGACAAGAGCGAGGCACTACTTTTGTAGGCTTTGTGACACATTTGATGCCAAATGTTGCAGAAAGCATACACAAGTAGCACAGAAGATTCCAGGCAGATAACCATGATGTCTGAGTTTTTTGTCTTGTGTTTACGAGTTATTTGGGGAAACCCTTAAATAACCCTAAAAACCTAAAACCTTTATTTACATTTCTATTATCACATTTTTAGACATTTAAAACACTAACTATAATATTTCCCGTTTTATGTTCAGGGAATATGATGTAATCTGGCATATAAACCATAATATCTGGTTTATGTGCCACTATTACATGTATTAGCAGCACGTATGGTAGAAGTTCACCTTCTTTCTCCCACAGTTTGTTGGTGTGTTCTCTGGCTGTGCTGGCAGTCAGGTAAACTCTCTTTCCAGACATTAGGTCCTCTACAAAAGGACAAAAACAGGAACTGGGTGAGACAGATTTACGGTGTACACAGTAGTAAGCAGAGGTATTTAATAAATTAAAACTTTGACAGGAATATTACTTACCATCAGTAGTCTCTCCAATCTTCTGTCCTCCTGACGGCATCGTGACAATCAGTTTACTGTTATGTTCCCGTCTTATTGTAAATCGCCCACTCCTACACACGTATGAGTATAAACAGATGTCTTATTCTTTTATCATTACCTGTGTAAGTCAATATGTCATCATAACATTAGTGTAGTTGATAAATAGAAGTTACATGTTCAAAGAATTTCAAACTTGGGAAAAGTCAGAATCGCCCGGGGTGTGAAAATAAACACAATAGAACAACAGTTATGATCAAAAACACAGAACAACATGAAATGAGCCTTTGAATAATGATGATATAGGACACTAGTCATTTTACTTAGGCCATTTTATTTTTTGCCTAAGTCAAATTTTTTGCCTAGGCCAGCTTGAATTGGGAATTTTTACAAGCTTTCATGATTGTGGCTGCTTCCACCATAGCAAGAATCTATGATGCAGAAGAATAAGCTCTAGACCTTTTTTTTTTTAATCATATTCTAGTCGTGAGTGATGAAGCCTATGGGCTATGTTTTATAGTAGTTTAGTCTAAATTTCGCAAGTGACAGTATACATTAATAATAATTTTATATAAAGTGTTGTGCATATCAATACATTTAACAAATATGCAGCCATATTCAAGGAAAGAAAGTGAGATCCAGGATCTTAAGTCCCTTAAACACGTCGATGCTTGTTGAGTGTCATCACGTTTTTACAAAATTTCAAACATCTCAGGTTTCAAAAAGTCATAACTGGATGTTGAAAATTAGTTATGTTAAATAAAAAACAGTAAAGAAGACCTGGGAAAGTGATGACAGCGGGAACTGCCTTCTGTCCAATTTGTTCAATTTAACTCCAGATAATGTTCAGTTTAAGCCTGTTTGAAGTTGCCTAAGTCACACAAGAATTTCCAGAAAATGGCCTAAGTCACTTTATCCTTTAATGTTGCATAAGTGACACGCAAATTATTAAAAAGATTAATATTATCTGTATTTGATCATGTTTTTTTTCTTTTCTCCAAAAAACTTTATTAATAGGACCATAATTTTAATAGGGTGGCAATATGTGTTTTACCAGCACTAGGGTTAGGGTCTCTCAATTAGAATAACAAAAGTCAGAGTTTGAGGATATGTGAAGTAGCTTTCCTGTAGTTGCATTAATGTTTACTCCATTTTACCTGCAGTGGGGACACTTCCTTGTTTTCATGTGGATTCTCCAGAAGTCATTTATCAGGCTGCACTTCTTTTCAACGAGGTGTTTAATCTGAACACACAAGCATACAAATTAAGTTTGTGTTTCTCCAGCAGGGGTTCATAACATGGTAAAATAAATATTTGGTAATTAATGTTAATCTTAGGTGAGTGTGTATATGTTTGTGTTTGCGCGTACTAACCGGTTTTATGTTCTCTGAAGCTTCAACATTCACTCCAATGATACCATCTGTGAAGGCTTTCAGGGCCAGCTCTATCTCGTGTCCAGTGGCTTTGGCATTCACATTCAGGAACTAATGCACACAAAAGGCACATAGAGTTTAACCAAAAAGTAGTAGACAGAACACAGATGGAGCCATAACCCCAATCTGTTTACTACAACACAGGCAAATTTTCACATAAAATTCCACAGATCATGTCTCAGCACAGATTGCCTTAGATTATGGATTAAAAAATAATCTTTTATTTCTAACCTAACACAAATGAATAAATAAATCTAATCCAATCTAACGATCTAGGCTGCAAATGAGTAAATCAATCTAGCAGATATTTGACAGCTACGCCTGTATAAATACAACTGTTTAATGAGTCTGTTTCATCATATTTATATCATCGGGCTTCACTGTTCAGAGTCATTAAGTCACAAACACGACTCAGGAAACACTACTGAATGACTACTGTGAAATATGTGAGAGCCCATATCAACCAATAACGGCACCTTTATAATAAACGAGAAACAGAATTAACACCTCAAACATGGCCATTCTACAGAAACAGAATGGCATTAACCATATTATGAACTATCCTTTGTACAATTCAACAACAATCACTGAGACACAAGAGAAAATTAATAGAATTTTTAAAACATCTGACTTCACAATAGAAAACAAACACCAGTTACTATAACAAACTGACAGCAGTTCCCCAAGATACGAACATCCTACTTACGACCATTCATAGCTGCGAACAACTGTTGACTGGTGCCCACAAATGTTTGTAAAATGCTGAATTTGTAGTTTTGTATTGCCTGCCACATCCGACTTGTTTCCCTTTCTGTCGAAGCCCAGACCTCATCTCACCCAGTCTGTTATACATGCGTTTCTGTCAGCGTCTCAGCAAGTCAGGTTTAATACCCTCAGAGGCTTTACCATTTCCATACAAGTTAACCTTATTATCATGGCTGAGAAATGGCAATTTTAGATAGAAATTTAATATATAGCAACTTGCAAACTATTCATTTAACGAACAGCCTCTCGAACATTGTGTTCTGTATTAGGTTTAACCTAGTCTTGCTTGATAAAAGGCCTAAAAGGTACTTTTGTCTGACCACTTCCTGACAAAATGCAGCTTTAATCCCCACCTGGTTGATGACTAGCTCCGTTTGATAGACCTCCGGCATGGCTCCGTGGTCCAGTAACTTAAGCTGACTCAACAGCAGGTGGATGGCAGCCCGGGGACACGTCAACATGTGACATGACAGACACGAGCCACGAATCAACAGGTACAATTTCTGAAAACAGACGCAAAGGAGAGGAGGAAGGGGGAAAAAAAAAAGTTATGCTAATCAGTCATCACCGGCATCACACGCACTAATGCACTAATGTACTGGGCTGTAAACATGTATATTTAACTGAATCAGTGAGGCTTACGTCAAAAAACAGCGGGTTGTACACGGGCAGAGGAAGCTCCACGTGTCCCAGGTGCCCTGGACAGTTGTTGAAGTCCTGGCAGCAGGTGGAACACACCTGATGGAACAAAAACAGGAAGGAAAACGAAAAATGTGAACAAATGCTTTCTGAAATGTAACGTGTCATCTAAAGTCCTGTTCAGAAAGAGACTGAACAAAGGCATGTTGCTGCTCAGTCATTATTGTTACGCGAGTATAATCCAGATTATTATGCGTAGGCATACCTCTTTGTTATCTGCTGGTCCCAGGGACAGATCGTACAGGCTGTTCGCTGCCACGTTCCCCACAGCATCGAGGAACCTGGGGTTAGTGATGGTCTTCACACTCAACTTTCTGGACAGGAACACCAGAAAAAAAACATTATTATTCCACAGATGCAATGTTCTCGTGTGGAATAAGGGAGGTGTTGAAACACAGAAAAGTCAAAATTGAAGACAGTTTAAAAATAAATATAAGATCATTATCTTCAATAAATAAAAAGCCTAAAAGAGTGTCAATAATATATATATATATAGTATGTGGCCAATTATATGCATGTATGCTGGTGTACCTTACACTATATTTGGATCTTTATCTACTTTATAACATATTGTATGTATGGAAATTCATTGTTTTGTAGTATACTTGGCATTTGTATTTATAATTTAGAGATATAGTTATGTTTATATAAATATATTATTCATAGATACACTGATGAGGAACTGGGCAAACAGTTCTTTCTTTTTTTTTACTTTTATTATAAATACTGACAATTTAATTATATTTGTCTGTAATTACCTACACTACATAAATTCAATGCTGATTATATTTAATGGATCTGGATTTTCTTTCCTAATTTTTTTATCTAATTAATAACTTTCTGGATCTTTGTTTCCAGCATTTAACAGATAAGTGACCTAATGCTCTTTAAATAAAACTGAATGATTATTATTTGGGCCATGAAGGCTCAACCCAGTCGGTTTGTGACCAGGAGAGTTCTCATTACAACCCTGTTACCAGTGTTTGTACTGGACGAATATTAACGTTTTTTGTGGCATTTACCGTAGTGAACGCGAAAAACAACAACAACAACAACACAACAATGGAAGAGGAGGCATTTAACTTGACATTGACAGCTGCTGCATCGATACATGTGAATTCTGAGTTATCCTCGCTGCTAGCGCTAGCTGCCACCGGGACCTCTTCGTGTCGCAGTTTAACTACATGAAGTCACTACATTAAGTTCTCACCTTATCTCTTCGGCAGAGTACAAGCCAAACGACATGCCGTCTAGACGCCGCCATGGCACGTCTTTTCCGAACAACATTTTTTGGAGATTTATCAGCACTTTGTTGTGTTTACTAAAATAAATTCATGGTGGGCAGTTAAACCGCATGTTACCGTTCTACAAAGTTTCCCACGTGGGTCTATCGGACTGTACCGACTCTTTTTTTCTGGGGGGGCGGAGAGTTACAAACATGGATTAGATCATTACCGCCATCAACTGGTGGGGAGTGTGGATCAGAAATTCTCAAGACAAAACCACTTTTTACCAAACACAGACAAGTACGCGTTTTACCATATGATCAAATATTTTAATAATTTTTATTACTTTTATATTATTGAAACATATTGCAGTTGTCCCCTAAATTAAAATGTGTAAAAGCGTTCAATTAGAGATATTTATTATTTGGGCTCCCCCTCGTTTGAGTCAAAATGGTTTCCCCCTACCGGAAGTCTCCAGCCTGTCGGAAATTCATTAGTAGAAGAAGAGGCAACATGGCGGCGGTCGGGAGGCATGGAGGGCATTACATCCAGAAAAACAGCCGCTTTCTGCTCAGCAACTTAGTGCAGTTGTGGTGTCGCAGGTGAACGGAGTTTTAAATGTGTTCATGTTGGGCAGAGTGATATTCTGAAGTCAACCATAGCTGCATTGTGTCGTGTGTTTTTGCTGCGCGACGACTCGTCTGTCAAGAGGTCAAGTCTGAAACCAAAATGATATAAATCGGGACAAACAGTATTAACTACATAATGGAAAAAACAGCAAATATTGGAGATATATAGGGTAAAATGAGGTAAAGAAGAGGCCGACCTTTATTTTTATGGGTTCCCTCCTTCTTTATACACATTAGGCCCTGCAATTGGGGATTTAAAATTCATCAAACTCATCAATTTAAATCATTCAGCAACATCAAACTTTTTATTGACTCTTCCAGCTGTGGAGAACAATCCTAAGGTCTATATGTTTTTTGCTGTAATCACCGTTTGGCAGGGATCTCGTGGCTTATGTGTACTATTTATAACTATTTAAACAGGTAATAGTGAGTGAGCTAAAATATATATATAACATTCAAGCATGGGAATAAATGATTTTCAGGAAAAACATTTCATTCCCAGTTAATGAACTGTAATTATTCAACAGTTGAGAAGATCATTTAGGGCACAGCGCCAGTAGAATTGTGCACTTTCTGGTAGAAAATCACCTTTTGGCACTTTTCTTTGGCAATTTCAGCTACAATGAAAGAGAAATATGGAGGGAGTTTAATTTAGTGCATAGAGAGTTTAGAAAGTTGTATGAATATGTAAATATTATAGAAAGAATTACTCCAGTCGGGTACTGATACCCAAAATTTCTACTTAAGTAAGGACATGTGTTTGTTACTTGACATCTGTGAGTAGGAAGGACCAGACCCAATGAGCACAGCTGGAAAGAAAGGAACGAATATTTTCTCATTTAATAAATAAAAATTATGCTTTTGACAATATTAACTTCTATGAGACTTTTTTAAGATTTAACTGTTGTATATTAGAAAGTGTAGATCTGTGTGAATGTGTCTCTTGCTGATCATATCTGCCACTGAAGTCAACCTCTGTGCTCCCTCTGTATTTGACCTATTATAAAAGATTCATGTATGTAACATTATCAATGACTGTCAATCACAAATGGTGAAATTAAAAAATATATCTGCTTTTCTCTAGTTTATCATTGTTTTCTTTTTATTCCAGGAGTTTCGGTTGGACTCCAGCTCTGAGTCAGCAAACAGCAGAAGTTAACAACGGTGAGCAAGGATGGTTGTGTTCGTGATTAAGTTATTTGTTAGTAGAAATCATACTTTAAAAGTATTTTACATATAAAGAAAGTCCATTATTCCTCATCTTTGTGTAAAGAGTCATAATATAATTAATGCAGTAAAAACCTCTATAGCTACATTCAATAGGGACTCTGCTATTTTATATTTTTCTTTTCGACAAAAAATCTCCTGTAAAGCCTTAAACCAAATAAAAATTATCTTATTAAAATAACATAATTTGAATCCAAAACTGTGATGTATATCGTATTCCTCTGAGATAAAGCTCTATATTTTCTACATCAATCATACATATATGATTTTTTTTAATGAAAAAAAGAATGATACAATTTAAGTCTTTAAATGACAGGAAACTAACATAAACACAAAAAATGTACATATTGAGAGTCCTGATTAATGCTTCTTAAAAATGTATTTTAATATCTCCACTGCAGAATTTTCCACTTTCTTTTTGTCATGGTAAAATCAATTGGTCATCACCACTTTTTTAGACTACAAATACACAAAATTAGTAATAATAAGCCATTTAATCAGTGATGGGAATAATTGTTAGTTGGAGCTATTTCTGTGTTGGTTTAAATCCTTTTATAGGATTTCTTGACTAATTATGAAATATCATTGGATTCTTCTGAAGATGTGAGTAGCAGTGTGTGTATTATGGTGTTTTTTGCTGATTGTTGTTGCAGAATCCCCAGAGACGATTGTCATCCCCAGGAAGAAGACATGGTCTGCATTCGTAGCACTACTACCTTTTTAAATGTGAATACTTCACAGGGTTTTTCATTGCGTAAATGTCCTCAAATGAGAACTAATATAATTCCTTCCTGAACAGGAGCAAGGAGGCGGTGCTGAAAGCTCTGGCATCCACTGTTCGCATGGTGAGTCTCACTCACGTCTTTCCAATCGCTCTGTTTGTGTCGATATTGAGTTGTTTATCCAATAATCCGTGCATCATGTGTTGCTGCTGCTTCTTTTCCTTTTTTAGGATCCCACAGCCTACCCCTACCTGTCCGTGGATGATCAGTTCCTCTGTCTCACATCCTCCTCTGAATTTGTATGTCAAAAAAACACACAACCACATTTACGATACTCAAGATTCAAGATTCAAGCGCCATTTGAATTTGTTTCGATATAGAAGCTGTAATATTTCTTTCTCTCTTTCTGCAGAATAAATGCAATCTCTCAAAGGAGTCTGGCAAAGCTGCAGCTAAATACTTTATCAACACCTTTCCAAAATTCTTCACTAAAGACTTTGCTGAACCACATATCCCAGTAAGATACACACATGCACACACACACACACACACACACACACACACGTAAGTCTGAGTGAATGTAAAGAGGGAACAAATACAAAAATCACAATCTTGATGGTTGTGTTGTGTGCCGTTAGTGTTTGATGCCAGAGACTGTGAAGCCACTTCTTGAAGGCGTGAGTGAGGAGGCTCTTAAAGAACTAATCGGCCTAAGGAAAGTTACAGCTGCGGTCGATATGTATGATAAAGTGCTGCAATCTGGTAAGCACACATATACCTATAATTGCACGATTATTTTTTTGTTCAGTCGCTGTAATTCTGCTGCATCTTTACATCACTTTAATTCCCCCCTCAAGGTGAAGCTGTCTCCATGGAAACATCCCGTGACTTGCTGGACCTCATCTGTATGTTTTGTGACCAAGACCCTGCCGATGGGTGGGTCCCACAGACACTGGAGCCAGTGAGTGATCTCCAAATCCGTCCTCACGGTTGATGCAATTCGCTTGGTTTTTGTACAGTTTAAAAAAGTTTATTTTTATAGCGCTTACACACCAAAGTAGCAGCATATGGTTCACAAAATCCATAGTTCGGTTGGGTTCACGGTTTAACGTGCGGTACACGTTGAGCGCTGGGAAAGTCAATCATGTCTTCAGCTTAAAACTGAATTTTGTTACAGTCTGAGGTTAAAAGTAAAAGAGGAGCTTTTGAAATTTCCGACATGTTTCATTTTTTGGTCAAACAAAATAATAATAATAACAACAAAATAAGCATAGGCTCTATCAGCACTAGACTTGGGGGACCCAAAATGTCTGAAATTATGTCTCTTCGTACAGTGCAGGAATTACCATGCTGCTGAACTGTTGGTAGGGGATTTTATATCATGGCTTCAGTGATTTTTAAATCACAGAGCTGCACACTGTCAAACTTTTGTCAACAACTTTCTTACCACTATCATTGTAATAAATGCAGCCTCACTACAGACCTATAAATGCTGCTGGTCATTTTCTAACTTGCTTTTTCTCACTGGCCAAACGCACACAAATCTCCACAACAACTGGCTGTCTGTCTACTATCTGCTACACCAGGCTATGTTGCCTCCCTTCTTCTTCTTCTTTTACTTTTTGCTTACTACAGCTAGTTGGCTTTATGTGCAGCACCACCTGCTGCTCTGGAGGGTAAACTCTTCACATGTAAGAAAAGAGCAGCATCAGAAAAAGGAGCAGCTCATGATTATGACCTGAAATGCGACTGCTGAACCCAACGATTCCGACAGTTTCCATAAACCGTTCCATCCCTTCCCAAGCCTAGTTTGTTCTTGAACCGCCACAGACAGAGCACATTGCAAAAGGCTTAAGAACTGGAGGCTGAGGCATTTTAAATGTTTGCGTTTGTGCATCCAGGGCGACGCTGAAAGCCAGGATGAACGTCAGCTGGACCCGAAGCCCATCTGGAAGAAAAACAACAACGCAGAGAGAATCTTTAATCTGCTGCCGGAGCGGGATGTACGATGCTACTCCGCTCTGATCAGAGGCATGGTGAAGGTACGGCCAGCTTCATTCCTGCTTACTGCCAAAGCAGAACCACTTTAAAGAATCTTAGTGGCAGATTTTGACACGTTTTTAATCTGCTTTCCAGCATGAAGCCTACGAAAGCGCCTTCAGCCTCTACACAGATCTGCTTAACGACAGACTGACGGGTAAGTCAAAGGAGACTGAGCCCGATGAGAGATCACATGTGGAATTTCTAAATATTTGTTGTACAGTGCTTTAAATACAGTTGCAGCTTATTTGATACAAAAAAAACTTAATTACTGGTTAATTGAGCTGAAAGTAAAAGTTGGTTTTAGTTAGTCACTTAATTCATTAGTTGCCAACAATTCTTCTCAATCGATTTTATTTAGGGCAGTAGTAAGTATCATGTGCAAGAAAGCATGAACAAGAGAAATCTTATACTGTAAAAGAGAAGAAATGCTTTCACACCACTGGTTTTCATCTTAATAGTCAGTAGTGGCAGAATCTGTGTGTTATAAATATCATGTGCATAACCATACACAATATTACAAATATACAATAAAAATATTTTATTATTAATGTTAGAGATGAACTTTCAAATGACACAAAACCAACATGAACACTAAAACTTAGTAAACGCTTTTAAAACTGTGTTTTTAAGCTTTTCTTTTTTAACCTTCTTATCCACCGACCCCTTCATTAACGTGACCTTCTGTCTCCAGCCGACGCCCACATCTTCAACGCCCTGATCCTGGCGGTGCCAAACGTCAAAGAATTGTACAACGACAGATGGGAACTCGTCAGCGTAAGACCCTTCCACGCCATGCCTCATTCATCACGTTGGGAGCCAGACACTGGGCCTGTTTCGGAACAGATGTTTAGAAGAGTTGAAATCATGACGCGTTGAGCTTCTTCCTCTTCTGCCTGTTCTTCCTCCTCTAGGAGCTATTAACTCAGATGCATCAGCAGAAAGTCCGGCCCAACCTGCACACCTTCAACGCAGTCCTGAAAACCCTGAAAAGCTGTGGTCCTTTGTCCAAATCAAGGTCTCGACAAACTCTGAAAGAGATGAAGGCTTTGGGAATAGGTAACTTCAACTAACTAGAACTATACATACAGAAATGCTTAAATTGATCTAGTCTCCTGTTGCATCATATTTCTGAAACATTATCCTGTGAGAGATAAACAGAAATCCTAATTCTTTTCTATCCTCAAACACATCTGTGTATACACAGCTGTGCTGCAAATAGTGACCATTTTGATAGTCGGAAAACCCATTTATTATTCAATCGATTATTTCAAATATTCTTTTCCTGATTAATTACCTAATCTTTGCAGCTCTACTTTAAAAAACCCTGTGATGAAAAATACAGTATGAAGCTCCTAATGTAAATTGATATTGGTATGAAACAGGATGATTTTGCTTTACTGCCTTAATAACTGTATTTGTTTACAAAATGCATTGTCCTATGTCCAGGTGGTGTGTTTTTTTCTTTTCTTCCTTGTATGTGTATCTCTGCAATATCTGTAGCTGTAAACGTGTGTTTCTCTGTGTTCAGCTCCCAGCCTGGCCTCCTACGCACACGTCCTGTCGGTCTTTCAGAAATCAGGTACACACACCAGCAGAGATCGACGTTAAAGTACACTCCACATACACACACACACACACACACACACGTTTTAGCACATTTCACACATCAGTTGTTTTCGCATTAAACCTTTCTGTCTCCCCTGTCAGACCGGATCGACATAACCAACATCAGAGTTTTAGAGGACATAATTGCGGAACTGGAAGGAACCAGCTTCACGTGCCAGGACCCTGATGACGGTACGCGGGGGGGGGATGTAATAATGTAATAACTTGACAAAACAGATTTGGGAAATGTCAAAAAACTGGGCCACACAGAGAAATATTACAAGAATTTGCTGTAATGTTATGACAAACACATTTTAATATCCTTGGAGCCTCCTGCACTTTTTTGGTAAAGTGAGGAATGTAAATTACTGGTATATCAGCAGCAGATTGTTATGTGTATCAAGATTAAAACATGATTGTCTATTCCAAGGAATAAAGCAACTATACATGGGAGGGAAAAACATCTTTGTTACTCTGCTAAAGGCCTGGGCAAAAAATATCTATATATATTGTCAATATGCACATCATCAATACAATAGGAAATATTTTAATATAATATCGATATGACTCTGGGATCAACCCTTCAATCAAGCAGTCAGCCATTTAACAGACAAATGTCCAATTGATTTTATTATAAAGTGGTTACATTCAGCCTTTTTTTTCTCCTTAACTTTTAACCATTATCTTGATAATGTATTGTATTGTACATTTAAAAAATGTATATTTACCTTGGATATTCTCTCCTCTTTTTCATCAGTAACCTTCTTCAGCACTGCGATGAGGATAGTAAGTAACCCTAACCCTTCTGCAGAAACTGAGTCTGTCATTGAGAAGAATCTCAAATTAATAGTTTGCTCATTGAGCCAATGCCTTTTTTTCCTCTTCACCAACCTTTGTCATCAGTGTCTCAACAATCACGATCTTGAGACAGCCTATGAAGTCAATCGTCTCACGGAGGTCGGGGAGAACTGGAGGCTTCTTGGAGACCCCAAGGAACGGGTTCTTTACTAGTAAGTTCATTAAAAAAATAATGGTCAGGCAGTAAAGAAGAGAAGCTTTAAAGTGTTCCAAAGGTTTCATCTAAAGTGGTCTAAAGTTTCGAGATCCCATGCTATTTTTTTTTTCAGAATGTTGTGCACACATTTGTCCATCCCATACATAGGTCACACTTTTTGTGCGTCTAGTGCAAATGTTTAAATTTAGATAGATGAATTCTGTTTCCGTGTCTCCTTCTCTGCAGTAGCCGCTTCTTTTCCCTTTTGTGTGCGATGGAGGACCTCGACGTGGTTCTAGAGTGGTACAGGCGGCACTGTCCCTCGGTCAGTACACATATCATAATCTTCTTCTTAAAAAAGAATGCATGAATTGATCTAGTTTCTTTGCATGTTTTACAGGTTACCACCTTTGTTATTTTAAAGCTGCATTACAATTGTATTCCATTCTGCTGATGGATCTTTTAAAAAATATTCTTTGAGGCACAAAACGAATCTTAATTCTATTCTCACAAGGGCTAACGACAAACAACTATAATAATAGTTTATTAATCTGTTGATTATTGAAATGATTAATCGAGTGGTTGTTTCATTAAATAGTGTAAAATGTGGATTATTTCAATATGTTTCAACCAAAATGTATATTTTTCTTGTCAAGACTAGCAATCCACAACCCAAAGATCATGAGTTTACTATTATAGAAGATTAAAGAAATTAGAAAAAATGAATGTGGTAACTAACAATTACAGCTCTCATCCCCGACATCTGACTTCATGCTGATTCCTTCTCTCTTAGATTTCTCCTTTTTAGGGACAAGGCTAGGAATATTGTGACCTTGAAGTGTTTGCATGTGTATTAAATGTTAGGGAACCACATTTTCTAGTATTTATGATCAAACCAACCTGTCTGAATACTAACCAGAAATCATTAAGTATGAAGTAAGTTAAGTAAAGTTTTTTGTTGTTTTTGGCCACTTGGCAGCAGCAGAACATACCAAAAACAATGGGGAACAACATGTTATATATGTGTATTGTATAGTCATGTTTGCTTAGCTTTTCTTGAGGAAAGTTAGAAAGTTCTTTTCATTTCGTGTTTCTAGATGTTCTACCCATCCCATCTTGGAATGGGGGACTTGCTGCGAGCTGTGAACACAGAAAATCGCCTGGAGATCATACCTAAATTATGGGAAGGTGTGTTATATCTTATATAATATATGTTTAACTTATTTAAAAATCTGTATCTGTTTTCTAAATCTGTTGTACTTTTCCAGATATTAAGATCTTTGGCCTCGAAAACAGGCAAGGTCTTGTGAAGGACATAATCTTCCTGATGGCCAAAGACAAACACATCCCTGAGGTGAATGAGATGGCGTTCACCATAGTCACCACTCTTCCCCCTCCTCGTGCCTTTAATCCAACAGTTGAATCCCACATACTTTCATATATATATGAGCACTCATTTTCATTTTTATATTTCTAATTTTTAACAACTTGTGAAATGTAGACTATTTTACTATAAATTATTATACCTGATAAGCTTCATCACTCACCAGCAGATATTGATTTTTAGAAATCATGTTGGCATGAAGAGTATAATACTTCCAGTTCAGGACTAATGTGAAGAGGCATATGAAAACTCCACCTAAATATTAAAATCTTAAGATACAAAGAATGTTTGTATGAGTGAGTATTTGTGAGTTCTGACGGATTGTATTGTTAGTGACTCCAGTATCGATGACAAAAAAAAAAAAAGAAGTAAAATGGAAAAAAAACGGGCCAAAAAAATCAGTTGAACAAGCAATTTTTGACAAAGGGCATTTGAGATGAGCATTTTATCCGGACTGCTTGTTAAGTATGTGCGTCCATGCATGTGCGCAGGTTCAGGAGTCGTTTGCGGAGTGCATTCTGGACATTATGAGTGTATATGACGGTGTTGGGTTGAAGTGGAGTGATGCACCCATTTCAGAAATCGCATCCCTGCTGCTGCGGGCCAACAAGACCGAGCAGGCCTGGTGAGTCTGACATCCGTACTTCTGTTTCTACAAGAGAGCTTTTTTACTCTCTGCCAAACACTGTTAAAGTGAAAAATATATATATCTGACTTCCTCTCCCTTCTTTCTTTTTTCTGTTTTTTCCCCGTACAGGGACATGCTGCAGCACTTCAAAAGAGTTAGCAAGGTTCCTAGGTACGTTTATGCATCTACAGTATGAACTGTTCCTCATTTGAGGGGCGGAGAGGGGTCTTTTCAGCGTGAGTGTGTGAGAAGGCCGACTGTATTTCTGCGACAGGTCTAAATGGATACTTGTGCCTTTGCGTTTTTTATAAATAGACAATTATTAGAATATTAAACTAAGGAAATGGCAAAATAGGGCCCCTTTAACAAAATAAAATACTGCTACTTCATCCCTTTGGGAAAATGTTCTAGGACATTGGATAACCAGTTTTTGAATGATAAATGGCTGCATTTAAATAGGGCTTTTCTAGTCTTTTCGACCACTCAAAGCTCTTTAAACTATAAGTGTCCATTCACACACACACTAAAGCCTCCCGCACATCAGGAAACTACGCATTCAAGGCAAATCAGGGTTAAGTATCTTGCCCAAGGACACAACAATATGCAACTGAGAGGAGCCAGGAATTGAACCACCAATCTTCCGACTGTTGGACAGTCTGCTCCACCTCTGAGCTACAGCCACCCTCAAATTCAGAATAATGTAGGAATTGTTTTTGTTGCGTTGCTAGTTCCGACTTCAGTAATAATGAGGTAATAAACATCTGATCAGTAATATTCAGGCCTTAAGTTTGTGACTAGATGTGGATGTTCCAACAGGTCAAACGTCAGTTTTTCAGCACTTCAGATATGATGTAAATGTGGCACAACTCGTGGTGTTGGCTAAGCTCTTTGTGGCTTTCTAATTCAAATTTTCCAAATTCCCGTGTCATTTCTGCAGCGACGAACTGTTGATGGAATTTCTGTTGGCGTGTCAAAGAAGTGGCTCGGCCCAGAAAGCCGTGGAGCTGGTGCAGCTGTCCGCCACCTTCTGTCTGGAGAAGACACCGGTGCTGGCCAAGAAAATACTGGCACAGTTTGAGCTGACAGATGAGCAAAGGTGTGTAGGACTGGAGAATAGATGTTAGGTCAAATCACTAGATTTAGCACACCTCATTGGAGAGAACTATACATCTTTCAAGAAACAAAAGGATGTTTTTTACTATAATCTAAATGGTGAAAATTAGATCTGCAATGATTGGCTGAATAATTGATAAATTGCCAACTATTACATTAATCACCAACTTTTTGAACAATTGATTGGAGTCATTTTTCAGGGGAGAACGTCCAAATTCTCTGGTTTCCAATGTCTCCAATCTGATTATTTTCTGGTTTCCTTAGTCTTCTATGGTAGTAAACTGATAAACTTTAGATTGTGGACCGATAGCTTTGGGAAACAGTGATCACACAATTGTATGAACCAAACAGTTAGCCAATTCAATAGAATCAGAATAGTTGTTAGTTGCAGCCCAAGTGAAAAGCACAATTTACACGCACCAAGTCACAATATATTGATGCAAAATTTAAATTTTATTTTTTGTTTGCATTTCAAACATGGGGCCAATGTCTGATATTTAATCAAATTTCCATTTGAGGCCCGGTTGCAACATATTACAACACTCATTACACGTCTCATTACATCAAAGCCCCGTCCGGGACAGAAGGTGCGATTAAAGAAGCAAACATGGACCAATCTAGAGACACTAATTTTTATTTTCTGTCCCATCCAGAGCCATTGTGTCTGAGCTGGACTCCGCAGAAGATCCACCGACTGAACCACACAGGGAGGAAGCTTCTCAACAAGATCTCTCTTAGTGAGAAGAAACATCCCTTAATATGAAAACCCAACACATCTGTAGTGAAAAGTACCAGTTTCTGTATCTGTGTAATAAAATATACCATATGTGACAAACACAATACAAGCCTCTCCTTTTGTCTGTGTCAATCTAGAGGAAAAGACATGCACACATTTCTTTCTGTGATAAATGACACAACTTCCTCAAATTACTGATAATCCTCTTTATTCAAAATGCTGCACGAGTGTCACATTTCAGATGTTCGCTTTGTTGATTTAGGCCACCAGAGTCCTTGGTGAAACTCCTGAAGGTTTAGAGGGAATGAATAAAAAGAAAAAAAGGAAGTGAACTCTTATCAGGAGAAACGGTCTTGTACTTGATCCCTTTAGTCCAATATTGAGTAGAATTCCATTGGCAGCTATTTTAGGTTATGGTAATTTTTTGTCAATTTATTTTTTTTTTAAAGAAAATGTTGGTCTTGTTTTCATGAGAATACCAAATTAACCCAAATTTAAGGGAACATATTAAAATTATCTGCCAATAGAATAAGTAATTTCTGCCTAATATTGGACTAACTGTACCCAATAGGCATTACTTCAGAATAAATTATGTTGGTGCAGAATACCAGTTTTAATGCAATGTGAAAACTTGGCCTGCTAAAGAAGTAGTTGATTTTTTATTTTATTTTTTTCTCTCCCTGAGTGTAAGATGTGGTTCGTCAGATCCATGCTATTAGCTTCCCTTGGAGAACAGGAAATGGGACAACGTTGGAAATTGGAACTGTAACTCCAAATCTAACAAAGTGATACATAAACAGTAGAAATCACAGCTTTCTGATTAAACAAAGTCATCAATGTTACCGGGTTACGTGCATCAAAACCAATTATACTTAACTTGGACTAATTAGTCTTCTATTTTTTTGTTAATCATTTTTGCTTAATTTGAACATGCCCAAGCTAAAAACAATAGTAAAAATACTATACTTCTCACAATCACACTATATGAATAAATGTAAATGAAACATTAGCAGTATGTCTGTCTGTACGTGTGTGTGTGTGTGTGTGTGTGTTTTACTGATGGTGAGAGCAGTGGGTGTTTGTGCGAATGTGTGCAAGCCTGCACAGGTGTGTGTCTCAATCAGACTGTTTTTTCTTTTTTTTTAAAAATCTTTTCCTCCATCAACCAATCATCAGCCGAGCTGGTAGCATGACCAAATAAGGAGAAGTGGGCTAAAAAACGAGAGGGGCGAGACGGGTGTGGTCTGTGGTGTATTGTTCTCCGGAGGAACCTGTGTAAAGCTGCACACACTCGCACGCTGAGTCACCGTGGAGTTCTGTTTCAATCTTCACACTGATGCTCCTTGTTGTTGCTTTTTGTGCCACGTAATGTGACTACATGAACACACACACTTTCTCTCTCTCTCTCCTGCTCTCTTATATTTCCTTTCACACACACGTGGAAATTGTGAGGGAAAAAGCACCCTTAAAATATGCTTCTCCTGCCTTTATCCAAGTGGAAATGCCCTTAGGTTTTTGAAGTGTCTTTGTTCCTCCTACACGTCGTCCTGTCGGTGCAAAAAGGACGGGCCTGAAACAAGAATGAGGAGAAGTGTGACGTTAAACCAGCAACGGCAGCAGCAGTGGTGGGAGTTCGTTCCCCTGGATGAAAGGCCAACACGTCTCTAAACAGTTTGCGTTGCAGCAAGCTTGCAGAAATCAGCTCTGGAAGTGGCCGGTCACCAGCATTCCGTTCTCCTCCTACTCCTTTATTTGTTCATGCAGCATGACTGTACAGTTCTGTGGTGAAGGGTCAGAGGTCAGCCGGCTTCACAAACACCGGATATGATGGGATGTCCGCTAATGCTACACATTGTCCAGGTGTGGATGCAGGGGTAAAAATAAGCCCATTCATTCCCTTAAAAGGTGCTTGAGCAAAGAAAGAGGAAGAAATTATTGTATTTATTTGTATTTTACTTTATTATTTACTTAATATTATGTTACATTTTTAATGTATTTCTCTTTCAAATATAGATACGGTTTTGTATTTGGGTGAGTGACAAATCATGGTGAGAAAGTCAAAAATGTTTTAGGATACAGGTTTAGGAACAATGCATCAGGTCTCTCAAAATGTACATTTTGTGTGTCACTTAAAAGAAAATAATCAGATTTTGTGTGATATTTTTGACACAAAATACCAAACGGTGTAACAAAAAAGTTATAAATTTAAAATAATTAATCCACCTAGAATATAAAACTTGTTGATAGCATGTTTTTTATTAAACCTTTTTAGGAGAGTTAAACTATCTGGTACCAGGTTTTTATGGTTACACCATATGACAGTTTTGGCATTATCCCATTCATTTATTTTGTATTATCATATGCTAGTCATGCTAGTTTTACACTAGCCCAGTAATTATTTATCTTCTATGTTACCTTGTGTTTTGCCTTGCAATTTCTCTAATGATTAAATTAAATTAAAAGCAGGAGGAAAGGAGCATTTATCCAACTCACACTCTGGGTAATTGTGTGTGCGTATGTGTATATATATATATATTTTTTTTCCCCCTCCATAGCCAGATATCTAGAAGAGTCTGTAGCCTGACTACAGAGGCTGAGCTTTAATATTTTCAAAAGAACAGTTGGGCAGAGAAATCTCAGATTGAGTCCAACTGCAGGTGGCGTCCCGATCCGCCCCCACGCCACGGCCTCGTGGTGACGGACAGCCGGCCGCTGGGCTGACATCCTGCCATGTGGAGACAGCATGAGAGGAAAATTCCTCACCTCTTTACCGTGCTTGTAAACCAACAAGCAGTGTGTTAACATGCGCAAATCACAAGATTCGGCTGAAAGGGGGGGATGACTTCACCGGCCACCGGCTCGTCTTGCCGTCACTCCGTGAACTTTAGCTACATCAGTGAAGAAATATTTCTTCCTCACTCATGACTCCAGGGGTCATGTGTGAACGAGAGCCAGAATCGATTTTCTGGGAAATCGGCGCTGGCAGTTTCTCACTTTTAAGACCCTACGTTTACAGAGGAAAGGCCGGGGAGGCTGTGTTGTGAATGAAACCAGGAGCATTACTGACAAGAGGATGTAAAGACTGATGCTGAAAGTCCATGTTGATGACAAATTTAACCTTGATGTCATGGTGATGGGAGAACTTGCATTTTGTTTGATAAGGGTCTCAAGTTTTATCCTTTTCCTGGGTTTTCCTGACATTTCGATATCCATAGCAAGATACATTAATGGCTGTAACTACTAAAATTCATCTCAATATACTAGTTTTACATCTTCTTTCTCAGGCTTCTCTTGGAAAAGAACAGATCATTTGGTTTCGTTAATATTAATAAGCCTCTTTTTTATGCTTATTGTGTATATTGATCTTACTTCTACTCTGCGGGACCTTTAAGCTCAATTCTTCAAGAGCATCAGAGCTGAAGCAGCAAGGAGGAGAGATCAAGACCAGATGCGTTTTGTTAAATTCTTAATAACATCACAATGTCACAGTAGGTTGTTGCCATTTCACGTGTGAACGGACGCAAGAAGATGAAGAAAAGCTCTAGAATGGAGCTGCATGTGTGAATAAAGAAACTCACTAGTGGATCCTGAAAAGTGTTCCCAATATTTTACTGACTTAAGTATGAAAGAGGCTTTAGAGATGGAGACATCACACCATGGATATTTCCATCATCATCTGAAACACACACACACACACACACACACACACACCTGTCCATATATAGATCACAAATGTCATATAAATCACACATGACTGCTGGTATCACCCAACAAGCTAAATGATGATGCTTTCCAGGAAAGGAAAAGAAGGAAGAAAAATAACTTTTACCCCTGGACCACATTATAAGTATAAGGAAGCTTAATACCTAAACTAAATGAGACCAATAAACTCATATAACGTAACATTACCCATTCAAAATATTGACGTAAATGGTCAGTACTGACAAATAAAATGCAAATTCAAGCCAAAGGCTGTGTCTGCACAATATTTGACAGTCATTAAATAATAGATAAACTACACAAACATGATTAAAAAAAACATGAGATATTAAGGGACAAATGGGGAGTCTCACCCCCTTTTGACAAATTGTGGCCCTATTGTTTGACTTAATGAGTCACAGAAGCATGTGTTTTAAAGCTTTTACTGAATCCAGCCAAAACAATTGAGTCTTTCAATTTTTCTGTCTTGCTGCCTGTCCTGTTCCCTCATCAGCCTCGTCTCCCTGCCCAATTTCATGCTATCAATGTCTGTTTCACATGCACATTGCTGCGGGGCTGAGAAATAGCCAACAATAGTGAATTGGCCACAGTTTATTCGTCTT
The DNA here is from genome assembly GCA_036785175.1 of Eupleurogrammus muticus. Classification (NCBI taxonomy): domain Eukaryota; kingdom Metazoa; phylum Chordata; class Actinopteri; order Scombriformes; family Trichiuridae; genus Eupleurogrammus; species Eupleurogrammus muticus. The sequence goes on along the minus strand of JAYKQN010000004.1, from coordinate 12,620,777 downwards.
GTTGACATAGTATCAGCGTTATCACATGAGCCAGTTGGCAGCTTGCAGCTCCGGTTTGACACCAACAAAATTCAAGGTCCCTCTGTCACTGTATTCACACGAGAAGAGAATTTATACACTGTGCTTTAGTTTCAATTTAACCCGTGGCCACATTCCATTAGTCATTTTACTTATTTTTTAAAACCTGTACTCATACATTAATAAACAGTTGTCTATGATATGCTTCTATGTTGGAAATGAACTGAAATAGAATGTTATAAGAGTTAAGAAATATGGAACAGAAAACACAAGGCATAAAAACATGAAACAAATATTTAAAAATAATAAATAATAATTAATTATTATCTTATAACAATAAAACCTAATATTGCAACAGGAGAATTTAAAAATGATTTACTGAGCTTTAGTCATGCAAACTCGGAACAACAATTCCAAAGACTTTTGTTTCGTTTATTTTACGTTTGAATTTGCAAATAATCTCCTCATCTGAGTGAGTTTTGTCTGTTTAGTAATGATGGTGTAGGTCTGTGGAGCCCAGTGAGACACTAATTTTAGAAATATACAGGTGATTAGAAATAATTAAAGACCCTGCACATCCACAGCCCACCCACAGGAGCGTTTCCACTCGTCTGATTAGACCCTGTGGGCATGGGCAGTACAGACTGTGTTTGCTAGCTGCCAATTGTCAACCAGATTGGACAATGCTAATACAGCTTTCTGCTTTTTAGGCCCCAACTATACTAGTCTACATTTTTTTTTGTTTAAAAGGCAGAAACGTTTGTTGGCCAGTTAGAAAACAAAAAAATCAACTCCTACACACCTAAACAATCAACAAATATCACAGAGCACATGAAGACTTCAACATAAATACAATCTGCAATACAAGTCATGAAAAGCTGTGCAACATTTTTCATAGACAAGGAATTGGACTAGGTTTAACATTTGAGATGTAGAGATACGTCTTGCGTATTAATGTTTTATTCCATGCTGCTATAGGTAATATTGTTTTTGATCAATCACTGATCAATGACCATGATTATTTTTGCAGAACTTTTGAGTTTATGATTGGAGTCTATAGGACAGAATGTTAGTGCTTCAGTGGCTGACATTGCTTAGAGTGTAGGAAAACAAAAAATCTAATTTTTTTCTCTTTTCACTCTCCTCTTGGCCACAATGTGCAATTTATACACATGATTTTGTCCAGCTTTGTAGTCAAAATTTTTCTGATTTTCAAAATGTGCTCAAAAAATCTGACATTCGTTGAATTTGAACAGTCAGCCTCTAAGTGTGTCCACATCTGTCTTCGCTCCTCATTGCCACCAAAACAATGATTTTTAGAGAAACATAACCGACCTCTGTTTTAAACCTGCCAATTTCTTCAAAAATATTTACGGTAGAAACACCAAATCAAACCAAAACCTATGTGAAGTACTTACAGTGAAGATGGTTATTTTCTGATCTACTGTTGAAGCTCAAATGGGAGACCAGCACAGAGAGAGAAAAATGCTGCTTTTCTCCACATTTCTGTCTGCCCCTACCTGCTGGCATAAGTTGCATAGATGTAAATTTACTAGTATTATTTGTTTGACATCTCCATAGAAGCGCATAATAATGTACACACATTCTGACAGTAGCCCCCACAAAAAGGATGTACACTATTGTGCCATGTACAAGTGATCCAAAAGCTAAAGGTGGATCTGACAAACAGTCAGAGATACGCGAGCCAGAGACAAACAGCTGCTCCTTGCTTTATAGACAGAGGTTGGGACTTGTTGGGACTTCATTACATTTAATTCTAAGCTTGGCAAAGGTGTGTGCTGTCTGAGTTCCCTTCTAGTTCTCTACTTTTGAATGGTTAACTAAAAATAATCAGATATCAATTAATCAGCACATACACATATTATTACAATATCAGGTATTCGCAGCAATAAAGATATTGCTGTTACTTAAGTAATTATATCTTTAAACATCAAAATGTAAACTATCACAGATATTATTAGACTATTATGGGATACAGAATTTACTTGGGAAATATTAATCATTTAAGAATAACTTAACACCCCTTAAAATTATGTTTTATGCCGACCTTTAGTGGTTTGACTGTGACCACACCCATCTGTGATGCAGTCTGTGGCACGGCTACTTTTTCAGCCTGGGCATGTTCAACAAAGCACAACAAAAAGTTTATTTAAAAAGTAAATAGCACAGCAGTGAACAATCAAAAATGTGTATAAACTCAGCCTGTTTCATACGACAGGTTTATTTTCCATCGCTGCTGAATGGTCAACACCTCTGACACACCCACCGAACAAGTGTGAACATAATTTTAAAACCTGTTGCACACTGTGTCGAGGAAACATGATACCAATCACCACCTATTCTGTAGTGAACAGTTCCTCTAGTGTCAAGTGTGACACCAGACAGTTTATTAGTAGGAAATTAGCAATGAACAAGCCACAATATACAATAGAATGCCCTGAAATCTGCAGGAATAAATGGAATGCAGCCATGAATTAGGCTTTAATACACAGTTTCTCTGTCAATACTAACTCTTTAACTATCAACGTCCTCAATATCCACAAACTGGCCTACACAGAATAGTTATTTTACATTCACAAACAGGCTCAGCCACAGCATCATACTGAATAATGTTTCCAATGGTGCACATGACTTTATCATGAACTTTAAACCTGTCTGGATACACAGAACTCAGGAAGGTCTTACAATTGGATAGGCCTGAAAACTGAGAGGACCCATTTATTTCAACCATGAAATGTCAATTGCTCTGCCAAGCTGAAGACTATCTTACGCCTCACCCTTTTTGTGGTGAAATGTTTTTATTCATCACAGTATGCATCATCAAACTAATGGAAATTATGACAGGCATGAATAAATTCATGTGTTTTTTTAAGATTTATATTAGTGGTTCTTCACAGTGTGAATGCAGTACTTTAACCACCTTTTTAGCCAGGTAACTAATATGACAACATCCATGAGAATGTTGAAACAATCAGGCTGCAGTGAACAGGTTTGTGCAGAGCTCTGAAGCGTAAAAACCCACTAGGAAGGTCAAGGCCCTCTGGAAAGTTCTTTCCTAGTAAGGAATTCATTCTGACAAGATTCAGCACATCACTCAGAGAGAGACATGAGAAGGGAGGGAAGCGACAAAAGGGGAGGGGAAAGAAGGAAAGGTATGAGAGGAATAGGAATGAGAGAGAGGAGGAGGGAGGAATTCATGCATGTAGAGACTGGTAGTAGCAGCAGAGCCCTGCAGCTCACATGCAAAGTCACAGCCACTGATAAAACATGTTTACTGAATGAATCAGTAATCTGCTGCAGACTTGAACACAATCTGACTAACCCTGCCTGATGGTAACACAGTTTCTAATTCTAGGGTAATATAATGTGTTCAATTTGTTGTGGTAAAAGCCTGCTTTGCTTATTATGTGTTAGTATTATTTACTGTAGCCTATAAAAAGGTCTTATTTACACAGAGGCATGCATGACTACACAATATATGACTTGGTTATATTCCTGTGGTTAAGTCCTATGGGATGCAGGAAGTGCCCTCATGTGAACTTTTGGTATTGGATTTAAAATAAATAAATGAATAAATACGATAATAAATACCTAATATGGTATATGAATAACAATAAAGTCCTACCTAAGTGTTTCCTTTATATTTCAATTTACCAAAATTCATCCAAACTACAGGGAGAGCACTTTTTTATATTCCTAATACATTTTTAATTCTGTGAATATCATATCTTTGCTCAATCTTTAATTACATTTATTAACATGATTACAAATATAGGCTATTTCTTTAATTATTCTCAGCTTCTTATATGCACTTTATAACTCCTAACTTTGCTATACATCATTCTAATTCAGCTAAGACAGTAGTGCATCAGAACATATACAGACTTTGTGTTAAAACTGGTCGACTGGCGATTAGCCACAAACAATTTTAAAAGCTGTTTTTTTTCTCGTTACATTTCATTTGTGAGTATTATTGGAACAGTCTGGGGAGGCTTTATTTCATATCTAGACACAACGCTGTGTCTTCCTGCTATGTGATCATGACATGCTGCTGGTGATGGTGATGGGAGGAGGCCGGGGGAGGCTTGATTAGCGGAGGGGTGGCGCGGAGGGGCGGGGCGGGTGCTCGCACCGGGCGGCGTCAGCTGCAGAAAACGGGACAGAGGAGCAGCGAGAGGTCGACGCAGGGATTCATTCCCCCGGATGATTTTACTGAATTACACAAGCGGACTTCAGGTAAGAGGAAGAAGCTTTTAGGGCGTTTTCCCGGCACTCACTATGTCCTATGTTACTAGGCAGGAGACAGTTAGTTATAGGCGCTGCGGTACAGCTAGTGATTTTTAATTTATTAAAAACATGTGGCCTATTCTACTGACTGTATGTATGTATGTATATATATATATATATATATATATATATATACATATATATATATAAATTAACAATGTGCAAGAATAACCTAACAGCAGCTAACAATGTAGCCTATAGCAAATAACACTTCCAGAGAGAAGAGTAATATAGACAGTAGACATAACATTACTAACTTGTTTATTCTCACAATACTTACATATGACGTTATAGTAATGTAATTGTATACAAACACATATCTACGTATAAACAATATTTGATTATTTTTACATTGAGGTATGCTAGCTCATATGGACCGAGCTTAATGAATGTTAATGAAAGTTAAACATTATATTTCTAGTGTGTATTTTACCTGCTTTTAGCCTTTGCCCTTCACAGAAAAATGACGTATGGAATATGACATGTTGGGACTTTAATGCTTTTTTCAACTGAATATAGATAAGATCTTTCTTTTTCTCTGAATGAAATAAATTAGTAACCTGGAGTGTGACAGACAGACAGACAGCAGCCTCGTGTCAGGATGAATGATGACATGAAATGCGTCGTCATTCTGATTGCGCGCGTGCGAGAGTGCGCGCGTGTGCACCCGCACTCCTTCAGCATCATGAGTGTGACCGGATGAGAGGACGGTCGTTTCAGTCAGTGTTAGAGGGAATCAAAATTATTGGAGTGGAGTTACAGACATTAATTAATCACTCGATTAATTGCAGTGCTGTTTTTATTTCTTGCCACATTACTTTGAGCAAAAGTTAAATCAATTTGCAAATGTCCTTTAGAATCTGTATTTCCAACACTTGTTATTCTTTTACTTTATAGGTAACATTAGCATAATAAGATTGAGTGTTTATCTTATATTTATAAAGAATAAACAAAAACATATCAAAGGCATATTTTAAAAGAATTTTTTTGAGTGCAGTGACATCTGGTGGCAGTAAATGGATATTTTTTCCTGTAACATATTACTCCGTACACTTTACACTAAAGAGGGTCATAAATGTATAGATAGTGTTTTCAACAACACATTCATCCCTCTAAGGTAGACTATACAGCTTGACAAGAACGCTTTCAAACCACAAAATATATCCATGTGCTGTAACATGATCATGGCGACTTGTCAAGTTATAAAGAGACTGACCCTAAAGCTCATATATTCAAATTAAATGATGGAAAAGAGACTAAAGGGAAGGGAAGAACAACCTTACTTATCTTTCTAAAGCAGATCTGGATTCCTCATAATAGGATATGTTAGGGATGTCTAAATATACAAAAATAAGATGTCGTTTGATTTTCAAATCTATTTTTCTCTATGAAAAGTTTTGACTATCTTATTTGCTATCTCAGGCTATTCTGAGCCGTCTGATTGCCTTTCTTCATCTATTGATTGTCTGAGTTAATGCATCCAGTTGCCACATCTTCTAATCCCATCTGGTGAGCTCTGCTCTCTGCAGCAGCAACCACAATATAAATGGTACTGTATATTATCTATAACAATATCTGACTTTAACTAGTAGATGCAGTATTTCTCCTCCTACCATGCTCCACAATGGAGCATGGTATCAATAATATCAATAAAAAAAATTGATAAGCAGCCAGGACTCCATAGCAATAACTACATTTCCTTAGTATATAATATATATGTGCTCACAAAGTTTTACTCATTACATTTTTATGCAATTATCTGTACTTTTTTATTATTATTATTATTTTTTTTTAATTTTCCCCAAAACCAATACAGATAAAGTGCCCTGTAAAAAATTACATCTGATCAGGTAAAAATATCTTCTTTTTGAAACTAGTCCAGTATTGACTAGAATCATCCATTACATTGGGAGATAATGTGCCCATCACTCAGTTTAATCTTGTTTTAGTTTTCAGGGTCGTTATCATATAGGATTCTTTAATGTATTTCCCCCCCCCCCATTTCTTGTGAGCTTTTATCCGTAATTACCTAGACTTCTTTAATTAATTTTGAAATCAGTACCTTTACAGTTTTACTTGGGGAAAAAAAAGCTTGAATTGATTGTTCAACTTCTACAGAAGTATTTTTAAACCCTAGTATACTTCTACCCGAGTAATAAATGTGAATACATTGCCATCTCTGGGTGTGTGATTTAGCTTGATTAACGCAGAAAGATACAAAAAAAATGTCAGTGCTTTGAATGGATAAATAGCATTTATTGTAATTTGGTAGTAGAAAGAATATACATAGAAATGACTTGAAGTAATTAGGAAAGTGTCTTAATAACTAGATGCTACATGTCTGTAGGCAATATTTTTTGTGATTTGGGTTAGTCAGATACACTTGTTGTCCAGTAAACTGCAAATGTGAATATGCAAGTCTACAATTCTATATACATTACTGTCATAAAGCCAATGCACATAACTCTATTAGATGTTTTAAGGCTCTCTGGGCTCTTTGTGTAATGAGATAAAGCTCCAGTCCTCTTCCTGGTTCTTTGACAGCTGCAGGCTGACTCCAGACTGAATTGATTATTTAACAGTATAACTAGATCATATGTAAAAATTCTAAAGCAATTTAAAGGTATTTATTCGTCTATAAAACCCATCTGTTCAGGTTGGCCTTTGCTTAATCCTATTTATCTTGTTTTCTGTGAATCATTTTTGAATGTCCAAAAAAGCACTTTATAAGTCTAATGTATTATTAATCGCTTTTAGTGCCTGGTGTGTTAACATGTTGTAATATAACTTATTATACTTCTATCTGAACAACTTGGGTCAATTTTTTCATGGAAAAACACATGCTAAAAACACACAGTATTTCTTCAACAAAGAAGCAGAAAACAAGCTCCAGACCAAAAGCATAACGTAACTTACCCTCTTTTGTTTCTTCTAACATCAGTCCAAAGGTGGCAATGAGCACAGATTACACAAGAAAACCACAGACATTGCTTCCTGGGCACCAAAGCTGAGCCTCTGGAGGTACACTACATCCTGAAAGTTAAGGACATAGGCAAATGTGACTCTTTATTCAGCATGCAAATGACAATATTACAACCCTACAAAAAGCACCAAGTTAAATGTAGAGAGAGAATAACATGGGGTTATGAGCGTTTTGGAATTTTCCACTCCTAAAAGATATGGTGAGAAGTGGAATATGAGGATATAGGGGTGAAAAAAATTAGATAAGAATGTTTACTTTAGCTGAATATTAAGACCACAATGCAACAAAAGAAAAATAAGACAAAAAGAGATTACAGATAGTTATTTAACAACCAAGAACACAATGACATTTTACTTGCTTTACCTTAGAATGAGGGATCACCCTTTTCCAGATTTTATGGCTCCTTTGAGTGAGGAGAGAACCAGAAGTGAACAGGTGCATGCAATCAGGTAAACGAGCTGCGGCGGGCATCACAGGTGCATTCTGGGTGGCTAACGAGGAGCCGTGGAGGCAGTGAATGAGGCAAATGAATGAGGAAAGGAGGTTTTCTGCAGGACATGTTTCACTCCTACAAAACCAATGGCAGGGTCTGAACATGGAATTTGCCTCTTTTTCTGTTGTGCCGCTTGTCAGGTGTCAGCATGTCAGAAAACATCAGTGCCGAGGAGCTGGAGGAGATCAGGGAAGGCTTCTCGAAAGTGGGTGAGTTAAAAAAAAAAAAACCAAAAAAAAAAAAAACACAATATCATGCCGGTAAATGAAACCTATGATGCACCCGTGTATATTACGGATTAAATTGACACCTTTAGGAAGTTACTGAGTTAGACAATGTGATTTTTCAGGAATAGAGAGGTGATTGAGCAGCCCTGTCTCTTCCCTGACAGGGAATCAAATGTGCATATTTTTAATAAAATACTTTTCACTTAACTTTTAGAAGCATTTGTTTTCAAAAGCCATTAAGTATCTCAATCTTCTAGCCGCTCTTATGTTTAAATGAGCTGCTTCTTGGATTGTCTTGGAACTCAAATTGTTCCAAGACGCACAAAGCAATATTCACTTTCACATTCTAGAAGTTAAAAAGGATGTTGGTCGTTGCAAGGGTTTCCTGTGTAAGTGCAGAATGAAATCCAGTTATGTGAATAAACATTGTTCAAAATTCAGGCACCACTTCATTGAATATCACATTTTTGGAATAAAAAAAAAAGTTAACCTCAAGCAACAGTAGATGAGATTTGTAATCCCCCGTTTGTGTTCAAGCTCAAAAAAAAAAACACATCCTTGAAAAAATGCAACTTAATCATTAAACCCCACTGATTAATAGCACTTTTTTCGTCACTAAAATTTAGGGCGCTATGTTTTCCCTGAATTTAGTACAATACTTTAGAACTACAGAGGAGCCACACTATTTTCGCAGGCTGAGTATTTGTTGTGACAAGAAAACTGGTCTCAGTCCATGGAACTGGTGAAGAGACACTTTTAATGGACATTCTTGAACACTTTGCTGTCTGCCGTCTGTCCTGCCTCCTCCCTCCTCAAGACTTGGACGGCAATGGGTACATCAGCGCCTCTGAGCTCGGCGAGGTCTTCCGTGAGGTGGGCTGTCCCCTGCCCGGGTACCAGGTCAGAGAGCTCCTGCAGAAGCTGGACCGGGACGAAGATGGCCGCATCAGCCTGGATGAGTTCACCACTGTAGGTAACGCTAGCTGAACAGATTGACGGCTACACTAATCTACAACATCTCACATGTAGGCTAATTGGAGAAACATGAACAAGGACAAACTAACCAGAAAGGCTTTTAACTGGTACATCAATGACGATAATGGATGTATTAACAAATATTGATCAGTTAATGGACTCCAAGCCTCAACGTGTGTAATTTTGTGTCTCCATGCTCAGATTTTCAAGAAGATGAAGGATGACCACGCGGCCCAGGCTTTCAAGAAAGCACTTAACAAGAAGGAAGGCATTGTTGCTATCGGGGGCACCAGCGAGATCTCCAGCGAAGGAACTCAACATTCAATCTCTGGTTGGTTAAATGTCTCTTGTTGAACTTGTGACTACAAAAGTTTTCTATGACTTCACAATTGATTAAACGGTATCTCAGAGCAGGAGCGCTTTGCCTTTGCCAACTACATCAACTCTTCTTTGGAGAAGGATCCGGACTGCAAACATGTGCTGCCCATCAACCCCAACACAGGAGACCTGTTTAAAGCGCTGGCGGACGGAGTCGTACTTTGGTAAACCATAGTAGGGCTTGCATATTCCCTTTTTATTAACTTTACAAAAGTACTTGTGATTTAAATCAAAGAACTAAATTTGTACTTTTAGGCCTTAGGCCAAATTTAACCTACAGTTCCATTCATTTCCCATGTACATTCCTTTTAACTCTTATTTTTTAAAATTTTTTAAAATTTATTTTTTTTGTAGCAAACTCATCAACCTCTCTGTTCCGGACACAATCGACGAGAGAACGATCAACAAAAAGAAACTCACTGCTTTCACCACGCAGGTGAGATATTTAAAACTGTTGGTTGTTCAGCTGCTGTCAGTGTGATATACAGTAGTAATCCTTAAAGTGAAAGCCCTAATGTGTTGGAACCACCCCTATTCACATGTCAGGTCTGGTTTAATAATACAGTAAATGGTGTGTAGGAATTGATCACACTGTAAAAGATCATATCTTGAAAATGAAAGTTTTTTTCAAATATTGAGTAGGATTTTTCTTGATTCTTATTCTATTGGCAGATAATTTTTGGCCCCACTTTTTCATGATTGTGGTCAATTTAGTTTTTTTTATTAAAATAAGAATAAATTGGGTGAAGTGAAATTATCTGCCAATGGAATTACATAATTCTACTCAATATTGGGCCAATTGTACTAGTTTTCCCCTGATAGGATTTAATTACGCATTTATGAATTTCCTCACTCTGAATTACCAATTTCCCCCAAACAGGAGAATCTAAACTTGGCACTGAACTCTGCCTCTGCCATCGGCTGCCAAGTTGTGAATATTGGTGCTCAGGATCTGAAGGAGGGGAAACCTCATCTGGTGCTTGGACTCCTTTGGCAGATTATCAAGATAGGACTGTTCGCTGATATAGAGCTGAGCCGCAATGAAGGTACATGCAAACATGCATGTGGGATGTAGTAGGACCGAAAGTAATGCACTCATGCATAACTTTCTTCTAATTCCTGTGTGCAGCTATAGCAGCGCTGCTAGAGGAAGGAGAGAGTCTGGAAGAGCTGATGAAGCTCAGCCCTGAGGAGCTGCTGCTGCGCTGGGCCAACTTCCACCTAAAGAAAGTTGGCATGTCCTTATCCAACTTCTCTGGGGATATTAAGGTAAGAAGATATTGCTGTGGTGATCAGAGGTACTCATTTGTTACTCGGGTAGAGGTGTAGATACTAGGGTTTAAAAATATTTCTGTATCAACTGAAAGTACTAGTTTAAAAACTAAATGTGGAGGAAAGGAATGAAAAGATGTTGCCAGTTAGTCAAAATATTATTATTATTATTATTTTTTTTTTTATATTCTAACAGAGAAAGGTTTTGTTATAATTTAAGTAATACCAGGTCAATTGATTTTCTGGAAGAAAAAAAATCACATTTTGACTTGACAGCTGCCATAAAAACAAGCTGCAATAAAAGTAAAGGCTTTTTTGTTTTTTCTTTTGAATAAGGTAAAAGTATTTATTCTTTGATACTTGACACATCTGGTAGTGATGCTGGTATTAAATGGCAACTATGTGTAAGCTGCTGTCTGCTTGTAAATATGTCACAAGAATTTGTAATAAGATTTGTATACATCTTGAAATGGTGAAAGATTACCACTCCTAATATATTTACTATCGTATACTGTTCCCTTAGTGCAGAAGAATATATTGGCCATAATTGCCCTATTTCTGTACGTTTATCTGTGCATGTGTGTCCATGCAGGACTCCAAGGCCTACTACCACCTGCTGGAGCAGATCGCTCCGGACGGCAGCAAAGAAGACGTCCCTCGGGTTGAGATCGATATGACGGGTGTTTATGTAAGTTGACGCAGCGGTAGTAATGGCTAGAACATGCAGTTTTCCTTTTTCAATGTCTGAAAATTAATGAAACTGGAAATGAATTTCTCAATGATCTATAGAACGCATTACATGCAGACATCATGACAATTAGCCCTTGGTCTAAAGTCATTTCCATCAGAAGCTGGAAGGAAGTAGACTTCCTACATCCTGTGGGACTATACAAGGATCCTGATATTCTGCAGGGTTTTAATCTCTTTCCTTCATTACCTTCTAATTATTTTTTTTAAACAAATATTGCTTTACAATTTATTTCTCCTGGTTGTCCCCAAATAGCACTTGCAATAAAATAAAATCTCTACAACCACTCAGCCAGTCTCATGTGCTAAAGAAAGTTGATGGCACATTGATCTAATAATTTGGCATTTGCCTGAAAAAATCCACATTTAGACATTTGTTACTTCACTCAGGTTATGTTGGGCTGAGAGTTGAAAGTTCCACGTACCGTGTCCTTTATTTTACCTAGCACAAATCTGTCATATTCAAATATGGAAATAGCCTTTGTATTAGAAACTAATGGCAAAAGTAATCATTTGTAGCCTTTTGTTTTTGGATATATAGAAAATCTCATTTCTAAAAACATGGTAAATACTTTTTCATTTTTGCTGCAATACCAAAATGACCTTGTGCAATGTTCAGACTGCGGTTTTGCAAACACATGCAAATGAGAGCATAAATAAATGATTCATGATTTGTGTATTTAAAAATAAAAGTATAAAACTGCAATATAAACAAAACAATCTAAAATAGCCCATGGAAGATTTTGGTCATCAATTTTACTATGTTTTACTATGTTACTATGTTACTATGTAAATTTCTGTGAGTGTTTTAGGTATGGAAATGCTAGAGAAAACCCTTAAAGGGTGGGAGGTTACAAAAGAACATGTTCCCACCAAACATGCTCTGATTTTATAATATATTTGAGCATGTATGAAAAGAATTCATTAAAATGCATTTGTCTCCAGGAGAAGGATCTTACAAAGAGAGCAGAGTGCATGCTGGTCCAAGCCGACCGCCTGGGCTGTCGACAGTTTGTCACAGCCACCGACGTCGTGAGTGGAAACGCGAAGCTCAACATGGCCTTCGTCGCCACGCTGTTCAACAAACACCCGGCACTCACCAAACCAGAGAACCAAGACTGGAATCTGGAGAGTAAGCACGGATGAGGAGTTCCACACACTCTTCCTATTGTCCCTGAATGTAAAATGCAACTTGTGCCTCTGATGCTTAACTCATGTCTGTTTGATCCATCAAGGCGAGACCAGAGAGGAGAGAACCTTCAGGAACTGGATGAACTCTCTCGGTGTCAGTCCATTCGTTCACCATATCTATGGGTCAGTCATGCTGATGCTAAATTATATATATTTTTTTAATATATATTTTACTGTGGTGAAAACATTTTCTACACTCAAATGGGGTTGGAGGAAGTAAATCTGTATCTGGTGCTTACCATCACAGCAATATAGTAAATATTGGAATAAGAAATGTTGGTGTAGTAAAAACTATAATTACCCTTTCAACACAAAGTATATAAATTTATTTGCATACACGACGCATAATATAACTACACACAAATCAAGTTCTAAAAATGTCACATTGCAATGGCTATAAAAGGGGTTACACAATTTCATCAAACTGTATATAAAGAATAAATGATATAAATGATTACCTGCAACTACAATATTTTATATAAATGTAAAATATATGAATACAAAAGTCTGTGTGTGATGCAGTGATCTGCAGGATGCCATCGTGATTCTTCAGCTGTATGAAAAGAGCAAGGTACCGGTGGACTGGGACAACAGAGTCAACCTCCCTCCATTCAAGGCAGTGGGTGGAGGACATTTGAAAAAGGTAAAGTTCTTTCCACACTGGAGTAAAACAGCCTTGCAACCCTAAGCTAATGAGAATTTGAAAAGTCGAAAGGTTGCCTTATTAAAAACATTGTTTGTGTGTGTGTGCAGATAGAAAACTGTAACTACGCTGTGGAGCTGGGAAAGAACAAAGCTTCTTTTTCCTTGGTGGGAATCGGAGGACAGGATCTCTACGATGGAAACGCAACCCTAACCCTGGCACTGGTCTGGCAGCTGATGAGGAGGTGATTTTTACCACCTGACACTATGACTTGCGTTTCCTTACAGTGGCAGGTTGCTCTAATTCTCATGTTTGTGCAGGTACACTTTAAATATCCTTGAGGACCTTGGAGATGGAGAAGTTGCAGGAGATGATTTGATAATTTCGTGGGTCAACAAGACTTTAGCTGAAGCTGGCAAGAGTTCCTCTATCAAAAGCTTTAAGGTAAGAATTTCACATCTGTTTTACTTTCTAACAATTCTTGTCATGTATTTATGTACTTGGTACAAGAAAACCTGTAAAACATTGGAATAACTACAGGCGTTTCTGATTTGTACAACGCAGAGTGGTGTTAACACATGACACTAAGTATTACTGAGGTTATGAGGACAGATGAAATGTTATAGTTTTTAGTTATAATTTTTTTTTATTTTTGTGTGTGTGTTCATACTTTGTCATGTATCTTTTGTGTGTGTCCTTCTGTTCAGGACAAGTCGATTGGCACCAGTCTTCCAGTTCTGGACCTGATTGACGCCATCCAGCCTGACAGTGTGAACTTTGAGCTGGTGGTTAAAGGGGATCTGTCAGACGAAGACAAACTGAGCAACGCCAAGTAACAACTGACCTGCTTCTGTTTCTATAGCTGCTAGTTTTCAGTGTGCCGTTAAGTTTGTCTAAATCCTGGAGTGGACAAGAGAGAACGTTTGCGGTTTCTTGTAAAAATGACATTATGCAGTTTTTGTGTGTATTAAATTTGAACTATTACCCGCAAAATATTTTTTTATGGAAGCTACTTTTCCCAGAAAATGTCCCAGTTCAATTTGAAATCATTATTCTTCAGAAGGTGAAAGAGTTGATTGTACTTTTTAGATCCAAATCATAAATCAAGTTATTAAAATTGAACTAAAAAGGCTCAAATCTAATTGATGTCTTGCCCTTCACCAGGTATGCCGTTTCCATGGCGAGGAAGATTGGTGCCAAGGTCTACGCCCTGCCTGAGGACCTGGTGGAGATCAACCAGAAAATGGTGATGACTATCTTCGCCTGCCTGATGGGGAGGGGCATGAAGAGGGCTTAAAGATTCCTCACATGCATACAGACTGTTTGCCTGTCACGGATGAGACATGGACATGTTAGTCAGACTACATGCTCAAACTGTAAGGGGTTGGGGTCTCTGTTTTTTTTTTTTTTTTTTTTTTTTTTTTTTTTTTTTCTCCTCTTGGATCAGTTTTGATTTTGGCAATATAATGGCAGTGTCACATTAACACTTACTTCTCCAGACTGCTCAATGTGACTGTGATAATCAGCACCTGTCCAGGCTCTGCCCCAGTGCATGCTGGGATATAGGCTCTGTCCACCTGTGACCCTTATGAGGAACAAGTCTGTTGATAAAATGGATAAATAAAAAGGTTTCTTTAAAGGTAAAGGCTGTGATACATGGGTAACTAACCAAATGCAAAGAAAATCCTCCCCCCCAGCTTTATATTGTTTCCCTTGTTCATTTCTATTGAAGTGTTACTGCACTTTTTGTGGTCCTGTCCTTATGCCTGAATGCACACTTGACGGCTCCCAGCTGGATTCCCTCATACCTGTGTTGCTGCCTTATGATCTGCCCACTAGCTTCTGCTGCATCTTCCAATGTGCCAGCCTGTTCCTAGTATGAACCTTTAATCTACCCAAGCCATAATATTTCTTATTAAATACCTTTTTGGCCTTTTATACATGACCAAAGCTGTGCTGGACTATAGGACATTATGGGTTATTACATTCTTACATTTTTACATACTACATTTTTTTTTTTTTTTTTACTTTTTTGAATTCAAATGTATACTTTGATATATTTGAGTATTTTTTAATTGGCATGATTTAAGGACACTTTAAGATGGGTAAAAATGCTTGAAATAGTCCAAGTAACATAGGTCATTTGCATTTCACTTAGACATGTATATTAAAACATGCTCTTAACCCACTGACAAAAACGGCATATCTGGGAAATGTATTTTCTGAATACTTGATAGGAATTATTCGTTAAATGATTGTGCCTTTAAAATGATAAAGGCTACAGCCCAACCCTAACATCGAAATAGACACTTAAGGCTTCTATTCCAGGGGGTTTAGTTCATCTGTGTAGAATATATATATATTTTTTTTCTTGCATAACAAATTGAACAGACATCACAGACATTGATGTTGTAACCTGGCTTTTGTGAATTTTCACAAAAAATTATTGATTAATTTAACAGCCCCCCCACCCACGTCACCACCTCGCCTAACTCATTTTCTGCAGGAAGCATTATATTTTAACATAGTGCTTTGCTCATGACACGTTACATGTCTATGGAACACCTGTGGATTAACATGTTTATAACAGTTTCATGTTTTTAGCCTGTACACTTTTAAATGTCAATTCAAACATTCTATAATCTGTTATTTCTGAATAGCAGACTGCTGCTATGGACCCAGTTCTGATCAACTGAACCAGTCAGTTCTGAATCTAATGGGCTATATATATTTTTTGTAGTGGAAGCAATAAAATCATTAATCAATTAAGTGTCAATTGTCAATTCTTTGATTTCTTTAATAAGTGGTGTAATAACCAGAGTAAGGTACGGTTAGTGGGTCATTAATACAAAAAATATTTACATCCTGCATCACTTGTTTAGGCGTATTTCATTATTTTATTTATATTGATCCAGTCTGTACATTATCTGTATTGTATGTACATTATCATAATTTATTCTATACTAAATACTAGTATAGTACATTAGTCTTCCCATTAGATGTAGCAGTAAGAACATTCAATGTTCAAGTATTTCATTGATGGTTATGTGATTTAGAAGCAACAATATACCGTTAGAACAAAACCACACAACAGGATAACCTGGCATAGTTGAGGTGTGTGTTTATGACGCAGTGCTACCTGTTTAATAATGGATTAATACTCATTATGTGAAACTCACACACACAAAATACATTCAAAAGCTATATATATATATTACTGTGATGTATCTTATAGTATATATTGTAACATACATAATGAAAGAAGGTAATACTATTAAACTGAGAATAATGAGTTCTGATCAGCAGGATATAGTCAATTGGTAATCATGCAAAACTGTTGTAAATAATTATATTAATCTAATTACACTTCATAATTTGCAAAAATATCCTAAGATATTAATAATAAACAAAAAAAGTTTTAATTTGTCTATAGCACTGATTTAAAAAAGAAAATCTCATTTCATGTTCATGTTATGTTAAAAAGGACATCTCTCCCCATATCAGGAGAATATATGCACACAAAGACACACTTGTAGTTCAGAGGCCACTTCAAACAAGGTTCTTGAATTCAGATGAGCTTACTGGTGTAAAAAGGAACACACACACACACCTGCACAAGTACACACACAATTTGCAATTTAAACGATGCTTTTGTGCAGTCCCATGTGATCATTCCTTTTATGATGATACATTTATTCACTCCATCCATCCTTTCACATGAGTATTCGTCTTTCCTTCATGTGTAATGTTGAGATAGATAGATAAATAGATAGATAGATAGATAGATAGATAGATAGATAGATAGATAGATAGATAGATAGATAGATAGCCGCGAAAAACTCATCTGATGGATTAACAAGCTGAATGTGAGGATATCAGGAAATTTATCAGGTTTGACTTTCACCGTCCTGTCTTTTCCTCCTTATAATCTGTGTAATGCCAAAGTGTGTGGCTTGTTGCTATGCCAGCTGGTTTCCGTGGTGATACTGATATTGGATGACCTCACACTGGATGACCCTACTCTTATAAATGCAGAGCCATTGTTGCAAGTTGCATGTTTGTGACGTGTGAGTCGGTCCATGTAAGCTTCTCTAGGCTTGCCTGTATCTTTATCCTTACTATGAGTGTATGTTGTGTGTGTGTGTGTGTGATGATTTATATATCTCTATAATAGGGCTCTGGTATGGTATGTGTCTGCAGTTGTATTGTGTTTGGTTCATAATGAAAAAAACTACAAAAACTACAAGTGAATTGAGTCTTGACGTGGTGTGTACCTTTGATGGTGTGTGTGTGTGTGTGTGTGTGTGTGTGTGTGTAGTATGACAGCTCCAGTGCAGGATTCACAGAGGCTGTCAGTGAAAACATGGACAGAGGAGGAGAATGAACGAGCTGACAGCACACTTAGCAGGTACACACACACAGACACACACACAGACACACACACACACACACACACACACACACACATGTACACACACACACACTGTATTATTACTATTTTGGTTTGTGAACCTTTTTTTTAATAGCTTTAATAGCTTTTTTAAATTTGTGTTTGTTTGTGATGTGCATGCACGTGTAGAGGACAATCAGCCTTTGATGACACTTCTTCAGAGCTACAGAGAATGGCAGCCATCGAAAGGAGAGATATTAACTCCCAGAATTCCTTTCGGGGGCGGGGTGCTCTTTCCAGGTATGCAGGCCAACAGAGTGACTTTAAACGCATTCACTGAAATCCATTTGATTTAGACTAAAGTACGTTCTTGTGTCTTATACTCAGTAATACTAATAGTAATAATAATGGTCAACATTTAGTGGGGTTGTACTAGGCAGATCCCAGATGTAAATGTGCTTTTTTCCATTTTCCATGCCCGCTTTCACCTCAGGCTTGTCAGTATGGTGATGACCCTGAGAGAATGGGCTCAGAAGAGTTTGGCTGAAGAGACGGAGCGGCCTGATTCCTTCCTGGAGCGATTCCGGGGCCCCGCCCACATGGAAGTACAGGCCCCGCCCAGCAGGCTCAGCCACAGTCACACTGGCTCTGATACAGAAACTGAAATCAGATGCACCAGACACACGTGGGAAAACTAAACACACACACACACACACACACACACACACACACACACACACACACACACATACAAATAAGAAGCACATATAATAAAACATCAACAGACATTTGTATTCATTATAATATTATTTTCTATATTTCCTTCTGTTTTTCTCCCTCCTTGTCAGGAGACGGAGGAAGTGTAATGTCCTTGTCTTGTCACCATCTGATGATGCGTACTACCACTGGCTGCTGCTGATTGGTCCCGCTGTTTTTTATAACTGGACTCTGCTGGTTGTCAGGTTGGGAACTATTATTGTGGTGATAACTAGTCTACTAATGGCAGTTGGTTATAGTATCACTGCTTGCTAGAGCTGCAATGATTAATCAATTGTTTGCCAACTATTACATCAATCATCACCAATTTCATAATTGATTAATCATATTGAGTCATTTTTAAAAAGAAAACATCCAAATTCTCTGGTTCCAGCTCCTCAATTCTGATTATTATTCTGGTTTCTTTATTCTCTTATAATAGTAAACTGATGATCGTTGGGGTGTGGATAATTGGGCTGGGGAGCCAAAAAAGACATTGTAGATTGCACCCACCTTTGGCTTTGGAAAACAGTGATTGGCATTACGCACCATTTTATGAACTATGGTTTTCATAGCCTCTACAATAAATATTTAGATTACAACTAGGAGTGTATGTGCTCAAAAACAACTTATTTCCTAAATTTCAGAAGAAATCTGTCTGGTATGGAATGTGTTTATCATTATTACTAATGACTGCAAACCTCCCCTTGTGTGTTCAGTCTTAGGCATTACAATTAGCATTTATCCACAGTGGTGCACTATTATTACAACATCACGCTACTTCTATCACCACTGCTGTGTTCAAAAATTCACTAAAGCGTGTACTTTTTCTTAATGTTTATATGAGTATTTTTGTAACCAGTACTCATTTATTCGGTTTAGCGTATTGCTGCGATCTACTTTCATTTGCTAGTGTATCTGGTTCCACAGGGCCTGTTTTGATGAGCTCCAGCTGAGGAACGTTTTATTGTGGCCAGTATTGGACTACGTGTGTGACGGGGTCTACATCCTGGATATAGCTGTTCGGCTCCACACAGGTACTGAAAATATAATATAATAAAACCTGTAAGGTCAACATGTACATATATTTCCTTGTATACTTTTGTTTTATTTGAAAGAAATGTTCATTCCTATATTTCTCCATTCATTCATTTATGTTTATGAAGGTTTCTTGGATCAGGGCTTGATGGTCAAAGATGTGCGGCGTCTGAGAGAAACCTACGTTCGAACCCTTCAGTGTAAACTCGACATCTGTTCCATCCTTCCAACTGATCTGCTGTACTTGGCCGTCGGAATCAGCTACACTCCACTTCTTCGATTCAACCGGCTGCTGCGCCTACCACGTCTGTTTGAGCTATTTGAACGCACCGAAACGAGAACAGGCTACCCCAACGCTTTCCGCATCTGTAAACTGGTTCTGTACATCCTGGTGATCATCCACTGGAATGCCTGTGGATATTACAGCTTCTCCAAGATCCTGGGACTGGGCTCAGATTCTTGGGTTTATCCCAATGCATCAGACCCAGAGTTTAGCTCCCTGACCAGAAGTTACATATACTGTCTGTACTGGTCCACTCTGACACTGACTACCATTGGAGAAACACCACCTCCTGTTAGAGATGAAGAGTACCTTTTCCTGATATTTGACTTTCTGGTAGGTGCATAGCGGTGGTTTTACCTTAGCTTTCCTAATAAATAGAGTCACCCTGGCCTGATCCATGACAGCATTATACCTATTGGTTGCCATTTTTCCAGTCTATCAATACTACTGCTGCTAATACTACACATGTTTTTGGTTTCTAGGTTGGTGTTCTCATTTTTGCCTCCATCGTGGGCAATGTTGGAGCCATGATCTCCAACATGAACGCCACAAGATCCGCCTTTCAGACCCGTGTGGATTCACTGAAACACTACATGCACTTCAGACATGTGAGCAAGGTGCTAGAGCAGCGGGTCATTCGCTGGTTCGACTACCTCTGGACCAATCAGAAGACAGTAGATGAACAGGAAGTGCTCAGGAGCCTGCCCAGTAAACTGAGAGCAGAGATTGCGATAAATGTTCACTTAGACACACTGAAGAAGGTAAAGACACTTACTCTGCATTGACCCATCTTTCTCTTTCAGACCTGTACATGCAGGGTATATTTTTTTTACCAAAATATAAAATAACTTACTGTGGATATTTACTTCAGTCTAATGAAAGAGTCATGCTATGCTTCTGTTCAACAAAATTATCTTCAAAGTAGACATTAAAAAAAGGGATGATCGATGAATATTTGTAGAATGGAAGGTTTACTTGTGATTGTTGCTCACACTTCTTCTACCACTGTGACACGCACATTCCTTGATCTTTAAGACACTGTGTTTGTTTGCGTATGTGCATAGGTCCGTATTTTCCAGGACTGCGAGGCAAGCCTCCTGGTAGAGTTGGTGCTGAAGCTTCAACCGCAGGTCTTCAGTCCCGGAGACTACATCTGTAGAAAGGTCAGTTTTAATAATACTGTCAGTACTCCTACTGCCATCAATGTATTAAACTATAGAGGTCTGGCCATTCATGGCTCTCCATTTATTCCAAAGAACCTAGCACAGAGCTAAACATCCTTCTTCCTCCTTTCATTCACAACGGTTTGTTTAGCAGTAAATTACTGTCAAAATTCTCCGGTAAAAACACATCAAATTTACTTCTATTGGATCTGAGGTTTAGGGGTGTGGCCATGACTTTTTTGTAT
The DNA here is from genome assembly GCA_036785175.1 of Eupleurogrammus muticus. NCBI lineage: Eukaryota > Metazoa > Chordata > Actinopteri > Scombriformes > Trichiuridae > Eupleurogrammus > Eupleurogrammus muticus. The sequence goes on along the minus strand of JAYKQN010000004.1, from coordinate 12,599,667 downwards.
ACCTATATGTGCTAATCTGATATACACCACATTTTAAAATATACTTATGATAGATAGCTATTCACTAGAAGTACTATTTTTACAGCAATTTTCTACTAATTTTTCTACTACTGTCGTCTTTATTGGTTAAATAAAAAATATATATATACAGTGTATATGTATATATATATATATTATTTAGGATGTAATTAGATGGTCTAATCTATTCGTTTTTGTTTACCAAGGGAGATGTAGGTAAGGAGATGTACATAATTAAAGATGGCCGTCTGGCAGTGATTGGAGAAGACGGCGTTACACAATTAGCTGTCCTGACAGCAGGAAGTTGCTTCGGAGAAATCAGCATCCTGAACATCAGCGGCAGCAAGATGGGAAACCGGCGTACGGCTAATATTTGCAGCCTGGGGTACTCGGACCTCTTCTGCCTTTCCAAACAAGATCTGATGGAGGCGCTTCAGGAGTTCCCCCATGCCAGGACCCAGCTGGAGAAGAGGGGGCGGGACATCCTGCAGAAGGAGGGGCTTCTGGAGGAAGTCAACGTGTCTGCAGGGGAGGAGCTTGAGGAGAAGGTGGAGAGGCTGGAAAGCAGTCTGGATCGGCTCCAGGTCAGTAGACCATTATTATTACTACTGCTTCTATCATTTTTTCTCGCATTATGGGATTTAAAAGCATGAGGCTACAGCACTACCATTCAGTGGTTGATATTGACTAATAATGACATTGTTCTCAGACTTGTTTGGCCCGTCTGCAAAGTGAGTTCAACTCTTCCCAGCAACGACTAAAACAACGGCTCACAACCCTTGAACACAACATCACCACGGGGGTCACAGGCAGTGGTTTCCTGTCAGACGCCGACGGCAATGAGAGCATCTCTGGTGGTGATGGCATTCGCAGTGAAATCAATATCCGCCTCTGAATAAACTACTATTTGTCATATTATATATATACTTACTTATTACCTTTTATTTTTGTTTAATTTTAATTGACTTTAAATTCAACTTTTTACAATTTTTGCTATTTTGTTTAAAAGAAGAGCTTGTTGGTATATATTAAATTTATAATGATGATGATAAATTCAAGGTTTCATATGTAACAACTGTGCATTCACTCTGCACACAGGGCAAGAGTGGCAAGTGGTATATGGACCATAATTACTGTATATCTGCAGGTTAGTTCATTAAATAACCCTGATGCTCTGCAGCTGGTGGAGTGTGTCTCTCCATGAAGGGAGAACTGTGCCTGTATTTCATTATGTGAACCTTAAGAAGTGCAGACAGTGATCCTTCATATAATGCTAAGTGACATTCTGAGTTCTTCTACACATCCGAAATTTCAACTCTTACACAGACAGTCCATTAATAGAGAAAAAAGGGGCCAGTATTCTATTGGGTCAGACTTTGATTGACACGTCATAAAAAATATTTCTCTACTTTGCCAAATCCACTATTTAGGTATAAGATAGTTTAGTTCATGATATGCTAAAACACCTACATATAACTAGGGGACCCAAGATAACCTCTTTTGTGCCAAGTAGCCACTAATAAAGTGGTTTGGACACACCCTTGTGTTTTAACCATGTGTTTGTCTAAACAGTGCCCTCTGTACAACGATGTACAGCATTTTATTTTAAGTCTATGTTTTGCTAAATGTTTATTGTGTATTGTTTACAGATGAAATGTGTGTCGAATGCTGCAGATCTCAAATGTTATTCTTCAAACAAATAATTCAATTCAACCAATTCTTTGTGCTTAGGGAATTGTTGATAGCCGGATTTATCAAAGATGAGGCAACACAAACAATTACAGCTTCCTTAGCTTGTTAATTATTCTTTTTTTTTCTTTGAAATAATTTTTCTTTTTTAGTACACTTCTTCTCAACATACTGAAAAAGCAAAAATGACCTAAATGACATCATCCACTTTATTATTTATACTACACTTTAATAATTGTATTAATCATCATTTATTGTGAGCTTGATGAGTTAACATAGTGGGCATAATTCCACGTAATTAGTTTTATTTTCTTTTTTTCCGACATTTCTGAGATGTAGGTATTTAGTATATAGTGACCATATAGTAACCAAGTATTTAGTAACCTGTTACATGACTTTATGTTTAAATACTCTACCTATTAACTTAGAAAAATCTGAATCTGTGTGTATTATTTAATCAGTATTTCCCTACTTTTGTATCGCTATGTCTATTTTGTTATATTTTTGTGTTGTCTTTTGGAAAGCACTTTGTGCTCCTGGCTTGAAAAGTGATATACAAATAAAATTATTAACATCATCGTAATAGAGCTCCTGCCATTACTGTTGTAACTATGGCAGAGTCTGCCATCCACCTGTAATGTGATCGCTGCTCTGCAGCCATGTCAGCAAAGTGAATGGGGTCCAAAGTCCACCCACCATTGAAGATTACAGGAAGTGACTTTTGAGAAACTCCTGGAATCTTTGAGAACTTTGTGTTACAAAAAGGTAAATAGCTTCCACTGTTCTCATCCTGCATTCACTCTTGCTTATTTATCTTCCTATTGTTTGATCCTTTGTCCTCTGTCACAAATTCCCCCCTTGTCTTTTGTATGTTTCTTTTCTTTAATCTAATTTGATTTTCATTTTTGAGAAGTTTGTGTTTTTCCCCCTCGATTGCTTTTTTTCCCTCCTTTTTTCTTTTCTTCATCTCTCTATCCCAGCCTCATCATTGGATCATTAGTCATATAACTGACCTCTAAAGAATGGCTCTAAATGTAAACATTGTGCTTCTATTCATTCAGTGTTCTGTAGTGGGATCTTATCTGTGTGTGAGTCATGTTACATTTACATTGACTGCAACCGTGTACATAGGACCATTAGTGGGTGTATATTTGCATTTGTATGAATGTGTGTGTGTGTGTGTGTGTGTGTGTGTGTTTCAGAGATGGAGATCAGCTTTGTGTTGCTGGGCCTAACACTGCAGGCCAGTGTGACTCCAGTATCTGCTGCAGAACAGGTAAACTCTACATTAAATGCAGTTTTCATTTTAGGAGCATTATACATTTCAAATAAACCCAAAAAAGATAACACGCTATAATAATAATATTTTTGCAAATTCACACTTTATGATAAAGTGGTTTAAACCATTGTGTGTATTCAGTGGAAATGTGCCTCCCTGATCAGTGACACCTGTTTCATTCTCCCTGTTTAGGTAATACTCACATGCCACCCAGTGGTCGCAGATATAAATGCATACAAATAAATGAATCTGGTTACTAGATATGACACAGATATATGTTTACCTGTATGTTTACTGCAGCCTGGAATCCTAGAGAGCCTCCTATTGGCCGTGCAACTACGTCCCTGGCTCTTGGGCATCTATGTCTTCATCGTTGGACTTCCAGTCATCCTTTTTATCAGCTTCATGTGGCCTGACATGGTGCAGCATGCCTTTGTTTGTGTGTTTCTTTGTAAATTGTGTTGTTTAGTGTCAGGCCAATAATTCTGTGTGTATGTGTACATGTGCGCGTCTAGAGGTTTGGGCCACCTGATCAACAATATTACTATAAGAAGACTGATGACGCTCAACCTGACGATCCTGAGCTCCAGCAGCACAAAGAATCAATGGAGACTATCGGTATCGAATTATTATAAATGCATATTATTACAAGATGTGATGGTAATAATTATAATATTATTAATAATAATAATAATAATAATAATAATAATACATGTTATTTAACTACAACTTTCTGGCATTTAGGGGCACTGTATACATTAGAACAGACAAAAACAAAAGAAATACAAAAGCTATAATAACAGGTTGAAATATGAAAATTAAAATAATATAAATAATAATAATAAATGGAAAAAAATACTAATTACTAATTTCTTTTATTCTCTCCATTTAGAAAAAGTTGACAGAACATTGCAGCGGAGGAGAGACGCTCATGAAAAGAAGAGGAAGTCTGACTTGGATCTGAAGGTCAGAATTAACGGGTCATGTCAAGGAGATAATGACTGACAATTACCTCAAATATGATAATGACTAATAATTAGTAAATGATTGTGAAGGTGCAAAGGCATCTGATTTTGTTCATCATAGACACTACCTGACATCCAGCCTCCTACTATTTATTTTAATACATAATATTACTAATATATTATATTTAATATATTATGATTATTATGATTATGTTAATATATCAACTACATATAATAATTAATATACAGTAGAGATTCAATAGTTTCTGATCATAGACATGTAGGGGAAGCTAGTTTAAAGATTATTCAGGTGCACTTGAGAAGGTAGATGGCATGCAAGTATGTAAACCATAAGACCATTTTTTATTTTAAAAAAAAAAGTAGTGAACTAGAAAATTGCAAAATAAAGCCCCTTTTTGAAATAAGGGTTAGGGTTAGGGTTAATTTTAGAAATAACCCCAAAAATCTTTGATTTACATAAAGTTCACTTTCATTATAACTGTGGTTATAAAAACAGATGTTATCTTGTGTTCTTAAGCCAATAATTCTGTGTATTCTGTGTGTCTGTGTGTGTGTGTGTGTGTGTGTGTGTGTGTGTGTGTGTGTGTTTAGGATCATTGATCAGCGCAACAGTCTCAGGAGGGGAAGCACCACACCAGAATCTGTTGCCAACCCATACATACCAGAGACTCAATAGTGCGTATTTGTCAGAAATGTCATAGTCAGACTTGAAATATTTTTAATGCCAACATTAATATCAGATAAATCACTTCAGTGCACCCACAAAATATAGTGGTCGGTCTCTGTTTCTGATATAGATTGAGGTTCCGGAATGAGGGATTTGGACTTTGCAGGCATTGTCTCACCATCATTTCCACTAAAGATTAAAACTAGCAGTGGCTGTAAAAAAGTGGAAATACTTACTGTTACCTTTTGCTGATAAAAGCATCAACAGTGACACAAGATGCTCTTTCAGTTGTTTCATTCACAGATTCAGAATAGGATTGTGACCTCTACATGTACAAGGTATTAACTGTGCACCTCTCAAATGTGAATTGATTCTTGCATATATTATTAGAGATGATTTGGATTTTATAAAATTGAAGCCACAGATTATTTAAAAGTCTTGGCAAATCTTTGGAAAATACAATTATTTGCACTCCTGTCTAGAGTCAGATGAAAAGATTGATTTAAACCAAACAAGAAGCCTGTTAGGTTAGCTTAGTTGTTTTTCTCATTTTAATTATATTAAGATCTTAAACGTGTGTGATAATCACAGGGAAGATGGAAATTAAAATTGTACTAATACTAATCTCACCACAAAAATGGTACAATCAACAACCCACACTCCGTGTGTACATAAAAAGCTAATTCTAAGGTAATAAAAGCACAACAAACCTCAATTCAATTGACTTATATTGCATTTCCCACATATCTGTTCTGTGAGATGTCGCTAAATCACCCACACTGGACCTTTAATTGTTTATAGAATACAAAAGGGTGATTTCTCAAGCCACGCTTTCCCTGTTGCCATAGGCCTAGTCTCATGTTGGGAAGATTTCACTACTAATCATTGAGCATATTATTCATATACTGTAATACTGTACTGTATGTTTGGGTTTGATGCCATTAAATAAAATTAAATACTGGCAGAGGTTATCATGTTTTGTGCAATTTTGTGTCACATCTGTGCTGAACTGTTGTTTCTAGATACATAACAACCTGTGGATCCAGAAATGACAATAATTGAATCATTATTAGCTACATGAATGCCGACTCCCATTCCAGCCTGTGTGTGATTGAACGGACTCAACCAGCTTCACTATCACAAATATCCCAGAGGAACACGTGGTCTTCTCTGTAGAGTTAAATAGTGTACGTTTATAGCCATGAAACTAAAACTGCATCACTCTGAGTAGAGGTTAAAACGTCTTTGGATTTGATGTAAAGTCTTTTTCTAATTGGTAATTTCTAATACCATTTATTTAGTTGCCTGCGTATCTTTGTTGACAGATACATGTCGCTATGCAACATAGATCATAGCGTCATGTTTTACTATTATATAGAAACAGAAAACTGGAATGTTGTGGTACATGTTGAATTATATTTACTCTTTTGTGTTTTTGTTTGCTCTTCTCTTTCGTTTTCCTGGGGCTGTTGTTTGTCTTGTTTTTCCACCCATGCCGTTTTTCACCTCAGGGTTGTTTTTCATCTCGTGTCTCACTGTTGGCACTCTTCTCATTTCTCAAACCTTCTGGAGTCACTGTTGAAGCAAAACAGGCTTACACTACTATTATTTACTATTGCCTCCCAAAAATAAAATATTTATAGAGCTTTTTTTAGTCCTTGTATTTGCCCTTTATCACTTTTTGCTTCCTGTGGATGTTCTTGTCCCTTCCTTCTTTTTTGCAAGGTCACTGCTCCCTTCAGTAAGAGTAAAGTAGTCGGCTCGTGCATTTCTAAACAGATTTTTACACCCTAGTATCTATCCTTGACTTAAATCTGAATTTTTTGACACTTCTGATTAGCAGTAATATATGAAGAGTTAATTTGCAGAAACAGAAACATTCAACGATTTGTGAAAGAATGAGCGTCAGTAGCTTCATTTTGTGATATCCCTCTATTTTCTTATGTCATATCTTCTCGGTTTGACTGATCTAGAACAAATGCATAGATATTTTTTTTAAAAATGGAAATACCTGCTCTAGCAAATGAACTCTTTATACATCCTTCCAGTCCCTTCCTGATTAAGGATGACATTGATGAATTATTCAGTCAAATAATATTTTATATTGAAATATTGTACAGCACATGTAAAAGCTTAAATGGCAACTAATTTATGTTACCGGTGGGGAAATGATTGTAAGGCAACATGGCTGTCACTTTAACATTTATTCCAGCAGGTGGCGACAGGAGGGACCCTGGTCTCTTGCTGAAATACATTGCTGAGAATACATATACATCTATTGTCACTTTTAGATGGTACCAACACATTTTACCACAAGGGTGTGATGAGTTAAACTCCACTTTCATTGAATGGCATTAGTCACCCTGTGAGTTGAACAGCTGACTCACAGAAACAATGCTCCTATCAAGCCAATTATATAAAGGTTGGTGTAATACACATCTAGAAATAATGTTCAAATGTGTTTTTTTTTATTTTTTTATTTTAAATTTTATTTCTTTATATTTTTTTATTGCTTCATTTCCTGCTTAATTTTATTATTTTGTTCCCTGTTTAACCTGATGACAGAAGGCATCTGGTTCGTCTCGTATCCTGGTTTAAAACAGTAGAAATACTCGAGTTTATGAAGTTCTCTGTATGCTTCTAGGATCAGAGGTTTAGGTTATCAAGTATCTTCCTCTCCTTACATTTTCACATAATGTCCTATACTTTCTACTCACTCTACTTTATACATTTTAAAAATATCCTGGGTACTCCTATTTCATTCTGGCTGGGTTTTACGACAACTGTCGAGCTTCCAGAAAGTGATTTTCTGGCAGACACTGCATTGTAGAATACCTTTACCGGAACAAAACAATGTATAAAACACATTTTCTCTTGCCAAAACGTGATTACAGCTTATATAATAGGAGTAAGAAGTTTTTTTTTTTACCCATTCTTTAGTGTTTTATATAATATAATTAAGCTCAATCACTCATTATTACCAGTTCAAATACTTTAGAGATACAATACAACACATAGCTTCAATGTCTCCAAAAAGTACTTTCCCATTTATACTTTAAGTAATAAAACCAGTACTTTTACACTTTTAATTTAGTGAAAAGATATTCCTTTATCCTGACATTTGATGGTATTTTCTTAACAGACAGCAGTCTTAAGGGGGTTAGAAGGTTATTGTCTGCAAGTATGGAGCTTCTCGGGAACTTTTCCATTACAAAAGAAGGTACAAGAAATTACATTTAAATGCCTCCTCGCATGTCTGTTGGATTGATTTAAATCAATCCATGAACAATAAAATTGACTGTGTGATTGTTTGTGAAAAATGAATGAAGTCCAGATAAAATTGTTATTATATAATGTTATTAATAATAATAATAATCCTGTGGATGTATTAATTGCTGAATGAATTGCAATAGAAGTAGAGGAAAAAGAAAGTAAAGTACACATTGCTGTCAGTGTAAACATGACAGAAATGCAAACAAGAAGATAAGCTTCTTGCACAACAACCTTTCCGTGTGTTTTCAAGTGTAGGTTTGTGCATGTGTGTGTGTGTGTGTGTGTGTGTGTTTTAGGAAGGAGTACAGAGAAACAGAGAATTGCCAATGTTTTTACTCATTTGACCAGCAAGGATTTCCTGTTGCCATGGCAACCAAGCTGAAATAACAGAGGGGCCACTTACTATTTATTACCATTATCTGCCTCTGCTATAACAGGGAATTAAACCTATTTCGCGAAAACTTCACACTGTGTGCGACAGCATAACAATTCATTTTAAAGGCTTTTTAACATCTAACTGCCAAGCATCACGTAACACAGGTGTCTATAAATAAATCGTCTTTTCATAAAGACACATTTTTGTCTTTTTCATTTTTAATGATCTGACAGCTGCTATTCACTAAAGCTCCTTTGGTGATCATTTGAGAAAAAAAAAAAGAGTGTCTTCCTGAGCGGATGACGCTGACCTTCAGTGGCATTTAGCAGCTCGCAACAATAATTTGAAATGGGCCTGATGCTCATCTGTGAAATGACTACTCAGTCTGTTAATGACACTCACAGAGGAAAAGACGGTAAGTGGAGAACAGAAGAGAAGGGGCGAAAAAAAAGGAAAAGAGAAAAGCAAAGGACGAAAGATCTGCGGATGTTGAGCAACATTCGATTGCTGGATTTGTTTAAAAGAAAAACAGTATTTTCAATTCCATTCTATTACGTAGTACAAAAACAGAGTGTTCTCTGGAAATTGCAGTTGGGTTTGGCACGTGTGAGCCTGTTCCTGACACTCGCTGCATATTTTGTGTGTTTTTACGAGAATCTGGCATTTTGTCAGGTTCTCCTTATCCTTGGCCGCGGCCCCCGTTTGACTGCAGGCGTGGGAAAGATTTTTGCAAATCCAGCCTATTTTTTTTTGTTCGGGTGAAAGTCAAACGGATTGAACTGGAAGCGGCAGTGAGAAGAAGTCCTCCTTATTGTTCTGTTTCCCTTCAGCGCTGAGATATCTGAACAAGTAAAGGATGCGAGGCCCGCTGGTGCTGCTCACAGGCCTCATGGTCATCACGGCCTGCTCTCGGTCCCTCTGTGTAAGTACGCACGGATGCAGCTATTTTAGATTATTTTAGGTCTTATTCACCTTTTTTAACAAATTTTAACCCCTGCTTTAAGTTTTAACCCACTCAAACTGTGTTTGAAATTTCCCAATGTTGCAGGCCTGATTCCAGAAAAACAGATAACAGCAAGGATGTTGCGCAATGTCCAATATTTAAGTGTTTCAGTAACAAGAGGGATAGTAACTCGATTTCTGCGTGGCTGCATGTAGTAAAAATAAGGACATTTTGAGGTTATCATCATTTGATATTTTTGAAATCATTTATTATTAATATTTTATATATTTATATTATAAAGGTCTGATTTAACTCTGGTAAAACTGCAACCTGCCTTGTAACAGTTTTTCTTCTTTCTCTATAACTATTAACATTTAACAGTTTGTTTAACCTTGACAACATTTAGTCATTTGTGTGCATCATAGTCGCAGTTTCTCAATCCTTTAAACAAAATACATAAGCTTTTGATCATGCATTCATTGCTTTTATTCAACTCTTCATGTAAGTCAAAATTGAACTATACTTGTGAATAGTGAATAGCCATTACCTACACATCTATAAATTCTCATTTGCTTGAGTCATAATACACAAAAATCATGAACTAGTTGTCATAATATCTAAAACATTTTTTTTCCTAATAAATGTCTTCTAAATTGAATATTTGGTGCATGTGGCAGCTCAACCTAAAGGGAGTTTATGTTTGTTGTAAATAAGGGTGTACTTTTTTTTTTTTGCACAATAGACAAATTAGAATTGCATGCAGTGAAAAATGTGAAACATACATATTCAGTGTCTTATATCAGTTACCTCACAAAATACAGTAATGTACAGCTTTAGTGTAGTTTTCAAATGGCTGTGCAGATTGTGCTGTCTTGAGCATTTTCAGATATTGTCACCAAGATCTGACTTTTTATGCATTTTTTGGCAAAGCTGTATGCTGTAGTCTGCTGGTTGTAGCTTTTTGTTCACCTTCTCCAGGAGAGTGAACAAGTGTATTTCCCAAAATTTCAAAATATTCAGTTCTTGGTTTAGATCTTTGGTTTGATGTTAAATTTAGTCAAGTTATAAAGGTGAAACTAGTTATTTACCTGTGAGGTGATTTGCATTCAAATATGAATCATTCATTAATGGTAATTCACTTAAAACCATAGAAAGTAAATCATTTTCTCTGCTTCTCTATACAGATATAACGTTTGCATTACACTCTATGTACACCGTATATTTCAGCTTGGTGAAGGAAACAATGAATGAGAATCCTCTCAAAAATGTGTGCATAGGTGAGAGGAAGTTGCCAAGAAGAAGTTTCCCGACTGCAGGAACAGGAGAAGCTTCTGAAGAGCCAGCTGCAGAAACAGGAACAAATCCTGCACAGATTACAGCTGCTGACCCAACCTGACCATAAGGGCCAGACCAGATCCAAGCAGAGCCAGAGCCAGGACACGCAGCCCATCGGTAAGACAAGACCTCACGACTTCAAAAAAAAGCTCCAAATATCCTCTATGTAACCTACTTCAGGTTCTCATATTATACGAAGAAAATGAGAACATGAGTATATATTGTGTGTGTCAGATTGCTCCGAGCTGTTCAGCTCCGGCTCCAGATCCAGCGGTTTCTACAACATCAAACCCCAGGGCAGCCCTGCTCCGGTCAGGGTCTACTGTGACATGAGTAACGGAGGCGGCTGGACCGTCATCCAGAGACGGATCAGTGGAACAGAGAGATTCAACAGGTGTGTCTGTGATGTCAACTCTAAATGTAGAAAACTGCAAAAACATGAAATCCTAACAAGTGAAAATGGTTTGTATTAGGTAGATTAGTCCAATATTGAATAGAATTATCTTATTAATTGTATGTAATTGTCATGCTCACCTGGTACGAGTCCATTAAAATCTGAGATTAGAAATTACATACAATGAATCTATCTACTGTATCTATTTATGTCTACCTATCAGATCATGGACGGAATATAAGGCTGGTTTTGGAGACATGGATGCAGAGTTAGGAGAGTTTTGGCTTGGGAATGACAACCTGCATTACATCACTGCACAAGGTCAATATTTTCTCATTGAGTTATTGAGTTGTATGATTGTAGACTGTACCAATCAGTATTATTCTATTCTCACTATGTGTAATGTGATGGATGTTGTGACAAACCCACAGAGAATTCTCACCAGTCTGTGTTTCGCTCAATGATTTTTTTTCTGAGCTGAAACTTCACTAATTTGATTGTTATTCACAGCTCTCAACAACCTCATTTCCAGTATCATTTGAGGCAGTTTTTAAAGCATATATTTGCATATTTCAGGGAATTATTCTCTATGGATTAATCTGGAAGACTTTGACGGAAATCAGCGCTACGCCGAGTACAAGAACTTCAAAGTAGCAGATGAAAAGGTGCTGTTGATGTGACAATAAGATGGGGGGAAAAAAGTTCAAAATCTCATGCATTAACTGCAACTCAGTGCATGAACTTTTCAATATTTGCTTCTTTTCCATGCAGGTGTGACTCATCACGCTTTCCTTTTTACTCTCTGCAGGATCACTACCGACTCTCCTTTGGAGACTACGTAGGTACAGCTGGAGACGCTCTGTCGGGAAGCATTCAGGTCGGTGTGTCTGACTGGTCCACTCACCAAGGCATGAAATTCAGCACCTACGACCGGGATAACGATAACTACAAAGGAAACTGCGCACAGGAAGACAATGGAGGCTGGTGGTTCAACAAGTACGAGTTTTGTGATGTGTATATGTGCAAACATGCACAGCAAAAATGATCACAGTCATACATCATAGCAAGAAATAACGGAAAACTCCTTCCTCTCCATTCTATCGCTACCCAGGTGTCATTTTGCCCATCTCAACGGCGTGTACTACCCTAAAGGATACTACAGTGCGGTCACAGACGATGGTGTAGTGTGGTACACTTGGAGAGGATGGTGGTACTCCCTGAAGACCAGCGTCATGGAGCTGCGACCCACTGACTTCAAAATTGATCCCAGTGATGATCCCAATGCCGTTCGTGGCAGTCCAGGTTCCTAGATCGATCAGATCTGAGCAGATATTGAGTGTTTGTTGACACTTTTTTTGAAGGACTGGCATGACACAGTCATGACTGTGTCATAAACATCGTGCCAATGTCATAAACTTTTGTGACCGCTGTCATGAAGTGTCATAATAAGTGTCAAAGTAGAGTGTTACCACAGTGGTGACACTTTGTTTGATAAGCAATGTCAACCTGTCGTTATGAAAACTGTCATTTTTTAAAATGACACTTAATGCAGCAGTCATAAAATGTTTATGACACATTCACGCCACTTATGACAGTGTCATGTCAGTCTATGGCGGTACCTTAAAAAAAGTGTTTTTTGATTTTAAACCTGCAGATTGCAAAGATTACCACTTTGTTATTAATGTTTTTCTCAGTTACTTTGGTGCATTTATCCAATATCACTATTTCTATTTTCACAACAGTTAATGCAATTCTCATAACAATTAGTAAAAACTGCACAGCTTAGTTGAAAGCCTGTAAAATGCACCAGAGAGACTGAGTAAAACTGAAAATAAAATAAAAAAGTAAAACCATATTTAAATTTTAAATCTCTTAAACATAATTATATAATCCTTGTGAAATTGCATGCAGACTTGTTTGCACACTGAGCAATAATCAACGCCTATAACTCTTGGAAACAAATACGCTTCCCGTGTCATTAGTTCATATCTGGAAGGAGGAAATGGAACTTGCAAGATGAACTAATGATTCAAATCACCCGGACGTTTGAAGATGTCATAAATGAAACTGAACACTTTAATAACAGAGAGAACATAAACCAGAGGCAGCTTGCACAGCAATGTAGGCTATAGAAGAGACAGTATGCTCAGCACTTGTGAGACCTATTGACTGTGTTATAGATATGTGTGTTGCAAGGGGAAGTAGCATCTGTACACAATTGTCTGTGTTAGTGGGGAAAAGGGAACTCTGATGTCAGCAAATCTGCCAAAATCACGCAGACCAAAAGACTTAAGAGTGGAAAGGAGCCATAACATGTAAGTAAAAATGGCAAAAACAAGAACTGTGTCTATATGCATATAAATTATATATAACAAAAAGTGACATGTCATGTCATTACCAAAGCTACAATAGCAATGGAGTGAGCTCAGCTCAGTACTGGGAATTTACTAAAGATCAAACATCTATGTATCATAAACAACTGAAATAAAAAGAACTTTATCACATTAAGACTGAAATTTTTGTACATGTGTCTGATTATTAACAAATGTGTGGACATGTGCACAGCTCAATTGTTTCTGTCATTCAAATTTCAACCCTTGCTGAAGAAATACATTAAGGAAACATGTTTTCTCCATTGAATTATTTCATGTTATATATGTGACCCTTTTAAAATAATGGGCTCAGTCATTTTTCACGAAAGCACAAAAATCTTCAGCAAATGCAGAAAATGTTAAGATTATTAATTATTTTGATCAAAAAGGTATTGACAATATGTCTGCTGAAATAACTAGAACATTGTATATCATCTATGCAACTTTATAACCTTTATGATAATAAACCGTATCACTCAACAGTAGAAATCGATTAAAGAGTCATGTTCAGAGCTTTTTCTGCATGAGATTCTCTTGCTCTATAAGCAGTTGCTGTCATGAAAGCTTGCTAAGTTGCCCAAGTCGAGGATTTTATCCTAAAAAACTTGAAGTCATCAACTTCATTTAGGCCATTGTCCTATAGGAAACAAGGAGTATGATGCTTAAACTTAGAATTAAGGTGATTTTACAAGATGTGGCATCATCATCAAGGGATGATTTAGGTCGAAAACTCACCTTTGTCAAAAAATGACTTAGGACATTATTTCAATAGGGTAATGATATACTGTATGTCTGAATTTGTAACTTTAAACTCTGTATTTGAGGTTTCATTCTATAAGTGAGAAACATCATTATGGCGTAATGATATAATGACTTATAATATAATATATAATGTCTTATATAATATATTCTACATAAGACATTTAAACACAAAGGCTTACTCTACATATACAATGGGCATTTTTTTCTGTCATAATGAGACATTCTCTCGTTTTGAAACAGTCCATAAAATGAAATTACTGTTATTTTCACGTTCATTGTACGTGTCAATGTGCACATGCGCATATATTATTAACTCACTATTCTGGAATGTGTTCATATGTTTCATACTGTTTAATAGTATAATATGATCATATATTATATTATACTAATATTCATTATTAATATAAGGCTAAATTGGACATTTTGAATCAGTAGAAAGATTTATGTTTTGACTGTTATTAATATTTAAATAAAGGCCAACGATGTTGTAATGGCAGCTCAGTCACACTTCGGTGTGTTTTGTTAATTTAACAAAAAAAGAGTCATAGACGTTAATTGAGCCTGATGTCTGGGAGAAAAGTCAATGGTCTGAGACGTAGCGCGATCCTTCACCTACATGTGTGCTGGATTTTTCCCGTCGCTTGCCCGCGTGTCGCTTTGTTTTCACCGAGCGTCCACGCATCCGTGGCAACCCACCCGCGTGCTCGGACCGCCCCGGTGCACAGAACAGGCGCACCCCAGACGTTAACACCGGCGCTGATTGGCTGACAGCCGCTTCACGTTCAGAGAGATTGTCAGTCAGCCGCTTGTTGTTTTTATCTGTCTGAGGGGGAGACTCCGGGGAATCTGTCACATTCTCGTCGCCTTTACAACGTCACTACTTTTAATTCGCCACTGCGAAGAACCTGCGAGTACTTCTTTACACGGCGCAAACCGTGAGAATGTAGAGTTGTTAACCTCACACCTTTTTTAACGAAAGGTAAGTAAGCGAATATTAGCTGACAGTAAACTGCTTCCATAACTAGCAGGAAAGCTAGTTAGCTAGCTACCGTTATAATATCCGAGTTAGTTTGGCAGCGCGAGCGTAAAGCAGTTTATTTTATCTGTACCCTCCGTCGTGTTTGTGCAAACACCAACAACTTATGCTGCTTCCTGACAAACCTGGTTAGCAACGGTCACTAAGCTGCGCTTCCACCTATTTGTCTCCAAGGTGACGGCGGTTGTTGCTCCACCCATCCCGGGTCTCCTCGTCTCTCTGCCCCCTCTGTCGCCCTCCGACACGAGCCGGCTGCCCCTCCAGCTTGCGCCGCGCGTGGACTAAACCGCTACCAGACTGTCGGATGACTAAGCCGGCGGGGCTGCGGGCCGGTGGCCGCCGGGCGAGCCGATGCTAGGAGCCTGGAGGCCGGCGAGGAGATGTCGGAGCGGGGATGCCTCTTTCTGGAGACGACGTTGTAGTCGAGGGCAAACACGAGTGGACGCGGCGAACCTGCCTCTCTGACTCGGCGCCGGCGGAGCACCGGCGGCGGCAACTTTTCAGCCTAACTCGCAGTGACACATATATGGATGGTGGGGTCGCAGCATGCCCACCCCCTCGACTACCGCTACGCCACAGGCTGGAGGCAGCAGCGGCTGCAGCAGCAGCAGCACCGGGGGAGCGGAGGGGCCCATGTCGGCCACCTCTGCCTCCTTCTCCGCCCCCGGCGCCGCCACCTCTCCGTACCGTTTCGTCCCGGCTTTCTGCCTGGGCGTGGTGGCGGCAGTAGTGTTCCAGCTGGCCTGGGGAGGCCTGACTCTCACCTCGTTCTTCCTGAAGCTCTTCATCTACGTGACGTTCGCGCTGCTGTGCTTCCTGGCCGGCAGCTTCGTGCTGCTCGTCAGGAAGAGTCCGCTCAAAGTCAGCTGCTTCGACAGAAGCAGGAGGCTCTCCGCTCCGCGGCAGGACTTCTTTGACAAGCTCATGGTAAGGTACTCGGCAGGAGTTCGGTCCCGTTGCCCGCACGACTTAGTCCCGCACTTTTCCGACAGTCACACACACACAGACAGACGCACTCTGTCAGGTATCACACCAGAAGTAGACAAATGAACAGCAAGAATTCACAGGTACTGCTGGAATTTCATTTCACCTTCACTGTTGATGGCAGAGCTGCAAGGATGTGTCGGTAATCGAGTAGTCGCTAACTATTACACCAATAGCCAACTATTTGGAGAATCGATTTGAGTCTTTAAAAAATGCCCAATTTTTACGGTTGCAGGGTCACAAATCGGTCGATTTTCCTTTATCGTTCTATTTTTTGATGGTCTGATGGTCCAGTGGTGTCAAAACTTTGGTTTATTTCTCACTTAATCGTAAGTGGCATGGACCGCTAAAAATGTACTTGTAAATAACACAAGTAAAAGAAACACATTGTAAATATTTGCAGTATTAATTCACATTTCAATTTATTAAGTAAAAGAGGTGACACGAAAAGGGAAAAGGGGTGATTTTAACAATATGATTTCTCACGTTATTCTATATTCAGTCAGTCTACTGTTGGCTTTCAATGAAAAAAAAAAAGATTGAATGATATTTAGTTTTTGAAGCAGCAGGTTATGTTGTCTCCCATCTTTGACACACACACACACACACACACACTGAAATGGACAAAAGTGACATTTTAGGTTGCATTTCGCAGCTTTGGGAAACAGTGAAACATTTAACAGCATTTTTAATCTCATTAGTTATTGTTTCAATAATCAATCGATTAATCTACTATCAGAATAGTCATTAGTTTTTAAGCCCAGTTAATGAAACCCCTTACATATCTAACCTTCCACTCCAGAAGACTCTAGTGCATGTGATATTATGTTGACCTAAATCTCCAAAAAATGCTGAACAGGCACCCTCGGCTTGCCTCCTTTGCTCGTCCTGACTGCTTCATCCTTGTTTTTCTGCTCAGTTATTTTCCTTCTCTCTTCTTCCCTCTTTCATCTCCTCTCTCTCCATGCCCTCGGATTCTTGCTGTGTTTTTCCATAATAGATTAAGATAAAGTCATGCATGGATTTAGAACGCACATTTTAACACACACCCCCACAGACATGGACACATGTGCAGGATTTTTTCTTCAAGCAAAGTGGCTGTGTCCTTGAGAGTGTCTGGTGTCTTGCCTTCAGCAGTGTCTGTTTGTCCAGTGCTGTGTATTGATGACTTATTGATGTTGACAGTGGAGGAATATTTATCACAAGCATTCTTCTGATCCGTATGAGTGATGACAAATTTATTTTTAGGATTTTAGGCACAGGTACTATTCTTGTTGTATTCTGGTGGAGAGAATTCCTTTATTTCCTGTTATTGCCCATATATTTCCTACTTTTTATGGTGCTGTCCCCTCACTGTCATTGAATCAAAGACGTGATCTGACGCCCTTGATGTTTTCTTCAGGCTCGATTTTTGGTGCCAGTTCAGGAGTCGAGCCAGAGCAGGAGGGTGGTGGTGTCGCACAATGTGGACAAAGCCCTGAAGGAAGGTAATGGATCACCTCTCCACTTTTAGTTGTTTTAAAGCCAATCATTTTGCAAAACTCTTTTAAAGAAGAGATGTTTTAATCTGCCTTGGTGGTTTCAGGTCATGTGGAAAATGAAAAACATTAAAATCTCTTTCACTGGGGATAAGCAGACACCTTCATCAAGCGTTGTTTTTTTTTTACATTTCTGATGCATTTCTTGTTCTTTTCAGAGCAAGCCTGAAGAACAAATTGAGTCAGGATTCTTAAAGTGATCACATGACACTCTGATTTGCCTGATTTGATAGTTAAATGTGACCATATTTCAGTTGACACCATATTGTAATTTGTTACAATCTTAAGACAAAAAGATACATTTTCTCACAATCAATAGAAGCGAGTACAAGGAATTATGTTTAATTTGTCACTCTGACGAACATCAGAACTGTCAGAAATGAAAGCTCTCTCACATCCACTCTCAACATGTTATCTTGTACTCTGCAATTACTTTTTGACATTTGAGCATATTCATTGTAAACCTGTCAAACTATATTGCAAATTTAAACACATTTTGGCATGGGGGGGATGACATTAACATAAATTGGAGGACATGGCCGATTGTTTTTAATTAACATAGATGATGCCCCTAAAACAGTGTGTTATGCTATGTGCAAATAAACTTGCACATACCCAAGAATTGGAGCAATGCCACTAAGAAAAGGCTGTAGGATGAAGAAGTAAGCAGTAAAGGTGGTGAAATCAACATATTGTTTTTTGGAATAGGATATACTATATCCCTCAAAAACGAGTCCCCATTTCACTGTGTATGTTGTGACACACCATCATTTTCCCACACTGCTTTTAAAGGATTCTGACACTATGGGCAAAACTTTGTACTTCTGTTTCTGAGAAACTGCTGACTGGTGGTGTTCTGCTTCCATCATGACCAGACATTGACCCCTCCCACTCATAGCGGATTACAACAGTAGAATGCCGTCCTGGTCATGAAAATGCACACATACACACACACATACAGTTTCGCAGTATGTGCCAAGTGACAGATGGCTCCAGGATTTACAGTGATGGTGTCACACCCACACTGTAACATGTGCAGATACACAGTGACATAAGGTTTTTTTGGTCATAGCTTGGTGTAAGTTCATGATGACATTATTAGGGTCACAGTCAAACCCTGTTGTGATGACGTTTTATTTAATTAAGCATAGTACTCAAATTAGTACATTGACTTTTCAGGTGATCTGTCGATATAAGGTCATTGATAAACTAAATACAACTTCAAAGTATGTTTTTGTGATACTGCACAGTAAACCTGCCTGCTACTTAGAGGTAATTTTAACACATCTTTTGCTAACATGGACTCTATTTACTTCTAAGTGCTATATTAACAATATCAATTTTACAATGTACCTTACTAATTTAACAATTACCAGAGGTGCCAAGTAACTAAATACCAATAAGTAGTAGTTGCCTTACTTAAGTACACATTTTGCATATCTTTTTTTATTAATATATAATTATATATATAAATATCCATCCATCCATCCATTTTCTATCCCGCTTATTCCCTTTCGGGGTCGCAGGGGTCTGCTGGAGCCTATCCCAGCGCATTTTATGGCGAGAGGCAGGGATACACCCCAGATGGTCGCCAGCCGATCGTGGGGCACACACACCATTCACACACCATTCACACACACACTCACACCTATGGGCAATTTAGAGTTGCCAATTAACCTGAGCATGTTTTGTATTGTGGGAGGAAACCGGAGTACCCGGTGAAAACCCACGCAGACACGGGGAGAACATGCAAACTCCACACAGAAAGGTCCCAGACCCAGGCCCCAAGGCGGTCTTGAACCTGCGACCTTCTTGCTGTGAGGCAACAGTGCTACCCACTGCTCCACCGTGTCGCCCCATATATATAAATATAATTATATATAAATATAATATATAATTCTTTTTCAGCTGACTTTTTACTTCCTTACATTTTCACACAATTATGTGTAATTTCCACACTTTACAATAAAAAAAATATACTTGCTACTCAGCTTTTATTTCTGCTCGTTTTCATGACAATTGTCGAACTGCCAAAAAATGATTTTTCTGCCAGAAAGTGCATTATTTGATCTGCTCTGTGCCCTAAATCAATCATCTTGCCAAAAAGTTTACGATTTATAGATTACGGCTGATACACACATAAATTGCAGAACCTCTGCCAAAAAGTGATTACAGCAGATATTTTGACTGACAGGCAGCTGTTTTTTCATTACCTTTACTTTTATACTAAAAGAAGTGAAACTGTAGTATTAACCTTCAATCAATTCAGATCACTATGCTTGGGGGCCTGAAAGCTAAACACAGGACAGGTTGTTAGTGTGCACCCAACACCCAACACCCACACATTTACACTTAGGGATAGAATTTCCAATTCACCTAACCTGCATGACTGTGGACTTTTAAAAAAAAAAAAAAAGAAAAAAGAAAAAGTGGAGCACCTGATTAAAACCAAAACAGAACATGAAGAACTTTATTGCATAGTAAATGTAAAATGGTGAGAAAAAAAAGTTATAAGTATAGCCAGAGCTAACCCTTGCTGTGCCTTATGCGAGACGCGGTATGTTAGCGACATGCGTCGTGAAATGTGTACATAACGCGATGAAGCGACTCTGATCAGATGCACCGGTAATCCTCGTGACACGTGTGATACTTCTGTCCTATCTCCTGATCTCTGATTTATCTGTGTGAAGATGTCACAGTTACATACAGTTGAAAGAACCAGAGGATGTTTTCTCATGTTAGCAAATAAAAAAAAAAAAGAGAGAGAACATTGATTCGATTTACAACTTTTATGGAATTTGTCTATATGATTCAAAGTGCGGAAAGTACCTCACTTCAAAGCAAATCCGAATTAGAATCTGCATGCAATTGAAATTACACAGTATAATTTCTGTCCACAAAGTGCTGTTCATAATAAGGTTATAACAATTTTGCATGACGCGCTGGTCTTTTTGCTGCGTTTTTGAATCAGTTGGATATGGCTCTTGTCTTATCAAGTTGCAGCCATGATGGGAAACATTTTTATGCCTTTTTCCAAAACCCCTCAAATTTTCTATGCTGAGATTGGGATTTTTTCCCACAAATCTTACATAGAAAAAAAATACTCGAGACCAAACTTAATTGCTGGTTATTTGTTTACTTAGTTTACCCAACAATCCCATCATTTTACAGTGACTACTAAGTAAAAAAAAAGTTTGAAACAAGCAGTTAAAGATAAAGATGTTTGGATTTCATTTCCTTATAAATAGAAACTTGGCAGTGTTGCTTCATAGCAGCATTTTGTTTTATTCTCTCTGTGGACGTTGCATATGCTCTGCTAAAATATCTGTAATCTGTGTGGGCTTCCTACAGGTGCTTTCAACTTCTTATGTAGTCTTATTTGGTGCAGGTTAGGAGAGGTGGCATCCAGTCTAATGTTCAGTGCATGCTGGGATAAGCTTTATTTGCTCCCAGAGTATATGGTAGCCCTGGAAAGATTAAACAGGTAATAGATGTAGCTTCTTTTACAACTTCAAATGTTTCACCTGGAAATGAAATTTGGTTAGTTCAAGGTCCCTAGGAGGTTCATAATAAAAACAGCATTATCAGCTCTACTACTGCATTCATCAGTACATCATTGTGCGCAAAAAGAGATGGTAAAGTATGGCAAATTTATTAAAAGTATGTAATTGTAAAGAAGCTTCAAATCTTATTTTTCTTCTACCTCATATAGAAAGATATATTCCATATATATATATTTCATATATTCCAATGTATAAAAAAAGCAATTTAAAAGCTCTCTCTCTCTCTCTGTCTCCACAGTGTTCGATTTTGCCTACAGAGACTACATCCTGTCCTGGTACATCCCTTTGAGTCGAGATGAGGGCCAGCTGTACTCCATGTTGTCGGAGGACTGGTGGCAGATGATTGGCCAGTTGAGATCCCGGCTCGCTGACATCGACCTCGTCAACGTGGTGTGTTACGATAGCATCCGGATCCTACACACACACTTCACTAACCTCAAGGCTGCATCGGCAAGGTACGCAAAACGCATTGCATACGATCACGAAAAGCTTAAAGCCATGTTATCGCCCAACAAATCAAGAAAAGATGCTTCGACCTTGATTTGCTCCCGAGAAACGTTTTCCCTTCCCACCAGTGTCCATTCATAATGCTACCTATTTTTAGAACGGGTGAAATTCTGTGTAATTCGGTAGGGTGTAAAGAAGAATCCACCACACTCACTTCCTGTATCTTTAGGCAGCATCTGCCAGGTACAATTAGACACACACATGCGTAGAAAGAGCAGACAGACAGCGTGATGATTCACACAGTGTCTGGTATCATTATCTTGGCAAGACATCGAAACCTATGATTGGATCTCACTACAGAAATGCATGGTCTTCTCCCTCATCCTCAATAGTTTAGGAGCAATCAGTGTCACAGTGAGTGTTGCAAAATATACTGATACTATACAATACACTCTCATTAAACTGATTTCTTCTCAGCTTTCTGTCTGTGCAGTCTAATCTCTACAATTATATATCAACATTTAAATTCACAGAACCTGTAGGCAAGGGACAATTATTTTGCACTGTAAATTAGACCTCTTCTATATTCTCAATATCATGTTCGAACAATGTTTTTGTTTTGTCAAGGAGGGAGTTCGACCACTCTCATTTCTCATCAACTCATTTCACAGCTAAAAAGGCTGAAAAGCCATAACTGCAAGTTTTCAGGATGTTTTGCTCCAGCCTCTGCTCTCTGTTAATTTTTTCACCTATTTTTTCAATTAAGTTTTCGTCTCGGTCTTGTCACAGTAGCCTACATTATTTTAGTCACATTTAAGTCAATGAAAAGTCCTGGCATATTAGTCTGATTTTAGTCAAAGAAAATCGAAAGTATTTTAGTCTGGGTTTAGTTAAGCCGCAGATCATTTATTAGTATGCAGTCATGTAACATGTGATGTTAAATTTTAGGTTTAAAATGTCAATTTGATTTTGAACAATTTTTATTTTTGTAACTTTTGCAGAAAAAGGGACAGCGTTACTGGAAACAGTTTCAGTGCCATTTGCAGTCTGTGTAGTCAAAAGCAGACTGTGGTTGCTATGGTTGCATGCCAGCAACAAATCTGTGTGGGGAGCTGCACAGAGGTGGAAGCACTGGCCAAAGGCTTTTTATTAGCTTTTTTCTCTGGACTTATAAGGGTTTGTTTAAGAGTAAACAATAAACAAATAAAGAAAATGGAAGTCTTGGACCAAATATCCACTAAAGCATAGAAATATAGGAGGTTGCTCCTAGAGGCTAATCTATTAATAGCCAATGGGTTCCAGTATTGTCAACAGATTGTAAAATTAAAAATTTACACTTGCATCTGTATTGCTCTGTGAAGTGCCTATCATGGACTTAAACAAAAAGTGATGTTGTGGTGCATTTGAGTACACGCCATGAACTCATAAATCTTAAAAAAAATCTATATCTACATATATGTTTCGTAATTTTCAATCTTTTTTTGTTAAAATACATATCTGTCAAAACGTTTTTGTCATTTCTCTGCAGAATTTTTAATAATCAGGGAAGTAACACCATTGATTCCAATCTTCCATAAAATATTCTAATCAGTGTTAGCATATTCTTGCACATCTCTGGGCAATGATTTTCTATGTTGTTTTACTGCAGCATTTTAGATCAATTAGATGCTAAAATCATAACAAAATGATCCCATTAATAACCTTATAAAACTTTTGAATAAAAAAAATAATCTAATTGTCATCAGCAAGCATATCGTATTTTAGTTTTTTGCTGTGGTATCAAACTCACAGTTGTGATTTTGGTATCATGACATCAACACTTGTATCAGCAGCGTGTCTTGTTCAGTCAAGAAGTGAAAGCTAAAGAGGGTGAGATGTTACACAGCTGGAGTATGAACAATAATGTCAGTGCTCATCTGCCTCATCTGTGTCTTAATGTCGTCTGGCATCCTGCTCTGCCAGAGTAATGTTTGAAGTCTGTCCCTGTTTCTCAGTTTTAGTCTTTGTCTGTCTTTTGTGTGTGTGTTCTCAGACCAGATGAGTGCTCTCGGCCATTTCCACTCCATCCCTGTTTGGTCAGCGCAGAATCAGAGATGGCCTTTCTCCGCTGTGTAGCCAGGATAATGCTGCTCTGTCTGCTGCCACAAAAGGATGCCCAGTCACATACACTACGCTGTTGCCTCACAGAAGTCATCACTACTAAAGGTACTTTGTGTGTGTGTGTGTGTTTGTGTATGCATGCGAGTGTGTTTGTGTGTTTGTGTGTGTACACAAGTGCTATATGGAACGCCTTCCCCTCACCAATCAGAAACTCAAACCCCTCCTTCAAAATAAAATTCAAAACTCACTTTTCAAACTGGCTTACAGACCTAGAGGGGTAGGGGGGGATAGCGTAAGGAGTCATAATTGTATTAGTAGTTTAATTATGGTGCCCATCTCTTGACAAAAAAAGCCAATTTTTGTGACCTCAGAGAATAAGTTAATTGTCACATCATATGAATTTATTCAAATTCTTTGAATCCACTTGTTGATGTTGTTTCTTTCACTAATAGTAATGGAAATAAATGAACAGTGTGCTTGATATTGTAAAAAAACACAAATAAAATTAGTTGTTATTGTTGTTATTGTTGTTATTGTTGTTATTGTTATATGATACTATACTGCCCCATTAATTGGATGTGTGTGTGAACTCTTAACTACTGAAGTCCTCAGATCTTTAACGACCAAGGTACCTGCAAGTAACAATGAGTCTTTGGAATTTTTACCAATGGCAAAATGACAGACTGAACATTCATATCAGGAAAAGCACAAATGCCATTAATTCCATTATTGAAATCTGAATTTGATGCCTGTGTCCTAGTTACAAAGCTCTGGTATTATGCATGCTTTTACCATGCCAACAATGGCTCTATTTCATTTCCACATCACAAGCTATACTAGTGGGCATGCATAATTCTTTGGCCCTGGAATTGATGTGTGCATATTAGTATAAGCTGTCCAAAAAATTCAAAGCCTTAAAACTGTATACAGTCATTTCATTGAACATAGATATAAATAGATATGATATATACACATAGAACATAATTCATTTCTCACTACACTACTACAAGACCATAAAGCAGCAGCCGCTCCCTTGCCAGCTGCTTGAAAGTGTGTAGTGTGTGAGAAAGTGTGTGTAGTTTGAGTCCATTATGATAAATCTGTATAAACAGAAATTTCAGCAGAAACGTCTGGTGAAAGCACATAGGAGACATAATGCACCTGTGTGTGTTGTGCTGTAAACAGAAATAGATGAATAATTGGAAATCTGGGTTATGTGTTTCTAACAGATTATATGCGAGTAAAATGTATTGCAATGCCAAGGCCTAAGAAGCTATTTAGTATTATTATTATTTATTACAGTGACATCTTCAGCTTGTTCTTCAAAACAGTCTCTTTGTGTATGGATTCACAACAGTTGTCTGTCTGTGTTAAAGATAATGCATGTCTTGCACTAGCATGTGTTCAATAGTCTGTTGAAATGGCACATTAGTAGATCAGAAGATGACATTTTTGTCATTTTGTGAACTTCAAAAATACAAACCCATGGAAGACAAGATATTAGTCTGACCCAAACCTTCATCTTATTGGAATGCAGTTAAGATCCATTTCACTGTTCTGTATCTGTTCCAGATAATCTTCAATAGTAACCATGAGTA
This sequence comes from Eupleurogrammus muticus, assembly GCA_036785175.1. Taxonomy (NCBI): domain Eukaryota; kingdom Metazoa; phylum Chordata; class Actinopteri; order Scombriformes; family Trichiuridae; genus Eupleurogrammus; species Eupleurogrammus muticus. The sequence goes on along the minus strand of JAYKQN010000004.1, from coordinate 12,574,307 downwards.
TGGAAATGCAGATGCCGACTGCTATTATCTATCTGGACGGGTCTTTATTGCTGGTTTTGCACATTTCTTTACATGCCTGTGAAGTAGTGATGATGGTATCATCTGAATCTGCATGTACACAATAATCACCCACCCGCCACCCAGCTGAAAATTTTATAGAGGTTTAGAGGTCCATGCCTGCAAGAATTGCTTTCACCTTCTATTGGTCCTTTAAGACTACATAGCCTTTTAAATTATATTGAATCATACAAGCTTTCTAGGTCATTATTGTGTGCATTGCAATTACCTTTTATGGGCACTGTTACTAATTTAGTGATAACGAAAAATGTCAAAATTTACATCCACATTCACACTTCAGCAGGTTCAATTGGACATTTAAACAGCAAAATTAAAACCCTTAGTTATAAACCCAACAGGACAGAGGAAATCAAAAAGACCTTATTGATAATAAGTATTATGTAGATAGGTGTTATCGGTATACAGTTTGACTTGACATTTGTGAAAAAAATGATTCCAATGATCCAAATATAACTGGACAACTGAATGCATGTATACACATTACACTGATTGATTTTGTAAATGGAATTGTTTTTAATTAACTAAGGCTAAACTAGACAATGCATGTGTGAATGATCCACACCCCCCTGACTGGCATATAACCCCTGGGGAAAAAACACTAAAGAAATAATAATTAACAATAAGTAAGGCGTATATAAAGGGTCAACTGAAAAGAAGGTCATATTAACCTGTTGAAGCAACACATATCAATCCCTAGTGTTGAGGGGGAAGACACGTTCCTGTCAGTAATTCCATTTTTATTGCATGTAAACTGGAACAAGGACAGTCCTATTAAATGCCGAATTCTGAGCATAGCTCGATTAAGCTGTCCATGTAAAAGCACTTACTGACCAATTAGCCGTCTGTTCCATTTAGTGTAGCACAGCTTTTTCAGGGAGCCAATAGCAGCACCCTGACACCCTGTTTGACCTAAATGGAATGGAACCTTAATTGATATCATTGATATCACCTGCTTACCTAGAAATTCATGTCAATATGGCTGCCCTGAAAAGGGTCTAAGGTTTAACTTCTGAAATAACTATGAAAAAAAAAGCAGACATTCTCCTGATAAATCCTGTTTTCTATCTAACAGTGTACAAACCTGGAAAGTAACATTTGGTGTTTCTTATGTGTAGAAGAACAGAGGACATGCTAGGTTTCACAGATCCCAGCACCTTGTCTGGAGATTAAAAGCAATGACGTTGCAGTGCATAAATGCGCAAAGCATTTCTCTCAAAGGAGACATGCACTCATGCTTCCCCTGTGGTGTGATAGCTGCAGGTATTTAATAAACTCACGCTTGATTGATGTGTTATTTCACCCACCCACCTCATCCACTATGAATCAGAATGCGAATTTGTGTGCGCATTTGTGTTCCAGTGTTGAAGCCTTTGGTAGAAGTGCTCAGCGATCCGGACTCCATAAACAGGATGCTGTTGTCTCAGCTGGAGCAGAGGGAGCAGCAGGCTGAGCAGCAGAAGAAAGCCTACACCTACGCTGCCTCCTATGAAGACTTCATCAAACTGATATCAACTTCTGCTGATGTCAATTTCCTCAAACAACTCAGGCATGACACACACACACACACACACACACACACACACACACACACACACACATTGCATTGCCTCAATAAACATAGACTGTGACCTGCACCGACATAGACATCCTTAAATAAACCGTACTGTATAAACACACATTAACCATTAGTCTATTTGCTGCTGTGGGGTTACCATGGGAACAGACAGTCTCTGCCGCAATATACTAGGTCTAAAAGTAGGGTGGACATTATACTGCTATTAGTATTCTGAGAAATATTGTCTCAATCTTAAATTGTTACTGATATATTTGTCTAAACATACATTTTCCCCACATACACAGTGTGTACTGTTGTATCTGATATAGAATTACTGTGCATGTAATATTTTACAATTGTAACATGTTATTTTGTATTAATATGGTTTTTACTTCAGTGGTACTCACTTTATTCATTTTAAAAGAACCAATATTTGTTATATTGATTGATTGTGTCAACTGATTGATGTTTTCTTGTCTCTCCTTTATCTGTCTTTGTAGGTATCAGATAGTGGTAGAGATAATTCATGCCACCACCATCAGCAGCCTGCCTCAACTCAAAAAGCAGAAAGGTAAAGAAATGTTACAACTAACTTCAGAAAGATGCTTTAGTTGCGTCCTTGGAAAATATAATTTAAACATGATCGTGTTGTTTCTCTTTGCAGATTATGTTTTTTGTGTTACATGTAGTGTAATAATATTACTGTATTACTGGTACACACAAGGTTTACTATGTCAAAAAACTGTATCATGGTAGTGGTTGGTTAGTCAGTTGTTCCATGCACCAGGTAATCGTCTTTGTTTTGACAACTGCGTTAATTCTCTCTTAGAGCGAAAAGGCAAAGAGTCAGCAGCCATGAAGGCAGACCTGCTGAGGGCCAGAGATATGAAACGATACATCAATCAGCTGACCGTTGCTAAGAAACAATGTGAGAAACGGATCCGCCTACTCGGTGGACCGAACTATGAGAACAACGAGGAAGGAGGATGCGATGACAGCGATGATCCTCAAAGTCAAAAGGTACAAAAAATTCTTGCGGTGTGTTGAGATGCTAAATGATTGAAGTAGACCGTCATTACTCATACTTAAAGTTTTAACAGTAGACCCTCGAAACTATGAAGCAATTCTAGAGTAAATTGTGTATTTCTTGTACAGCATTAACCTGGCCCTTTTTTTCCTTCGGATTAAAGCATTCTCTGCAATATTTGCCTTTTCTTTGCTCCTCATATTCAGATTCTTCAGTTCGATGACATCATGTGTAATCCAGGTTACAGAGAGCATTTCAAAGTGTACATGGAGAGAGTTGATAAAAGAACTCTAATCAGCTTCTGGGAACTGGTGGAAACCCTGAAAACTGCCAACAAGGTGATCTGCACACATTTTAAAGCTTTATCTGTACACTGCTGCTAGTCAATGGTATTATGTGAATAGTGATATAGTCATGAGAATTGTTCTTACTTCAAATGTAGTGTGCTGCATCCTAGCTGATCCCCTATCGCACATTTTTAAAAACATATATTCATTTTAAATGCATTTTTTAATGGTATTCCCCATCCTGGTAACAATATAATTGTATAATGGTAATTGAGTATTGAAATATTGTTTCCATGATGCGGAATAAATTAAACATATATTACTGGTTGTCCTCTACACTTTTGAACTGATACAGTAAGGTCATACGGACCATCCATGTGCTGTGCTCTTAATAAAGAACTGGTTATTTCTTTGATAATGTATGTTTGACAGAATGAGGTCCCCCAAATCGTCGGAGAAATCTATCAGAAGTTCTTTGTGGAGAGCAGGGAGATTACGGTGGAAAAGTTTCTCCTTAAGGAGATCCAACAGAGTCTGGTGGGGAACAGAGGAACACAAGTTTTTGTGAGACTACAAGAACAGGTTAGTGCTAGTTTTTGCTCACTAACTATAGCTGGAAAATGTGTTTCTCAGAAATGTCAAGATGTTCTTATATCTGAGGTGCTAAACAAGAGACTTGGAGCTTTCCTTATTAAATGTCATCAGAGGTGCAAGTAATAACTGCATGCTCCTGATCCACAGTGTCAAGTACGCTGTCTTTGAGACTAATAGCTGTCATATATTTTCTAGGTGGCTGAGACCATGAGAGAGCGTTACTACCCTTCCTTCCTGGTTTCTGACCTCTACGAGAGGCTCATCAGACGGGACGAGGAATGCAGCCAATCACAATGTAGCACAGAAGAAAAGGAGGAAGGGGTCAGACACACTCTTCTGAACAGTTCCTGTGTTTGAAAACTCATAAAATGTTATTTATGTTCACCCTCCAAAAGTCTGCAATCGTACACGTTTTTAAATATTGATTTAACGCCTGCCTGTGCAGTGTCAGGGTCTGGACGCAGGAGAAGATGTGTGCGACGAGGGCAGTAAAGGCATCAATGAGCAGGCCAGCTATGCTGCGACTAAACTCCGCCAACTCTACGACAAACTGGAGTACAAGAGACAGGCCCTGGGCTCTATCCAGAATGCACCCAAGCCAGACAAAAAGGTAAGAAATACAGGTAAAAACATCAAGCACAAGAATTGTAAATATATATATCCAGCATGGTGTCATGAATTATGATGATTATTATTATTATTATTATTATTATTATTATTATTAGGAAAAACCTTGACTGAATGCATTGTTATTCATATTAATGTTGTTTCCCGATACCTGTTCAGCTCTGTGTCTTGTATCTGTTTGTAGATAGTGAGCAAACTAAAAGAAGAGATAGGAGCCATGGAGAGAGAACACAGCGAACTCCAGCAACACATATCCAGGACTGACTGCTGGTGTGAAAAGCTTGGCTACTGGAGAGCTACGATTACAGCTGCCGAGGTAATATTTTCCTAACTCTACTTTCATGAATCATATGAAAACATTTAGATGGCCCATTTTACGACCGCTGAAGCGTAGCTCGCCATAACTAAACTGGCTGATTTTTCACTTCAACTTGAGGCACAAGAGTGATCTGATGAACCTTCTTTCCGCTCTGCATCAACATGCTTTTAGGAGGATGATTAGATTGTAATCAGTTGGAGCAGAAGGAAAACATGAAATCTAATTTATGCTGTCACCAAACCAATTTACAGAAGTGTGCAGGGATGCATTTGACCTCATTAGCAACAGAGCATGGTGTGCTTGCAGTCGACAAGTAACTGAAACAGCAATATATCCTTGTATATGGCTGAAATCAGGTGCAGTATTTTAAACAAAATGTGTCTTGACATTACTCAAGTGAGTGTGGAGCAGGCAAGTTGTGAAAATAGAACGGATTGATCCATAAATATAAATTTAATACGCATGTTGCACCTGATGTAACAGACATGGTTGTCAGTCAATTTGGTGCATAAATCTGTGTTTGTCTGTTTAATGTTGTGTGTGTGTGTGTGTGTGTGTGTGTGTGTGTGTGTGTGTGTGTGTGTGTGTGTGTGTGTGTGTGTGTGTGTGTGTGTGTGTGTGTGTGTTTTTCAGGCTACAGAAGAAGGTGGTGAAACCGTAGCTTGTTACAGTGTGTGTGTTAGCCTAGTAGAAGGAGAGGAGTCGGGCAACAGTCGCTGGAGTGTCCAGAGGAAACTTACTGAATTCCAGATGTTGCACCGCAAACTCACAGAGGTAATTCCAAACATCGAACCCGCACATATTAGGGGTGTCAGGATTTAGAATCTAAATTAACAATTGATTTGAAATAAATAAAATCACAGGCGGTTTGTGATTCTCCCAGTATAGATTTTTGTATTCTCCACCCCCAACTATTGGGCATGAACTGGTCATTGCGTGTCTAATACTATCAATGCTTGTGTGTTTGGGGCCACCACTAGCCTGCCAGAAAAATGCATGCACAGTTCTAAACTAAACAACATCTCAGTTAAAGCTCAGTTATTAGAATAAGGCATGTCAGCCCCTGGCTCTTCAGACTGGACAGCTGTCACCTCCAACAGCTGTTTTTAGGTTTTTTGGGCATCAATGATTAATTAGAGAGGTTGATCATCTTTGTCAGTAGGGAGCAGGTGTCGATCTCTGGAAAAAGGTGGAAGCAAAGAAATGGCTGTGGGGTTTTATAAGAATACTTATGAAGAATAAGCAATTTTACTGACTGTGAACATAGTGTCTTTTTCCACAGTCTTTTCCACGGCTCCACTTTTGGCATTTTAATGACCTCCTAATTGGTCACACCTAATGGTACCCCAATAATACTGCTTTATTTATACACCGTAAAGGTCATGTATTGCCACGGCAACCTAAGTGATGTATTGAATGGATGGTGGTTTTCAAAACAGACCACAAGCATAGCTTTTTGAAACTCTAAATGACTTATCGAACAAAAAGGGATTACAAACATTGACCAAAAGGGTTTCATATATAATTCCTATTCAATTTACAAAGAATAAAAAAATGAATAGGAGAGTTTGTGATTATTTTAAACTAAAACCATTTTATAATCTATACATAGATATGTATCTTTGTTATTAATATCATATAATATTATTATCATATTTATTCAATATAGAATTAAATTAAGGTTTATTATGAAAAAGGTTCTTATTTCTTATTCCTCACTATGTAATCATAGTGAGTTTTTTATAGAACTATAAATTACATTTCAACACACTGTGAATTCACAGTTATCATTTTTTTTATAACTTACATGCTTTTATAACTATAGTTATAATGTTTGAATCACAAATCAAATCATGATCCTACAAATGAAAGTCAAACCAATTGAGGACTAGGCTGCCACCCCCAATGGATGTGTTCCTTGTACTGCATTAGCACTAGTTGAGAAACATCTAACGATTTCCTTGTGGTTCCACAGTTTCTCCTCACCCCCCACAATAAAGCATTATACAGCAATTGGCAACACGCTCCTTATAGAGCACTGCAGTAGAAAAACAAGAGGTCATAGTCTCTATTGATTTGAGAATGGATGTACTGCAGATTACACGCTACGTAAAGTGGTGACTGACTCTGTTTTAAGCAGTTCCAGTCACCCTCTTGAGGTTAAATGTATTTACTATGTCAACTATAAAGTGGGCCAAGATAAAATGGCAGTGAGATCTGAAGAGGTGCCTGAAAATCTTTGTCACTATATATATATATATATATATATATATATATATATATATATATATATATATAAATTTCTCTGTATACTCTAATGTGGTAATGTTTATTATTACTGTGGAATCTCATTTTTTTCTCTTGTCTCTCAGTGTTTTCCATCATTGAAGAAACTCCAGTTACCTTCACTCAGCAAACTTCCCTTCAAATCCATTGACCAGAAGTTCTTAGACAAGAGCAAAACTCAACTCAATGCCTTTCTACAGGTAAGAATATTGTTGTAACATTACTATAACTTGATAAGAGTATAACGTAATTTATGTGGCCCAGCGAAGCTACCTTCAACACATGATTAGATTCCTAAAAAATAAACATCTTTTCCATCAAAACAAAATCTTCAATCGCTCCCTGATGAACTACAATTCATTTTAGTTTGTAAAGAATACAAAAACTGAATTGAGCACAAAGGACTGCATGTCTAACAGTGATTGCTTTGAGTCGATTATGGTTTCACCTGTCAGAATAGATCCTCGTAATTGAGTTTGCACTTTCAGAATGATTCTCAGAATGACTTCATGTTGTTATAGATCATTTCTGTTTAGTTGCAAAACGCCCTTTAAATTGGGATTCAAATTGGGTCCTGTAGAGATAATCATTTAGGGACAGACACTCCTCTTAATGGGATGATGCATTAACCTAACCTGCAGTTTGTTTGTCACCTTATCCTTCCTCAATGCAGCAGCATGAGGTAGATAATGTTTCTCATTGCCTGGTGATGGTGTATTATCTCTCTGCACAACCTTGTTTTATGCAGACAGCACCATTATAACTGCTGTAGAACATAACGTCCTTTCTGAGTTCCCTTTTCAAACCTGGAGTGCAGGATTGTCTAGTTGTCATGGAAGCTCCACTTGGTAACGCCCATCCTGGGTAGATAAATTGAATAGGGATTTGTACTGTATGTTTTCGTCAACTTTTTCACTGCTCCAGACTCGGCCCTGCCAGACACCTGTCAATTTAAAATCCAGCAATGTATCTCATCAAACAGTTTATTATTTAAAACTTATCATTCCATGATAGAGTGACTTGCCTTCCACCCTCCCGGTCCTCCACACTGCAGCAGCAGGGAATTCATCCAGTGGGTCATGGAGCCCCTTTCCTCTGTCCCACAGTGGAAAGATGATCGGCTTCCAATGACTGTCAATATACTCTGGTTCCAGCATCTCCAGAATCTGATTAATTTGGTTTCTTTAGTCTTCTATAGTAGTGAACTCATGATCTTTAGTCTGGATAAAAAAAATATATATTTTAGGTTACATCTTCAGCTTTGGGAAAGAGTGATTGACATTTTACTAATAACTAATTACTTAATTGTTTCAATAATTGATATTCAGCTCAGTTTGTGAGCAGAAAGAGATGCGGTATTAAAATGACATTAAGATGACTAAACTCATCTGCATCTTCCACATGCTCCTTAGCGCCTCCAGCTAAAGATTGTTGATGATGACTTTAGCTCTGTCTGTCTCTGTCTGTCTCTGTCTGTCTCTGTCTGTCTCTGTCTGTCTCTGTCTGTCTCTGTCTGTCTCTCTCTGTCTGTCTGTCTCTGTCTGTCTGTCTCTGTCTGTCTGTCTCTGTCTGTCTCTGTCTGTCTCTGTCTGTCTCTGTCTGTCTCTGTCTGTCTCTCTCTGTCTCTGTCTGTCTCTCTCTGTCTGTCTAGCGTCTGCTGACTGATGAGCGACTGTGCCAGTCGGAGGCTCTCTATGCTTTTCTCAGCCCTTCACCAGAGCACCTCAAGGTAATGCATTTCTCATACTTGCATTTCAATTTTCAAGATATTTCTAAATAATTGTCATTGTCAATCATGTCATACAAACATGTATAATTCACGACAAAAACTTCTTCCTTCCTCCACAGAGCTGATAGGTTTTAAAATTACACTGACAATTGCAATGACAGACTTTGTTTTGTGAGTTGAGACTTTAAATTTCCTTTGACTGAACAATGAAGAATATCTACACTTAAATAAGCAGCTAAGGGAAACTCTGAAATATGTATGCAGTCTATTTCCTTTAATAACATATTCAAATTTAAGTATAGTTCCCCTTTTTGAACTTTTTCTTTGTCACTAATGCCTGAAATTACAGTGAATTCCGTGACCCATTGTTAATGATATAATATATAATATGAGAATATAACCACGACTGACTTTGACTATCTGTTTTATTGCATATTTTTCAATTTTATATATATATATATATATGTGTGTGTGTGTGTGTGTGTGTGTGTGTGTGTGTGTGTGTGTGTGTGTGTGTGTGTGTGTGTGTGTGTGTGTGTGTGTGTGTGTTATTGTTTTGCATGTTTGTCACACTGAAATGTTTTAGATCATCAAACTTATTTAAAAATTGCTCAAAGAAAATGTGTGAAGGAATGAACGCAATTTTTTTTGTGAAGGTTTTTATTATTGAGGGAGAAAACAAACTCCAAACTTCCATGGCTCTGTGTGGATGAAGTGATAGCCTCCTAAACCTAATAACTGGTTGTGCCCTTAGCAGCAACAACTGCAATGAAGCTTTTGTGATAATTTGCAATGAGTCTCTTGCAGACTGCGGAGGAATTTGGGCCAACTAATAATCGCAAAATTGTTGTAATTCAGCTTCATTGGAGGGTTCAAGCATAAACTGCCTTTTCAAGGTCACTCGACAGCACCTTCTTCAGCCATTCACAGGAAGACTTGCTGGTGTGTTTTGGATCATTCAGCCTGAGGTGACAAACAGATGGCTGGATATTCTCCTTCAGGATGTTTTACTTGACAGCAGAATTGATGGTTCCATTTATCACAGCAGGTCTTCCAGGCAGCAAAACAGCCCCAGACTAATACAATACCACAGGCTGTTTTTGCCCATTCTCTTTCATATGGAGGAGTCATGAACACTGGATTCCCAATGCTTAAGAAATGGCTTTATGGAATATTTTCTATACATATACATATTCTATTTTTATTGCCCGCTCCTACATTTATGTATTAAAACTGGGTCATTAAGCATGAATAATCCCAAATATATAAAAGAAAATCATCAGTAACTATCACTATCAACACATTTTAATTGATTGCCTTTTTTTATTAAATAAATGTCTGTCCAGATGAGGTTTTCCACTTCTCTGAACTATTAGAGGCACTGATAGGATTCAGCCGGGTGTATTTCAACAATTTCTTGTTCAATGTTTAATGTTTATAGGTGATGTCCATTCAGAAAAAATCCTCTTTCTCTCTGGCCTCTTTCTTGGAGAGGCTACCTGGAGACTTCTTCTCTCATACTGAGGTGGGAAGGCAAACACGATCGATAAAAGCAATGGTAAAAATAGCACCTGAGCTGTCATGCAACCTTATTTTGGTCTGTGTTTGCCTTTGCTGTTTGCAGGAGGAGGCTGATGATGACAGCGACCTGTCAGATTATGGTGACGAGGTTGAGGGGAGGAGAGACGCCCTGGCTGAACCTTGTTTCATGCTCATCGGAGAGATCTTTGAACTCAGAGGAAGTGAGGAACTTTAACTTCTTAATTGCAGTCTCATTTTCAATTTGTTTTTTAAGGATAATAGTTAAAAAGCTCTTCCATTAAAGAGTTAAAGGTCTCACACTGCCCTAAAAAATACTTAACATCTTATCAAGTGAAAATATCTTGTTTTTAGTGCAGTTAGTCCAATGATGTGTAGATATTAGATAAAATCTTATACCATTGGCACATAGTTGAGCTTATTTCTTTCTTGACTTGAGCAAACCTGCTTAGTTTTTAGGTGTATTTAGCAAGATCATTGTGGTCATTTATTATAGCTGGATGTGAATGCCACTGTCTAATCAATTTCTTGTCTGTCTACCTGCTCAGTGTTTAAGTGGGTGAGGAAGACTCTAATTGCACTAGTCCAGGTGACATTTGGACGAACTATCAACAAGTAAGTACTATAAGAAGCCTGCATTTTAATTAACTACAATATACCTTTAGGGAATGTCACCTTTTCCAACAAGCTAATGTGTCATTTTTTCAAATTGAATCGATTGAAACCCCTGTAGTGTAATAAAATGTCATAGAACTCTATTCTATTCATTAATGGCTCCTGTGTTTTACTAAATTATTTGAGTGACAAGCTAACAAGTAGCTAGTGGTTTGTTATTAAAAGACTTTGATCACTACTTTTTGTTTTCTTAAAAAAATGTTTTTGAATATTTATTTTACTTTCAAATATAATTGTATCTCATATTATAGACTTTTTTTAATCTCAAGCTCTTTGGAAAACTTGAAATTATTTAATTTATCTAAAATGATTCAAGATTATTCTACTCAATATTTGACTAATTGTACTAAACACAAGATAATCCTTATGATAAAATGGATTTTTTTTTTTTACAGAGCAGTGATCATCAAAGAGTGTAACATCTTCTGTGTGTTTATTCTAGACAGATCCGGGACACAGTAAACTGGATCTTCTGCGAACAGATGTTGGTGTGTTATATCAGCGTGTTCAGGGACACCTTCTGGCCCGACAAGAAGGTTGCAGCGCACGTCAACATCCGAAGCGATGGCGAACGCAGCGAAACAAAGGAACGTGCTCAACAGAAACTCCTCGACAACATCCCAGGTAGCAACCTAATAGAAACACTAGCTGTACCTCCTAACCATATACGATACCCGAATTTGTGCCTAGAAGCTGTGTCGCCTATTATGTGTGTGAGCTGTTTGCAAAGAAAACGTTGAAAATGATGTGTTGAGAGTCGGGGAGAACTCAGGAGCAGCTGCTGCACTGCACTCTGTGTGTAATTTACAGCGCACAGTGTTTACACATGCTGCTGTTTAAGGCTTTTAACTACATGCTTTCCATGTTCTGCTGCCTATTTAATATATTGTAGCACCAGGCACTGAGCAAATCTGTAATCTAGACAGTACCTGACTCACCTGTTGAGAAAAGCAGCAAAACAAGATATTTACCTTCGTTTACTGATTTTGCCAGCCATGTTGCATGTTCTGATGCTATATAGTCTTTTTATTTTTAAAGTGCAGCGCAGGGTTTTAAATTTGACTGTGCAATGACTAGGTCGTCTCCATTCACACTGACTCAGAGGACAAGTCAGATTATTGGAAGAATTTATTTGACATAATTCATGTTGTTTTTAGGCAATTAATATATTAAAATGCTGCACATTGTTCCTTTTACACCAATTTAATTCATGGGGGTGTGAAATATAGATTTTCTGACCTTTTGCTGCATTTCAATATGTGCTTACATGTCAGATGCACTTGCGAATCTAGTTGGCCAGCAGAATGCTCGCTATGGGATCATCAAGATCTTCAACGCCCTGCAGGAGGCGAGTGCCAACAAACATCTCCTCTATGTAAGACATGTCAAACTTTAGCTTTGTCATAAAAACAGGATTTCATGAAATGTACAGTACAGGTGCAAACCTAATTCTTGTGTCTCACTCTTTTTTTGTCAGGTATTGATGGAAATGTTACTCAAGGAACTGTATCCTGAACTCAGCGCAGAGGTGGACAACATCTGATCATATGTTTGTCACATACAGGGTCTGAGTGGGAAATCAAGACTCTGTTAATTCATCTTTTAGGCCTTTTCTGTAGCTGACCAGTTGTAAACTGCCAAGCCCGACATGGAAATGGCCTTTTTCGGTTAAACCTCAGGCAGAAAGCAGCTGTGTCTGTCTGAGCTGAGGCGTGCCGATTCTGTCGGTAGAACTTTGCTGTGAAATGATGAGTAGCTGGGTTGACACCAGACTGAAAGGGTTTGACTTTTTTTTCCCCCACGTGGTACAGATCTAAACTTTGCCTGTCTGAATGGAGACTTGCCTCATTGGGGTCTTCCCATTTAGACAGCTGTTTTAACTAAAGACATCACATTTATACCACATTCCCACATGAACAAATTGTATTTTTCTCATTATGTCACCCACCTCCGCTTTCTTTTTTTCATTAGCACTGAAACATTAGATCTGTACCACAACTGTTTTGAAAATTAGATCTTTTGTGTATATCACGACAGTCTGTAGGATTACAAGTCAGAGTAACAATTTGTGGAAGTTACCAACTCGATTGTTTGGTTCATATAGATCCCCGATTAAATGCAGCAAAGACAGTTGAAGTTCAGATTTTCTGTTGCCTGTCACTCCGGAGGAGACCGATGTGTGTCATTGCCGACGGACCTCTGAACATTCCTCTTACACAAAACCTGAGCAACAACACATTTGTTCTGTTCTGTGATTCTTGTTACGGCTTATAATTGTGCAATATAATGTCAAGTAAAAGTCATTGTGATGATTTTATTTATGATTATTATTGATAGATTTTATTTTTACCAAAAATTGTTTAGAGCGTTTATATAAGCAATAAATTACAAAAAAAAAGTTGATGTGGCATCATTTTGTATTTTCTTAAAAATATTGTTGAAAATATAAGATTTAAAATTAAATGTTATTTATTAATGTCAAATGTTCACACAGGTTGCACCCAAGCATTTCGAAGCAAAAATCACCAAACCTCTTTAAATTTATTCAAAAATGACTTAACAAGTTTAAATGCTCTGATTACATGTCCCTGTAATGTGAAGATGAAGTCTGAAAAGAGACAGTTTAGTCAGATTTGTTTAAGAAATTAAAGTTGATTGAGTTTGAATATCGAGTTAAAAAGAATTAAATACCCTTCAGCAGAGAAACGTCCTAAATGAATTAAATTTAACACAGGGAAATGAATTATTTCTTAAAGATAATACAGCCATCAGTATTTAACTGGTTTTTCAAAGAATATCTCCTTGCAAAGTTGACGATATTATCAATCTGGCTAACTTTGGACAAAAAAATGATGATTCATTACCTATCTTCTTTTAGTTTGTGAGTATATGCACCATGTAGTGTGTTTTCAACACAATGCATTGATTGTAAAGGTTCTAAGTATGTACCCCTTTTTTTTCCTAGAATGTACACAGCAGGACGACTGAAATAATTAAGGTTCCCTGTTTATTTGGTATTACAAAGCTGATGTGTCAAGCTAGATAGAATAAATCTAGACATAGGAAGGCATTTTAGTTTAAAAATATTTGAAATTATTCATTATATTAACTCTAAACGGCAGTATTTGAACTTAAATATATAATTAAATATAACCTAACTAAATGGAAACACGTCTGTAGCATATGGATAGAAATGATCTGCCGTCATTGTGTGGCCTTTGCTGCCCTCTATTGGGCTTATTATTAATAACGCGTATTAACAACTGCCGTCAGTCTACGTGGCTACCAACATGCGATTAGTCCACCGTGTGCAACAAGCTGATGTGATAAATTCACAACCAACCCGTGTGTTATGGCGTTATCAACATATCCGTCCCTGCTCCACCTGCATCACGCACATCAGTTCAGTTTTCCTCAAACCGGGGACATTTCATCTGCCGGTGACGTCATCACCGCTCTTTCGGGACTTGGGGCTTTTATTGTGAAACGCAGCGTCTCTGAATCTTTGCTGCTACACCGCACCGCCCGATGGTGGAGACCCAAGTCTAACTCCATAAGAATGAAAGATATCTTTTTAATAACACGTTTTTATTTTTTTTATTAATTATGTAATCATACTTAATAAATGGGTTGGTTTTATTTTGACATTTACAACCGGAAGAAGTGCCGTGTTACGGTTGACTTGTAGGCGACTGAAGACTCACAGTAGGCGACTGAAGCACCGCCAACATATTGCGAGCTAGCAAACATTGCCTTATCAGGTATCGTCCAGGTCAAACATCCGTTCATGGTAGGTTTTTTTGAACATTAATGACAATAAAGCTTATAGCGTCTTCAGATAGCAAAAGTTAGCAGGGCGAGGAGCTAGTTAAATTAGCTTTCCCAGTGTTTGTCGTTCTTTTTTTGGCTTTACCTTTCTTAGTTCAAGCTAACAAGCTAGCGGACGTCAGCGAAAGGCTAATTTGAACTAACTGAACAGGCATTATTGCGTACAGTGTGTTTCATGTATTGTTAGTTATCGCACTAATGACACTTGCAGCGGCTTTAAGCGGGTAAACGCGTATCTGTAAGGACTGTGACGCCATCGTGTTCATTGTGGTTGCCTGACAACGGGAAATTAAAGAGACAGTGACCGTTTATAAATTCCGTTACTAGGCCGATTAAATACAGAAGCTCTTCTTCTGTGGTTTTAGAGTTCGCTTGTTGCAGCTTGGCGTCTGTGATTGTTAGCGTTACCGCTGATTAATATAGCTTCTGCCGTAGCGACGCATGTACAGTAACGTGACCTTCTGTGGTTCCAGTTGGCTCCTATAAGTTTGACCAGTGGAGAAGATGGATGATGAGCTGGAGAACTTTCTCAGGGAGCGGAAGGCGAGAGTTGCTGAGGATAAAGCCAGTTTAGAGCAGGACCCTCCTTACATGGAAATAAAGGTTGGTTTGGGATAATGACCCTTGGCTTTTTTTTTTTTTTTTAAACCTCTGAACTCTTTCAGAAACAGGTCAGGGCTCTGAATAAGTAACTGCACCTTGTATACACATTCATTTAGTTGAAATTCTGATGACTTTCTGATTTAAACCCTAAGGTGACTATAGGTCTATTTTTTCAGGCCGCCATTCCGTTACTAATCAGGCTAATGAAGGCTCTCTGCCTAATTAGAACAAAATCCTCAATAATTAATGTTTGCCTAGTGATTCATGTCAAGATGGCGACTGTAAAAAGAAAAGCCTTTTGATAAAAAAAAGTTTGTGTTGATAATCATTGATGTTATTGTTGCTTAATGGCCTACTTTTATTTTATCTAAATGTAATAGTGGACAATATGGCTGGATTAGTGGATAACCAATGATTATTATTAATTTCTAATGATATATTTTTATGACCAAAAAGAAAATATAAAAATTATAAAAAATGTTTTAAATGACTGGCTTTTTGTTTTGATATGATCTCTATGAGGCCAGGAGGGAGCAGCATAGGTTTGTTTTTTCTGAAAAACCTGAGTGAAACTATTGATATTATATTGAAATATTTTCTTATTGTATTGATAATATTGATATTGACTTATTTATATTGTTTTATTGCCTAAGCTGCTGTGAAAAAAAGGTTTTTCTCTCTCAGATTGTCTCTCTCAAAATGTGTTTGCTTGGAATTGGGCAGTTACAGTACAATCTCTTTTATTGACTAACAGGCAAAACCCCACAGATCCTATGGGTCCACTGTTAAGGAGAACATCCCTCCCAGGCTGAAAGCACAGGGGAACGGTACAGTACATTACTCATTATTACCTTTTTTAAATAATCTTTTACTAAAATTAATAATTTGAAAGGTACAATACAACACATAAACTGCAAAATCTCTGCCAAAACATGATTACAGTTTATTAATTTTTGACTCACAAGCAACTATTATTCATTACTTTTACTTTTACACTTTGGAGTAGTTTAGAAAAACAGTACTTTTACACTTACTAGAGTAAAAAGCTTGAGTTTATACTTCTACAGGAGTATTTGTAAACCCTAATAGATAAACATCTGTCTAGGTAATGAATGTAAAGCCTTGTGACACCTCTGTTGCACTAGCACTTCTCTTAATTTTGGCACAAAGCTCTTTGCTGTGCGTGTCTGTTTTATATCGATGGATGTGTGTTGTCAGAGGAGAATAACGGCATGGGTCTGCCTCTCGGAGTGGAGTACGAGAGGAAGAAACAGAGACTGCAGCATGAGCTCCGTATGGACTACAGACGCTACATGGCACAGGTGACTGTCACAAACAAGCGGTTAACAATCACTGGCAGATAAATCACTTGAACCAGGCTGATGGAAAAGGGTTGAATTAATAAGTTAACCTAGCATGATCCAATCTTTGATCTTGATAGGCTGTTAATCATGTGCTGTGATGGATTTTTTTTACATTAAATATACTGTATACTGAGACTAAAGTAAACCGAAATTATCAGATTTGAGAAGTAGAAAACAGAGAATGTGTACATTTTTGCTTTTACAAATGACTTATCTCGATTCATTATTTATCAAAGTAGTTGGCACCTAATCATATTTACCATTAACCTCATGCCTTTATATCAAACCTGGGTACTGTGAACGCTGTCCCAGTTCACAAATGGTTACAGATGGATATAGAAACCAGATTTACAGCTTTAATCAGATTATTAGGTTATGAGTGTGTTTTTCATCTGTAGTCTAGGAAGTGTAAAAATCATATTGTTGGAATCATGATAAGAGTATTTTATTCTACAGAAAAAACAGTTTGACCCTGTACAGCTTGGATCATTGATTCACCTTGATGACAGGAAGTCTGTTAAGGTAATTACACCCTTTTTTATTAAATAATATCACATTAGTTAATTAATTATTTCTTTTAGGAGTAGACTGTGGTATGTAGAAAGAATGAAGCTACACTCAATTTATAGAAAAATATTGCATATCAATTTTTTTTAATCAACACTATAGAGTGTTATTGGAATTCTCAAAGCACATATTTATACTAAAAATCATACCATTTCATTCACTGACCGATCGATTGGAACATCCCTAGTAAAAACAGATGTATGTATGTATGTATACCTGAATGTTTAAAATAATAAGCTAAAATGATGAATAAATAGCTAAAATCAAAAACTTAAAAAATAGTGGATACATAGTTTAATAATTATGGTGTCCACTATGGTGTCCTAAATTTATTGTGTGAAAATTAAGACCCATAATAAGTATTTTAAAACGTTTTAAATTTTATTAAAAGTTTTTTTAATAAAAAAATTTTAATTTCTTGTATGTTTGTTCCTTTACAATTCTTTAAACTGTACATTTGTTTATGAAGTAAAAGTTATGTTGCGGGAAGTGTTGGTGTCTTAAAATATTTTGAAAAGACCTTTAAAAAAGTATTAAAAATGCATTGAAAGGTAAAAGTCAGAATGAATGAATGCTTAAAGTATTTAACTTCTGGTATGGTGATAGGAATATTGAGGGTAGTGTTATTTAAAGGTACTTGACCTGAGTTCTTCTGAAATTACTGTCCCCTTTGCATTCATTTGCATCCAGTGTGTGTGTTTTTAAAGAAACGGCAGCTTTGCTCCTTCTCACCATTCCTCCAGCAGCCCCTACTAGAGGGCCGTGCGGGTGACGTCCTCAGGCAGCGGCCGCTGTCGCGGAGGGACGCCGCCACTCTGACGGAGGACAGCAGGGGGTTGCACGGGGCTCTGCACCTTGCTGAGGTGGAGGAGCAACCATCAGTGTTTCCCTGGCATCGCCACAGACCAACGAAAAAAGACACAGAGTTCGCCACTGGCCTTAGAATTGGTTAGATCGTGTTTCTTTGTAACCTTGTAAAATTTTGTAAACTTTAGATTTTAAATCATCCATTTTGAACATTTGGTGACTTGCGGTATAAAGCCACAGTCTTATCGTTAATGAGGTTTTGCAAACAAACTACATTTCAGGAGCTGCTGATACAGAGGAGGCCTCACAGAGGAGGAAACAGTGCTACAGACAGGAGCTACAGGAGCAGATAGCTGAACAGCACAGAAACAGAAAAAGGTGGGTCTTATCGCACTATTTCTCACTGTGGGGCGTAGTGTTATTACTGGAACACACCGGATGTGGAAGTGTCACAAAGTCTCACAAAGTGTCCAGAATTTCCTTTTGGCATGTTAACTTGTCTGTCTGTTCATGCTGTAAGAGGCTTACCCTGTAGTGCTTGTTTAGGAATCAAGTCGCAAGTGAATTCGTCAAACTGAAAACGGCAGATGCAGATGGCACCAGTCAAGAAGACAAGCACTAGAAATAACAGAGAGCATCAGTTAAATTAAAAAAAGGGATTTCTAAATAAAAAGCACATTTAGAAATATCTGTTCATTGTGAGACAGTAAGCAACACCAGTGAACCAATGCACACACACACACACACACACATACACAATTTGTATTGAAAAGCAGACTATTGCAGCCACTAATACTGATACATTTTGATGGTTCACACATCATCTTTTCAAGATGTTCAATTCCCTGGTTTCACCTTTCAAATTGGATCATTTTCATGGTTTCTTTAGTCTTCTATAATAGTAAACTGATAATCTGTGGGTTGGACACTGTTGGTCTGATCAGAGTGATCAATATTTTTTTTGCATTCAGACAAATGGTCGATAGATTAAATTAAGCGTCTACTGTAACTGTCAGAATACTTGTTGGTTGCAGCCCTAAAGACCAGTAAGAGAGTAGAGCTATAGAGATATTTTTTTGACCAGAAATTCTACACAAACTCCTTTTTTTATGTTATCAAATATTGTTGCCCCAAGCCTCTTGTCTCTTACAAAATCTATACATTTCCCACAGTTGTTGAGATCACAGTTGTTAACTTTAATTGATAATTGATAGGGAGAGAGCTGCCAGGCTTTCATTGACTGCAGTACAACGTGCCAGCTCCGTCCCATCTCTTCGCTGAGTCAGACTCACTCTTCCTTCAAACAACATTTGGACAAATATCGTATATCATCGTGCTCTGCACGTCCTGCTGCCACTAATGATATAAACATTTCAAGCTTAGTTTTAGGCGAATCAACAAAAAACAATATAGGCAGTTTTGCCTCCCTCAGCAGTGACAGTCTGCTGGCTCAGTGGTGCACTCTCTGTTAGAATAGCAGATGGATTGCGAATTTAAATCACCACCTGACAACATTGCCATCATAAAATGGCGAGACACACAGCAGGCTCCACTCAGCTGATTGAAATTAGACCTTGACTGATTGGCCAATTTAATCGGCCAGTATGGTTCTATCACAGAAATATCGGAATTGGTATATATGTGCAATAAATTATCTTATAGAACTTGGTGTGATCTAGAAAGGGGCAGTGTTGCATTGTTTGTCCAGCAGAGGGCACTTTGACTCCATTACTCTCAGCTTTGGCCTAAGAGGTGTAGCTGACAGCATAATTGACCAATCAGAGACTGCTTATGTAACCATAACTGCAGCTCCCAAAGTGTAAGTTTGCATGATCAGGGTGATTTTTTGTTTTTGTTTTTTAAAACCCTAGAAATAAAAACAAAACGGGGACAATTGTTTATTATTTTCAAATTTCAGTGAATTTGTAACCCTGACTGGTCGCAGATCAGACCGCGGGAGTGGCTTCCTTCCATCATCACTGTTTGTCTCTTTCCTGTTTAGAAACACTGTCTGCCTTTTCTCCATTATATACTGTATTGATCACAACAACATTTAAGGCTTCATTACTGCAATGAACGACTATTTTAAGAGTCTATTAATATATATACTATTAAACGATTTCTTTTTCTGTCCAGATCTTTTCTTTGTCCGTAACCCACAGATCATCAGTTTACTATTATAGAAGACTAACGAAACCAGAAAATAATGAGATTTAAGAAGACATAAATTCAAAAACACACAAATTGAACATCAAAATAGTTGCTGATAAATGTAACGGTTGGCAACTAATTGATTAATCAATGACTCTATTTATTACAAATGTTGGTCTCACTATTATAATTTTTTTACTTCCATCCATCAGTATTGGCCCCAAATATCCATAATCGGTCAGAATATGACTTAAAACATTTCTTTCCCCTTGTTAATATCAGTAGTATTCAACCATTAAAGACCATTTGAAACTGCTTGACTCACAAACACAGTGAGGTCATGATGCTGATCACGTGTAACTCATTACATATTTGTGTCCTTGATGCAGGGAGAAAGAGCTGGAGCTGAAAGTTGCTGCAACAGGAGCAAACGATCCTGAGAAACAGGTCAGCTGGCATCTGACAATCAGCCCTCATTCAGTTGATTAATTTTAACGTCACAGTGTGAAGATACAAATTCATCAAGGATTGTCAGCTTTTTCAGAGTCAGTGAACAGAACACACTGACCAGTGTGTGTGAAATGATTTGATCAGTAAGATGATAACATATTATGAGTAGGACTGTAGAATTTGTATGCAGAGAACATAATGATGAAATTCTCATTGAAGGGAGATGTTGATGTTAATATACAGTGCTGTTATGAGGCTATTGGCTCCGCCTCCATAAAGGACACTTGTCTATCTGTCAATCATGTCTGTCCACAAATCAGCCGGACCGAATCAGACAGTTTGGTCTGAGCAGAAGAAACGATGCTCGGGTTCTGGAGCCTTCTGCAACAGGAGAGAGCGAGCCGTCTTCCAGAGGTCCCTCCAACGAGAAGACGCCTCCTCCGGATCCACCACACGTGGCCTTTCAGTCCCCTGTGTTGGAGTACAACTCTGCCATGGGCCTGCGGGGCGGCGGCGGCCTGTCTCCCAACATCTTGCCTACTGTGCCTTCCTTTCCCAGAGCCATGGACACACCCAGGTATGTGGAGCCCTTTTTTACTTCTGTTGTCAGAGGCAGATTTGATTGATGATTAGCGGGTGGCAAGTCAGTTGACATGTTATGACTTCTATTTTGAAAACTAATTCTAAATGGATAATTTGCATCCTCAGAATCCCTGTGCTCCTCCCTCCCCATCCCCCGTCATCGCTGGGTGAAACCTACAGGAACCCGTATGCAGAGCCCCATCACTACTACAGCCCCAGAAACCTGCTCGACCCAAACCTGGCCTACTGTGAGTACTGGTTTCTTCAGTTTAAATGCAGAGAATCATGTTTCTTTTCACAGTGTACGTCACACTTGATAATCTTTTGTGTACACTCAGCATCGTCTTTAATCATTTTTGGCGAGGTAGTTTTTAAGTGATAATTAATTAGTGAATTCTGTAGGTCCAGCTTCTCAAATCATAATTGTAAACTAATAACATTTGGGTTGTGGACTGTTGGTCTTAACAAAAAAGACATTTTGAATCTTCAATTTTGGGACAACATTTTATACCATTTTTGAACAAAACAACTAATCATTTAATCATATTAGCAAGCGGTAGCTTAATTGACTCTTAGCATGGTTGTTAGTTGCAGCCTTATTTGATAGTAAAAGTCCTGCATCATATTGTATATGTGTATCACATCTTTTATAATACCTTTTACAGACTATAGCACTTTTTTGCTTTTAAGAAAAATTACATTCATAATGGCAATTATATTAAAATATATATTTTTCCGTTTAAATTTTCATCTGAAAAGTATCTAAAGTCGTCCAAATGGACAATCGGAATCTCAAGTACAGTGCTGTAGTAGTTCCTTTCCACCTCTGCTTTCTTTTACTTTACAGACGGCCATTTGTCTGTTCCCGGTGCCGGTCTCCCTGTGTCCTACTGGAATCTACCACCAGGACAGTTTGGGAATCACAGTCCTCACAGCCAGCACAGTGGAAGCAGCTTCCCAGAGCCTCCAATACAGTAAATGTCTCCTCTTCATCTTTATTACGTTTCAGACAGCCCATTATTAGCAGCTGGTATTAAGGCAGCAGTAAACGGGCATCTTAAAACCTATTTGCTTTTTTCAAAGAAACAATGAAATGCATAGCTTTTAGATATAAATGGCGAAAATAAAAAAGAGAGTGTAGCCTCATATCACTTCTAACCCACAATAGGATTTTGATGACCCATTAAATTGACTAGTGCTATTTTGAAATATGACTTTTGTTTGGTAAACTGTGTGGGTATTTTATGGAGAGAATGATATACGACACAGTAATAAGACAAACTGTTATAAAGGCAGTGCAGCAGTAAAGCAGTGTAACTGTGATTCTCCTGTCAGGCCCAGCCACGAGGCTGCTACCGCGGACTCGAATGCTGCACTATTCCCTCCAGACAGGTCTGGATCAACCAGGGAGAGGATTTACAGAGACGCCCTGAAGCAACAGGTAGGTTAAACAGGTTTTGTATCCAGACTTAAACCCCCAATACAATCATTTCCCCTTTAGAATGGGAAGGTTTCTTAGTCTTAATGTGTAGATCTACTGACTGTGTTCGAGAAGTTTATTGTTAAATTAAAGGATAATAATTATCATGCTGATTTTAAGCAGAGGAAAATGATGAAGTCGACACTCAGAGGGAATATTATTGGACCATTCTATTGTCTCTCAGTGCAGTACTCTTCACTGATCAATTAATCTGCATCAGATTAATCTTTTGTCAAAAAGAAAGTAAAAAATATCCATTATAATTTCAAAAGCTAAAAATTCTTTTTGTCTGACGGTTTACAGTCAATCTATCTTTATTTATAAAGCACTTTTCATCCACAGAAATGTAGCACAAATTGCTTTACATGTAAAAGT
Source organism: Eupleurogrammus muticus (assembly GCA_036785175.1). Taxonomy (NCBI): domain Eukaryota; kingdom Metazoa; phylum Chordata; class Actinopteri; order Scombriformes; family Trichiuridae; genus Eupleurogrammus; species Eupleurogrammus muticus. The sequence continues at coordinate 12,551,384 of JAYKQN010000004.1, read as the reverse complement.
GCTTTACATGTTGAAAGTGGTTTACATGTTAAAACAACCGCCAACCCCATTCATCCCCCTCCCCCACCGACCACCACCCCGTCTCTCTCTCTCTCTCTCTCTCTCTCTCTCTCACATGTACATACAGACTCTGGCTGAGTACAAAAGATATTAAGGATATTTTTGGCTCTCTACGGTCCAGTGGCAGACTGTTCCAATCATATCTTCTCATGTATGACAAACAAAAACATTAAATAATCAAATTTGAGAAACTGAAACCAGAAACTGCCATTAAAATATTAAATTATTGTTTTAAAATCCAGGGTAAGTATTAGATTATCAAAATAGTTGCCAATTTTACTTTTTGTCAATAAGCTAATCCTTGCAATACCGACTTGTGTGTTTTTAAACACAATATTCTGCATCATCCAATAACTTAATGACAACCAATAATGTTATCTTTTTTTCCATTTTAGATATAATGAAGCCAGTCATGTAATACCATTTTCCAATAATGTAATAAGCGATCAAAACAATTACAGCAAGTTGATGAAGTCGTAAATTAGCGTCTGCATTCAGCTCGTCTCAGTAGGATTCCTTTGGTGTTCACAGTTCAGGATGTTTTTGCCAGAAGTTTAATTATTCTCAGAGGTCTCTCTCTCTCTCTCTCTCTCTCTCTCTCCAAAAAAAAAGAACTCTGTAATTAAAACACTTAAAAACACATAATGAAGCAGTTTAAAAATCTTTGTTTCTATGATGCTGTTCAGCGGACACAGAACGTCCAGATGTTCAGGAGGATTTTATTGACAGCCAGTTTATCTGCAGCGGTATTTTCCTCCTCCGCAGTTTGAGAACAATAAAAAGAAAATAATGAACTCCACAAAGAATTTAATATAGATTAGTCATTTTTAGAAGTTTTAATCTGGAGAAATCACCTATTCTGCCTTTTCAACTTAATTGAAATGTGTAACAAGCAACATAGAATAAAACACTCAGAAGTATGTAACTGTATCTTCTTGGCAGAGATACTATAAAGTTGGAGACAGCAGAAGCAATTGGAATAATGACCTAAAGTAGAGATTCTTTTACTGCATCCTAGTCTTTGATATGTTGGCAGGAAGCATCCAGGAGAGGGAGCAGCGAGCTTTTGAACAAGGTAAAACAGATGTCTATTGAAGACAAAAAAAATAAAGTCCAGTTAAATCCCTTGATCCTCAAAAATATCCCATTTAGATTTGCCAATAGAAGACTTATTGCCTCCTCAATCCCGTCCTAGTCCCACATCCCTTCCAACTAAAGCTACAACAATCCTCCCAATCTTTCTGCTTCGCTTGCTTTTTTTTTGTTCTGGCATACATGAGGATTGCAGGCTCTCGTGAATTTTTTTCCAGATGTCTGTTCGCTCTTGTAGTTTGGATGCTTATAAGGGCTGTGATGTAGCAACTCAACTCCACTTCACAGTTTTAGTATCCTTGCTTATAGTAGTTGTACATTCCTATAGTTCCATTAGCTACACCTCTATTGTACATCAGTCTGAAAACTGATGGCATAAAGTTCACCAAGAATAAACTCTTGCTTACTGAAATGTATTAAACTCTGTTTAAAATATTCTGACCAATGCCTTTTTTGTTTTATTTGGGATGTAAAAAAAAATAAACAGTTTGATAAATTTGTCTGACAGTTCACAAAACAATAGGTTTATGGTTTACTTAATAGATTCCTGTCTAAACTGGGAATATTTATAGTTTGAAATGAAGCAAAATGACATTTTTTGGAGGACTAATGTCATTTGAGGATTTTTACGTAAAAACTAAACACTGTACTGTAGATCCAGGAGCAACAGGAGCGGAGGCGTCTGGAGAGGGAGGAAAGGGAGCGTTACGAGGCCCGGCTGGAGGCCGACATGAAGAACCACCAGCCGTGGGGCCGGGGCGGAGGTGGAGCCCCGCTCAGAGATAGCACCGGAAATCTCATCGGTGCGTCCCACAGTTTCCTAGTCTTTGATTTCTTTCTCTGTTTTACCACATGTTCACTGTACGAGATAACAACACAATCAATTCTTAAGCTCCCGTTGTTGTCTGTAGCTGACCTCAACCAGATGCACAAGCTGAACGAGGAGGCCTACAGCAATCCGGAGCAGTGGCAGAGGAGGGCCACGGCAGCCACGACGGCCCGCCGGGCGGAGCACCCCGACCCCAACGAGAGAGTCTCCGGTACTGTAGCAGCATCCATGATACTACTGAAAGGCTCTTTGGTACTGTAAACGTGATTCTTTATGTATTTTTTTTTTTAGCTTTGCAGCCTGCACTACAACCAAACAGTCATAAGCTGAGATTTATCAGTACTGCTTGAAATTGGCTGCAGAAAATGTGTGCAAATCTTACGGAGCACCAATCAATGTTTTATAGTGATTTACTAAAGCCCTTTTTACACAGTATGATCTGTGACACAAGTGTGTCAGCTCGTAGTGTGACATACTATAACATTTACATCAGTTTAAGGGACAGTGAATATTAATGGTTCATTCATGCATTCATTTCTATCAAAATGTAGATTTTGGGTTCCCTGTTGGTTTTATATCTATTTGTCACATTTTCAACAACTAAAACGAGCCAGACTGCCTACATAGCGACGTGCAATAGGTTGAAATGGGTGGGTGCTGCTGAATGCTCAGAAAATATTAATCTGCTAATTCCGAAGTGAGTTTCATTTAGAAGTTTAGACACAACTTTAACCAACCATTCTGCCTTTGTCCCTTATACAAATCACAGCGAGGTGCCTAAACGCTGCCTTCATCAGGCTGTATAAAAGGGGCTTAAGAAAGAACAGGTGTTTGCCAGTTGCCTTTATGTTGTCTTCTTTTCGTAGGATTCACGCATGTCCAAACCCCCCAGTTCGCCAGAGGCAATGTGTTTTCCAACCAGCCCAGCCTGCAGCAGCTCCAGGAGCAGGACAAGTACAAAGCTTACCTCAAACAGCAGGTACTGTTACAAACATTGTCTAATGTGAAATGTGGCCGGGATGTGGTCTAGCCAGAGATTCTGAAATCTTATTCGCTGCATGTAGAATAGTAAATGTAGCTGACGAATTTGAATTTGAAAAGGACCGGGTAAAAATGTTTGGGGTGTTGTTAATTGGTTAATTTTGTCTCATTAACTTGTATGTGTTTACAGATTGAGGAGAAGCTGCGTAAGAAGGCAGAAGAGAGGGAACGGACGAGGTTGGAGGAGGAGCGAGAAGAGAAGAGGCTGGAGGAGCAGAGGGCTCGCATTCAGAGAGAGTTTGAGGAAGAACAAGACAGAAAAAAACAGAAGGAGCGGGAGGTGAGAAATTGCATTAAACTGTTCTTTTCTAATTTGTCCCTCTGTTCTGATTTCAATGCTTATTATTTATTCTGTGATGTTACAGGGATTCATCGCATATTACTAATGGTTATTGTATTGATAATGACCAGACCTGGGATATGTCTCATCTCTCTTCCATAAACAATATTCATTTCAGCTACTGTGTAGTAAAAATGGAAAATAAAAAAAAAAGCATGGGAACAAAAGCTGCAACGATTAGTTGATTATTCCATTAGTGGCCAACTATTAGATTATGATTCTTATTATTTTTAAGCTATAATTTATTTTGAGAATCAATCAACTTGAGTCGTTCAAGAAGAAAATGTCCAAATTCTCTTGTTCCAGCTTCTCAATTATAATTATTTTCTGCTTTCTATAGTCTGATGGTAACCTGGACTGTTGGCCTGAACAAAAAAATAAAATATAAATTTTGGGTTGCATCTTCAGCTTTGAAAAAGAGTGATGTTCATTTATACCATTTTCTGAACCAAATAATTGATTCAGATTAACATTATTAGACTAATCTATCAAAATAGTTTAGTTGCAGCCCAAGTGGTAACACATGTTAAAGTTTCTTCTCTCCTTTTGTCTTTCTCTGTCATCACTTTGCTTTGTTTTCTTTTTTGTCTCTTAGCAAAAGGCCAAGAATGAGGAGCTGATTCAGCTGGCTGAACAGCGCAAGAAGGAAGTGGAGAGAAAAAAGAAGGAAGAAGAAGAGAGTGAGAGTGTGTCACAAAGGAGGCAGTATGAGAGGGAGAGGCAGGCTCGAGTGGAGGAGGTGAGTGTCTCAGACATCTTTGTTACCAAGTGGAGGCGTAGTCATTATTATAAATATTTACAATTCAAGCTTAACTAGTATCAGGGTACTCACACAGTCTTAAAAGTAATTAGACAATTTAATTTATTATTCTGCAATTAATGTCTTTATGTATTGAAGTTTATTTCCAAAGGCCTTATAAATATTTATTTTCCTTCTCAAATGTATAAACCTGGTGGAAATGACAATAAACTGTAAAAATGAGACTTCAAAGTGCATTCAGCTACAAATGTATGAATCTGAAGTCAAAAAGCCATGAAGGTGGTGTAAATAGGAAACTATATTTATTTTCTTATTTATATTATATGTCATAATTACTTGTTCTTTCACTACTTATAATTCACATTAGGCCTTTTACAGGACATAACATCCATACAACTTTTTCCATTATATCTACGAAGGCCATGAAGGTGCTCATTACAAATGATAATAAAACGTTCTTCAAAAGACTTAAATCTAACATAGAGAAATCTGGAATTACTCTGTATAAGGGAGTAATTAGGAAGGAATAGTCCGAACAGTTATAAAATAAAATATAACATATATAAAATCAGAAGATTGAGACATCATTGTCTCTTCTTCCTTCCCTCATAAGCAACAAACATTTCTTATTATCCAAAAAAATATTTTCTAGGACAAGTAAGATGTCTAAACTTATAAAGAGTTCAGTTTCAAGTTGCACTGGAATTCCTCCATATTTCAGCTGTTAGGTTTGTTTACAGTGACGTTAGCCTGTGGTCTTTTTACTTGTGGAAGAACGAACTTACTGCAAAAAAAAAAAAAAAACTATTTAACTATTTAAAATAACTATAAAAACTAAATAACTAATAAATAGAGCGAAATCACTATTGAATTTGTTCAAGTCCATAACAAACTAACATGGCACCAACTATGCTGGAAATGCTGCAAAAACTACAGAAGATAATTCATCATTTAGCATTACCCCAACTGGGCTATGAGTAAGAAGTATAAATATTTCTTCTGCTCCGGCATTCTTCATTGATCAATGTCAACCTCTGTTTAGGGTGCAGGATCAGCTGGTGTCTAGTGTTCTTCTGCCTGAGCGAGAAAAGCGTCTTTTTCCTAAAGATATTATTAGCAGATGTGAATTCATCAGATCCTGGGCCCTTCTACTCCCTCGAGAACCACCAGAACAGAGGTGGACTTTACTCCCATAGAGAAATATTCCATTTAATTTTCAAAGGGAATCTTAAGCAAATGACTGACATGTCACAAAAAAGAAAGAAAAAAGAAAAAAAATGAACTGGGCTGGAGTGGAAAAAATCGGATGCGATGTGTAGTTTGGTCAGAAGGTGGCAGTATAGGCTTGTAACGTAGGTCACAAAAAGTTAACATCCCAACAGGTCTCAGCCAATCAGAGCAGGGTTGTGTAGACGCTAGATGTGAATACCTGTTGCTGAATTGTGAAGAGTAGATGTGTGTGAGAGGCCGTTCTCTACTGAAAACTGCTTATATTTTTATATCCTCTCACATTTAAGAGTAGTTTACATCACATTTGACACAATCCTAGTTGTCAAACACTTTTGTTAGTGAATGTGTGTGTTTTAGATCCACAGGGAGCCCTCCCCTCCCATCCCCACCCTGCAGAAGAAACATGGGCTACCTCAGTACACCCAGTACACCCCGAGACCCCCCACTGTTGAGAGCCGACATTCGACTGCACCCCTGTCTGTGAGTGTCTCTCATACATGCACACACACACACATACACACATTCTTCAATCCTACAGTGTCTGGAAAAAGATAAGTCGTTTGTACTTTAGGCCCACTATTGCTTGTTTGAATTGAACTTTTAAATGAAAGCAACAATGCTGAGTATAAATAAAGGTTAATGGTGTTTTCTCTTTCCCTCTAGATCTGTTTTAATATCTTTTTTTTTTTTAATCCATCTTTCAGGAGCGCTCTTTGTCTGGGCTCCAGTCCCCCCCAGTCCCTGCTTGCAGGAATCAGCTTCGAGCTGCAGGTACAATGCAGGAGCAGCATGCACTTTAAATCCTGGCTGGGTATTTTTATTGGCGTAATTGAGAGACTTGCTCAGAATCGGCTCATTTGCTACAAATACAGTTTTGTTGTTTTGTTCAAATGTGTGTTTATTTTCAGGAGATCAACGGGATGTGTTCAGTGAGTTGTCAGTGTTACGACGGCAACTTCGCAACGAACAGAAACGCTTGGAGGGTCGTCTGCATCAAACCGACTGGGAGGAGTTGGGCTCTCCTCTGAGTGACAGGTCAGACCCACGCAGATGCGTCACTCTTGCTTTGCCTCATACTATTATTATCACAAAGTACATATATAGAAGTACATGTATAGGTTCCTTCATTGCTGCTGCATAGATCTGCTGCATACCCCAAACATATAAATTTTAGTTGATATGTTTTGATATATTTAAACACATTTCCCTTACCTGACATGTGTTTAAATATATCAGTGATTCCCAATCTGGGGTATTGGGTAATTGGGGCAATGTCATGTCCAATGGTGTAACTCTAATAACTTGATACCAGATAGTTTAACTGTCTTAAAACAAAAAAAAAAATAATAATAATAAATTAAAAAAAATTTCGGGTACACCATTTGATTTGATTTTTGCTTGCTTGGATGTTATTCTTTGCAGTGTATTATGTCAGAAAAGGTTTTAAGATGTTATTTAAAGGTTTAATTTCGGAAGAAAAAAAAAAACAAAAAATACTCACTTGTGGGAAGCTGGATTCAGACTTATAGGATTCTGCTTTGCCATATGAGTCACAATACGCTCATTTTCATGTTATTTCATTTCATTACCCAGACATCGGGAGCGTCCCCCGGTGGATGTATTCGATATGGCCAGGCTGCGGCTCCAGGCTCCCGTACGAAGGCCGAGCTCCAGAAACGCAGAGCCCAGGAACCTGCGGCGGATCCATGACTCCCTTCAGCTCAAATACACAGGTGATACACAATCAAAAAAAAAAGGCTATACATAGAAAACATATTTTTTATGATCTCAGTTGTACTAAAGAAGCAACACTGATGGTTTGACTGGTTTGTATTTGCATGTCAGACTGTGACTTCAGACTGGGCTCCAGCGAGATTCCAAAGCTGGAAGAAGTGGGCGTGGCTAGCAGGAGAAGGCGGGACTCCAGGGATCCGTATCAGCAGCTCAGCAGCCAGAGGTCTACAGCACAGGATGGTTAGTCCACTGCAAAACCAATGAACCTGTCTTCCAATGTACAGATGTTTATTTTTTGCTTTTGCTTGTGTTAGTCAAGAAAAAATAAAAAGAATCAAGTCCTCCTCTTGCTGTTTTTTTGCAGATTACTTAGACCTGTCTCCACCACATCAAAATGATTATCTGGTGAGACAAAAAGGAATAATAATTTAGCTGAACTTTTCTGTTACCAGCTTTGTATCTACTCAAGTAAACTCTGACATTTGATGTTGCAGAGGAGTGTGATGGGAGGGTCTGCCAGAGGGTCCCTGCTGGAGTCAGACAGTGCCTTTATTGGTAAGACCTTTACCATAGTATGAAAATATGCATTTTTTTCCTTTTGCATAGTGTTGGTACAGATGTTAGGGGAAATCGCCAAAGATCTGTTTTTACACCACATAGCTGTCAAAACTTGATTTAGGATAGTTGGGCTGGGTGATATTGAAAATAAAAAAGCCAATCGATTTGTTTGAATTTGATCAATTTTGATGATTTTCTTCTTAATATTTGAACGGCATTTCATACTTAATGACTTACTTTTATTTATAAACACAATAGAATCATATACTAGTATTTGTTTTTATAGGTCAGTTGTAAAGCATAAATCATGCTTGTCCCTTGTCTGCCATTTTTCCACAAATATAAATATTGAGATGATTTTATTATGACTCTTCACAGGTAATTAAACGATGCTACTTAAGCATCTCGAGTCACCAGGACAATGTAAACATAAAGTGGAACCAAGCAGATGATGTCAGGACAACAAACACACATTACAGCAACTGTGCTTTTTTTATATTTAGAGACTGGTCTTTGTGTGTCCCGCTGCTGCATGTCCTCCAACATGTGAAAAACTACACAAAAACTTTGTTGAAAATTAGAAAAATGTTTTAAAATGATAAAAACATGTCTTGCAAGTATCTTCCCAGCTCTCATTTATACACTCTATTAACTTACCTCCTCTTAAAATGTCCTACTTAATATCTCTTAAAATCACTGCAAAGTTTTTTTTTTTTCTTCTTAGGAAACAGAAAACACATTTATTTATCCACAACTTTATTTGCAGACTTACATAGAGCAGGAATGTGTATGTGTGGCTCACAGCTGCACACAACACTGACATACTCAGTGTATCCTTATAAAATGACCTGCCTCGCTCCGCCAAAGTGATGAATCACTACGCAGCCAGTGGATCCCAAGAGTTAATGTGTGTCTGTGTGTGCCTGCATATGTGTGTAGACCCCCTAGGCGACGCCTTTACAGTGCCACACACCCCGGAGCATGAGAAGACCCCCCAGCTGTCAGCCAGGGAGCGAAGAAGGCGGGCAAAACAGTCACAGCATCCCCAGGTATTGTTTAACACACACACAGAACTTGCTCATGTGGCAAGTAGTGTTTTGCCTACATTAATGTTCAAATGTTTGGGGTCACTAATTTGATCATCAATTTTAAGTTTTCCATGGAAATTCAAATAAGATTTTCTCCTTCAACTTTACTTTCATCAAAGAATGCTCCGTCTAACCTGCTAAACTGTTTTCATCTGTACTAACATAATTACACAAGGGTTTTTTAATCATCTATTAGCTTCTAATGCAATTAGCAAATACAATGAACCATTAGAACACTGGAGTGATGCTTTCTGGAAAATAGTCATTTACACATTAACAATGTATAGTGTATTTCTAATGAGCTTAATGTTATCTTCATTGAATGAACAGTGCATAAGACTAAGGACTAAATGATCCCAAACTTTTGAACGGTAGTGTGTGCATGTATGAGTGTATTTGTTTTTGAAGTCTCCTATTCTCTTATTGTCTTGTCGTGTTTCCTCCTGTTCAGGAACGAGCTGTCTCCAGCCAGGACAGCGGCAGACGCGGCGACTCTTCCACACACATGAGTAACGGGCTGCAGCAGGACGCAGGGCCCTGCGGGGAGGGGCGAAGCCGTGACCGGGCAGGACGTCTGACAGCCCTCAGTCGTCATGGCAACACATTTGGTATGACTTGAAAGATTCGGTTTTGCGGGTTGTTGATAAAAAAATATTGGATCAGAGCTGTAATTTGGGGGGTTGCATACTACATTAAACAGTTGAGACTTCTGCAGACACCTATTGGTTTCACCTTACACAAAGCCAAATTGCTCATAAGTTCACATCTCCTGGCAGAATGTGTGATTTGTTGGCCATTTTTTAGGGAATATCAAAGATGACACTCTTCTTTTACTCATAGTTACTGCTTGGGTGAAGCTGTTTATTATCAAACAACTGGGTTTAATCTTTTTAAATCTAATGACAGCAGAAACACAAATGAACCTAATCAAAACATAGATTTTAATACCGTGTACTGCTCCCTTTAATGTCAATGACAACTTGGAGTCTTTTATGGTAGTTATTGGCTGCTCCAGAACCTTCACTTTATTTTGTTGAGCTTGTCTTTGTGTTTTGAATCATTATCATGTTGGAATATCAAATTACGTCCAATGCGCAGCTTCTGGGCTGATGAATCAAATTTTCCTGATAACGTGTTACATGCATCTTATCAATTTTGACCAGTCTCACACATCCCCAAAACATCAGACATCCAGCTCCATGTTTTCCAGTAGGAATTCTGTACCTTTCATCATCGGCCTTGTTGACTCCTCTCTAAATGAGACATTCATGGTTGTGGCCAACAAGTTCAATTTTGGTCTCATCACTCCAAATGATTTTTTTCCAGAGGTTTTGAGGCTTGTCTCTGTGCTATTTGTGATATCGTCAGCGTGATCATTTTGTGTCATTGGCATAGTAATGGCTTTCTTCTGGCGACTCGACCATACAGCCCATTTTGTTTCCCCAAGTGCCTCCTTATCTTACATCTTGAAACATCCACACCACTTTTTTTTTTCCAGATTCCTGTATTTCAGCAGAAGTCATCTGTGGGTTCTTGGTTGCATTTCGAACAGTTTTTCTGGCCATTATGGCAGAAGTTTTTGTTGGAACCAGAGAATTAGGACATTTTCTTCTTAAGAAGACTCAAATTTGTATAGTTGTCCATGCATGTGATAATTAATTAATTGACTAATCCCTGCAGCATACAATTCTTTTAGTGATCACATCCCTCCTCTTCTCTAGGACTAGTGGATCTGTCTGATGACGACTCGTCATCTCCCCTCTTTTCTCCCTACAACTTCAACCGACAAAGCTCTGTGGAAACCGTCGCCACGGATCCCTGGATGCGGCCGGGAACGTCTGACATGCTCAAGTGTTTGGACCGGCCGTCGCGGAGGGAGCGGTTGAAAACGTAGGACCTCGCCTACACGCCTTAGAGCGGCGCCTTCTGTTTGCGTCATTCTTTTATCCCTGAAATCGCTATGAGATTACATTGATTTTAATTAACAGATAGAACATGTTCACTCATCATGAACTTTAACATCTGAGCTCAGTGAGTTCTTGTTTAATTGTATTTACTATTTTATTAAACTAAATTATGTATTAAATAAATTATATTTTACTATATGAACAATGTGTTTTGTTTACCCTTTCCATCACTTCCATGATATTTAAGATCCTACTTTGGACTCTGTCCAAAAAGGGAATTTTTACCTTAATAAATTAGGTGTTTTTTTAAAGCTATTGATTCCACTCTTACAGTAGAAGTTTACATTGATCTTTTCCTCTAACTCAAGAATTAAAAAAAAAGTGTTATCCAGGTATTTAGGATATTCCTTTAAGAGGATCAAAGAGGATTAAAATCATCATCATCTACATTTGAATCTTGTGTGTTTAGTGTTCATCGTGGACACTTTTGAAATTAGCTCTGAATTTAGAATCTGAAGATTGTTTTAGCTGTTTTTAAATATATGGATAAAAAGCAGAAGATACTTTGCAGCCAGTCAGGTGAGTGTTATCCTGCCGTTACCGATCCCAGCAACAGTATTTCTATTCCCATCACGTTATTACCCAAATCCCCTCAAGTAGTCTGATGATGTTATTTTTCTTAAATTACAGTTCATCACAATTGCTTACACAGTTTTCGAAGCCAGAAAGCATACATTTCCCCAAGAACTGCACACACAAAACACAAATCCCCACATATCGCCTGCAGAATGCTATTTTGCCTTTCAAAAAAATCATAGGTTGTCCTCAAAATGGGATTTGTGTTCAAATGACACATACTGGATATTTTCAGAAAGCGAGTGAACACTGACGTGCTGAATGGGAACGCACCAGTATGAGGGGTCGGAGCTTTCTGCCTTTTAATGGTCAGTCTTTCTATAAGCTTACTGCTGTCATTAAATATTGTGTGATGTTTTAACTAAAGCAACACAGGAATAATACTAGGTACAGCCTTTATTTTTCCAGTGCTGTAACCTATACCGTTATGTGTAAAATAATAGTGTGTTTAAAAACATGAGAAGGCCAAAATTCTTGTAATTCAGATTTTTCTGCGTTTGGAACACTGCATTTTCTATCCTAAATTAAGATGTCAATTTTTAATTACTTCACAGGGAAAAAAAGGAAAATAAATACTAGGCTGTTCAAAGAAATAGCATTGTGTGCATTTTCCTTTAGGAATTCAGATATTTGTGACATGAACTGATAAATCTTCAGGATTTTGCATTCATTTAGTTCTGTAACCACAATTTCTGAGAACTGCTCGACCAACTTCTGGCACCTATGAACTTATGTTTCAGCCTCGCAATTCCTCTGCATTTATTGGCTTTGCCTCAGACACTCGGAAATAAAAAGCATTTTTTAATGACTTTTCAACGGCATTATGTCCAAGGATTAGGCTGGCCACTCCAGAACTTTATTTTTGACGATGCTGCTGGTTTACTGGTGAGTTTGGGGTTTTTGTTGAAATTGAATGTCCTCTTTTGCACAAGGCAACATGACTTCTTCTAGTATTTTGATATAGAAAAACTGATCCATGACAGGAACATCCTCATATCATGATGCTTGTCATGCTGTCTGCAGCCCTTGAACCCCCCCAAAAAAAACAGAAAAGAACAAACCAGGAACAAGGAGCTCACCCGTGGCCCTTATGTCGCTCAAGGTTTGATTGCAAATAGTACGATAGCCTTAGAAATTTATGTTTTTTTAATGCCAGTGTCTGAACACGAGATTTTGGATGAAGAGTGTAAGAGAGAACTGTGTGTCGTGTTTTGAAGAAAATGTGGTTAAGAACTGAATTCTGGGTCTAAAAGAGGCAATGTGCTTATTCTTCAGCAGAATTGGTTCAGGGAGCCGGCACGTGAGTTAAAGTCTGTTTCGTATCTGTCATAACTTTCAGGTTTCGTGTGTGAACATTTGAGGAAAAGCTGCAAGTTGTGAGATCTTCCAATAGATTGACACGTCGCATCCGGCTCTCAAAAGGACCAACACGGTAGTTTGATGGACTGAGCGTATTCTGCAGGACCAGGGTCCGGTCCCTCATTTATAACCATCGTGTACACACAGACGGACGGTACGACACTTTAGAGAAGGGAAATATGCCAAATATAATATATGATGAGGTGATGAATTGAAGGAAGGTTGTAAATGATCCTCTCACTCCTTTTATATCAGTTAAGTTAATTATTGTATCAAAATGCCAGGATTCTGGGAAGTGGCTTATCTTTCCCCAATAATAAGCCTATAAAAGCATATATGGAGATAGGATTAAATTAAATTGGAGGAACATGCAATGTATGCTGTATTTTGGTGGAAATATGAATGAATATACTGTTAGTTATATTGCCTCCCTATTAAAATAATGGCCAGAGTGAGTTTTTTTTGTCTATTAATATCTCTTGATGATCCTGCCCCATCTGGAAAAAGAGCTTAATCGACAGTTAAAATGATCATACTCTTTATGCCTTATAGGACAATGACCTTTTTACTGAGGCCATTTTATTGTTTTTGCCTAAATCTAAGTTTTTTTTCCAAGGCAGTAAAAAATGTTGCTGCTTCAAGAAACAAGAGAATCTATGGTGCAGAAGAAGCTGTGAACATAATTCTTGGATCAGTTTCTGTTGTTGAATGATGAAGGCTATAGGCTGATTTATTCTAAATTTAACAAGTTATATGTACTTTAATAATAATTTAATATGAAGTGCTTTGCATATCAATAAATTTAATAAAATCCCCAAAATAGCCAAAGAAAAAAAGGAAGTTCCAGGATCTTCAGTCCATTAAAAATTTCAATGTCCATTGAGTGTCGTGACTTCATTGAATATTTGCAAGATCTCAGGTTTTCCAAAAGTCTGGATGTTGGAAACGAGTTTTGTTCAATAAAATAAAGGCAAAGAAGATTTAGGAAAGTGATTAAAAAAGAGAACTGCCTGCTGACCTTAGACCAGGTTTAAAGTTGCATACAGTCACACTAGAATGTTTTTAAAAAATTGGAGTCACTTTACTTTTTAATGTTACACATGTGACATTTTGATTTGATTGGAATATTTCATAAATATAATAGTCTCTGCATTTGATTAAAGTTTTTTCTGTTTTTCCAAACACATGATCAAAAGACTTAGCCCAATATTTTACTAGTCTGGCAATATTGAACGTTAACACCGGTTAAGAGTGAACATTCCTGCTGCTTGCTGCAGCCGAAAGGCCCCGACACGCCGCACAATCAGGGAACTAGTGACGATAAACGTCGTCTCTCATCACCCGCATCCGGCCCTAAAAGCAGTCCTGAACGGCCAGCAGAGACGACAGCCAGAAGCTGTGAAGTTAACTCCAGCGACTTCCTGCCACCTCAGCAGAAAAACAGGAGTCTTAACAGAAAGTGAAAGCAGAGGAGTGGAGGTGAATTAGCTGCAGTGACAGCAGGGCCTTCGGATGTCAAAACCAAACCTGTAACAACAGAAAAATGTTGTATTTTCTAATAGCTGGAAGCTTTTAAATTAACTTTTCTGAACCTGGGATAAAAGGATTGCTGAGAAATCCAATGAGGTGTAGTCACAACTGTGAACGTGTCAGGTCAAGTCAGTTTTATTCGTATATTCCAAAATCACAAATCACACACACACACACACACATTCCTTGACATTAGAAAATATCAAGGATATAGGATATAGATGCACACAGATACAGATGCAGATAGCGCCTTTGCTGGTAATGGTATTAAATAATTCTAATCAAAGTCAATCCTGAGGCTGTGGGTCACATTTTAAAGTTCAAGAAGTACACACTCTTGCACACACGCTCTCTCTCTCTCTCTCTCTCTCTCTCTCTCTCACACACACACACACAAATACACATTCATACACAGCAAGTCCAATATGCAACCAATACTTGCCTTTTCTGTCTGTGCTTTTACTATGTTGCTTTTTATTTAATCATTTCACAGCTCCAACAAACATGCAGGAGACGTTTTACATTCCCTTCAGTAACTCATATGCTGTGTTACTGTTTCAATCAGCGAGAGACAATTCAATATCTGTTTGTTTGATATCAGATTGACTAAATAGCTCGTTAGATCTTTTACTTGTTCTTCTGGGATATGTATACCTTGCATGTTTTATTATTTAAAAAGAGGAAAAAATAAAAATATAAATTCTATATATTGTTTATATACTTCCCTCTACATGTAATATAGGACCTTATGTGATACATTGATATAATGTCACAAAATGTATTTAATGTAATAAAAGTTACTATAATATTAGTATGATCGTATCATATATTTAATCAAATATGATTACAATAATTGGATAGATTGGCACTACATAATATAACATAGTGGGTACTACACCACCCCACTAAATTATACTAAGTGGGGTGGTGGTAGCGCTGTGGCCTCACAGCGAGAAGGTCATGGGTTCAAGTCCCTGAGCTGGGACTTTTGTGTGTGAAGTTTGCATGTTCTCCCTGTGTGTGAGTGTGTTTTCTCCAGCTTCCATCCTCCTCAGCTTCCACAGTCCAAAAACATGCTTAGGTTAGTTGGAGAATTGCCCTTAGGTATGAGTGTGTGTGTGTGTGTGTGTGTGTGTGTCCCATGATAGGCTATAGATGATTTATAAGGCTTGACAACAGATGGAGTCACACAGATGGAATACATAGCAGGGGCAGCTGAAATACCTGATACCTTGTAGTAACACCAGCATGTTTGCAACCTCACTGAGGTCAGAGTTGAACAGAAAACGTTCTAATATCCCAAGTCTTGTGCAGACAGTCTCCATGCAGCCATTACATTATTCACCGTCTGACGAGCTGCTTTGGGCATTTGTCTCTAGATTGAAACATGAATAATATCTTCTCTCTGCTGTTCAGCCACACACACACACACACACACACACACACACACACACACATTAAAACTTAGATTTTACAATTACTACAAGAAAATGTGAAACAATTTTAGGGTGTTTATGTAATCCTACCCAGAAAAGCTCCTGGGAGCCCATCACGTCATCCACTATACCTAAACAATTAAAAATAAAATGATGAAAAACTGCCAATTTTGTTTGTCATTTGTCTTCCAGGGTTGCTTTTTTTCTTTTTAATTGGGAGAAATGATGACTATCAATTAAGTTCAGGACACAGCATTTCATTTGATTTGCAGCTTAACTAGTAAGAATAAAGTAAAGCTAGAGGAACCAATAATGGGATGCGATGCACACAATTTTGTCATTGAATCACTTTCTATTGCTACTGTACTACACGCACACACACACACACACACACACACCTGCTCACACACTCCCTCCTTCCTGCATGGATGAGCACTGTCACTCGCCCCCCCCCCGTTCTTCTCTCTCTCTCTTTTTCTCTTCCTATATGAGTGATGACCTTCTCCAGCATTGGATCGGAAGGAGGATAGAAGCCATCTAAACTCTGCTACGCCCCCATTACTCACCCAGACACCCCAGTGTCAATACACACACACACACACACACACACACACGCACACACACCCCCACACACACACACACACACACAGGCTGCCTGCGTTCCATTCAGCATTGCAGCGACTTGGTTAGGCCACGGCAGCGTAGCATGGTGAGCAACTTCGTCCAAACATTGATCGTCCCAGCCAAAAAAAAACCCTCCTCAGCTGGTTAACTATTTATTGCTCCAAACTAATTTTAAGCTCTTTCAAATTTTGGCCATTGTTGAAGTTCCGCCACGTTTAAAAACTTGGATCGAGTACAACATATGAACACAGTTTTATAAAGCCTCTGGAGGAGCTTTAGGTATGATAAAACAATTTTGGATGTAACAGAACCATTGACAATATGGAAATATTATTATTAAAGAATTAACCAAGCTTTTATTGACATTGTAAATCTTTACAGTCCACTTAGTGGGTAGTATTTCAGCTTTTATTGCCGACCACTGAATGCTTATTATTTCTAACATTTGCTTTATTTGATCTCTCAGGTCGTAATAGATCACTGGCTGGATTTTTTACACGATAACTCTTCCCAACATTACATTAATATTGTTCAAATTTCCTCCCCATATTCCTTCAGAATACAACATTTCCCTCCATTGCTTCAAATATATAAGCAGCACTGCATCATATCACAGTGAGTTTATGTGTGTGTGTGTATCTGTGTCAGAAAACACAGTCAATGCAAATGACTTGTGTGTTGGTCTTGGACGGCGTGCAGTGGATCCCATTCATTCTGGTCAGCGTTACGAACCCTTGATAAGGCTAATTAATGCCATAGCTCACTTATGCTAATCAGTCTTTTGAATTAATCTGCCACTGGAGTGGCCTATTAGTGGAGATCACAGCGTAATGGATGATATTAAGGCTGTGCTACACGCTATGGTTTCGTTTGTGAGTGTATAACGTGTGTGTGTGTTTATGTGATGGAGTTTGATGTGTGTTTGAACGAATGGAGATCCAAAGTTCATAGGAGCTGATGATAGGACAAAAAAAATGTTATATCTTATTATTCATCTTCAATGTCTAAACATTTTTTCTTAAATTTTATTTTAACATATGTATTTGTAAGGAGGCTACTGGAAATATGTAATTCCACTGTCTCAGCACTGGATGGCAGTGGTGTATTACACAAGGCTAAACTTGGGCTACTGGGGTTCTTTCTCCACCAAGACTGTGAGATCACATATTCACACACATGAACCAGACCACAGAGAGTATGATTAAAAAGACTAGAATGAATGTATTTAAATGTATTCAGATTGAGACTGTGAACCCTGCTCACAGTGTCTCCTACTTTTGCAAACTCATTTATTCGTTATTTCCTTGCATGCTCTCCTCTCCCATTTGCCTTCCCCTCTTTCTTGTCCCCATCCATTTTTTTTTGCCTCCTTCCTTCAAGTTCAAGCCTCAAACAATATTTTAGATCAATTGTTTTGATCGTTCTGTACTGCATCTCTGCTACGCCCAATTTAGCTGACACATGAACGCAAATACACATTCATACACACTTGTGCGGCCTATCCCTTTTGTTACCTCGGGGATGTAGCTGACAAATGACAGCGCTGCTCCCAACTCCTGCACAGCAGGGTGTGTGTGTGTGTGTGTGTTGGAAAGAGAAAAAAAATATCATCGAGGGACACTGGGAGATGGAGGGGAGTGTTGGCAAGATTCTTGCTTTCCGATAGGTTGAAGTGGGCATCCTGCAGAGTTATGGATTTTTTTTACAGATAGTTTGCTTCGACCATGTTGCTCAGCAGACTATGGAAGACAGGTTATTTTCTCTTTAGGTGAGTACAAACAGCTGGTAAAATCTGTTAGTCTGCCACTTATGGATTTTCTCCAGTAGGGGAGAGGAACAGATGAAAACAACAGCACAAAGAAAGAAGAAAAGGGGCTGCAAAAAGCACCTTTATGTTAAAAGTATGATATCATAATGAAACATTATCAGTCAAATGGGGCCAGCATCATTCAAACATATGGTGCATTACGTTTGCATGGTTTCCCTTTCGCAGACAGTCTGAGATACTATGTGGAAAAAACCCCTCAGGTTGGTTAGAAATCTTGGCTTTTGTCTGTCACTGCAGAGGTTTTCAAGTTCCAACAGTTTCATTACACATCTTCAAGAGATGTCCCACATGGTATGAATTCAAACATCCATTTATCCATCCATTTCACATCGTTTGCAAAGTAACAGTGGCAACAGGTCACAACCAAAGTAATCGTCCTCAGCTCTTTTTGGCAGATCCAGCAGCAATCCGGGAATAGTCTTTATTTACTGGGGCTACTATGAGGTTTCAACTGGGACGTACCCAAAGGAGCCATTGCTTGTATGGGTATGTTCCAATTGGACATACCCAAAAGGGTACATGAGGTACTGTCCAGTGGGAATCTGAATAATCCTGAGTCTTTTCATGCAAAGAAGCCGTATTTCTACTGACAACGTAGTAACTGTTACTCAAGGTGAACTTAGCTACACTGGTTTAAATCCTATGTTTCAGACCCTCCCAATTTGTTCATATTAATAATGTCTCCTCTATCCATACAAAAGTTACACGTGAAGTTCTGCAATCTGTGCTCGGACCAACACTTTTTACTTTATATATGCTGCCATTATGTCAAATTGTTAAGAAGCACTATTCATTTCTACTGCTATACGGATACTACACAACTGTAACTGTCAATAAGGCCAAATGAAGCCAACCAGCTAGCAAAACTTCCTGCATGTCTTAAAGGAATAAAATCCTGGATGACCTGCAACTTTCTTCTACTTAATTCAGACAAAACTGAAGTTATTGTGCCTGAGTGTGAACTCCTTAGAAATTCAATATCCAGTGATATAGCTATTTTTGATGACAGCTCCTTGGACGGCTTTCTTCCACCTATGCAACATAGCAAAGGTCACTTCCTGTCTCTAAAAAATGCAGAAAAACCTTGTCCATGCATTTGTTACTTACAGGTTGGATTACTGCAAATCTTTATTGTCTGGCTGCACCATGATGTCTCTAAGGACTCTCCAGCTGATCCAGAATGCAGGTGCTCATATATTAACAGGCGCTGGAAGAAGGGATCATTTCTCACCTGTATTAGCTTCTCTGCACTGGCTTCCTGTCAAATCAAGAATAGAATTCAAATTCCTCCTCCTCACCTACAAAGCTCACAACGGTCAGGCTCCATCTTACCTCAAAGATCTTATAGTTGCATATCACCCATCGAGAACACTGTGCTCCCAAAATGCAGCTCATTAGAGGTTCCCTACATTTCCAAAATTAAAATGGGGGGCAGAGCCTTCAACTGCCAGGTTCTTGAACAGGTTAAAAACCTTCATTTTTTAAGAAGCTTATAGTTAGGGCTGGTCCTGACTGGCTGACTGCTGGGATCTCGTGAGATCCTCTGAGCTTCTCTTTCTCTCTTCTATCTATAATACTCATGTCCTTTTTAAATCTATTGTGTTCCTGGAGTTCTGTCCTGTGTTTTCTGTGTTTTCTTATTCTCAGAGCATGCTGCAGTGCAGCCACTAAAGGGGCCTTCTGTTGTTGGAGGGTCTGATGCTGTCCTGGTTCACCTGGAAGCTGTGATGGATCCCTTCACCTCATCCTCATATTTCTGTTATTTCATTTAATGTCATATTTAAATTAACAAGTTTTACCTCGTGTGGTGTGAAGGTCTAAGAACACGGGATATTGTGTTACCTTTGTACAAACTCTGAAGCCCATTGGGCTGAATCTGTGATTTGTGTTTTCAGGCTATTCAAATAAAATTGACTTGACAAACGTGACTACCCTGTAGAGGAGACTCATTTCAGACATGGATGTCCATGATCCCATTCTTTTGATAACTTGGTAAGGTTTGAAAAGTAGATCAACTGAGGTACAGGATGTCTCACATTCCACATCCCTGGAGCCAGTTTTCACATCTTGGTGTTAGCCCAGCAGGGCCTACGCCTTCGGGCCGATGCTCATTTGGTAATGCCCCCCGCCTCGCCTTGCAGGCGGTCACCCTACGAGACGTTGGCTTCAGATTTGAAAACGTGTTTGATTTTGTTGAAGCCAAAAAAAACAAGACATGCTTGAGCACCATGGAGACGAGCCTGAAACCGGAGTAGAAGCGGCATCCAAGCAGAAAGAGGCAGACGCTGCAGTGGGTACGCCTCGTCTCAGATCAGTTTGTGGAACTTAAAGCTCAAAGATACGTCTTTTTTTTTACATTCACAGGTGCTTCTGAAACTTAAAGAGGAGGCGATATGTGATCCCTTCAAAAGACTGAAGGAATATCACATGTTTTGCCACATGTGGAACCCAGAAGAAGAAAGAGCTTTTCCTGGATGTCAGCATTAAAATTTGACAACACTTGACAGTACATCTAAAACCAGCTGGCTATCGTGTCTGTAGGGCACATTAATAAATGCTGAGGAACCACACACACAGTTAAACAATAGAATTAGCTTGTGTGTGTTTAATGGCTCTAAATGACATGCCATATCAATTACTATTTTCGAGTGAACCTTACTTGGGAAAATAAAAATTCAGGATCCAAACTGGACTGATAGTTGGAAAACAATGTGTTTTTTTTCTTTGCTCCTACCATAATGAAACGTAGCCCTTTTGTTTTGTATTACAAGTTCTCTAAAAGAACTAATTTAAATATGCCGACAAGGTAAAAACCCAAATATGCTCAAATTTGCATATTTCGCTGAATAATTTTTCACAAAATCAATTATAATATAGCAGTTTTTTGTGATTTTTTTTCACAAGCACATTCATCACAGATTTGTCAAAATATTGGTAGGGTTAGTGTTACTTTGGCAAAATGTTGTTTTAAGGAATTTATGCTAAAAACACCATACATCGTGTATGTGCACATTTATGCATAATTAACACTTGCGTTATGTAATGTCACTTAACATGTCTTGCTATTTAAAAGAGTCCCGTGAACCATCATGTGGAATTTTGCTGGTTTTTGAGAAAAATGATCTGGCATAAATGGTCAAAAGGTCATTTTTAGAAAGTGGCCTTTAAAGAATAAATGTTTGAGGGTTATGGGTTAAAGGGATGAAACAAAGTTAACAGTTTATTTGTGCATTTTCATGAAATATAGTAGTTGCTGGTACAAAATATGAAAAAAAATATCTGACAATTCTAAAGTGGTGTCCGGCCTTAATGAGTAGTAAGAGTAGACTGGACAAAAAGGGAAGGCGAACGTCTGAGATGGAGACGTGAAGGAGCAGAAATCGATGCAAACCGGCAAGCCAAATCTCTGTCTCTGTAGAAAAAAAAAAAAAAAAAAAAGGACACGTCACGTTTGCGGCGGGAGCAGCGTGGGTGAATAAACGATCAAAAGGTACGAGGGCGCACGCCAGCTCCCGTCTAAATGGAGGCTGCCGTGATGAAGCGGTGAAGTGACAAAAGCGAGCGGTCTGGGCCAAAGTACAGCAGCGGGATCAGGTAGAAACAGATGCTTTAATTAGCAGGCTGAGAAATGCTCATAGCTCTGCTACGAGAGTGCGTGTGTGTCCCTGTGTGCGTGTGAGTGTGTGTGATGGCTTTAATTAGTTGAAGTGTAAGATGAAACACGGAGGAAAAGCAACAAAGTGGCACCTCTATAAAGGTTAACAACCACCCACCTCGTCTCTCCTCCTTTTCTCCTCTTCCTGGGGGAGAGAGACAAAGAGGAGAGAAGCAGAGTGCATGTGTGTGTGTGTGTGTGTGTGTGTGTGTGTGTGTGTCTAGGGGGGGTCTGAGGGATTCAGAATGAGGGAGCAAAGACGCGCACGAAGAGGGAGTACCTCTCTTTAATCAAACCCGCGGCTCAAAGTGCCATCAGCTTTATTAACACACGCGCACTGTGTGTCTGGTCCTGTTGTTCCAGGGCGTACAAATTGAATTCTGCCCTCCAGAAACAAGGGAGAGATTTAGCTCCGAGCCTCCCGGGGACGCGCCCACGGGGAGTGTCTCACTGTACAGATTACAGGTAGAAGTGCAGAGATTACTGTGAAACTAGAATTGAGTGTCTAGTTTCTGATGTCTTGCCCACGGCCTGAATAACCGAAGAGAATTTCTTTTCTCTTTATGCTTTGCTGCTGGGGGGGGGGGTTCTTCAATATTATTAAGGTGGAAGATGAAAAAAAAAAAAACAGCAGAGATTGATGGGACGTTTATAAGACACGTTTTAGTCTACTGAGCCTGTAGCCTCGAGACAGGAGACGAAGTGACTGGAATTTGGAATCTTTCTTTTTTTCTTCTCTGTGAGCTGCGGGTCATTACGCTTATTTGTCGCATCTTGCTCCATTATCCCTCCCAATTGGCAGTGGTGTCTCCACCTTCAACAATCGGGGCGACGCCGTTCTCCATCCCCCGCACATCCAGGAATCCAATCAGCGAGGCTATTTCCCTCCAAAATAGCTCATTGTGAGATGATTCATGTTGGATTATTGGATTTTTTTTTTTTCTTTTCATCTTGTGTTTATTGAGTTTCTGTTTGTGGATCCATCCAAATGTATCGCTGTGTATTTTTATGACTTATCTCACTTTGCAATCGACAAGACAGCGTGATATCGGTCAGTTCACCGCTGTGGTTTGGATTGAAATATCTAAATATCTTTAAAGGGGTTGATTCAGATCTAACTCAGGAGAATCATTTGACTCTATAAGAGGAAACTGGAGGATGTGCCCAGAAGAAGGAATTCTGGGTGACCTTCTTCACCTTGCATACCTGGGTGTAGTCCTTCCCTGTTAATAAAGGCAAAAAAAAAATCTCCAAATAATAATCTAAAATAAGGTGAAAATCTGTGATCTGAAATGGATGAATCTTGCACAGTTTTCACTTATCCAGTTGTATCTTGCAGCACTGTAACTCATGTCACATGTCTTCAGAAGTTTTTAACAATAAAACACCTGATAATATCAGATTCATATTGGTTTAATCAGCGCTCTTTATGCTACATGATTGAATTGCCGTACACATCATGCCATCTACAAACTAGATTGACGAGATTTTGGGTACAGATGTGGTTCCCAGATGCATCTTCATATCTTTGTGCATTTTTCTGACTTTTCCTTGTGTGCTGCCAGCATTTGACCATATGGTTTAGACTGAAATGCCTCTACGCTTGCTGCCGTCGACGGGTGGGTTCATTCAGAGCAGTTGTCATAAACTGCACGTAAAGCGTTTGTGGCTGTTTCATGAGACGCGACTCAACGTTGATACCAGACCTTTTCGCGAACGCGGAAGACAGAATGAACTTGTCGAAACAGAAGTCCAACAGTTGCAAAGCAGTGCTGCTGTTTTTGTTCCAACCCTCTTACCTGATCACGTCAGTGTGTCTGAGTCAATGTGCGAGGCTGTTGCCAAAAAGGAAATATGTCTTGTTTCATAAAAAAACTGTTTGTTTGTAACTTTTGCTACTAGGAATGTCAATCAGCCGATTCACCTTCCAGTGTTAAACTCAGTGATTACTAATACTTGAACACATTGACCGTGTTCTGCCTCTTTGCCACTGGACGAGCCAGATGTGCTGTGATCAGGTAATGAGGTTTGGAACAAAAATGGCAATGCTGCGTTGCAATTGTTTATTACGTTTATTTTGACAAGCTGTCACATTCATGAAAGGTTTGGTATGAACGTTGAGTCATGTTTCATGATTGTATTAAACTCACCTGTCAAACAACGTGCTACCCAATTACTAGACTTTGATTTCTTGACGTACTTCCTTATGACAAAATACCTGCAAAACTAATCACACTCTTCAGACTCAGCTTACATGTTAAACTGAGGTTGAAAAATAAAATATTTCCAGCTGAACATCAGAGTTTTATGAAGTACTGTTGTGCCTAGAGATACGTCTGGGTTGATCCATCTATTTTTGCAGTGGCTGAAGACTTGTGTTTGAAATATGGAACCAAGTGAATGTCAGCACACGGAGGACATGTCAGCAGCTTGGATGTCCAGATAGCACCATCAAGTGGGAAATCACAAATAAATGAACAGCATCTTGCGTTCTCTGTTGTTTGTGCACCAGACGCTTCAAGTTTTCCACATCACACTGACTGGCTTCCAATCTAGATGTGATGTCACGGATCACGCGAAAATCAGAGAAAATTTCCACAATCTGCAGATGAACGTGAAAACAAGCATTGATTGTTCATTACTCTGCACAGTGAGGAAAACAACAGCTAACTTAAATAACAATGAAAACATATTTTAGAGCGGAGAGGAACAATCTATTTTCATATTTATTTGATAATTCCAATATCTGAAAATATATGTTTGTTATTCATTTTTGGTTTTTGCAAAGCCAAATAGCGGAGATGAAAAATGAAGTTGAATTCTTCACATGTTGCATTTGATAAACTTGCAGGAAATAGCTGATTATTGTTTTGACTGTGACAGTCTTAACTTAATGTTAAGTTTATATTTAATATGTTTATCACCATTGGAAGTATAATTAAGTTCCCAGGATCCTTAAATTCAATATCCTGTTAACACACATTAACCCTCCTATTGTGTAAAAGTCATTTGACCTGTTTGAACTTAAGATATTTCATGAACATTATACTTTTTCATTGGAATGCAGCTTTGAAAAAACTATATAGAAACAAAAACAGGAAAACCAATGCAATGGTTAGCATTTGATTTGATTTCCTAGATCTCTGAAAGCATGTTTTTTTTTTTTTTTTTTATCTCTGGTGTTCCACATCTAGATAATATTAAAGTCTTTGTGGTTTTGTGGATTAAATTGGACTCTAACTTGACTATATTGGATCGGGTTTTATCGACAGAAATGTTTTATTGTTGGATGGTACGCTGCTTAAGGCCGATGGCCATCAAACTCTACACTTTATAAACCAGCTCAACAGATATTCAATTTTGGTTCGCATTTTTTTATTCTATTTAAATCTTACATTTTATTTTTGTACATTGTGTCTGTATGTGTTTTGGCATTTGGGTTTTGTAATATAATTTTTCAATTGTAACTTTATTTTAGTTTTACTTATTGTATTCCTGTAAACTGGAAAGCTGTGGCTTCTCTGTAGGTCTTACTTTATTATTGATGATCTTTTCTTAAACACGCCAACCCTCTTACCATAAGCAGATTAAATTATACATGACTACATGCCATGATAAACGCGTATCTGCTTCAAGTTTATCCAGTACTAAATGGAGGCTGCCGTGATGAGTCCAAGTCCAAATTTCCCACAAATCAAACACATTAAATATCCAAATCCAAATTGTTTGTAATTTCCACTTTTTGACTTGACCATAAAAATTAATAGTGCAAAAAACAAAAAAAACAGAAACTGTTATGTTGGATTCATAAAGTAATAATGATGTAACAGACATTTCATTTTCCAATTCAGCCTCCCAATTGAAGACAAAAATAACAAATCATTCATAAATTTTGTACATGATGAGATTAAACTCAGTCGATCCACTTGTCAAGTAGCATTTTTTTTCATAAATAACTCTTAAATTTAAAAAGAATTATCTGTAATATTTTCCAGTGTATTTAAGTGGTTTAGAAGGTGAATCTGTGATTGTGGCAAACCAAGGCTGATTCTCTAAACTCGTAGGCTCCAGCCTCAGAGACGCTTCCATCAGGTGTGGAGAAGTGTGTGTGTGTGTGTGTGTGTGTGTGTGTGTGTGTGTGTGTGTGTGTGTGTGTGTGTGTGTGTGTGTCGTGCTGCCGCTGGTGTGTATCTAACTAATATCCAAACGGTCTACCCCCACCTTACTATCCTATTCTTTTATTATTGACATCTTTCTTTAGTTCACACCCTCTGTAATATATATTTCACTTTATTTGTAATCATTGTTTGATCTTTGACACTGTAAGGATGATCCTGGCAGATGGAGAAACGTGTGTGTGTGTGTGTGTGTGGCCGTGGGCGCCTGTGTGTTATTTGGCTTGTGAGGGTAAGTGTGTGGATTTTACTGCTGTTTTATAGTCCATTACAAGCCCATTACTCCAGCCTCATGGCCCCATTCTGTTCTTTTATTCTGTATCTCTTTATGGCATTAAGTGGCTAAATAATGATAGCAGAAGGGGGCATCGGTACGAGCAGGGCTGCTGCACACACCCGTAGCTTTTTTTTTTTGACAGGGGAAGACAGCCAACACACAAAAAAATGTTTTTCTTTTCCCCCCCTACATGACTGTCAAGCTGTCTGACCCCAAACTTCTGAAATGTCTGAATTAAGTTCTGCAGATAGATAAGCAGCCTGAAAATACGGCAGCGTCTGACAGAAAAATGGCAAAGTATGAGAATTGATTAGCACTGGTCGAGCTGTGACAGCAAACGCTGGCCATATTTCATGCTGTCTAAAGACTGATACATTTTACTTGCATAATGTTGTAGTTAAATCGTCCTAGTTGAATTCAAAAACTTTTTGCCTAAGCTGAAGTGACTGTGAAAGTTGGCCTTCATTTATTTTAATTTGTTGCTTTGTGGTTTAAACTCTGCAAAGTGTTTGTTCTGGCCTGAGCGCTCTGCAGTAGCACGGTGCCAACATACCAACCTCATTGAAATGAATACGGATGCTCTGTCTGTGCCTAAGTCAGTCTGAACATGACGTGTTGGACGGCCCAATGCAGCCTCTGGCCTCCCTTTCAACCTCACAGTCAACATTTGATTTTCAAAACATCTTTTTTTGCTAGAAATCATGTCAAAAAGCAGCAGTAGCATCTAGCCTTCCTGATCCCAGAACTTGGATTAAAGCCGCCGCTACAGTCCCTTAAGAACAAAAAAAAAAAAGATCCACTCGCTGAACCGGCCTCTTTCCCAGGCGCCATGGCTGAAATCGCAAATTTCTATTAAACCATGTGCACTTAAACCACTTAAAACATGATAAGCAGCTGGAAAATGGCCTCCTCTGTGGCCTGTAACTTTATGCGTATTAATCAAAAGATCCACATCGGGGCCAGTGAGCAGCCTCCAGCTTTTTTTTAATGGCCGAACGTAGCCTCCAGACAGCTAACGGCTCTGAGACAAACGTGTTCAAGGTTATCATTAAACAATCTCAAAGGATTGGAAATACCGCTTTATGTAATTAAAAAACTTATTGCAGCAAATTGTCATTTCAAAGGAGCCCTATTTCTGTAATTAGCAGGTTTTTTATGGTCCAAGCATGGCTGGTTAGACCTGTAGCAGCAATGCAGCCACACACTCCCTAAAGAATCACCCGCTCTGTCGTGATTGGCCAATCCTGGGCTGACATGTCCCGCCCCTCAGAGAGCTGATGTCAGTCATAAAAGCAGAAGTCAAACACGAGCTTTCTGGGAAGGAGGGGGCAGCTACACGGATCCAGGGGTGGTTCTTATCAGCTTCCACTCCTGTTGTGACATCACAACAGGAACGGCTTCCAAACGGCCGTTCGGCCAGGTTTTAGCAGCGTGACAGAAGAGGCTGCACGATGACAGAATGAGTGGGTGCTCTTTCTTTTTAACTGGCTGTGTGTTAGCAGGAACAAATATTTAATTTGGCCTTAACTTCTTATAGAAAGGTTGAAGAGACTCGCTCCTGGTCCCACTGGACAACCCTAACACACTTTTCCATACAAACCTGACACAATTCATGTCATTCCATATATGTACATCTCAAGTCCAAATAACCTGATTCATGCTTACATCACATAGCAACATGTAGGATTTTCATTAAGTACACAGTTTTCTTTTTTCCATAATAGGGCCTTACAAGTAATGAGGTAATCTATAAATACTGTTTTCTGTTGGTTTTAAATGGAGCAGCTCCAGGTTGTGTGTGTATGTGTGTGTCTGTGTGTGTGTGTGTGTGTGTGTGTGTGTGTGTGTGTGTGTGTGTGTGTGTGTCATTATGAAGCAGCTGTTCAACAAACAAGAAACAAAGAGAAGAACAGCTATACGCCGCCTGGCCTGGGTGCAATCCATCAGCATGCATCACGGACTGTGTGCGTGTGTGTGTGTGTGTGTGTGTGTGTGTGTGTGTGTGTTTCCCTAGCGATGGGGGTGTGTGCCTCAGAAGTGATTAGGGAGCATTTTCAGCTCTCAGATGTCATGAAGGAGAGAAGTCAGATGACACCCACGCACGCTCAGCGCAGCCCGGCACAGTTTGACCCTAGTCTGTTGTCATCAGGATAGCTTGCTAATTAAGAAGAACTTCTCTCACACCGACACGCACACACACCAGCACACACACACACACACACACACACAGTGACAGCTTGTCGCTTGTCTCTCTACCCAGGAGCCTCGTTATGAAGAGTCAAACGATCCGATGTGTATAAGCGCAGCCAGCGCTACACCTCCGTTTAAGGAGATACCCAGGCATGTGTCTATAGGTACGTTGGGTGGATGTTACATTTACAAACACCAACATGCCTAATAAATGAGAATTTATGTCTGTTTAAAAAATCATATTGTTCCATTGCAACACATTCTCACTCCCAACCAACTCGTTTAAAGTAGTGATGAGTCAGGATTCCCTTCAGTCATTTCATGACCAGCATTTGCATAGTGCCAAACAGTAAGGGTAGTCTTATCAGCTGAAAATATGTTCTTTTTCACACCGTTAGTCAAGTAGAATTATCTTATTCCATTGGCAGATAGTTTTGCATATTTCGATTTACTTTCTCAAAATAACTTAATATATGCATAACTATTTGCCAATAGAATAAGATAATTCTAGTCAATATTCAATGACTAGATTGTAATATTCTAATTGTATGAAAAACATTTTTTGCTTAGAATGAGATTTCATTTCATTCACTGCATCATTTTATTGACACACAGGGTGATCAGTCCCAACTCGTCAACGGGGTGAAGAACGTTGGTCAGGATCTTCTTTAGTCATCTGTTAAAGAACTGTTTTTACTGTCAGGTTTTGGCACAAAAATCACTTGGTTAAGGTTAAAACAATATCAGGGTTTTGGTGAACTAAACAACAGTGATGTCAAACAGGCATCTCTGGAGTAGAAAAAACTAAACAACCTGATTAGCAAAATGTGTATTAAAATATACAAAATAAAACAGGGTCAGGTCTTCATTCATTCATGCATATACATGTAGACATACATATTACAATACTCAAATATACAAAATATTTTCCTGCTTTTCCAGGCGTTACAAATACAAATATAAAATTGTAAGGAAAACTCCTTATATAAAACATTATTCAAGATTTTTGTATTCATCCAAGTATGAAAAAAACAACTAATTAGCAAACTAAATTTCACAAAGAGTGAATGTCTAATTTCATCATACTGAGGACAGAAGAAATAAAATAATTGTTTTCAAATCTGGTTGAAGAGAAAACAGTTTCTCTTCTTCAGGTTACACTACTAAACCTGCACATCTCTGTAACATTACTTAAAGGATCAATTAAAGGATTCATCGTTAATTGTTATAATAAATTCACGTTTATTAAAATAAAGTTTTGTGTTAACATTATCCATTTGAAACAAAGCCATGTTAGGCAGCTCTCATATGAGCCGGTACCACGAGTCAGGCTTCAGTCATGGCCTAAAACCCAACCCCTTTACTGACCATTTCTAGCACAATATGAAAGTACAAATGGTCTTTCCTGCAACTTTTTCAACTCCAGTCCATAAAACAAGGTTTGGAGCCATCCACCCAACCCTCCTCCTCCTCCTCGTCCTCCTCCTGCTAACAAAAGCAAAACTTAAGAGGAACATCATCTAAATCTGGATCCAGACCATTTGTCGCTGCTTTGACAAGTTGGGTTTTCACCATGTTTGCTGCACAGCACCGAAATACACACACACTACCTATGACTGGTAGCTACACAGACGCATGCACACACAGACACACACACACGCTGCAGCAGATAGCTGTAGTGTGTTGATGTGATGTATGCGTGTATATGAGATTAAATGCACAGGTGGGTGTGGCCTATGCTACTGAATCAGGTGTAGTTCACATTATACACACACCTGTCAATTCATGTGAACACCACAGCTACAGTATATATAAAAAACTGTGACGCCTGAGCAAGAGGAGCAAATGCTTCCAGATTACTCAGCAGTAAAACTATGGTTTGTTTCCCGATTTTTTGTCTCTTTAAAAAATAATAATCACATAAATAATCATAAAGTCCCTAATATTCAAACAGCCTTATATATAATCAATGATTATTTTTCCATTTTCAGTGACAAAAAAAACAAGTTTTAAGTCAGTTCAACCCATTCACATTGCTAGAAATCCACAAAAACTTATGAAAAGAGAAAGGGAGAGGAGATAAGGAGATGACTGTGTCTCCTCCTCCCTTTCTCATTCTGTCTCTTTGAGCAAATTAATGTCTTGGGCGTTGATATAATAAACTGTTGTACAGCTGTTCTGAAGCTCCTCATGGGAAAAGATACAAAGAGGAAGAGGGAGGAAAATAATCTTTGAGAGGAAGTTAACTGACAAAGAGAGGCTGTGTGTGTGTGTGTGTGTGTGTGTGTGTGTGTGTGTGTTTCACAGTGTAAAAATACTGATTTAGAACCACAGAGAGAGAACAACAAGCCTCATCCATATTAATACACAGGTGTGGGTCCCTCACCATTAGCTCCCCTCGCTCTAATAGATCACAACTACATCTTCAGTCACTTGGCTGCTTGTTTTTTTTTTTTTTTTTTTTTTTTTTCATAATTAACTTAAAATTCAACTCTGTGATATTTCAGGTTTATGACATTTGCTTGGCATTTCGACTTCATTACGGCTCAGCAAGTCTCCTCTGTTGGTCCACAGTCACCCAATGAATTTTATTAATCTCCATTCTTGTTGATTTTTGGTGACTCTAGTGGCTGTTTTCCTGAGGATAACTGGTTGACTCATACATCTGTGTATTATTTACACATTATTGTACTTAAGAATAAGACGTTCTTCGTTCTTTGAAAGCAGTGATTGTCACTGAGCCTGAGTCTTTTATTTTAATGTCAGTGTAAAGCAGTAATAAATGTGCTCTGAGCGTGTCATGCCACAGAAACATGTTTATTCATCTAATGAACCATCCAGCCAAATTTGAATTATTAAAATAAAATGCCATGAAGGCTATTCAAAAAATTTGGTTTTGAAATCCTGAAAAATAATCAGTATTCTCTGGTCGCCGGAGGTGAAAAGCACAAACAACACACACACAAACAACTAAACAACCCGACTCGTGCAGAACTTCTGTTTAAAAAATATGCAATTTAAAACAAGGCCTTTTTTTAATGAGCATTTAGGACAAAAGAGAAAAAAAAATGTTTTTATGGAGCCAATGTTTAATTCAGCACATATTATGTAGGTCAGGGGTGTCAAACATGTGGCTCATTGGCCCAAACCGTCCCTGCTAAGGGGTCCGATCCGGCCCACTGGATGACGCACTTAAGTGTGAAATGGAGAAACAGTTCCTGTTTCTGCACAGAAACGTGTCAGTGAGCATCTTTCAGGGCTCAGGGGAGAACATGTTTACAGGTTTTGATTTGTAGATGGTTTGTAAAGCAGGAGAAAACCTCACTTGCTCCTTAAAGAAGTACATGTTGTTCAGTAAGTAAATGTGTTGCATTGAAATGCACCAATAAACTGACTGAGTAAGAAATAACTGAGACATCATGTTGGTAAAACTATTTTTTCCACTCCTGTCGTGTATATATGTATGATGTATTTCTTTACATAAAGAGAAAATGAAAAGTTTTGTAGGTATTTTTTATGCATTTGTTTTGTATTTGCTGCTCCGGCCTACTTGAGACAATGACATGGCGTTTGGTACCATGAGGGAGAATTTTGGAATCGACCTTTCAATGACAATATTTCAAATTTGGATTGAAACTAACTTTATTATACTTTTTAAATGTTCTATTATATGTCTAAAACCCCCATTGCATAGTGAGAAGGCTGTTGTGGATTTGGGTTTACGTAAACTTAAAAAAACACAATCCATATTGTCTGAATAAAATTCTGATGTCACTTCACAAAGTGTTTCAGATGGATCTGAGTTTGTCATGTGCTGGACGGTGACAGATCGTGGTGATTGTTGATTGTCCTGCGAATGCACTGATTACTCATTGGCTTGTAGGAAATTCCAAACCATCATCATGATTTTTTTTTGCTTTATTTGTCACAGCACCTATAAGCTGTAAATCCTGTTTGAGTATCAGGAACCACTGTGCAGCATTTCGGAGCCTGATAAGCTTTCAATTGCATTTACATGTTGAGGTTAAAACCTGGAGACAATGAGATTAGGGCGTAAAGTGTAAATTTGTGCAAAAGTCTCAAGATTCTC
Source organism: Eupleurogrammus muticus (assembly GCA_036785175.1). Taxonomy (NCBI): domain Eukaryota; kingdom Metazoa; phylum Chordata; class Actinopteri; order Scombriformes; family Trichiuridae; genus Eupleurogrammus; species Eupleurogrammus muticus. The sequence continues at coordinate 12,518,945 of JAYKQN010000004.1, read as the reverse complement.
TGTGAACTCTGAGGCTCTAAGGCCACTGTACTTTCAATTCAAGCATACGCTCCGCTTCCCGGGCCCTGAAGAAATGCTTTTTTTTATAAGATAACAGAGACTTGACCAGAAGTTTTCAGTTCTTCTACAATGCATTACTCTAAGTGAAGGTCCTGGATGTGATTTTACTCTTTCACCGGCATCTTACACCAAAATGACTTTGCGAGTGATTTTGGAAATAGATAATTCCATTGTCAGATAAAATAAAATGTTAAGTTTGTACAGAAATACAGTTTATCTTGATGGTTCATAAATGCGATAAACTGACGACTAGACTGACAACTTTTATCATGTGTTTATAGTTATTTTTTACAGACGTGTATAAGGAAATGTTTTATTTTGGATGTTGGAAGTTTTATGTGAACAGCAAATATGATATTTTGGCTGATTTACTTTGTGATAGTCATCAAACTAATAGTTATTACTGAATAAAAAAAAATAAAGGCATTTATCCTTATAAATGACATAATGGTGAGCGTTATTTTCTGTTTTATCTCAATCGTATCAGCACATCACAGCTGTCAGTCACTCATATGCCATTAGCTACTCTAACTATCAGCAGCAAACTCTCTACCTCCAGGCAATGGCATGACATCCGCTCCCTGTTTATCTCCTGATGACATTACACATAGCTACCATTTCCTACAGGGAGATTAAGTGGAAGTTAACCATCATCTTCCAGCTCTATAGAGGGATTCATTTCCCCACACACAGGGACAAGGCTTTACATAGACAACAGATCCGTTTGTGGAAGCCATTGCCCACACAATGGATTCATTTGTAGAGTTAATCATCTATTGTCAGATTGTGCGAGGGGTTTGTGGTTTTGTGTTCAGGCCGCTGGAGGATCTACTCATCTGCAAAGTAAAAATACTTTGCTTACTACTTAATTAGAAATGTTGGGTATCTATACATTATTGGAGTAATTATTTGCCAGCCAACTTTTTAACTTCTACTCTTTTATTTGAGTAAAAAAACTTGTGTTGACACTTCAACTTCTTCTAAAGTATCTTTAAACACTAGTACCTATACTTCTACCAGAGTAATGAATGTGAATACATTTGATGCCTCTGCTTATCAGTTTTGGAAAGAGTGTGTGGTCTGTACGCCTCATGTTTTCTATGGCTGTGGTTTTTTAAATGAGTCAAGCGGTCCTTTATACAGTCAGTCCTTTTGAAGACAATTAACAGGATTTTGAATCTGAGAATGAGATTCGGATGTTGTACCAGGAGCCTGTGAAGTGATTTCAGTATTGAACTAATATGATCAAATTTCTGTGCACATGTAAGAATTCAGGCCGCTGCATTTTGAATGAGTTGGAGCCGGTCTACTGAGCCTTTGGTTAATCCTGTGAACAGAGTGATACACAAGTCAAATCTGCTGGAGATGAAGGTATGAACCAGTTTCAGAGAGACAGTTTCAGTCATGAATGCTCAAAGTTTTGATTTATTTTTCAGGTTGTGGAATGCTGTTCTGGTGATGTTATTGATGTGTTTTTTGAAGATGTGATCTGTGTCTTAGACGATGCCAAGGTGTCTGACTTGCTCACTGTATTATACAGACAGTGATGTCAAATATGATGAGATTGATTTTGACTTTTAGGACCAACTAGGAGGATCTCACTTTTGTCTGTGTTGTAAGAAGTTAATGGACATCCATGTAATACTATGTTCAATGCATTTGATTCATTTATTGAAAGTGGAATGTATAATTGTTTATTATCAGCATAAGAATGGTAGGAATGTTATGTTTTTTTAATGATAATACAGAGGGGAAGCATCTACAGACTGGAGAGCAGTGGACCGATAACTGACCCTTGTGGAACCCCAGAGGAAACATTAGATTTGGATGAGTGAAAATTGCCAATTGAAACAGAGAAACTCCTGTCTTTCAAACAAGGATGCGAACCAGTCATGGACAGGACCAGATAAACCAGCTGTAACATGGAGTCGATGAATTAAAATGTCATGGTCTATTGTATCAAATGTGGCAGTGAGATCGAAAATAAGTAAAATCGAGGCTCTCCGGGAGTCACTGTGGACTTTAATGTCATTCATTACTTTTACAAGAGCATAAATGTTGTTTGTGGTAGGATATTCCAGTTGTTTGCAAACAATTTTTTCTATCATTTTGCTTGTGAAGGAAGGATTGGATATAGGTCTATAATTATTAATTACAGATTTGTTACAGGTTGTTTTTCTTTAATACAGGAAAGATTACAGCATGGTTGAGAGAAGCAGGGAAAATGAGTGTATGCAGGGAGATATTTATGATATTTACCAGATTATTTATAAAACAGTGAGAGACATTGATTTGATGAGGTTGATAGGGACGGGATCAAGAGAGCAGCTGCTAGATTTTAGGTGCTGAATGGCCCCAAACAGATCACTGCAATTACCAGGTGTGATGATAAGCCAGAACCAGGTGTATAATTTATCATATTATTTCTGATACATGTGTTCCTGTAAAATTTAGCAAATTCATTTAATTTTTTTGTGAAGAGAGAGTTCTGAATTGCCTGTAGGAGTGAGTGAATGGTGTTTGTGCCTAACGATAGGCTGGTGACCTGTCTGGGGTGTATATGCCTCCGGCCTGTAATACAGCCCTTTCCCTAGTGAGGACTAAGCGTGTAGAGAAAATAGAATATGACCACCTCCTGAGCATGCTTGGATTGTATCAATTGATGTGGATATTGATGATATTTTATTATATGTGAAAATGATTTTCCTTTTGGCCGGGACTCCTTAAACAGTTTGAACCCGAGGGAACTGCTTCATTTTTTTGCTGTTTTACTTTCACATCATAATAATGAATAAGCGAAGGTTTTTCTGGGGCTATGATACAAAACTTGAAAATGTCATTAGCTTGGGTCCCACTTTGAATGATTTGGTCGCTTCAATGATTAGGGAAAACAGCCGTTCAGATTTCCAGATGGATGGTCCACTAAGGGAGACATACTCCCCAAGTAGATAAAAGAATAAGGTAATTTAACCACAACTTTTATTTTGATGGAACTACATCATACTATATCACCAAAGTATTTGTTCACCTGCCTTGACTCGCATGTGAATTTAAGTGACAATACCTTGTCTGGGAACGATGTCCACAAGGTTAAGGAGTGTGTTCATGAGGATTTTTTAACCATTGTTCTAGAAGTGGTTTTGAAGTCACACACTGGAGGACAAGGCCTGACTCTCAGTCTCTAATTCATCCCAAAGGTGTTTTATCAGGTTAAGGTCAGGACTCAGGACAGTCAAGTTAATCCACACCAGACTCTGTCATCCATGTCTTTATGAATCTTGCTTTGTGCACTAGATGGTAGAGTGGCGAGTGAATACTTTTGGCAACATAGTGTGTATACTAATTAAAACAGACTATTACTGTATATTCCTTTCATGAGAAGTCTGTTCTGTTAGATGTCTCTAAATCCTACACAATGCACCTTTAAGACAGCATAACACACCACACACTCATCTTTCAAATACTTTCTATTTAGTCTAGTCCAGATCAGACCTTGATTCACTTCACAGCTACATGTTAGCAACTCTGTGAGTTCACTTTTCTGTGATCCTAACCTAAATTCACGCCTCGATTGGATTGATGCCTAAAAGGAGGACGAGGTGTCTTATAAAAAACTTAATGAATAAAAAAATATGCTAATGGATATGTTCAAATGAATCACCCTGTCCATCAGTAATAGCTATTAACTATTCTGTACTGAGCTGTGACTATGTACGTAAATAAGGCAAATCATTTTCTGGTAATTGCTGCAATTTTTGGGCAGAAATATGTGTCACTTCTGAACCACTGATTCCAGAAATAACACCCCACACACACACACACACACACACACACACACACACACACACACACACACACACACACACACACACACACCACACACACACACACACACACACACACACACACACACACACACACACACACACACTTAAAACTCAGTCAAATCATTTTGTAATGCATCTGGTATTTTTGTTTAGGGATGAGAATATCCCTTTAATCAGTGCTGCAGTTGCAATAGTAAGAACATCTACACACACACATAAACACACACACTCACAAACATAGACAATGTTATTCACCCACACACGTGGCATGTGGGTGGTCGCCTTAAGCATGCATACACACTTACACGCTGTACACGGCAGAATTAACAATTGCACATGCTCAAAAACAAATGTGCACCCTTGCTTAGCCCTGCACATGCACACACATTCACACACACACACACACACACGCACATCCACACAGTTATGGAAACAAAGCCATTCTTCTTGGCTCCAAGCTGACATCAACCTGAATCATCGGTGCTTCGGGTGCGTTTTCACTCGCAACGACATGCAGGGGCACACAGGGAGGGAGCAGGATGAGGGGACCAATCATCCCGATTAGTTGAACATTAGATTCACAAAGTGCTTGACACCTACAGGGCGACACGGGGATCAGGGGGTTCTTTCTTTCTGACGCTAGGAGTTCTAAAATGCTCAGAGTCAGGCGTGAAAGGCAAAAAAAAAAAGAAAAAAAAAGAAAAAATGAAACGTGTATGCAGGGAGAGGGGGACGGGGGTTTGGGGGCTCACCACCTGGTGCAGGGAGACAGGAAATAATGAACGGAACCGAAATAAGAATTCTAAGGTGAAACGGTGACAGGGAAAAAAGGAGGAAAGAAGGATAATGTAGAGAAAAAATCCTTCTAATTCAGAGGAGTAAAACGGGAGAGATGCCCACACACACACACACACACACACACACACACACACACATAGATACATCCACAAATATAAGCGGACTTGCTGTGCTATATGTGGTGATCAGAACAGAACTTATCTAGAGGAACAAAGCAGCACAGAGTGACTAAAAGTGGCAAATGCGATACTGCAATGACTGCATTTCCAAAAAAAATATTTGTGTTCTGAATGTATTACGGATGTCACTGTTACAGAACACACTACAATCAATCAATCAATACAATCCTACTAGTTTGTGTTGTTCTATCACATCAGTATTTGACAATTATTGCTTACTTAATGTGTGTAATCCTATTGTAGTTCACACATATTCCACCATATCCCATTAAAAACGTCAGTAACACTATAGCAGCAGTTCCATAAATACATGTTGAACATTACTATACTCACGGATGTTCTCTGGTCTGGTCTATTTGTATCGGGAAGTTGGGATTTCTGAGTTTTGAGTGGGAAATTTCAACTGGAACACTCCCACAAAGTGTGATTTCTGACTCAGAAAGTCCCTGAGTTGACATTCCAAGATGGCTGGCCAACTGTAAAGCCTTATTCAAGCTATTATTCAGTTCATACACTCCTGACTCGTATTTGTTGCATTAAATCAGTCATTAAATTGTGGTCTTTTTTTTCTTTTTTCCTAAGGTTAATGCAGCAATCCACTAGTAAATGTTTGGGCCTCAGGCTCAGTGAATATCTTCATTTTTTTTATCTGCTATCTGTTTTGTGTTTTTCCCTCCATCATAGGATCACCACTTCACTCCTGCGCACCTCTACCTGTTGACCTGCCCTTCATCGACCTCCTCGTCTTCAAGCCTGGGCCTGTACGCTCACCTCCAACTCCCCTGCTCCACAAGAAATTCTATTTCTTTTTGCTTCCTTAGTGTCTGCCTGCATCTGAGTGCACCAGTCCCGGTCAAGCCGTGTCAGGTCAAGTCAAGTCAAGTCAGCCCAAAATAACAAAAAACAGATTCGCCTCAATGGGTTTTTACAGTTTGTACAACAGCAACACAGCATCCTCTGTCCTTAGACCCCCACATCATATGCAAGGTTAAAATCCCATATATATATATATATATATATATATATATATATATTCATGGTGTATGTGGAGGATGAGGTGACAGGATCCAATAGGTGAATGAGGACAGCATCAGACCCTCCAACATGTTTTGAGAATAAGAAAACACAGAAAACACAGGGCATGACTCTGGGAACAGATTTAAAAATGGTACATCAGTAGGTCATGAGTGTTACAGATGGAAGAAAAGGAAGCTCTGAAGCTCATGATCCAATCTAGAAGCGAACCTACCGTATTATAGCATAACAGGGTAGGCCAGGCAGGGTGAGGCCTAACTTTGAGATTTATTAAAAAGTAAAGTACTCATATTTTAATTTTAGGAATTCTGAGAACCTCTAGTAAGCTGCATTTTGATGGGTCATATGGACCTATGAGATCCTTAAAATAGGATGGGGCCTGACCAATAAGAGCTTTGTAGGTGAAGAGGATTTTTGAATTCTATTCTTGATTTCACAGGAAATCAAGAATCCTGACAAAATGACACATTTTTTTGCATGAAACGCTGTCTTTCCATTGCTAGTAGGATTATGTGGGATGGGGTTATATTGGTCATATTCTACATTTACAAATATGATTCCTGCCAGCAAATCAGGACCAGTTTCCATTTTGTTTTTCTCCAAATCTGCATCCCGGTACACAGACACAGCACCTGGCTTTTAGCTTGGACATGCACACAGATCCTTGTAGTTTGATTAGATTGAGGTCAGACACAGACAAACTGTTCCAGAAGGCTGCACATAGTAAAAGGCGATGATGACTTTACCTAAGCTCTAACACTTTTGAATTATAAGTTAAAACACTAACACCCCCTGGTCCATAGCACCTACCGGCCACAGGTTTGTTCATGCGCCTATTCTGGGTAATTTTATTCCTCATATAAAGTTTCATGCATATCATGTTATGTGTGTATTTCTTATTCCATTTTTACTCTGCTCTTCAAAGCAGAGTAAAAATGGAATATCATTTTAATGGTTGATAACAACAGTTTCCCCTTGAACAATTAATAAAAAACTATTCATCCCAGGTACAAGATTTCTTTTTGGGTTATTACACAGACTCAATTGATTAAATGTACATTTCAGACTTGACAACCATAGTAATTTAAATTAAGTATCCTTTTTCTGGGAGGGTTTGTCTTCTCCATGTTCTCAGGACGAAGGGGCAGGAAGTCTCAGACACTAAACTTTTTGTTTAAAAACTTTGTCTAGGTTGTCCACTGTCATATAATTGAACAAACGGAATGAGTAACATTTATATTTTTTATATAAGTAAAAAAAATGTACTAGAACAAAGTATAAAATGACTTTCTCACTTGCCTGCAGGTTTAAATAGATTATAAATACATTCAAAATAAATTAAAGAGCTTTCAATATCAAGAGTCTTGCGCCACTATATGTGGGTTCCTGATATTCTTTGAGTGAGTACATCTCGTATATCTCAGTGATACTGTTGTTTCATGTTGATATCGTGGTAATCTGATACAGACGTGGCTACTCAGAGACCAGCAGTATTTATTTTTCCTCGATTGATATCATTATCCATCACTTATTAATTCCGTAATTTCTACGATCGTTGTACACATTACACTGGTAAACCGGCCCTATGTTTTACTTTTACTGTCGATGGGCTATGATGAGACAATAAAGAGCCTGACTGCAACACAACCTACTCTACTATGAGTATGCCCAAATACTCCTGGCGTTTCATCTCCACTCACTTTTTAAACAGGTTTTGCTGAGCAACTTCATGATTATCAGACAATTATTACCAGAAAAGCAAATTATCCCACCAGATCCTTCCACGCTGATGTGCTGATGGGCCACATGCAGCTGTGTCTCCTGTATGATTTTGGCTGCTGGATGCCTCTCGTTCCCGCTGTCGCTGAACTGCCTCTGTCAATTTGCCTGCTTATTTTTGGCTTCCCTTCTTATTGCCATTAAACATCTCTCTCTCTGCTGGGCTGCAGCTCTTGAAAGCCCAGCACAACACTAAACCAAATTGGCGATGTACTTCCAAGTCGATTCAACATCCTCTGGCTGGGGATGATTTCACCTTCTACCACATTCCTAGCAACTCTTCTCCTTACAACATATAATCAAACTTTATCACAGATTTCCAACTTGGTTAAAGCGCAAAAGTAAAACATTTAACAAAAGTTACAAAAAAAAAAACACCATCACCCCATCGATAAAAGTCAGATTATGAGACAATTTCTGCTGCTTTATTGTGTGATAATTCCCCCAGATAACTGCTGCTGCTACTGCTTGGAAATTCAAAACCAATTATGCAATCTTAAACAAACCTTAAATACACCTTATTGTGCCTAAGAGGCACATTACATAACAAATTTAAATAAATGGCTCTTATACACCGGCCCGTAATTACTTCTGGAAGAAGACAGAGCAATTTCAAACACTATTTTACAAAAGCCATTCAAAAAAAAGTAAGAGAAAAAACCCAAATCTATAACTTGAACATTTCTAAACATACTTGTTGATAATTCATGCAATTGTAATGCACAACCCCTGTTTGTGTGTGAATCTGCTGCTTCACATAACAGACAGATTCCAGTTGTCTTTCATGTATTAGTATTTGTTGTTGATGGGAACGCTAGAGCAACTACAAGATCTTTCCTCTCATAAAAGGTATTTAGTATTTTCTAAGCAGCCATGATCCTTGTGGTGCTGTCGAATCAAAGAACTGATGTCAATCCAAAAGTTTCAGTCCAACGGAAGCTGCAGCTCCGACTGAAGCAGTTTGTCAGGTCTAACAGCAGCAACGTTCCAGTGAGGTAAGGTGATGGAGCCGCGCTGGCTTCTCCAAACAATAAGCAAACGTAACTATTTTCTCAATGTTCAGCATTCTCAGGTAAGTGGCTGTGCCAAAACCATTCAAACTAGCATCAGGAAAGTGATGCATTTGAGCGATTGAGAGCCCTTCAAAACCTTTTGGGCTTGACACCTGTTGACCTCCTCACCTGCACCTTAAAGTGTAAATGAAGGGTTGGGATTGCTGATGCCTGTTAGGGAACGGTGCTTTGGGTGTACAAACAAAGGTTCAACATCAAACGCGTCTCAAAGCGTCTAGACGTTGTAGGGAAGACCCCAGATAGATAAACTTTGTGCTGATGCCTAAGGTTTTTGGTCTTATTTGCACAAGTTCATTGGAGAAAATCCTTTAAATACAGTTTAACATCCAAACACCTTTACTTAGACTTAAATTTAGCTCGCAGCAAAGCATGAACGCTTGGGTGGAGATACTGCTTCAAATAAATAGAATTAATGAGGCTCTACAAGATATTTCACCAGGTGACCGGTAGGTTAGAAACCTACTGGAGCTTGTATGTTGGCCATTTTTGACACAGCTTCCTGTTTGATGTGAACAGAGACTTGACAATTGAGCGTGACTCCATTATCCTCTGTTCCATAGTCAAACTAAACTCAATACTAGGGACGGTTGATATAAAAAATAAAGCCTATCAATTAAAAATTGTTTATATTGATTGATAATTATTGATGATTTTTGGGGGCATTTTTGTTTGTACATCTCCTGTCCTTAGAGCCTGACATACAAGAAAAAAACTCCATAAAAAAATCTCTTTACAGGGAATGAAAAGGAAGAAACCTGAGGAAGAGAAAAACAGGAGGATCCCTCTTCAAGGAAGAACAGGCATGCAATAGATGATGAATGCAAAGGATGGAATACAATACATTTAAAGATATATTGATAAACTATTTCATAACAGTTGATGATAATGATTCTTAAAAAATTTGAATAAGGACCAAGACAAAAAAGGCTGAATGTAACCACTTTACATTAAACCTGATTTTGCATTTGTCTGTTAAATGATTCCACAATTTGCTGCTTTATTAAGGGAAATATGGTGGTTGATTTTTCTACACAAGCTGGAAGTGAAGCTATCACTTTTTGATTGAACTAGCTTCTTATTGGATTGATGACGTGGCTATTGACAATATATCTATATATATTGATAATGTTTTATTGGCCTGCTTGTCACCTTTTCTCTGGGTGATTTTCTACATGGTGTAGTACAACATGTTCCAACATGACGTTGTGGCACTTGACCACTATCCTTTTGTTGGGAAGTTTTTGTGTATTCATCATGAAACCTTACATTCTTCCACACTTTCATCCTCCCACCACAAATGCGTTGCTTGGCAACAGAAAGGTTGTTTGGCATAGCGGCACGGTGACATTTTCCCTTTTTTTTTTTTTTTGAAAAGGCAGCTTAATTTTATAGTGCCCATCTTGGAGCAGCACAGAGCTTTCCCTACTTTCCACAAACTCGGTTTTCTCTCTTGACATTTCTCCCGCGCCTTCAGTGGCGCTGTCATTGAAGTCGTGCTGCATCAGCTGCTATTTCAGCGGTCAGCTCCAGCTGCTCCTTTTCCCTCTTTAAAGCTATTCTCGCTATGCCGAAGCATGGCTCCCTGTTAAACAACCTCCGCTTTATTGTGTGCGCAGTCGATGTACGAGATGGCACTTGTGAATTGATTGTTTAATTAACTTCAGAGCTTTTGTGATCTGACCTTTTTGGCGGAGGTATTTGTCAACATGTGAAATGCTGTCCCGAGGTTCAACACAAACCCTGTCTCTTCTTTATTGTCTCCTTCAGCAGCAGAGATGTGGACAGCCACCCACTCACACCAGAAATAAAATAATTTTTGCTCTGTATCAAACTTCTTGCTTTGTGAGCCAGTAGGTGACATCCCCAAAAGTTACATGCACTTGTGTACTTCTTTACACAGAGCATTTTATTTGTCAAGTTATATTTCACCTCTTTCACGTAGTCTTTATCACCCATCAGGGTGTTTTATGCTTAGACAATATGACTTCATTGGATCTTCGTCTTCCTTTCTTTGTGTAGATTGTTTAGCTTGGCCTTTAAGGTTTTTTATGCTAATTTAACAGCGCATTCTTTCACAATGTCTTTTTCCATTAGTGTCGCACCCCCCATTAAGTTCAATCTCATTAACCGGCAGCCAATCACCAGCAGGGTCACAAGGCTTCACCTTTTCATCTTCCATAATATAAAGTCGGTGTCTTATTAAGACATAAATGGCATTGGCTTTCTTCCCAATGTATGCATACATATTTAAAATGGCTGTGTAAAGTCAGCTCTGAACATACCAGTACATACTGATCTGTCCTAATGTGTGATGCCTGGTGTCCTGGTTAGCTCTGGTCCAACGGTTTCAATTTCTCACAGCAGTTAAACCAGGGGTCCCCAAACCTTTTCCTGTGAGGGCCACATAACTGTTCCCTTCTCTGATGTGGGGCCAGGGTTAGTTTGTAACAAAAAAAGTGACGTTTGAAGGATTGCCGAAATGTAAAAAAATGTTTTCCAGAAAGCCACAATCAAATAACGCTTTCTGTGTTCTTCACAGAAAAAAAACACGAAATAAATAAGACTATTTATGAAATAAATAATAACCAAATAAGTCATTACTGTATTTAACACCCACATAAGGCACCTAACTATAGGGTTTTATATATAGATATACAAATAGATATATACAAAAATAGAGCGGGAGCAAAAAAGAGTTTGGTTCTGCTGTAAGTATTGGTACAAAGTACTAAAATATTTTAATCATCATGGCCGTGGTAAAACACATGGATAAAACAAGCACACAAGTGTGTGTATTTATAAATAGAGCGGGGTAATGTCATCAATCAGACCATCAATGTCCTCATCCTCTGTTTCTGATTCCAACAGCAGCTAAATCTCCATCAAACATGCCAGCTTCACTTTCTTTACTTTCCGTGCGGTGAAGCTCCTCTAAATGATGCTTTATAATCCGCTGAAAGCTGCTGCCCTACCGCTTTCTGAAGCATCAAGATGGAAATGTTAGATTTTCACTTCTTCTGCTACCGTTACTGCCTTTAATCGAATAGTGACCGTTGAAACACTTCTCCCACTCGTTCTTTGCTCGATGATCCACTGATCGAGTCTTTTCTCCACCTCAGACCACCTGCCTTATGTCCACGGAAACTCAGCTGTGTAGTTGATTACTTTACAGTTTAAATTGTGCTTTATAACTGTGCTGTGTCTCTTTACCATTTTCAGGGTTGTTAAATCAACAATGTTCTGCATAACGCACATCCCTGTTATTTTATAGACAATCCATGTTAAAGTCCAAATTAAAGACAAAAGCCAATGAAAGGGACACCACTACTACTGCTGGCCATGCTGGCTGATTTTTTTCCGCATTTTTAGAGCAAAAAAAGTTGAGCCTATCAAATGTCCTTAGTTGCCATGTTGGTTGTCACTTGCACCACAGCCTCTGGTCACAGAAGGAAGATTCTCTCTAATTAAAGATAGAGTCCACGGTTCTGCAGAAAGACTGAACATGAACACACCAGGGTTCTACAGAGTGTAGATTCATAATAACACTGATTGGACCAATGCTTTCTCAAATGGACCCAGCTGCCAATTTTTGGTGAGTTTTTTTTTAATTTGCTAATTAAAATAGTTCAATACTTAACTGAAAAGTCATTTTGGGCTCAGAAAAAGGGATGCAGTTTGTGGATCTACATTACCGTTTGTCATGTCTCTTCTATGAAAGGTCACACTTTTATTACTCAAATGAGTTGCAGAATAAAAAGAAAATATAGTCAAGACATTGACAAGGTTAGAAATAATGATTTTTATTTGAAATAATAACTTTTTCCCTCAAACTTTACTTTCATCAAAGATGCTCCATCTGAACAGCTAAACTGTTTTTATCTAACATAAATGCACAAGGGCTTTCTAACCATCCATTAGCTTTTAATGCAATTAGCAAACACAATGTAGCATCAGAAAACTGGAGTGAAGGTTGCTGGAAATAGGCCCCTATACATCTATGGAGATACTGCATTAAAAACTTTACATACCTTACCATTTACATCACATCCACTGAATTGGAAGTGACCCCAAACTTTTGAGCAGTGTATCTTTAGTTCCAATCTACACCATCCAGTTGTTCATTAGGCTGCAGGATGAGGCCTAACATGTGGCTCCTCTCCCCACAAGCTTGAATGCAACTTGCTGCTGATTGGCTTGAGTATGGCTGTGTGTATGGGAGCAAACCGCATTGTTTGTTTTCCATTCACAGAGCAGTGTGGGGTGTTTTAACTCTAGACTTTTTCAGTGCATACAGTGTTGGATTTGATTCAAACTGTGTTGGATCCGATTCCTGGTCTATACCTATAAGGTCACAGATCGTGCACAATCCACTTTCACATTCATACATAGCCTGGATTTAGAAACTTTTACTAGAATTTCATGGCTATGTATTTCCTTGACTTTATGACATCATGTACCTCCCTCTGCCCCCCGTCATCATCACACCCACGTTTTTCAGTTTTCCACGTCAAAATCAACCAATCAGCAGAGAAGTTCTCAAATATTTATGAGTCAAACCAAAAAATGACCTGTGCTTTCTGCAGCTCCAGTGAGGCCTTTGAGGGCACTGCAAAACTCCATTGAGTTGAATTGTTGTACTTTAAATTGCAAATATATCATGCAAATGGCATCAAACATTCAAATAAAACCCAGAATAGTTCTATGATATGGTATGATATGGCACTTTTTTTTCACTTTTAAAAGCGAAGTGAAAAATGGGATATCTCTCACTCTCCTGATCATTCCTCGCTCCATTTTTGTCTCTCCTCACTCATCGCCTTCCTCCTCTCAATACTAATTATCTCTATCAGAAACTCCAAGGAAGAAGGGGCGAAAGAGAATTTGAAATGAGGGGAAAAAGACTAAATCAGAAAATTGACTGAAGGGAATATGAATTCAGAAAAGTGACAGATATAGTAAGTGAGACCGATCATGAACCAGCATGCAGCTGGCTCCTACGAGTCTCAACTCCTCTGTCTCCAATGTGATAATTAAGTCTGTGTCAGGGATCTGGACAGACGAGGACCACAGGAGCAATACGTTTGAACAGTTTATTGAAAGGGGTTGGGGAATGGGCGTGAGTCTTCGTGTGTGTGTGTGTCCCAGCGGCTGAGAGGCGTAGAGTGTAGACGGGGGTTGAGGGTCCAGGCTCTCTCGCCAAAGGGGCTGGAAGTCCTGGGGGAACACACACACACACAGCAGGAGAGGAGTGGCAGGGCAAAAGTACCGACAAGGGCAAGGCAGTATCGTGGTCAAAAAGGCAGAAGGCAGGTCAAGTTACCGGGATTGTAGAGCAGAGGGTGGTCGGGCAGGTCCGGGATCGCAGGTAGGAGTCAGAATAGTAGCAGGTAACAGGCAGGACAGGCGCGGGCTTAGCAGACGATCTGACGAAGTGTGCTGGGAAACAGGACTCTTTATATATGGCATGGTTAGCAGTAAATGAGGAGCAGCTGGCTGGTTAACGAGGGAGTGGCAGAGAGAACAGGTGAGAGTAATCGGCAGATAATTAGTGCTCCTACCAGGCAGAGGGAGAGGGAGCTCACGACAGAACCCCCCCCTCAAGGGACGGCCCCAGAAGTCCCAAAGAAACACCGCCAAGACTGGGAGGGCGGAGGGGGAGCCGGCGGAGGGTCAGAACTCCTCAGAGCAGTCGGAATCCATGGCCTCATCCTTAGAGAGCCCCCCAGCAGGGGTCAGGACGGGTCCCGGGACAGGGGCCAGGCCAGGTGCAGGGTCAGAAACTGGGTGGGTGGAACGACGGGGTCCTTTAGGACGACCCCGACGAATGGCTGGTTGGTCTGGATGCTGCCGGTGGAAGTCAGCGATGAGGGTCCGATCCAAGATCCGGCTGGCAGGCACCCAGGTTCTCTCCTCAGGACCATACCCTTCCCAGTCGACAAGGTATTGGATGCCTCTACCTCTACGTCTGGATCGGAGCAGACGCCGGACAGTGTAGACTGGGCCACCCTCAATGAGGCGTGGAGGAGGCGGGGGGGGTGTGGCTGGAACCAGCGGGCTCTCGTGAACCGGTTTAATCTTTGAGACATGGAACGTGGGATGGACCCTCATGGACCTGGGCAGAAGGAGCCGAACAGCAGTTGGGCTGATTACCCTCTGAATGGGGAATGGGCCGAGGAAGCGAGGTGCCAGCTTTCGTGATTCCACCCGCAGTGGTAGATCCTTTGTCGACAGCCATACCTTTTGTCCAACACGGTAAGTGGGTGCAGGAGTCCTGTGACGGTTGGCTCCAGTGGTGTAGCTGGAGATGGATTTGAGGAGTGTGGCACGGGCCTGGGCCCAGGTGCGGCGGCATCGGCGGGCGTAGGCAAGGGCAGATGGACAAGTGACTTCTCCTTCCTGGCTGTTGAATAGGGGTGGTTGGTAGCCGTAGACACACTGGAAGGGTGACATACCGGTGGCAGAGCAGGTCAAGGAGTTGTGGGCATATTCCACCCATAGCAGTTGCTGGGACCAGGTGGGAGGATTACGAGATGCCATGCATCGGAGTGCCTTCTCCAGCTCCTGATTTGCTCTCTCTGACTGGCCGTTGGACTGGGGGTGGAAACCAGAACTTAGACTGACCGTGGCCCCCAGCAGATGGCAGAATTCCTTCCAGAAAGTCGAGGTGAACTGCGAGCCCCGGTCCGAGACGACATCTCTGGGTAGTCCATGTATTCTAAAAACATGCTCCAAGACCAGCTGGGCAGTTTCCTTGGCAGATGGCAGCTTTGGAAGGGGAACAAAGTGTGCCATCTTGCTAAAACGGTCCACAATGGTGAGGATTACAGTCATGCCATTGGACTGGGGCAGTCCTGTGACAAAATCCATGGAAATGTGGGACCAGGGCCGTGTTGGTACGGGTAGAGGTTGGAGTAATCCGGCAGGTGGCTGGTTAGATGATTTGTGTTGGTTACAGGTTGGACAGGCAAGGACAAAGTCTCGCACATCCCTCCTCAGTGATGGCCACCAGAATCGCTGAGAAAGCAGATGGCAGGTGCGAGTGGATCCAGGGTGGCAAGCCAGACGGGAGTCGTGTCCCCATTGTATGACCTTAGACCTCAGGTGTTCAGGAACGAAGAGACGGTCAGCAGGGCAAGCACTGGGGCCAGGTTGGTCATGGAGAGCGTCCCGCACTTGTCTCTCAATCTCCCAAGTCAGGACACCTACGACGCAGGGACTGGGCAGAATGGGTGCAGGGTTCTGGGAAGGGGCATCCTCCTTCTGGAACTGGCGGGAGAGTGAGTCTGGTTTGATGTTACGTGATCCTGGACGGTATGACAGGGTGAAATTGAATCTGGTGAAGAATAGGGCCCAGCGGGACTGTCTCGGGTTCAGACGTTTGGCAGAGCGGATATACTCCAGGTTCTTGTGATCCGTCCAAACCAAGAACGGGACGGTGGACCCCTCCAGCCAGTGACGCCATTCCTCCAAGGCCAGCTTGACAGCGAGCAGCTCACGGTCCCCTATGTCGTAGTTGCATTCTGATGGGGATAAGCGACGGGAGAAGAATGCACACGGGTGGAGTTTGTTGTCCTCTGCAGCTCGTTGTGAGAGCACGGCCCCCACTCCCACATCAGAAGCGTCCACTTCCACAATGAATTGTCGATCTGCATCTGGCATCTGGAGGATGGGGGCCCTGGAGAACCGAGCCTTGAGGATACTGAATGCTTTGTCAGCTGCTGGGGTCCAGGTGAAGGGCTGTTTATTGCTGGTCAGGGCGGTGAGAGGGGCAGCTACGGAGCTGTAATTACGGATGAACCGTCGATAGAAGTTCGCAAAGCCCAAGAACTGCTGTAGCTTCTTGCGGTTTACAGGAACCGGCCAGGAGGTGACTGCTGAGACCTTGGCTGGGTCCATCTGGATCTCTCCCTCTGCCACAATGTATCCAAGGAAAGCCACAGTCTTGGTATGGAATTCACACTTCTCTGCCTTGACGTAGAGTGAGTTCTGCAGGAGGCGGTGAAGGACTTGCTGGACATGAAGTGTGTGTTCAGGCTGGGTCTTGGAGAAGATCAGGATATCGTCTAGGTAAACGAAGACGAACTTGTTTAGGAAGTCCCGCAGTACATCATTCACTAGGGCCTGGAAAACCGCTGGAGCGTTGGTGAGGCCGAACGGCATGACAAGGTACTCATAGTGGCCGGTTGGGGTATTGAATGCCGTCTTCCATTCGTCGCCCTCCCGGATCCGCACTAGGTGGTAGGCGTTCCTAAGGTCCAACTTTGTAAAGATGGTGGCCCCCTGGAGTAGCTCGAAGGCAGAGTTGAGCAGAGGCAGAGGGTACCGGTTCTTTACTGTGATGCTGTTAAGGCCACGGTAGTCGATGCAGGGGCGAAGGGTTCCATCTTTTTTCCCCACGAAGAAGAATCCGGCGCCAGCAGGGGAAGAGGACGGGCGGATAATTCCAGCAGCAAGAGAGTCGCTGATGTACGTCTCCATGGCCCTTCGTTCAGGAGCAGACAGGGAATAAAGACTCCCTTTGGGGGGAACAGAACCAGGGAGGAGGTCAATGGCGCAGTCGTAGGGTCGATGTGGGGGCAGAGACGTGGCTTTGACTTTGTTGAAGACCTCCCTGAGACCGTGGTAGCATTCCGGGACATTGGAGATGTCTGGGGCTGAGCCGGGGGGTACCGGGTGAGAGGGTGGCATGGCCGCAAGCAAACAGGTCTGGTGGCAGTCCTTTCCCCACTCTCGGACCTTTCCAGTAGCCCAATCAAGGTGAGGGTTGTGCCGTCGGAGCCATGGGTAGCCCAGGATAAGAGGTTGGCCCGGGGAGTGGAGCAGGTGGAACTGAATGGTTTCAGTGTGGTTGCCAGACAGCATCATTTTAACAGGGGTGGTGATCTGCGTGACTGTGCCAAGAGGGTGACCATCTAGTGCCCAAGCAGGGACGGGGGGTGTCAGACGGAGGGTCTCCAGTCCCAGCTGGTGAGCGAGTTCGGTGTCCATTATGTTGGCTTCGGCACCTGAGTCCACCAGGGCAGCCAGTGTGTGGGTGGAGTCGGGAAGATGAAGACGGACCTGCACCAACGGTTTGTGGTTGGAGGACTGGGTGGTCATTGAGCTCAGCCGGGCTCCTCCTATGTCTGGTGATCTTGGGCTTTTTAAAGGGCAGTTGGCAACACGGTGTCCTTCTCCTCCGCAATACAGACATAGATTGGAGGAGATACGGCGCCGACGCTCAGCAGGAGAAAGAGAAGCCCGGCCAATCTCCATGGGTTCAGACGGGTCTGGTTGGTTTGGAGGAGTAGTTGGGGAAGACGGCTGGACAGTCGGGACGTGACGAGAGCTGGTGGCTAGGGGATTTTGGCGCCCCCTATCTCGGCGGCGGGTCTGGATCCGTCGATCTATGCGCACAGCGAGGGCGATGGCGTCATCAAGGGTGGAGGGCCGTTCATGAGAGACCAACTCATCCTTGATGTAGTCGGCCAGGCTGGCGAAGAACACGTCCACCAACGCTGCCATGTTCCAGGGGCTGCGCCTTGCCAAAGTCCGGAAATCGATAGAGTAGTCTGCAACCGTCCGTCGACCCTGCCGAATACTCAGAAGATCCTGGGATGCCTCTTCAGAGGATGAGCCCAGATCAAAAACCTTGAGCATCTCCTTAGCAAACAGTTCAAAAGATGTGCACGCCGGGGTCTGACGCTCAAACTCCGCTGTTCCCCAGAGTCGAGCTCGGCCTGTCAGGTGAGTGATTGTGTACCCGACCTTAGCCCCTTCTGTGGCAAAGGTTCTGGGTTGCAGAGAGAACTGAAGGCTGCAACTGGTCAGGAACGGGCGCACTTGATTTGGGTCACCGTTGAATCGTTCTGGGTTGCCGATTCTAGGTTCCGGGGCTCCAGCAGCAGTGGCCTGGGTGGGTGACTCTGGAGCGGTGCTGGCGGGTGGGCTGGCTCGAGCTAGACCTGAAGGCAGACCGGCTGTGGCTGGAGTGGCAGGCAGGCTGGCGGTGGCTGGAGTGGCAGGCAGGCTGGCGGTGGCTGGAGTGGCAGGCAGGCTGGCGGTGGCTGGAGCGGCGGGCTGGGACTGAGGGGTGAGTTGGGCAAGCAGTCGGGTTATCTGAGCGAGGTGATCTTGCTGTTCGTGAATCCGGTGTTGTTGCTGTTGTATCAACTGCTGTGTTTGCTGCAGCTGCTGTTGCTGCTGGTTGCCAAGCTGTAGCAAAGAGGAGACGTCAACCGTCATCCGATGGATGTCCCTCTCAGCGTTTCCCAGGCGCTGCATGGCGGTGGGGGGTTCTAAGTCCATGTTTTGTGAAACGTTTGCTGGGTCCATTATGATGGTCAGATCGTACTGTCAGGGATCTGGACAGACGAGGACCACAGGAGCAATACGTTTGAACAGTTTATTGAAAGGGGTTGGGGAATGGGCGTGAGTCTTCGTGTGTGTGTGTGTCCCAGCGGCTGAGAGGCGTAGAGTGTAGACGGGGGTTGAGGGTCCAGGCTCTCTCGCCAAAGGGGCTGGAAGTCCTGGGGGAACACACACACACACAGCAGGAGAGGAGTGGCAGGGCAAAAGTACCGACAAGGGCAAGGCAGTATCGTGGTCAAAAAGGCAGAAGGCAGGTCAAGTTACCGGGATTGTAGAGCAGAGGGTGGTCGGGCAGGTCCGGGATCGCAGGTAGGAGTCAGAATAGTAGCAGGTAACAGGCAGGACAGGCGCGGGCTTAGCAGACGATCTGACGAAGTGTGCTGGGAAACAGGACTCTTTATATATGGCATGGTTAGCAGTAAATGAGGAGCAGCTGGCTGGTTAACGAGGGAGTGGCAGAGAGAACAGGTGAGAGTAATCGGCAGATAATTAGTGCTCCTACCAGGCAGAGGGAGAGGGAGCTCACGACAGTCTGTCTATGTGCCTCTGTAGCCACTCATTTTCTTTCCTTCCTTCACTCTTTTACTTTCACCAATCCTCTTAACAGTGATTAACTTTCGCTTAATCTGTCCCACACTTTCTAACTCATGCCTTTTTTTTTCTGTTAGTCTCTTTCTTCTTCTTCTTTTCCTCGCTCGTCCCTTTTTTTCCATCGCATGCCTCCTCCTCTGAGTCACTCCGGTACTTTCTCCCAGCTGAATGAAACAAAGAGAACAGGACGCCCTGTACTGTTTGTCCCGGAAGATGCGATGAAACATTAATCTGCTGATTTTAGTGTTAAGGTTAAGGTTCAGGTGGGTGTAAGAAGGATGCCATCGAATGTATTCTCTGCTTGTCTGTGAAAACGTGTTTTTCAGCAATAAATGTACAATCTGGTACATTTATGATGAGGTGTGTTTATGTTGTAATGCCCTGAAAAGTCCACACATGAAAGAACAAGCATCCTATACATGAAAACAGAAACTGACCTGTCAATATTCTCTGTGGAAACCATTGGAACACACAAAACACAAATAACTGCCTTGTTATTTGAGATCTTAGTGGATCCAGCTTGATATGTGATTAATTATATGTGCTTTATGCACACACACACATATATACAGTAGATATATACACATTATGTGTGCACAAAGCACATATAATGTGTGTAAACCCTTTTGCTTTGTGCATTTTTAGTGTTTTTTTTATGTATGATTCTTTATTAGCATCTTTGGGTAGCACTCTATAAATAAAATGTATTATTATTATTATTATATTAGTATAATGGTTATCAGTATTACTCCCCTATACCTTTAAATGGACAATATAACACATAAAACATTTCTCTTGCCAAAAAGTTCTGACAGCTCATACATCAGCATTTAAAGGGTTGTTTTTGTATAAAATAAAAAAACTTTTTCTCATTCTCGGGTGTTAGACAGTGCATAATCATAATAATTTTTTAGCTCACTTATGCACTATTACCTGTTCAAATACTTTTTTAAAATACGACAGATAAACAGCAAAATCTCTGCCAAAAAAGTGATGACAGCTCATATATCTTGACTGACAGGCAATAGCCTTTTTTTTCCTTTACTTCTGCTTTTAAGAGCAACACGGTGGAGCAGGAAGGTTGCAGGTCTGCGATCTTTCTGTGTGGAGTCCCTGAAGGTTCTTTCTTCCACAGTTCAAAAACATGCTGAGGTTCATTAGTCTAAATTGCCATTAGCATGAGTGTGTGAGTGAATGGTGTGTGTGTCCCATGAGGAACTGGCCACCTGTGTGGGTGTGTGTGTATCCTGCATCATGTGCTGGGATTGGCTCCATCAGACCCCTGAGACCCTAATGAATAAGTGAGTATAGAAAATGACTGACTTTTATACCCGTACTTTTACACTTTTACTTGAGTTAGAAGCTTGAGATGATGTGATTTTAAACCCTCTACCTGTATATATTTCTACCTGGACATTTTCAGGGTCGCAGTCATTTCTTTCTATGGCCCTGCATGAGAGGAAACTTCTAATTCCTGGTTAACAGGACACCGCAGAGCTTAAACTGTCTCAACAGCAGCTATTCTCCTTCTATCACTGCTCTGCAGGAAGCTTATTCATTCATGGCACCCTGGTGTAGTTTCCTAGCTGCACTGTGAATGAAAAAAAAAACACTAGAAAGATCTGTGCTCATTAAATCAGCACAGTTAACTACATATGAGGTGAGAACTCTGGAGTTATTAAGCTCCATCCTATACACCAGGCCACCTAATGGCTTTATGTCAAGTACGACAGCTACAATGATGATAGCTGATTCATCTATTGGTTGTTGAAATGATTAATCGATTAGGTGTTTGATTCATAAAATGGTGTAAAATGTCAATCACTATATCTCAAAGGTGCAACATAAAACTGTCTTTTTTTTGTCCACAACCCAAACATCATCGGTTTATCATTATAGAAGATTTGAGAATTGATTTTCTAAATATTTGGCCATCAATATGATAGTTGGCAACTAAGAGATTATTTTTACTAATTGTTGCAGCTTTAACTGATAATATTATTAATAAATGCAATGTTCTTCTCTTTTCTTTATTCAGCCATATTTCGTCCACTTATGTCATCATGTTCGGTTTCTCCTTCAAACTTTTTTCAAGAGCAACACATGCATATTCTTCAAAACATGCTTGGTATTTTTTTCCATTTGTTTTACTATTTTTCAGTGATTTTATATAATTTGAAAAAGTATTTAGTAGGATTACGATTAAGGGAATTGGATCGCCATCTTGACATCTCTTATTGTGAAGGCCCTGTTCAAACTTGCTTCAAATTCTCTTTACCTTTATGCACCTTTTAATGTCCAAAGTGAGTGGTATAGAGTGTTTAAAATCCCCTGTTCAAAGAGGGATTATTGTGCCGTTACACCATCTCGGTGCAGAATGCAGAAAAGCAGAATGCTGGGGGTGGGGTCAAAGTTGCCATATCGGCGTATCGACTGCTTTACGTCGTCCAAACCTAGAAGGGGGCAGCCGGCACGCCGCGAGCAGCTGGACCAGAGGACGCGAGTGCTGCAGTATGCCACACCAGACGCTGACGCCGTTGCGTCACAGGTCACACAGGTCACGTCTCTGGTTCCAGAGCGGCAGGCGTGCTGTCGCAGAGCCACAGACGGAGCAGCGTCACGTCTGTTTGTTTTAGCGGGAGGAAGGAGCGACTGTGGCAGAGCGGGAATTCTTCTTCCCTGTGTAGAGATTGGAAAAAAAAAAATAAAACTCTCACAATTTAAGCTCCTCAAGCACAATTCTACTTGGTGATTTTCTCCACAAGCTTCTGCTCTCGCACTGTAAATACATTTCACCGAGGACAGATTTTTGAGCTGTTAACCTTCACTGATAGAGAAGAAACTGTCAGGCCTCTCTCTGCAGTGCAAAGTCAGGCTCAGTTTTCTGTCTCTTCTTTTTTTCCTACTAGAAGAAGAGGGTATGGGAAATTTTACAGCAAGGTCTGACATATAGGAATAAATTTGTTTTGGAGATGGAGGTACTTTTGTTTCCTTTTTCAAAGTGGCCTCTAACAACACATTAAAGCCCTTAACTTTGCTCCTGGAATCCAAATAAACAGGTGTCTAAAAATATCTAAAAATACAATTGCTTTATATATATCAAGATTTTGCTGGCAAATTATGAAGGATTTTTATTCATTTCAACAACTGAATGTACAATATAAGATAAGATAAGATAATATAGGACTTTATTGATCCCACAACGGGGAAATTTTCTTGTTACTGCAGCTAAGCACAGGTGTGAGAAAAAAAAACACACAACACAATGTACAAAATTCGTAGAATTTGTTGATCAGCATACACAGTATGCATTATGGACATAAGAATGGAAAAAAAATACTAATAAATAGCAAGAAAAAAGTATGCATAAGCAAAGCATGTATACATACATACATGCATGTACATACCTACATACATACACATACACACATATTTGCATATATATATACGCACATACATATCCACGCACATACCCACATGTACACATACATAGCTAATGCATACTTAAGGTGCAGGATGTGTGTGTGTAGAGAAAAGTGACTAGTATATGAGGATTATTTTGGATGCAAAGGTAATGAGAGCAAACCCATTAATATATTTTAGTTGTACTGTATAGGACACATTTAGCAGATTCTGCAGTTTGACAGTAAAAAACCCATTTTTGCTGCCAAACTTCCTCTGCTGTAGACATTATAGGCTGCATCATCATGCTCTGTAAGCCCTGCTGCCACCAATGATGAACACGTTTATGACCGAGAAGCGTTGTTTTAGGAAAATCAATTTCTCCTGAACAAAATGCGTGTTTTCACCTCTCTCAGCAGTGACCATCTGCCGGCTCAGTGGTTTTACTGCTGCTCGCTCAGAGTGGCAAATAAATAAATTGTGAGAGTTCAAATCCTGCACCTGACAACACACACACGCACACACATTTCTTGTATACATGTGCTACTGAACAAACTTGTTTTATATACTTCTCATGTATCATCATTTATTCATCACGTTTTTTTCTATGCAATTCCACTGAGTGCTCTTTATATTATTTATTTAATAAACTGATGAGCATGTAAAACAATCATTTGTTCTTATATAGCACTATATCTGGTAGTTTAGTGGATTAACCTGTTGCCGTTAATGTGATCCTGTGATCAAAACCAGTGCTCGGCTATATAAAAGGTAAAATAAAATGCAGACGTCTTCAGTTTATTCAAAACTGATCAATAAGCTATAAACAACAATCCAAATAAAATTTCTTTTCTAGTTACTAATCACATTGAATTTTTTATATTTTATTTCTAATTTAATTGAGCTGTTACTGTTAATATTGTTATATTAATATTTATATTAATATTGCATGTTCTGTTCCAGGTGAGTTTTCTCTTCCCACTGTTGCAAAGTGCTTTCTCATTGGGTCTCTATTAAAAAAGAAGATGGCCTAGACCGGCTCTAAAAGGTCACAGGATAACCTCGGATATGATTTTGGTTCTATATAAATAAATGACAGACAAAACCTGATGTCTACATTGAGCCAAACATAATCTCGAGCACCTTTTCACTCTTTCTCCCTTTCACACTGCCCTTTGGAAGGAGCTATAGATCTATTAAGAGCTGCATTTCCAGACTAAACTGAACTATTACCTATGAAGTCTACAGATTATTTATTTATGTTTATTATTTTTAAATTCATACACGTTTTAATACTTGATTTGTGTATTCATGTTGTTGGTGCTTTGTGTACCATCGAGAAGAAGAATCAATAATTGGTTACAAAAAAATAAAAGCCACGTTGTTCAAATCACCGGTAGCACAGCAAAGAAAAGACAGAAGCACACAAACGTTTTGAGAGCAGTATTTTTATGTTTCATGGCGTGTTGTGAGCTTAAGGTTTATTTGTAACAGTCTGTCTCGAAAAATCCTCCCTCCCCAATGTGGACTTAAATGTTTGGCTGAGTGGATTTTCAAGGATGTTTTTTATTAGGTGGCATTACTGTGGATTTAAGACTTGGTCACGACCATTTATGACAGGCCAGTGTCTTCATTCCACCTCATGAGTGACTCACACCATCAATCAACACCAAGGTCAAAGGTCAAACAATGGGGCTACTAGATTGGCATAGGGGTTATAAAACTTACTAATAGAATATGATAGAGAAAACAAATATTGTGGTTATTTATTCATCTTCTAATCTGCTTTATTTCTAATGAAATATCTGCATTTTCCAACCTTAAACCTTTTTTGTTAGAATAGCACAGGTGCACTTTTTAGGCGCTAGATTCATGTCTTTACTTTTGTATGAGGCCACATGCTTGCAAGTAAGTACTATAACAATAGTATAAGTATAAGTATTATAAAAATAGTAAAAAGACAGTATAACATACAACAAAAAGAGGGAAACAGCTAGCTTGCAAGAGCTCTGATAAGGAAATATGCCTACCTGCATCTAAAATTTAGGTTTTAAAGAGAGTTGGATTATGTAACAAAAAAAAAGTTATTTATGCTAACATAAGATAATTGACCAAGAACCATGCAGGGATACATTTCCACCTCCACCTCTTCACTCACTATGTTTGTCTCTGCCTTTTTCCTTAGTGTCTAATAATACAATTACATAATTAAAAAAAACACTTAAAAAAGTGTATAAAATCTACAGACTATTATCTATCTATCTATATATCTATATATCTATATATATATATATATTATAATCATAAAGCCTTACATGGAATCTGATGTCCACCTTTATGTCAAAAGGTGAAAAAGAACCCTATATCTTTTAAAACTACGGTGTAATTATTTTTTTAAATGCACTTGCAAATTCATAGTTGATGTTATGTGATTGTAAGGCTGCTCTAAGGCCAACAGCGGCCGGCTGTGATTGCAGTGGGCAGCACTCCTGAATGTGTGTAATCATGTTAGTTCGGAGCAAGGTGACAGTGAAGAAGCGGAGGCAAATGCTCGGTGAGAATTCTCTCGAACAGGGAAGCTTTTTAAGTCAGCCTGTAGGCTGGCGGCCGTCTGAATGAAACTATTTCCTCCCTTTCTGCTGTTTAGATGTAATCTCCTGTCTGGGCTTGTCGAATTTGGACTTTTGATTCGTGACGATTGTGTTCCTGTCAAAATTCTATTATTTTATCCGGGCATAAGAGTACTAGAGAAGAACGGATTGGCATGGCTGCAAAAATAAAAAAAGGCAAGCTTTTGATTTGAACATATTGTAAATCATGATGCGTATATGAGGAGATTTTATGATATAAAAGAGTTAAAAGATCAAATAGTGTATGGTATTATAGACTGATTATTGATCAGCCAAGACAGAAACATCACACTAGGTTTTATGCTTTGGAACCTAGCTGTAACCACCAATTAACTATTGTCAATGCATTTCGTATTTAGGTGTAATTTTGGAGAAACGTGTCATTTGAAAGTGCACCCAATGCTTTTGATGTTCCCTTTGTTTGCTCAGCATTAAAACATTATGGTCATATGAACATGAGTAATCTGATCTGGTGGAACGGCTTCACAGAATTAGCTTTGCATTGAGAACGAAGCATTGTTTCAGAATGCCTCTGAAAACTGTCCAACAAAACTGTGCTTTCATAATATTCCCTTAAAATCACACAAGGGGAAAAAAAATCAGTCCCCTATACAATAATGAGCCAACTGCAGGATTTGTCTCTTTATAAAATAACACAGTTTTTGGCTTTAAGAAATAGCTGCATACAAACTGGAAGATGTTAAGAATTCTCTCCAACTGTGGTCAAACTCACCATCTCACACTGAGGAGCTGAATTAAGCAGATTAGATGAGCCTCAGACTTCAGCTCTGACTTGTCATTCACCGGCTGTCCTTGTTTGTTCAAAATTAGGCATGCGCCATATATCTTTTTTAATGATCTAAAAAAACATTCGAATCCTAAACCCCCTGCACACAGCAATGTGATTTCGTGTTCCAGGCTCAAATTCAAACTACTCCATCCAAAACT
This sequence comes from Eupleurogrammus muticus, assembly GCA_036785175.1. NCBI lineage: Eukaryota > Metazoa > Chordata > Actinopteri > Scombriformes > Trichiuridae > Eupleurogrammus > Eupleurogrammus muticus. Next base: position 12,492,273 of record JAYKQN010000004.1, on the reverse strand, counting down.
AAAACAAACACCATGGTTTCCTTCAGCTGCTGAGAATGGACGGCTCATTATTCTTTTTCTTTTTCCCTTTCTCATTTTGCCCGGCAATCAAGAAATTTAGATTCAAGTTAGGGCTTGCTGCTCAATTATCCATAACAACACTTATGGATGAGGAGGTGGTGGTGGTGATGATGTGTGTTTCACCGAAGCAAGTTTTACACAAGTGAAGGAATTGATAGAACACCTGAAGTTGAAAATATATATATATATCATCAATATCCACATCATAAAATGCAATAAGAAAATAGTTCAATATAGTAGAGAGATAGCTTGACCTAAGCTTTTTGTGAAAATAAATCATACAATAAATAAATAAAAATCAATGTTGCTCCCTCCTTGGCTCATAAACATCATATATCCTTTGATAAGGGATCAATAATTAGATCAAACAACCACTTATTTATCAATTGTTCATCATTGTTATCCACTGATAGGAAAATATTTTATATCAATATATGTATATGTATGGGATCTATATCCCCCACCTCTACATTTATGTATTTATAGGTCATAAGCATAAAATGCCCAAATATTTAAAAGTAAATAACATTTTTTTATTGATAGAATTTTATAATAATATCCAAGCCTATTCATACTCTCTAAAAAATGTTTTTCAGTGTTAGTTTGATCGCGTTTGAACGGCACTTCATCTTACCAGGGTTCATCCAGTCGGGGGCAAGTCAAATTCAAGGACTCTCAAGTATTTTTCTGAAAATCATTTCTATTTTCCAGTATGAAATAATTTTCTCCTCAGAACACGGCTCTCTCTCCTTAATGCCAGATTCTGATTGGTCAATCAACGGGATTTTTTCGCAGCGTTTATTTCGTGATGGATCCCCACTTCACCATTGCTCCGTCGAACGGGCCGTCGTTACGGTTGCCTAGCAACGGCTGACGGGTGCAAATGCTGTCAGCCCTGCATGGGCATGGGTAATTAAAAGGGAATGTACTTATACATACGAAGGAATAAACACATGGAAATAGGGGGATTTCTTAAACATTTATATTAAGATTTTTAAATTTTTAAAAAAACATTTTCTAACTGCTGCTGTAGCACTGTAAATTTCCCCACTGTGGGACAATAAAGGAGCTATCTAATCTAATCTAAGTTGACTTTTCCTGCATGTCTACTTGTCCACAACTTGTATGCATGTGTATGTGTGTGCGTCAATGTGTCGCTCTGTCTGTATGTGTATTTGTGTGCAGGCGAGATAAGTTGGAGCAGGAGAGAAGGAGGGAAGGATGGGAAGGGGATTTGGGAGCACAGAGAAAGGGGAAGGAGGTTGATCACGAAAGAGGAATAGCACAGAAGACGAATAAGATGAGAAAAGAAAGCTGAGAAAAGGTGAGTCGAGGAGACAACATAAAAAAGGACAAATCCGGAGGTGTCACATGAAACGTTTGGCTGTTTGGTGTCAGGCCAAGGATGTGTGTGTGTGTGTGTGTGTGTGTGATGACGGGGAAGGTTGACGGGCTCATGATGTCATCGGGTGACATTTAGTTGACAGGGGCCGCGCAGCAGATGGTGCAGTGGGATGAGAATGAGTCTGTTTGTGTGTGTATGTGTGTGTCTTTACATCACACCTTTACGTGTTCATATTTATCTACCTGTGTGTGTGTGTGTATGTGTGTGTGTGTGTGGACTACAGGGACACCTTTGGTTTCAGAAGTGATGGGATGCTAATTGGTCCAAAAGGTCACCAGGTTCAAGTAACACGTTCATCATGCGCTCGTCACATCCACTCATGGTCACATTTTTTCAGGCACGCCGGCCTCTCGGTTATGTGAACTCTTGTTTCTCCTTCTGCTTCTTTTCAGGAGTCGACCCTCCGCAGTTTCAGAAGGGGTTGGGGTCCAGAATGAGGACTGAAGGAGAAGAGGAAGACCAAGATTTGCCAGTTTATGTTCTTGTGTTCTCGACCAATCAGCGTCTCACGAGATTGTGTGATCCCAAGATTACGTCTCACTCACTCACTCACCATGAGATATGTTGAAACTGAAGAGAGTTTAACACAGGGTGTCTCACATTATTAGTGAAGACATTCAATTTATTCTGAAATCAAGTCAGTAAACAGTAGGGCTGTCACCCCAAATGTTGGTATTAAAATAAAAATTGGATATGGACATTAATTTTAATATTCAAACCTTTTATGGGCATTATTTTTTTTATGAATGTGTTGGATGGCAAATGTTTTTAATTCAGATTCAGAGGCTTTTTTTTACAACTGGATATAAAGGTGAAGTTGCGAATCGTGAGATGGAGGCTGTGACTGTTCCTTGAGTAGAAAGAGATGTTGGTGCCTGATGATAAGACTGAAACAATGGCCATGCAGTGGCCTGAGTCTGAAATATACCAACCTCATCATTAAGGTAAACGGAAAGGAAAACTGAAATATCATCAGCAAAGAAAAAGTATTTGTAAAACATGCAACATTAAATTTAAAATATCACATAATGACCTGCAACTTACATGTAAAGGCCCAGAAACTAGACTTCTAACAGTAAGTTAGGAGTGGGGGGGTTATAGATATTATGAATAATAATAATAGTTTGAATACCATAATGTACACGCTTAATAATTTTAACACTCATTTAAAACATGTTTAAAGAAAGCGTACATGTACAATAATATCCCTTGTCATGACACAATACGTCTACAAGACATTCAAACATGCAGTGTGACGTGAGGCAAAAATTTCACGAGATATTTTCAGATTTCATGCTCTGTTTTTCAGTGTGTTCCGTTTACACTCTAGGCCTAGATTTATTAATAGATAGCATAGTCTATATTTACACTAGTGAGAACCTGAGCGTGTCCTTACTGAAGTGTAATTCATTAGTTACATCCTTAAAACCTTTTATAACTGAAACACTTTTAGTTAAACACAAACAGCGTTGTTTCTCCCCCAGATGCTGCCTTCTATAGCCGTGTCTTTGGGGTATTCAGAAAATACGCAGTCATGTTTCCTTGTTTCTCTCCTCCATCCCAGTAGTTCTGCTCGCTGTGCGGAGGAGACAGCTCAATGGTTCGGAAAAAAAAAACGATCCCCCAGGGTGATTAGAGAATAAAATACTGGAAAATACTGTAATGTCGGCTACTGGGGGACACATTATGAAATGCAATGAGTTGCAGTTTTATTAAAATCACTAATAAAAGTCTATGCCTAGATGAATGTCACAGTGGAGCACATTACGATGAAAGAAATGCAACGCGGCCTCCCCCACTCGTATATTTTGGTCTGTTTTGCTATGAAAGAGTCACCAGGCAGCGACTGCATATACATGAAAATTTTTTTTTTCCTCCCGCTTTTGAATGACATCTAATTAACATTTCTATTCACTCTGTGAGTGCTTGATAAAATGACTGGATGATGTGTCCTGTTTACAAGCTCTGCGCTGTGTAATCACAAAGGAAAAGTTATGACATCAAAGAGGTCCGGGCCCCCCCCCCCCCCAGATCAGACGAAGATGTTCTGAGTGCTCGCCGTCATTACTGCTGCTGCAATGCTGAGCTTCATACTGAACCAATGGTGTTTTTCCATGCCAGGCCACACAGTGCATTGCTGTGCTAATGCCACTCTCAGAACCAAAGGCAAATTAGGAAGAGGAGGATGAAACAGTATGTATTGTTTCTATGGTTACCTGCAGATTTCTGCTTCCTCCCCCTAATCTGATCCAAGTAAACCCTCAGCAAACCCGACAACCCCGTTAACCATCGATGGGGCGACTGCCACGGGACCCTGGGGTAACCTGCAGCCCCAACCAATGTCGCTATAATCCATCCCCTCCCTCACACACTGAGCACTAATCCACGCCGCCCATCTGGACTAGTGACCTCCATGGCAACGAAGCCAACCTCATCAACATAATCCAAATGGTCCAGACACAAGAAATATGTGTCTTAAAAGATCTACCCTGGTATCCAGTCTAGTACTGCATCAAATACAAAACCCCTTCCCTCTCTGGCCCCTCCATACCTCTGAGGCCTCCCCCTTCTTGGATCCACCTCAGCCAGCCTCCTCTCAGCTCCACCTCCACAGTTTTGTGGAGTTTTTCTCTTGGGCAGCTCCCAGGCTCTGGAACATCAGAGACTGAGAATCTCTCCAAACCAACCTCAAGTCCTGTGCTGCCTCACTCATCTTATAATAAAAAGAAGGTGGTATGTACGGTCACGAAATGCCACAAGAGACCTCAAACTTTTCTTCTATCACCAGGCACTTCAACTCTGTTCCATTACGGGATGGTGCGAAGTACAAAATGCAGATCAGCGTCAGATTTATTGGATGTCAATGTAAAACAACTGGCTTGTGCAACTGGTGCCTGGAGTGGAGTCCATGCGGGCGTTAAAATCTGGGCTCTGCATCCACAGGCCTTGTGGACTGTGAGTGTGTGTAATGCTTTACACCTGATCTGTAAACAGGATCGCGTTGGCAGTCTTCATTATGCTGGGAAATATGTTTTCATTCAGTGACAAATGTGTAATTCGAGTGAAAGATGTCGTCGACATCCTTGTTTCATTTTGTAAGAAAGACAGTATTGATTTCCACATCTTTTGCTTTTGAATTAGTCAATGATGAAAGGATTTTATTTTCCTTTTGCCTCATCTACATTTAACAATACATGACATTTGCCTCATTAGTTAAAACAATAGGGTTGTGCTTCAGGGTAATTGCCACCCCATTCTGTAATAGAGTTGAGAAACTAATCATTAAAACCATTTGCAATAGATTGTCCGTCTGTTAACATTAATAGAACCTCTATCGTGCCACTCTCAGAACAAACATCTCCACTGAGATGATCTAATCATTTTTCATGACTGTTATCTGTTTGCTTTTGCTTTGCTTAGCTACCTCAATAAAGAAATGTGCTTTCGCCTTTTTTATTATCAAATAATCTGTTGCTGAAACTAAATTTCTGAGATTTTTTTAGAGCTGTATCTCTTGTCTTCAGGGCATCATTAAACTGGGGTAAAATTTGCTTACATCTTTGCTTAATAAGCACAGTTTTTGTGCATTTAGACAAAAAATGAGCAAATTCTATGCAAATTAGATCCACACAGGTTTCAATAATAGTTTGAATCATAAATCAAACCCCCATCCATTTAGTTCTACTGACATTATTCTTAAAATGTTTTTTTTTTTTTTTATCTTCCTTGGGAATGAGTGAGAAATGTTTTTAACCTTCATTTTACTTTGCTCATATTCCTGTGATTAGATTATATGTTTTTGATATGCGATCAACTTAAATTAAATCCGGCAATGTTTTTGAAGATATTGTTATGTTAGCTGATTTGTTTTTCTAGTTTGATCCCATATTAAATTACACATTACATTTTAGAGAACTTTATGGGGGTCACTGGGGGTCCTGAAAGGGAACAGAGAAACCTTAAAGAGGGTGTTTGTGAGTTCTTTGACCAAAATACAATTCCTTTGAATCACCAGGTAGGCATTCTGATGGATTCTTTTGCTGTCATAAGGCGTAGCAAGACCAGCATTGAGATAAGAACATAAGATCTAACATAATGTCCAATACTGCACGATATCAGTTGATATCACCACATGCACAATGTGGCGGAGACCTTTGCAGCGCCCTTTGACCCCTATCTCGAGCAGCTGTTCAAGGATCTGCAGACAGACCATCATTGCTGTCCAGATCAGGTTAAAAAAAATGTAACGTTTGAATATTGATTCATCCATCAGAGAACATAATTTATGGCAAATCTATGTTGGTTCTGCACAGTTCTCCCCTAAAGGCACAATCTATAACTGACAATTTCACACGCAACGGCTTTAATTTTATATTTTGCTTCAGTGTGTTGTCAGTTTGTGCATTTCATGCATTCATAACTTGTTTCTAATTAAACAACTCTAAGTAGGGAAGATCTGTACTGGTACCAAAGAACAGGGTGCTAAGAAAAGGATTGTCCATTGAAATTGGAGAACAGTATGTAAATACATCATTTCAGTCTATTTTTTTTCCTGCTGTCAGTTGATGAACCTCGAGGAGATGTGCCAGATCCTGAATGTCCCTGCCTGCAGCCCTCAGAGGGGTTTAGTGGCCTGTCAGCGTATGATTCCAGCGTTGCAACATATACAATGCTGCCAGCATCTGAGATCCGCTATTTTTGCTGTCTAAGAACAGAAGGCCATGAGCTTTGCAGGGGGCATCTGGGAATCATGTACACACTGTACAATGTGAAGCAGAAAAGAGCCAGAACCAGGTCTCTACATGAGGACCTCAACTGAAAAGATGAAAATGATCACTAACTATATAGAATTGAATCATAGGCAATAGCACATTGTGCTTACCAAGGAATTACAATGGGGACACAATTTGGTATCACCATTTTTGTCATATGATATCCTATACTATTTATAATGCATAATAATGTGTGATGATGTATCATTGCAACAGTCACAGCCGACATTGAGGGTTAATTCATGTGTAGTAACGTTAGCTGACGTGTGTGCATGAGCAAAGTGTAACATTTTGTGCAGTAGATAAAAGATAAAAATGTATTGATTTTAATATTTCCATTTCATTTTCTAGGAAAATTAGGTTTTAACCTGTTTTTTCCCAATTGGGGAGCACTGGCATGGTCTTACCGCCAAACATGTGACATTTGTTATTTTGTTAAATGATCACATTACACATTACACACATTTTTTGCTAACTTCATTGTACAATGTGAGTTAGAGTTGCACAAACTGTAAAGCCCATTAAGGCGAATCTGTGATTTGTGATTTTGGGCTAATAAAATTAAATTGACCTAACTTTATTTCATCTCATTACCACAAGTGTCACACTTAGAATTTAGCATCAACAAACCTCATTTACAAGAGGTTTTGGACCCTATGTGGGAGAAGATTTTGATGGACTCTTTTTCACACCTTACCTTCGAAGCTCCTTAGCACCTCCATACTGACCGGCTGTGACACAGTGAGCTCTACAGACGAGGAGAAAAGGCCTGTCTACGAAGCTGATGCTGATCAGGCCTTCTGCTCCCGGAGAGACAGCCGTGATGTTCGGGGAAAATGTTGTGACAGCAGCTAAGCGATATATATAGTGTCACCGTAGGAGAGGAGTGACTTCCACGGTAATCTGCATGCACCCTGAGCCCGTCTCTTTGGCAACATGAAAGCGGACGTGCGTTGCCTTCCACCTACGGAAGACGCCTTCCAGTCACGTCTTTGCCTGAGCGCCGCATCAGGCGACTGGATGCAAGTGAGCACTCATCCAGCTCAACATGTTGCCACTGGCTTTGGCGGAGAGCTCGTCAACGGTATGTTGGTGGCAACCGTGAGGGAAGCAAAAACTTTCAGATTTCAAATGTCCCGAATAATACAAGAAAAGCATGCATGGCTGAGGATGCTCCTGCTCCAAATCTTTAATAAAATGGACATGAACAATCATGATGCTAAATATTTGGAATTTTGATTGAAAAGGTTTTACCACTGCAGATCCACTGATTATTACAGTAATAGTAAAAGTATAGTAAAGATTGGGAGGAACTATTTCTTTGAATATCTACATTTTGTTTGTTCTCTTGAAATCCTAGCAGCTGGTAAAGTACGTAACGTTGAGTCTTTACCACATGTGGTCCCTTCTATCTCCTTTGCTCTTCCTGTCTATCTACTATCATAAATAAAGCAGAAATACCTAAAAAGAGAGACAAAAATAAACAATAAGAAGAATAAAGATGACTACCACTATTATTAGTATTGATTTCATTTATATTCTTTTATTATTTCTTTCAAATTGAAATACCTGCACATTTATTAACATTTCCCTGTCTACCAAGAAAGATATGTACATGTATTTGTTTTATATTTATATGTGCAAATAAATAACATCTGAACAATTGTCTTCAGTCAACTGTTTGTTAATATGAGTGAACTTTATGCATGATGATATGATAATAATAGTGGGTTTAAACCATGTTTCTGATGTCTTCAAGTAGCAAAAAGAAAAGTTTCAGGAACTTTACATTTTAAAATCTACTACCTTGTTAGTAAGCACCTTACATTGATCTATTGAGCGTGAAAAAAAATAAGCTGCTTCTTCCTTGTTTTCCTGAAAAGTCTTTCTGGACACGCGAAGGTTTGGGTTTGGGCAGCCTCTCAGTCTGAGGTCAAGAAACACAAACTGTCTTCTTTGTGTTGTCACAATCATTCTCAGAAAGCGAGATGTGAGGCGACACGCAGACACACACACACACACACCAACTGAATATAGAGACGTCGGGATGGAGATGTGTCATGGCGTGTAGATCAGCTGTGATTCCCTGACTAATTTGGCACCTGTCACGTCTTCCTCTCCCTCCGTCCTCCTCTCATCCGGTTCTCCCCTGCTCGCCGCAGCCGTCCCGTTCTCTCTACTTCTATTTACAGTTCTCTTTTCTCTCTCTTCTACTCTCCCTCTTTTATTAGACACCTGTCACTGTCCTGTCCTTAACTGTCCCTTCATATGTGTCCCCTCGCTTTACTGTCACTGCTCGTGTGATTAGACAGCTGCGTGCATGCGTGTGTGTGTGTGTGTGTCCGGTCGTGTCAGCCTGTCCTATCCTGTCAGTTCAAAATCATGAGTAAAGTCAGTGAAGCAACTTCCTAATGCGAGATGTGCAGGCTCGTCACTTCAGGAGCGTCGCTCAGTCTCCGGCTCTGCGGACGCGTCCGTCACGCACGGTTAAATCTGTGACTGACTTGCAGCGCGTCTCCTCTGCGCCCTTCCTTTCAATAACCTTCTGCCGCCGCTGTTGTATCTTAATAGCTGTTTCCGTGCAGTGGCCGCCGGTGAGACAGAAGTAAAGTTCTTTTCGTACATTGCACACATGTGCATCAGGTGAATTTCCTCCAGCTGAGGCTTGATGACATTAGTGACAAAACGTGTGAGTGAGCATTAATATAATATAGGGAGAAGCAATATTATACAGCCTGTGACACTTCAAAGCAAAGCATATTTGTAGGGAATGTTTTGGGCAAAATAGTAATTTAAATGACTTTAGATTAAAAAAACATGAGGTAAATCAGAAAAACATATAATAAATGTTTTTTTTCAGACTCCACAGAACAATGTCTTTCATAATATATATATATTATTTACAATTATATAAACATACAATTAGGTATATAAATATATATATATATATATATATATATATATATATATATATATATATATATATATATATATATATATATATATATATATATATATATATATATATATATATATATATATAATTGACTCAACACTACATCTCTACAGAATTTACTTTTAGCTTCTCTTAATGAATATGTTAAAATTACAGAAGAGGTATAGATTGTCAAACAGCAGCTTAATATGTAGATTATTTTTTAAAAGCTATATAAAAAATATATGTGAATTAATTACTTAAAAATTAAAAATGACTTTACGTTTATACGTGCCAGCCAATAGCGACGGGGCATTGTGTGCCAGATACATTCTCTTTTACTTGTATGTAACCTGATGCATCATTGACCTGGTGCAGGCTGATCGCTCGATGCTGTTGGCAACAAACATGGCAAGCTAATTCTGAACAGCAGATTTTGCTCATTTGACATATTTCAGCTTTTATCGTGCTACAGTTATAACTGGATAAGGCCTTTAACTCGCACTACAGTCTTTGTCTACATACGCGGGAGGTAAATCATTTTACTGATGAATTTTTACCTCAGCAGATTCAATTGCATTATCTGGGTGTGTCATCTTAGAATAACACAATAATTATTTCATTTTATGTGTCATGCAAGCATACTAATAGGTAGATAGATAGCTACCACAGCACATCGCAGAAATAACAGAAAACATTTAGCAGCTGCATACAGTGTTCTGTTGTTCGTTGAGACCAAGTGGATAGCTTTGTATCTAAAAAAATGACTTGAACATTCATTTTCTCTAATTGTCTCATGGGGAGACTACATTGGCTTTAAAAGTCTGATCATAGCAAAGTATATGAGGAAATTACCCTACTTTCCACTTGATTTACTACCTCACTAAACATTTTGTGTTTATGGTCTTAATCGCTAGTTTCTTGTCTTCTTCAATGCCACGTTTTGTTCATTTAGTGAATTATGGCCCACTTTAGAGGAGAATAGACAATAAAGCGGGAGGATGCTTTAGGGTGTGGTTACAGTGTCTTTATCTTGTTTTATCTGCTGCTGGTTGAGAGGCTGATGTCTGGAGCTCACAACACACAGTCAGCCACGTCACAGACGGTCTAGGTCTCACGTCTTCCTCTCTTCCTGTCATCCCGTCCGCCTTGTTGTCTCTTCCCACTCACGTTTTTCTAAACCATTCTGTCCGTCTGCTGTTCACTTTCTGTGTCTATCTGTTTTGGTCTGTCTGACTATTTGAAACAAGTCTCGGTTTACAGAAAGCTAAATCTGTACGAAATCGTATTGTCCTTCATTACAGATACTGCGATTTAGCAGATTAGAATAAGATGACAATATCCAATCAATGCTACACATTTCTATAATCATCTTCCATAAGTCTAATTCTTAATCCAACTTTTAAACCTTTTTATACATTTTTTGTATCACACTAAAGTATAAAATATGTGGTACAGATAATGTAAAGATCCTACAGGACGAATTTATGAACACAAACACAAGACATTGTGCTCAGTCTTTCATTTCATCATCTTTGCTTAAAATATGTTGTATCTGTCTCTTTTTTCTGGCAAAGAGCTAGTTTAGTTTGAGTTTATACTAACGTTTTTGCTCTCAGAATAAAATTTGAAGCTGGGGATTGGGTGTTTCATGCCAAAGTGTTCCTTGGGAATCATATTGCAGTACCTCAAAGGGGTTTATGTATGAAGGCTTGACATTTTGTCAAAGACATTCCCTAATTGTCATTGCTAATCTTTTGGACATAACATCATCTATGGGGGGAATATTAATTGGATTTGCCCCTCTGGAACCAGTGCTACCGAAATAGCTGGTCCACTTCACCAACTGTATTTACACTCTCTCATTGGACAAACACATGGTCTCAGCGGAATGATGCATTTAGTGTCTCCTGGTGAAATTAAATATGCTGTAACATGGCAAAAACAACATACCATCAAATTGTGACCATCACGTAACTGTCGGTGAAATGGTCAATAATCTTCAGACACAGAAAACTTTCTGCATAATAATGAAGCTATTGTGCCTTTGCTGTTGGGTATCCTAATATTTAAAATTACAGTGTTTCCACAGACTGGTGCAGGAAACACACATTTACAAATCAAAGTTTTAAGAATGCATATTTACCAGAGTCTCACAAGGAGTCTCCAACACCAACCATAGAATGACATGGCGTTTCACACTGTGCTTACCAATGAACAAAGAATGAATGTATATGTCACCTAATCATAGGTAGCATATGCAGAATTAAAAAAAACAAAACAGGGAAAAAAAATGCATATACTAATACAACAGTAATCCCTCAATCATCACAATCACTTCCATATAACATACAGTATTGCCATGATTTACAATTATTATCAACAATTAGGTTGATATTTAGTACATTAAAACTATCTTTTAGGTTGTGGGTAAGTGTAATAATATGCAAAATATATAAAATAGTCTAGGGAATTAAATTGAGGCCAATAGTTATGCTAATTTAAAAAAAAGGATTGTAAAAGAAAAACTAAAATTAGAATTTTGATTCTAATCTTCCAACAAAAAAACTCTTTTGATGCAGTTATAGATTTTTTTTTCAATTAAATTAAAATTATTTTTATTTCTGTCTTTCATATATATGTTTCATATTTGTGTTCTATTTCAGTTTTTTTCAAACAGTCTCAAATATTATGGTTTTGGTTTCAGACCTTTGCTTATTTATTTTTAAATTCATACTTTTATTTTTCAAAGTTCAGAATCGAGATGAAGAATTGAGTTTCCAGTGTCAAATTCAACATTTTTTAATTAAACTTCTAGCTTCAAATTAGCCATTAGCAAATATTGGCTTTAATTTACAACAGCACCATGTAGTTTACAGTGAAAATCTGGTGCAATGTATTTGTTCTTATCCATGCAGCACATGAAGTCACTAACTACTGCATGACAAGTGCTATGCAAATAAATGAACTCAAACTAAACATATAAACAGGCCTCTAGTCTGCTATATACTCCCTGCAAGAAACTGATTTCCTTCATGTGCCATTAATTTCAGTTACAGGAAACATGGTTGTTTCATGTCCTGTTTCTGGTTGAAACGTGTGAAGTTGCAGACGCCCTGAGGAAACGAAGCCCTGACCCTTGCAGGGTTTGCGTTTTTGAACTATGAAACATTTTATGCATTCATGATGATGTTAATGCAGTGTATCTGATATAGATTGATTGATTGTCTTGACATTTAATTGAAGCCTCCGGGCATTCCACTCCACGTAGGTGAGAGCTGCTGACTTAAGGGTCTGTGGGAGCAGCATACGGCAAATATTAATTCCCTTTCACCTGGATGTGTCGGCGTTAACTTGATTAGAGGTGGACTCTTTTTCTCTCGCTCTGTCTTCATTGCAGTTGCAGAGGTGTGTGTGTGTGTGTATCTGTGTGTGTGTGTGTGTGTGTGTGTGTGCATGTGTGTCAGTGATGGATGTATTGCAGATGGTCTCAGCTCCATCTAATTATGCAGTGGACACTGGAGGAAGTCCTGCACAGAGGTCACTCGGACACACACACACACACACACACACACACACACACACACACACTGGTAGAAAGAGCGAATCAGAGAGCGAAGGTGCTTCAGTTGAATTTACTTTAACAGTCTGCAGTAGTAGGAAATGGCAGAGTGATAGTGCGCATACACACACACACACACGCCTCTCTTTTTATTCCTATTCAGTCGTCTCTTCACATTCTCGCTGAAAAAGTTTCCATCATCATGTCTCTCCAGTGGTGTTCCCTGATACACGTTCACACATCAATATTTATTTAATATTTATAGGAATGCTTTACTCAGCTACCACCAACCATCTGTTCAAAAGCCTCAAGCTCTACTTAATGGTGTCCCTGGCAGCCCTAGCTAATCATACTCGATTGTCAACCATAATAGGGGAGCAACGAGCCTGTATTTATAGTATAGCACCTTTAGTGCCTTGACTTATTTCATGTTGCCTCTTGAAATCCAAAGGTGTCAAATGTATTCACATTAATAACTGGGGTATAAGTATGGATACTGGGGTTTAAAAATACTTATGTAAATGTTAAGTCATGCTTTTTACTCACGAATGTATAAAAGTAGTGGTTTCAAAACTACTTAAAGTAAAAGTAAAGTAATGAGAAAAAAATCTGTTGCCTGTGAGTTAAAATATGCGCTGCCATAAGTCTTTGGCAGCAATATGTTGTATTGTCACTTTAAAAGTAATTTAACAAGTATTAATGACTGAGTGAATTAATATTTGATAAATATAACACTCAAGAATGAGAACACATGAATTTAGGCAATAACAATATTTATTTTTCAATATATGAGCTATCAACACTTTTTTGCAGTGTTTATGTGTTTGTGTAAATTGGAACACATTAATGTACATGCTGAACCAGAAATGCCCAAAAATGCTAAATGGGTGACATATCTGAGTATGCATGCAGGTCATGCAAGACCCGGTGTGTTGTTTTGCTTCCAGATAATTTGTGTACGGATCTTTCAACATGGGGCCATACATGAACATGCTGCGACATGGTGATGGAGGTGGGTGAATGGGCCTCAGGATCTAATCATTGTATTTCTGTGCATTTAAAATGAAATCAAATTCCATAAAATTCATTTGTATTCGTTGTCCGGAGCTTATGCCTGCCCATACCATAATCCCGTTGCTACCATGGGGCCTTCTGTTCACAATGTTGACCTCAGCGAGACACTCAGCCACACAATGCCATACACATTGTCTGCCATCTGCCCGGTACAGTGATTCATCCATGATTAAAACACCTCTCCAAAAGTGCCAGACTTGTCAGTTCTGACGAACTGCAGCTAGGCCACGACCTTGGAGACGATGACCAGAGATGAGCTTCCCTGACACAGTTAGCTTCTGACAGCTTGTGCAGAAATTCCTCGGGTGGTCCAAACCAAGCTGGTCTCAGATCGTCTTGCAGTTGAAGATGCTTGGCGTGGAGGTCCTGGTCTCATGTGGTTCTATGTGGTCTCCGCTTGTGAGTTGGATGCACTGCCAACTTGAAAACAAGGTTTGAGGCAGCTTTTGATAGTGAAATGAACATTCACTCCACAGGCAACAGCTCTGGAGGAGATTCCTGCAGTCAGCATACCGATTTCTTGAACAAAATGTGCAAGAATTAAGTCTTTTGTTTGCATAAACCATGTCTTACAGATCTTTAATCTAACTCGGAAGCGAAAACCAAAGTGTTGCATTTATATTTTTGCTCAGTGTACATAACCAAGCACGTTTACAGATTAAACTCATTGGGAAGCTTTGTGATTAGATGGCCATGAGAATACAAATTCAACTATACAACTTTTTAAATTCAAGGTAAGTGATTCTCAAGTGCAGCCTAGAGAGCAATTGCCCTAATTTTTCCAGCAAGAAAAGCCAAGCTATTAATGGCTTAGCACAGATAAGACCAAATGGTGTTAATAAAAGATTGGATAATGATTTTTAAAGAAGGGAGAGAGGGCAGCACATAGGACAGAAATAATTAATCACCTCGAATGGGAAGGAGAGAGAGAGAGAGAGAAAGAGGGAGAGAGACAAAGATTAAGAAATACAGCAAAGGCAAGAGAGGTGGAAAAATGAGAGGAGAAGATGAAAATGTCATGAGGAGGAAAGGAAAGGGAGGGCAAGAGAAAAGAGCAACGAGACAGGAAAGTATCATGCTAATATTATGAAGAGACTGACAATAAATCAGTGAGAGTGGTTGAGGGAAACACGAAGGAGAGTGAAGAGTGGAAAGGAAACATGAGGTGGTGAGGGACATTTGGGAGAAAGAAGAAGACACAGAGGAGAGAAAGTGCATTTTAATTGAGTAATCTACAGTAAAACATTAAAAAAGTTCAACATCAGAAGGAGAAAAGTACTCTGAGGGCACAGCCTTCACCAAGCATACAGAGAAACTATGCAGCTAGACCCAAATGAGCACCTGCTTCATGGTCCTTTCACCACCATGTTACCACACAACAGGAAATTGAAAGATATCTAAAAACCAGGATTTCTTACGGATTGTTACTGAAATTTAAAAATCTGCGTACCATTCCCAACACTTGCTGAACATTTGACAAAAATCTGAAACAGACCTCTATGGTGAAGGTCAGATGGCAGTGATGGGATTTGAATGAGCACCTCCTTAGAGACTGGAACCATAATGCAGCACCTTGGACCACTCAGCCACACTACCTTAAACTCCATACTGTCGTGTTATTTTCAAAAGAGAACCACAAAGATACAGAAGGTTATTTTTTTTCTGTTTAACTTTACATGCTGGTGATTTTTTCATTAAATCTTTGATTTTTTTTATAAGGAGTGAGAAGAGATGTAAATTTGAATTGTTATGTAATGTTAACAAGGTAAAGTGATATACAGGTGGGAATCTGACTGTGAATAATATAATAAATAAGAATAAGATTGGAAAAAAATCAAAAAGATCGAGAAATAGTTTGAAAATTGACCGAATACTTTGTGACTTTCCTGTCTGGCTCATTCTTTATGCAAGATTAATGTGACATCAGTGCAGGTCTTTTGAGAAAAAGTTTATACTCAATTTTTTCAACCACTTGATTTAACAGCTCTTTTAATTATAGTAAACCAGCCTCTTCTCTAGTTCTAAGGAGGCTGTGCCCTCTTCCCTCTGCAGTGACTTAGCCCCAGATTGAAGAATTGAAATCACTTGAGCCAGACTCCTGGTATAACAATAGTCAATGGAAACAAGCATTTAAAACATTTTCAATGACGGATTTCTTGGAAATCCAGTTTTCACACCATCTCAATGGCAGTACATGGTGTTAATTTATTGGGGTTCACAGTGTTTTGATTTATAGTTTCACCAATGCATAGTGGCTAAGTTATTATGATGACATGCTTTTGCTTTACTTCATTATAGGAACAGCAATTGTATGATCAACTTTGTGCGGTGGAATTAAAGACGTGCTTTTATTCACTGTGATATAGAATGATCATAGCTAACATAAGGTTTCCAGCAGAGGTAAACTTTGATGAGAGCAGCTGGTCCTGAGCCTTTACTCAGCTCCCCTGTGGTGCCTTCACTCAATAATTTACAGTTTGGAGTTGTACATCAGGGCAGATTATACGTATATCCGACTGTCCTATAGGAAGGGAAGGGTTACAAATGATTTGCTCTGTAGATTGAAAGAATCCAAAAAGAAACAGCCATTACAATAGTGTGGTGTAGAATAAATGCACCACACCTTAAATGAGGGTCATAAACAGAACAGACTATTTCAGTGAAATTCGCTCATCAATCATTATGCTATTTCGGTATGGAATAAAAACAACAACAAAAAAAAGTATTTGTTTGTTCATAGCATGAGGCTTTATGTGTTATTCTTGATGTGTGTGTTTTCCATCCAGGGTCCCACTGTGGCAGAAAAAAACAAATTATTACTCCTGCTGCTTTCCTTCTCGGTACCACATCTTTAAACAAATAGCGGATGGAAAATTAGAATTCATGTAGCGATCATTTATTTCTATAGACATATAATCTGGCCTGCTATTTAAGTGTTCTCAGAGGCTCTGAGTTCCCATGCTGCTGTGAATGGCCTTGGTGCCGTATATATGAAAGCATTGGAGCAGCGTGGTGGCCTGTATAATGATCAGAGTGTCAGTTCTGTTACCGTCGGGTTAAGAGTTCAGCCGTCCGTGACCCCACAGTCTGCGGAAATAACCGTGACTTTCTAACATACACTAACAATGGCAGTTTTTAATGGGCAGAAGAGCAAACTTTTTCCCTGGCTGAGAACTCTTTGCAGGAGTAGATTAAAACCCCTAAAAGTAAAATACTAGCCACACACTGGTACTGAGGAACTGTCTCTTCACACCAGCTAGTTTCAAAGTGTGGACTATACTTTTTTTTTTTTTTTTAATTTTGTCCTGCAGTTTAAGCAGAACCACATTTTAATGAAGCCTCTCTTCAACCAAAATTGACACAGAAAGTGTTATATTTATTATGAGTAAAAGAGAAAGATAATTAAATTAGTTTGCATCGATATATGACATTATCATGTATGATTCTGACAGTACATGTTGTCCATAGTTGCTTTATATTGTATGAAAACATCTTTATTTAACCACATGCAAACAGCAACACACACTTCTCGCACACCAGACCTGATCAGTCATAATGTCTGTGTTTTTATGGAGAGACATCAGCACGGTGGGCATCTTCACAGCATCTTTTACAACTTTCCAGACGTATCCTGAGGAGAAGCTTCCTGTTTGTTGAGCTGTTGTTATCACGTTAACCTGGCACAACTGTTTCCGATCTGTGAGCGCGACTAAGAGAGTCTTTAATAATCGACACCAAGGACTTCCAGAGGGACTTAGAGCACAGCACGGCATAGACGATGCGTATAAGCCTGGCTCTGCTTCCTCCGTTTGTAATCCTTTAGGATAACCTCAGCTGAGTGAACATTCAGCCATACTGAGGGAACATTTGTATGCAATATGAGGTCTATCAGGATCAGGATCAGGATCAGGATAATCCATAATAAAACTTTTCATGAAGACACAAATCAATCATTCATACGGTTCTAATTTAATTACATTTCTTCATCTGGTTTAATTAAAAACTGCCCAAACAATATTCAAAGCAAGAACTAACCAAAAAACATAGATTCTCCGTTTCACTTACGTACAGTAATGACTAACATGTGTGTATCTATATATGTGTATGTAATCACATTACACATTTTGAATATATCTATATTATTATATATACTATTTCTAAATAATTACATTATTCTATTGTTGAAATTTAATATGCAATGATTGCACTGTGTAATTATTCTTATTATAGCCTCTTAGCATATACAGTATAATGACATGTTTATTATAATTCAATACTGACTACTGTATATTTCCTTTATGGATCTGGGTTAGAATTACTTCCTCCTAACCCCATGTGGATACTATTCTTTTTTTTTCTTTTCAGTATTTTTCTTCCTCTTATTATTTACTTTACCTACATGTATTTATTCAAAATGAATAAAGACAAAAGATAATAAGACATCATGGAAACAAGGACAGGACACAGAAAGCTGATGATGAGGCGACAGGCGTTCACCACAGATAAAACACATGCTGCCAATCAGGAGCCCAGTACAGATAGAACCATCACTGACCATTATGTGGCGGCCATCATTTGCCTCGGTAAAAATGTTGACGTAAAAGTTTAATATGCTTAGCATTGCCATTCTAAATCTGCAAAAAAAAAAAAAAAAGTCTCCGGGCGAAGTGACAGACAGTTATTTCCAATGAGCGCAGTCTAAGCGACCAGGAGACAAAGCGGCTTAATTAGGAAGCAGATGATCCCAATCACGCTGCAAACGACAAAACATACGGCTCATTGGAGCTGGAGAGGGTTGGGGAATGGAACGTGATTACACATCAGACTTTGCATTCAACTTGATACCAGACGAGCATGTGGAGAACATTTCAACAAGCCAATTAAAAATCCGATCGTGCACGCGGGGGCCCGGCGCCCTCGTCCAGACGAAGGCCAACCGACGCCATCCAATTATTGTGGACAGCATAGGATGGACAATAATCACTGCCCAGTACGGTCCCGTCAGAGAACAAACACTTAGTCCTGCCAAACAGTCATTCCTGTCTCACAAGGAATGAAGATCTTCATCTTCCCTGACTTGGCCCCAGCTGTGATGAACAGCGCCAACGTTAAGATCGTATCAGACTGTGTGGGAGACACTTGGTGTCATTTAAAGCTTTTTCCTGTGTTTCATTTGCAGTTTTGATACCAGATTTGATACAAAATAATAGATTTGTGCGCAGTTTTACAGCTCTCTCTCAAGCCCAACAGGTAGGTTTTGCTAATGTAATGTAACCCCTACCTGTCACTATGGACTGGGTCAAAGTTATTAGCGGTAGCAGATTATTTGCTTTTATTATGTTTTTAGCCAGGTGGTGCGAGGCATCAGGTAACAGCAGTGGGGGTAGAGACCTTAGGAGGAGGATAATATCTGTGGTGATTTAGTTTTCGTTTTGATTTTTCTTCTTTTTGTTTTAATTTTGACACAAAGGCAGAAACGAAACTAACCTAGATTGCTTATGTTGAACTTATCTTAGATTGTTAGCTTGTGAATACCGGTGTAATAATACCACAACTTAGCAGATTTTTTTTTTTAAATACAGCATTGACAGTACTAATATAATAATGGGGAGACACTAGTTGTGCCCTTTATCCCTGACTAGATAAACAATAGAGATTACAAAAACTTATTTACACCTTATATTCTGAAAAAAAATTGTTTGCTCCATTTCATTTCAGTATGTTTCCACATCAAGCTACAAAGTGATTTTCTGCCCAAAAGTCTTTTATTTGACCTGCTCTGTCCTAAGTTATAACCAATCCAGCTCCTTTTCCTCCTGTTTAAATAACTTTAAAAGAACAATCTAAAACATAGAACACATTTGTTCTTATGCCAAAAAGTGATAAAAGCTCATACATTGTGTATTAAAAATATATTTTTGTCTAAAAATCACTTGTTCTTCTAAGTGAGTGTTGTATTTAATAGATATTATAATAGATATACACTCATTATTACCTGTCCAAAAAAATAGAGATTACAACACATAAACTACAATCTCTTGCCAAAAAATATTTTGACTGAAAGGCAACTGATTTTGTTCATTACTTTCACTTTTATACTTGAAACCAGTACTTAGTAAAAAGTTTTGAGTTGATACTTCAACTTCTACAGAAGACTAAGGTTTCAAGTAGACTAAGGTTTCTACAGAAGAAACCTTAGTCTCTGTTCTTTGACCTGACAAATGAAGTAATTAATGTGAGTACTTTTGTTAATTTAGTGGATGTTTGGAGGTCTTTAAAACACGTCGTCTTGGGATTATTTGCACTTCTCTCCTGTCCATAAATCACTCAAGGATTCATTTGATTTTATTAGACTCAAGGCTCATTTCAAGTGTAGCTACCACCCAATATCATAGAATTTTAAATTGGCGAGCATGCTCCTGTGTCAGTCGGTCTCAAATCTAATACTTTTTGAAAAGGGACTGGAGTTGGCCTTTTAATGATGTGCTCCTGAAAGGCAATTGTTTTCTCAAATATATACAAGGGATCAGCGGCTCAAAGATGACACCTGAGACATGAATGATTCTTTACTTTAGGGAAAGCCAGTCAGATAAAGCAGAATTAAAATAAAAACTGAGTTTCCCAGCACAAAAAAAAAAAAGTCAGGCATACATACAGCAGATATCAGTATGCTGAATAAGAGAGTTGCAGTGAGGTATGAATAGCTGTGACATATTTCTTTCCATTTCCTTCGTTGTGGGTAAACAACTTAGTAAGATTAAGCAGAAACGATTTGTAATTGGAGACAAGCCTCAGAGGATGCTACCTTGTTCACTGGAGCAAGCACAGGCTCCTCTAGTTATTCAAAAGATTAAATCAAATGGAGGCATATATTTATCTCCCATCTCTCTCTCTATATATATATATATTTATATATAATCATGAAATCAAATTGTACCAACAATGGGGGTATGATAAAATCACCCCTTATTATGTTTTAATTTGTAACATTGATATAAAACGTGTGTACAAAACATGAAAAAGAAACGGTGGTGATCTCCTTAGATGCAAACAAAGCCTTTTCCCAGATGGAACGGTGTTATACGTATGGGACCCTCCAGAGGTCTGTCGTTGGTGCACTGTTTATTAAGTGGATTACGATACTCTGTACTTGCCCTACAGCAAGTGTTGTTACGATTCAGAATATCTCTCCTTCACACTCTCCATTAGGGAGCCAGACGTGGGGATCCTCCCCGTATTTGTTTTATTTAATCATTAGAGCCTCCGGCCACTCGTATCCACTCACATGACTGCCGGCTGATTGCTCCACGACTTGCCTGCAACGCGCCTACTGGTGCATGCAAGAGTGCGAATGCATTCGCTAGTAAAGTGTCATACAATCATATTTTTAACAAGGATTTTTTAGTTTTAGTCTTACATAATGGAGTCACATTTGAGTCTTGAGTATCCATTCGGTGGAACTCTTTGTCTTTATTGAAGTGCACAAAAAAACATTCATGGAACAGTAATGACAATGACACCATAATATATCAAAACATATAAACATAAAAAAAGCTACAGGAGAAACCCAGAAATACAATGACTAGCAATGCATAAAGTGTCAAAGATGTGTGCATGACCTCTTTTCCCCAGAACAAATTGTTCCCCTCTTCATATTATTTTTTTTTCTAATTTGGAATGGTTTAGAGAGTATTTTCTCCAAAATAAATTGCCTCCTCAATGTAATTTTTAGGCCTTTCAAATTTAATTTATCTCTTGTTTGGGCTTTAAACTAACTTTTAATTAAGGAAATAATCAAATTTAATGACGGCCTAAATCTAAAACCTTGAAACTAGTGTTTAAAATACTAAATTTTAATTAAACACCAAGTCTGAGCATTTTTGTGCAATAATTGGCAAAGTATGGACAATAATAATAAAAAAATAGGAATTAATAGGAATCATAATATAAACTCTCACTTACTACTCACTTACCATCTCACTGGGATAAGTGGATAATAACAATTATGAATAACAAGTATTTAAACAGCACTTTGCAACTTATTTGATGTCTAAAAAGAGGATTTGAAGAAAAAACAACTCCAACAGCCAAGGTTGTTCAAGTAAATGTCATCATTAAAACTCAGGCAACAGGAATTCAAACGCAGCGCTGTTCTACTCTCCTATTGGTTATAAGTGTGATGATCAGCTTTCAGCATAAGGACAGATCATGGAAGGGCGTGAAGACCCAAAAGACGAGAGACAGCGGGAGGGAGGGTTTATTTTATTAACTGTTATTATTGCTTTAAACTTTAATTAGATCAGTCTGATCATGGTATTTGCTGGTTGTCTAGAACTTCTTCATCTTCTTCAGTGTTCTTCCTCAGACCATCTAAGTAGGGTCTGAATAATCATTTAGTTACCAACTATTACATCAATCATTAATTATTATTTTGATAACTGATTAATCAATTTGCACATTTAAGAAGAAAAGAGGCTGGTTCTGGTGCTGGTTCTGAGGGGGGAGTGCAACGAGGATCCGGGTCTGGTGGGCAGAGGCACGGGGAGAGACGAGAGACAGCGGGGTTCGAAAGGTTGCACTGGAGACTGAGTCTGGAGCGGATTGGGAGCAGCACGCAGACTCAGGGGGGCACAAGAAGAGGAGCCAGCGTTAGACAGGAACACGAGGATCCCGGGGAGTCGCCGCTGGGGCACAACACGAATATTTAACATTTCTATTTTCGTGTTCACAGAGGAGTGGGAAGAGGTGTGCGTTGCGCTACACGGCTGTATATGGCATGGCTATTCTGGAGTGCTGGTACATGGGTAGGCCTGTCCCCTCTCTCTCTAGTGGCTCTCAGCTCTGGTGTTTTTTTTTTCTTTCTTTTCCATCTGACACTGTGAATTCCTCGTTTATGCCTGATACCTTTGATCCTTTGAGATATTTTGTGCGTTTGGGTATCACGCGTCTGCGGTTTCATCACTCTGGGTCTGGGTCTGTCTACCACCGTTTTTCTCCCTGTTCGATTAGCTCTCCCCACCTCCATCTCCCTGTGTAGCTTCAGGCTCTGCCACAACTTCCTTCACTTCTTCCTCTGTCTCAGACCAGGTCACTCCAGGTGACTCCATAACCACCTCCCCCTCAAAAAACAGGATATTTTGCACTTCCAAGTGTTCGATCTTACTCGCGAGTAACTAATGTTGCAAAACACACAGACCACAGAGACTATACATTTTATGCAGTACCAACTACTTGGTTATAACCTTAGCCTATAACTTTTTTTAAGTGATATGAAACCTTCAGATAAAACCTAGGAAAAGTGTATCCCTTCTTCATGGATGTAAATTTTATTTCAAATACTAATTTTACTAATAAAACACAGAAAAATTTAAAAGAAAGGTGGTACTGATTTAAAATTCCTGCAGGAAATATTCAAGTAGTCAATATGTAATTTCAAGCACTGAGCCTAGCTCTGTTCCCTATGGACATTACCTTAATGATCTGCTGTATAGTCTCTAATATAAAGTTATAGAGTGATAATTAATAAGCAGTTATTTTCTGGTTTGAGCTCCAATAACTTCTTGAGGGTTTTTTGGGGATCGTATTTAGTGTCACCATAAAAAATAAATAATAAATTATATAAATGTCACTGAATCAAAGCCAACTCCAGAGGTATACAGTTGGGCTGCTGATGCTGCAGTTTTACTTTCCTGTTGAGCGTGGCGGGCAAGAATCCAATTTCCTGTTCAGAATCTGTAGGGTGTCACAAAACTTATTTAGACAATCATGCAGGGCAAAACCACTACAGCACCATAAAAACGTTTATTAACAAACAAGTTTTGTGGAGCACACTTAACCCGTATAACTCAGAATAGGTCTGTGTATCGAGAATTATTAACAGTGTAAGCTGAAACCAGTGTGCCTGCTGCTCACTTGGTGCATATCTCAATCCCTTACACACACACACACACACACACATGCACACATCCACACACACACACACACACACACACACACTCACTGTTTCAGTTCCAAATTCATGGTGATATGTCAAAAGTCACCACCACACTACAGCCACACCCTACAAGAAACTCACCATTTTGATACCTTTTCATTTTTAATGTGTGAAGATGATTCAGCATGAATTTGAAGTCTTTGCGATATAATCCGGAGGATTAATTTTTTTTAAATATGATATGTGAAACACACAAGAAAATTGGTCATTTGATTAAGAATGGCTGACTTGTTGGTGTTTGTTGGTATTGATCCAAGCGACTGGTTAAAGCATCTTAATGCTTATGTTGTGCGTGTGTAGTGAATTTCGGGCATCTTTGTCAATCTAAGGTGAGGGTCTCAAGGGGAGCTACAGAGTTATTGATGTAAAATATATTAACTTATTTGTTAATTTATTTTTACACCGGGTACTTTAATAATTTGCTGACTTCTGCGACATGTGTAGGATAAAAGAAATTTATTGACAAAGATAACCTCTATCACACTCACACAATTAAATCAACTTCTGCTTGGGTAGCTATGAACTGCTGACAAGTACATATTAAATTCTGGTGATATATTGTTAATTATGACGATAAAAATACTATTATAGGAGATATGTTTACTTGTGTTACTTTAAGTACACGTTAGTTCTGTACTGTTCCTGAATTGCAAGTTTAAATGAAATGACCTTGCTACTTTTACTTAACCTATCAGTTGATCTTTATCCGTCATATGTGAAAGACAGTGAAATATAATAAATAATATAAAAAAATCTAAATGAACTGATTTCAGTTACAAACATTACTCAAGGAGTAATAATGGTGTTATATACATTAACTTAATATTGTTTGTACCTTTTTAATTGACCTAAAACTGCAGGTAAATTATGTTACATTCATTTATAATCTTTGTCACAAATTATTGTGATTTATTATTATTTTTTTTTATAGCTACAACATGAACAAAAGCAAGAAATAGGTGAAAACAGGAATCAGACCCTTGCATCAGAACATTCAAAATGTCTTTAAACATTGATATAAGATTAATTCTAATGATCTAGTTTAGTTTAGTCCAGTTCAGTCTGGGTGGTTGGGGTCCACTATGGGCCTGATGTCAATAAGTTGCTCATTCTAGTTTGTGTAACAGTATTTTTTGTGGGTTGTGCTGGCTTTAGTCCTGCTCCTAATCTGAGAGCAGTCTGCTGAGGTTAAACCTGCCAGGAGCCAGAGGCCCCCCAGCACAGCTCTCAGGGTCCTAGAAGCACTCAAGCTTCTCCACCACGTCAAGGTAACAGCACAGGGAGAAGGGTCAGTATATATATTCCATTCTGGGTTAGAATATGTATACCTTTTTACTTAATTAGGGTAAATGTTTAGGTCAGGGTTTAGCGGGCAAGTACTTACTGTTGGATATTCTGAATCATGACTATAGATGCTTCAAGGTTCACAATGAGTTAAAGCAGTGCTTCTGTATTATTAATATTGTCTTCATACTGTACGCTGCCAACATTTTAGACACAGTAACACACCAAGTGAACCAAGCGCTACAGACGCTTTGTCATATTTCCTCGTCTTAGCTTTGAGAGACTTCCGTTTGTCTCTTTATCTCCGTCTCTCTCTGCCTGTCTTCTCAAATAAAACGGTGTCATTTGAGGGTCTGCTACACTTTTTCTCTCCACTTCATACTCTTCACCTAAACCACTGAGCAAATACTAGACTAGAAAATTACTAGACACTGGTCTGACAATGGGAATGTGGCATCCATTGACAGCATAGAATGTATTTGGGAATCCATCAGTTTTGAAAGTGTCATTGCTGTACAAAGTGCTGTAGGCCTCAAAATGTGATGAGACTGAAGGGTATTAACCAGGGAACTAAAGTAATGGAGATGTGTGGACACTGTGGATTTCCATAGACAGGTAATAACACTGTTTGGAAGTGGCAACTAAGGCTGTGATTGGTTCCTATAGAACAGTCCTAGTGGGGTCATGAGGTTCTTATTAGCAAGGAAGAGAAAATTACGACACTAACAGGCAAATATCAGCGATACTATCGGAAATGTTTTAGATAATCCTCTTGTCCTCTTGAAAGTCTGAAATTACTTTTGAAGGGACTGATGCTGTACAAAGGACAAAATTATCACAAAAAGGGATATTTTTTGAAGCAGTGCTGATGTTGAGTCTAAGCTCTTCAAAAAAGTTTGGAAACGTTATTTCGGTCTTTAATAATACCACCTTTATAATTGGCACCTTTATAATGAGGTACACCTTTTTTTAAAGATTGTGTAATCATGGAATCAGCAACACGGCTGTGCGTAGCGGGCAAAAAGAAATGTGGCAAAATCCCCTGCAACATTTTTCTGCTGGATTTCACTCTCTTTCTGAGTTTATTCCGCCGGCAGGTGTATGCCAGTCACGGGCGGGGTGACTGACACCTGAGTGGCGCCTTAATTGACAGCACTTGTCATGAATCCTGCAACTTTGTTGGGTTTTGTGTACTCCAAGCATAAGCTGCGACATTTGTCCCTTCAGGATAAAGCCTGTGCAAAAGGGTTACCTGAAACTGATGTTTACAGAGGTGCAACATTTTTTGGTGTCAGCCCTGGTAGCATTTCTACAACCTAGGAGGTAGGATGGGCTGTAATGGCTGACTTGTCTGCAGTTTGTTGTTAAGTGCTTTTATTTTGAAAAGCCTGCCTCATCCTGATTTTTCTGTAGGCTTTTAGTTTGAAAATCAAGTAGCACTGTGCTTTGGCGTATCAGTGTGTGACTAAATCCTCTGAAAAATAGACTCACAGCATAAATCTCTACATGATGAAAACTAAAAGAAGCAAGTAAATATTGTAAGTTTGAGCAACGTGAGACTTTACTGGCAACACTGATGTAAGATACGTATGTGTCTTCATGGTCTGAAATAAAGGGGCTGGGATAAATTATAAATTGCCCTTGACACAGCTTCAGATCTTATTATGCTTGTTTAGTGCAGGCTGTGGGAGTAAGATAATAATGTATGGAGGATTTCTGGGAAAAACTGAAAGCCTGGACTTAGAGCGCACACCTTCTGGATCTGAACCATACATTGAATAGATGATGATGTGATGTTGGTTTGTGGACTCGCAAAGTCACTTAATCCCTCCTTATATTTTGGTATATGTGTATTCTTTCACTCATTGTTCTATCACTTCAGAGAATACTGCTCGTTTTTGGACTTTTTGGACTAGGTTCCTGGTTCTTGCAGAATGATGGAAAGATGAGGCATCATGACGTTTTAAAGCATTCCAGCCAAGTGATTAAAAAAATGTTAATTTGTTTTTTTTTTGGTTATTTTATAATCAAGGCTTTCCTGAATGACTGTGGGCATGGGAGTCATGACGGTCAAGAATAAAAAAAATTTATTTATTGTGAATAAATTCAATCAATAAGTATGGTTCAATTATTCATTCATAAAACTATAATAGACAGTGATTGTGCTTCTGATCATGGGAGAGAGCAATGAATGACAGGTGATGCAGAGGGAAATTTAATCATTTTTATTGAGAAACAGACTATTTTTCACTTTGCTGGGGTTTAGATGATTCCTCTTTTTGAAAATGACTCATCCTGCTTTTAGAGAGAACTGTTTGAACCCCACTGTAGAGGCAGGGGTGTACAGGTTTGAAAAAAATACATTATTGCCTCTCACAAATACCAAAGAGGAAAACTCCATTCAGATAATATTTGGATGATATAGATGGACAAAGCAAAAAAAAAAAAAGTGGGTATGCTGCTGATTCTTGTGATGATGATGATGATGATGATGATGATGATGCTACTGTTGCTGCTACTGATGCTAATGCTCAGAATGACTAAGCCTAATAATGGAAGAACACTTGGAGGCAAGTTGTTACACTACTTTGCAGGTTTTTGTTAAATTAAAAAAACAACAAGGGGCTCATGACCGTTGCTTATAGCATGTATTGCCTCTAGTTTTGATCTCCTCATCTGTTCCTGAACAAGCCCAAGCTTCTTCATTATTAGGCCAAAATAAAAAAAAATAAATATGATTTTGTGACATGCAAAATGCGAAAAAATATAGAGCAGTAGCAAATTTGTCTTTCAAATTTAAGACATGTGCAATGCAGATTGCAAGGTTGGAACCACAGTTAATTCCTGCAAACTTAATTCCTGAGAACAATTTCTAAGGCTGCATCCAAAGACAAACTATGATCGGCCACTTTGTTGGAACCACAGTCATCAATAAAGTTGCTTTTGTATCTTGTCATTGCTGCCCTTTTCCCCGTTCTGTAATTGGCTTCCTAGATGAGGGGAAAATTGGGTCCTTGGTGTCCAGACTAAATTTCACAGGAAAGTAAATCCAAGTGCAAAAAGGATGGGTATACCCAGTCCAGCCATCGTCATCTTATTGTTTTTTTTTCCACCTGTCACACAGCCACATAGCGGTAAGTTATTAATTATATGTAAGCTTCATAAGGTGTGAATGGTTACACTCCACCCCCTCTTCACAGTTGTCATGAATAGGGAAATTATCTAGAAAGATCAAGGCTGTTCTGTACCATATGTTACTCAGTATCATATTTTAAATGAGCCCTGCACTTGTTGATATGGCAATTTCTCTGTTATTGTGTTTAAAAATTCTGTAAATATTAAACTGCCATGGTGAGATATTTTTTTTAATGTTTCAAATGTAATTTGCACCCGAGTACAATTACTTCCCTTCAACTGTTACAAAAAAGTTAATTAAAGTGTCAAAAAAAAGTGAAGTTAAGTAAATATTTAATTTCATTTTTCAATGTCAATTGAATTTTGATATGCATGTTTCAAATGAACCAAAACATATGCTTAAGATAGCTGAAATTAAAATAAAAAAGCAAATGTGAAACACAGAACGGCTCGCTGAAATGTATTTAAATTAATTGCTGTTATATGTAAAGAACGTCCGCCAAGGTTGGCCCCCTACATTTTTAACACACCAAATCTGGCCCCCTTTGCAAAAAGTTTGGACACCCCTGTGTTACTGTATTTCTGCTCTGACACTGGGCGTTTTTGGGTCTGGAGCCAGTTTTAAGTGGCCAAAGGAGAAATGCTTTTTTTTGTACTTCCACATTTGGCTTCATTTCAGTCCTGGAGTTTTCCCCTTCGTCTCAACTAGTGATGTGTGGGTCCCATTCATGTCCGCAGGCAACGACAAACATTTTAAATAGAGGACTGTTTTGTGCGGTGAAATTAGGAATTACTCGTATTTGAGTTTATTAAATACCTGCAGCAATCTGCAGAAATTCCCAATTAATGTGTTTTTTCATACAGTGAAATTGAATAGAACAGCTGTTCTCTGATAAAACCTGAGCTCCATCAGAACTGTCTAAGAAATCCTGCAGAAGCTAAAAGTTTAATTCTGTTTCCTCTGGAGTGATTCCTCTGCCCTTTTAAGATAATAAATACATTAGATATTTTTTTTGCTATAGTGACACTACAGCCCTCAAGGAAACATTTATAATATATATAATAACAGCCTCTCTAAATTTTACAGTAAGTTGTTACTCCACATATACATTATCAATCCAGTACACAGGCATCATACAGAGCCCAGTAGAGGTGGAGACGTTGGTGTGATACATGTGGAATCCAGATGACTTCAGAGCCTTGTGATCACTGGTCTGAACATTCCATGCAATACAAACCCAGTCAAATGTTAGTGTGTGAAATGTTCAGAAAGAAAAACACAATGGTTATTCTTCCTTCCTATGTGATACTTTTACAGAAGTGAAATGGGGAGCTGTGCATAAAAAGGTACCGTTAAATAGATCAATGGCAATGTGTGGACTTAGCTGCATCGCTCTTTGATTCCTTTCTCTAACTGGACAGTAAAAATAAAATAAATTGAAAAAAAAAAAAAAGTTGATCTTTTTTAACGCTAACCAAATGTTTTGTTGTGGCTAAACCTAACCAGATTGGAACCACAGCATTTCCATTCCATAAAACATCATTATTTGTGAACAGTGATTTGGAACAGATTTGGAACACTTTGCAACACAACAATCTGTCCTTATGTGCATAGCACAAATGTAGTTGTTTAATCTGTAGAATTGTTTCACTAAATAAATGCTTTTCTTAAGTGATAAAAAATATATTTGAAAAAAAAAAAAACTGTGGGTCAAGTTAGTGTGCTGCCTGAATGATGCATGGAACAGTATTTATACACACATATAGTCAAAAGGTCAATGATAAATGCAATTCCCATGACATAGATTCTTGGAAGACTTTGCTATCCCCATCAACAGATGGAACTGTTGTAAAATATTGAGAAATGTAGTGAAATCCTTGTTGATCTTGTATCACTCAAATAAAGGAGTTGGACTATTGACAGTTTTCCCCAAACTTTGAAACACTACACAAAAAACTCTGGTTCAATATCTCAAAACTTTAAACTCAATTGGCACATTCATTTGGAGTTTGAGCAGTTGAAAAGTGAGTGAGACTTGCTGTTGCATTTTGAAAGCTTGATGATAATGTGGCACAGTGGTAGTTACCTCACAGCAAGAAGGCTGCAACGTCAAGTGGAATCTGTGTGAAATTTGCACGTTACATTAACTTAAAACTTTTGGAATTGTGTGCATAGTTCAGAGAGATCAATTTTGTGTGTGTTTACATTGTAGAAAACTGTAACAACAATGGTTTGCTGATTGTTACTCATCTAATTCACATCAATTCTGTCTTGGGCTCTTAAAAAAAAACATTTACCGTGAATTCAACTTCAATTAATGCAGTTGTTGGCCAAAAATCTCTGTGTCCAAGTTCATATGGAATTCTTTTGACTTAGTTCATATAACCAGAGGGTCATTTAAAATGTTTTCCTGTCTAGTCTAGTTGATCGCAGTTATCATACCAGACATATTCTCTCAGGACGGGCTTTTGAAAGCATCAGTGATGGTCTAGCGAGTGTCGCTGGTCAACCCAGTTCTGTCAAAGACGGGTGAAAGGCTACCTCTGCAGACCGAATGTCTGGAACAATACCCACCTTGTCTCTTTTGGGGATTAAAGAAAGAGTTTTGTTCTGTGGAATCAAAACCAAAACCAGGCCACCCTCCCTATATCTTAAATGATTAATAGATGTTTTGGTTAAGGTCCATGGAGCATACCGCCTGTCGTTGTTAGGCATCATCACTGTTGTGTTGCGTTATTTAAAAACTCATTGATGATTGCTTTTTTTGGTTATGTTTGGATTTAGAGCAGATCCAGGTGCAGTTAAAAGGGCTCCTATTTTCCTATTTTCTTTAATAATTATATTTTGGTGGTCTATAAACATTTGCATGCATTTATGGTCCAAAACCACAGAGTTACCTGTAGCAGCAATGCAGTCTGCCTTCTCACACATTCACTCAAAAAAACTCCCTCCCCCCTTTCATACTAAATACCAGCATTGTTTCGATTGGCCTAGATAAGTCCCATCGATCTAGGGGAGGTTACTATTAACTTTTCTAAATGGCTTGTATTGGACCAGATTTACCAGCAGAATATAATGGAACAAGTGGGCGTTCTATTTAAAATTATTTTTGTTAGTAGGAACATCAGAGATCTAAATATTAAAACCCAAACAATGATTTTTTTTCTTTTATGTTTACATAATATGACCCTTTAACACTGTAAAGTGTTCTGTTTCAGTTTTCACTTAGCACAAATTAACTGAGTTGATGGAGGTTAATGGAGGTTAATGGACGCACAATGTATTCAGAAGTGAATCAAATCTGTATTTAATAGTCATGTTTTGGCATCAAACCTATTGTGGCTTGTTGGGATTCCTTTGGGGATGTTTTATACAGGATCATATTTTCCTGCATAGAGGTGCCATACGCTATTTAGAAATGTAGCTTCTGCCTCCAATATTAAAAGCGGCAAATTCTATGGTATGAAAGTGCTTTTCTGTTTAACCTATGAAGACAGGGACATATAAAGCACGCAGTTCCACTACTGTTTTGTTCTGTTTGAGGGCATTTACACCTGGCCCAGGGACAACAGCCAAATTTCCCTTCTGGTTAACCACTGGCACATTCACAGCAATGTTTATTAGTGTGAAATAATAAAATGAAAAATGATCTCTCAGCACAGGCTGTTTTATGTCACGTGAGATAAGGCAACTTGCTTTTAAAGAGATTACATATGCTGTAACTATTTCATATTTTATATACATTCTTTTTATTCAATTTTTTTGATGCAAAATGATCTGCCAATGGAATGTGGATTTGAAAGATCAGAGCCTCCCTATTTTAGAAAATGGTTCAAACATTTTCCTCTAAATATGTCATAGATCACACAAGTCAGAAAGATTTGTGTGAAAACTATGAGACGTAAATGATTTTTAAGACACGTGTGATTTTTTTAGAGTGTGCTCTATGATAAAATGAATACCTTTGAAAATCAATCTAGCTGCCTGGTTACTGTGATCTCCTGTCTCTTCATATATTTCTGAGCAGGGCACTGCGCAGTAATAATTAATGTGTCTTTCGATTAGACTATAAGATATCACCTTAAGGATGTCATTAGATAGATTTTCCTGTGATTTTCGTCACTCTCTTAAAATGATCTGTAATATAAGCAATGCTTGAGCGAGCGAATAATTGGATTTCTGTAACTTCTTTAATTTGATCATTGCCATATGTTAAGTACCATAACTTCAAGCTAACTCACTTGTGAGATTCCACATATTTGGGGAAGAAAATGAGCCATTAACATACACTGATATAAACAGATGCAAAACTTTTGGTTTTGGTCTCTGTGTTCTTGAATTAAAATAAGACCAAAAATTGTTTGTATGTACAAAAACCCTTCCTCAGATTTTGTTTAAAAATATGTAGAAATATATCTCAGTGAGGGCGACACGGTGGTGCGGTGGGTAGCACTGTTGCCTCACAGCAAGAAGGTCGCAGGTTCAAGACCGCCTTGGGCCTGGGGCCTTTCTGTGTGGAGTTTGCATGTTCTCCCCGTGTCTGCGTGGGTTTTCACCGGGTACTCCGGTTTCCTCCCACAATACAAAAAACATGCTCAGGTTAATTGGTAAACTCTAAATTGCCCATAGGTGTGAATGTGAGAGTGAATGGTGTGTGAATGGTGTGTGTGCCCCACGATTGGCTGGCGACCATCTGGGGTGTATCCCTGCCTCTCGCCTTAACGCGCTGGGATAGGCTCCAGCAGACCCCTGCGACCCCGAAAGGGAATAAGCGGGATAGACAATGGATGGATGGATGGATATCTCAGTGAGCCCTTCTTCTAATTTATCCAACTGACATTTCAAGCTGCAGATTATATGTCACAATTACTGCACTGATGCACTTATTGCATTACAAAAGCCACTCTAAAATTTGCAGTTTCGATTTAAAAAAAATACATTCATTAGGCAATGAAGTGGTAATTTCAAAGGTCTGGGCTGCAGACATTGGCACCATGCAGGGCATGAATGATTTGGAATGTTGCCCCAATCCTCTTCAAGCTGTGTGAGGTTATTAGATATTGGCAGGAATTTGAACATGCTATTGTACACAATGATCCAGAGCATCTCAGACATGTTTAGTGTCTATAATAGAAATACATGAATAAAAATACAAGACAAGTTCTTGAAATCTACAAGATGCTATATTTTGTAGCTAGAACATTACATTTCAACCAAACACTGTTTTTTTGTTTTTTTTGGAGTGGGTAAAAAAAAAAGCACAATAAAAATAATTGAATAAAGAAATCTCTTTAATTTTAAGGGCTCATTAGCGGCTCCCTACAGATGGATAGAAATACCAATGGCAATAACAATGCAGACACGTTTGTTTTTGCCGCCATTTTTCAAAAGCTAAATTCAAAGGTCTAAGATTTGTTCTATGCAGACAAAATGCATATTTCGCTCAAATTTTGCACACAAATCAGTTTAAGTTTGTGTTAGTGCGCCGTTGCCAAGATAATATATAGGTATAACGCATATCAACGTGAAGGGCATCGAAAGACAATACTGAGAAGTGCAGTCTCTATAATCAACTTTCTGCACCACACTGGCTTAGGATAACACTCAGTTAATCTGTCCCCAACACATTACAACCACAAAAATAGTCGGGGATTAGCTCGATTAGCTCTGAAATAGGCAGCGCATCATGGCAGATCGGTTGCCAGATGAGTTGCCAATCATACATGTCCTTAAAGTGAGGAATGGCTGCAGAATTTGGCTGTAGACACAGTCTGACAGCAGCAGGCTGTGTTAAATCTGGAATGCAGCCTTCACTACACATATCATGAGGCCAGTAACAGTTATTTCCCTCTCTTATTAGAGCATAGTTTATATTAAAAACCTTAATATGCAACTGTTATTATTCTGAAAGGAAATATGCAAGGTCTATAATCCTATTACCAAAGTAAACAGCAAATAACATTCAATCTTTTCTTGTGTTTATTCTTTTATTACTTTTTTATGTTCACTCATATAGATCTGTGTAAATTGCCGTTTCTCCAGTATTGAGGTTCTAGAGACTTATGACTGTCTTAGCAACAAATGTTATTGTCTTTCTAACTGTGAGGCTTGTGTAAGTTTGAGAGATTGTGTAATGCAGATAAGAGCTTTATCTACTTTGTGCTTGGGTTCTATTCTTTATGTGCTACTTAAGATATTTCCATTGTATTTCCTTTTTTTAAAGGTATTAGTGGAATTTTCTTCACAATGTAATGAGCACACACTTTATCTATACTGCTGTATCTTCAGTGGGTAGTATTTATTATTATTATGATATTTTTATTATATTCCTCCTAGCAGTTGCTATGACCCCATTGTGGTTTTAGCTTAAGTTTAGTTAGAAAAAAAGTATCTGGAAATTGAAGGCTCACACAGACTTGAGCTGAAGTTTGATTGGTAAGCTATATACTAGCGGTATAACCTCTACATGGGAATGCAAACATCCTGGTAGGACACAAGCTTTAAAATTAGACCCGAGTGTTCTGGCTGTGACATCGTGACATTGAGGGGGAAACGCTCTATAAACACTCACATGTTGTTTTTACTTTCTTAAAAAGGATGAAGAGACATGGAAGGGCGAGCTCAAACTTCACCAGCTGGCTCTCAACCCATAAATACACTTTTGACGTCTCCCTCTGTCAGGACCTGCCTGCAGGAGAACCCGAAACTGTCACAGGGGAAAGCTGAACTTCAGGAATAAATATATAAATATATATATTACCATCTACATTTTCAGTAATTGACGTGAGGTGAGAAACTTTAATGATCCCTGTGGGGAAATTGCATCTCAACAAAACACTTAAATTCTTTTTTTTTGCACAGGTGTATTACACTCAGACAAACATACACCCTTTGAGGTTCCATTCGTACCAAATTAACCAGAGACACATATTTGCATGCATAACTAATTGAATACATTTTCTCATGTGTGCATGCATGCCTTGTTACACACAGTTTGGATTTCCCATATAACAAGAAGCCGCCTTACACACCTACAGAGTGCTCATGTCTGTCAGCCACTGTCTGATAAATGTTAGTAAGCTTTGACACTTATGTGTGTTTGCCATTTCTAGCGCTACACGATTAGTAGTGGATCCCTACAGTGTGACCTATGAAGATCCACTTCCAGTCGTGTAGCATTATATATAACGTAGTTTACCCTTCATAAGTCAGAAGGGAAACTACAAGCATTTTTGCACAAATAGAACCTCATACAAATGAATCCACACACACACGTACGCACGTACACACACACACACACACAGCAGGCAGAGATGCATATGTGTTTACATGCTATAGCCTACTGTTCCACCGCTGCATTGTACAATCCATTCACTGTGAGGAAATGAGAGTCATCAATATTATATATTGGCCTTTTCTATTTCTTGTTTGTGTGCTTGCATGTGTGTGTGTGTGTGTGTGTGTGTGTGTGTGTGTGTGTGGAGACATCTGGTCTCATATTGATTCAGACTGCAGGCTACAAAGTCAGCTAACATGCTTTTGAATAAAATAAATCTGGGCTTAGAGGCAAAGGCTCCTGACACAGAGCTGTCATATCCCGTTATTGTCTGCCCCCCCGCCCCCCCACCACACACACACACACACACGCATAGACAATGGCATCCATCGTTGGTTTACCCACCGGTGCAATTGCGGCAGCGACGTCGAATGATTAATCGCACCTGAGTTGAGGCATGCGCGCGTACCCGAGTTCGTGTGTGACTCGGATGGAGCGAGAGACACCAGATGAGACCAGATGAGGGAGAACGAAGAGGATGTGTGTTCTGTCTGGGCTCCCCACATG
The DNA here is from genome assembly GCA_036785175.1 of Eupleurogrammus muticus. Taxonomy (NCBI): domain Eukaryota; kingdom Metazoa; phylum Chordata; class Actinopteri; order Scombriformes; family Trichiuridae; genus Eupleurogrammus; species Eupleurogrammus muticus. The sequence goes on along the minus strand of JAYKQN010000004.1, from coordinate 12,456,208 downwards.
AGCTGCAGCTAGTCTGACAGAAAGAAGGGAGACAACACACACACACACCCTTGAACTAACTCAACCCCACAAGTGAAATGCTCCAGGCTGTGCTAGAGGCGCCGTGTTGCTTCTCTTTTTGAAGGCAGCGATGGGCAAGATGTTGCTGACAGGCAACATTTGTGCATGTTGTGGCCTTGCTGACATGAGATAGTCTAAAAGAAACATTTGAGTAGGCATCACCTTTGGTGCATTCTGTATATTCTATTGCCTACAGTGCACAACCTCAGTTTACAGATTAAAAATGTCAGTCCTCCTAGCATGATAGAACTTTAAAATTAAAACCCAAACAGGCCTTGATCTGAGTTTTGTGGTAAAGAACCAGAGGTGGAAGTAAGTCACTCATGTGGAAGAAGTCATAAGCAAGTCTCTAAGTCCTTCAACTTTCAAGTTCCACGTCATTGTTGTTGTACATGTAAACGCATAGGATAGTGAGAAACGAAATTTCGATTCCTTTGTATGTCAAGTACATGTGAAGAAATTGACAATAAAATTGACTTTGACTGATTGTGGTGAGAATCTAGAAAGTCAAGTCGAGTTCCTGCTAAAAGTCAAGCCACAGGTAGTGATATTGTAGCAGCATTTTTTATACTCATTAAACAGTACTATGTATTATGGCTGACCAAGTGCAACAAACACAAGTCAGAATATCACAGGACATCTTAGGATGTCACCTTTGGGGGTACTGAGGATGTCTGACTTTCTGAAATCCAATTTCAGGGCATTGATGCTGAAATTTCCCATTTTTTTGTGTGTGAGTGTGTGTGTTTTCTAATAAGGCTTTACATAGTAAAGTTACAGATAAAATCGTAGTTCTTTTATTTCACCTCAGACAGACGAGAGCAAAAACAAAAGTATTTCATTTATATTTTTGTTCAACATGGATTATTGTATAGCTTTATAACTATTGGGGAAATGAAAAAGGGGCTCCTTTAGTACTTTAGTAGAAGAGCAACATTGTGAAAAATAGGACCACATTTATGCCATTTTAACTGATAGTGAATTGCTGTCTACAGCGTGCCAAGTTAATAAAAGAAAAGGCATTATGGGGCCCAATTTAGAGCATTTAGGAGATAGGTTAGAGTATATTAAGTCGTATGAAATAATCATCATCATATAAGTATAATGAGAAGAGGGCCAGGTTTTCCTCTATAGCCCGTCAACACAGCTGATGCACTGGGGTCCAGACCAAGTTGATAAAGGCCACAACGAATAAGCGGAAAAATACTTCCTGTTGTATTTTTCAGTTGAGGACAGACTTTGACTTCTTAAGGCAAAGATGTCTGTTCCTTCCAAATACATTGTAATATGAGATTTCATCCTCAGCAGGAGAAAGAGGCAAGTAATGAAGTACTAATACTAGATAAATATTGGGTATATACTTTACTGGAGTAATTATTAACATTTATATGTTGCGTCATGTCTGCTGGATGTGTTAATAGGCAACTGCTTCATCAACTTTATGAGGTGAAAATGTTGTGCTAACATCTTATTGCACTGTCCCCAAGTGGCCAAAGTAATAATTTAATGCAAACGAAGTTCATTAAATTAAAAAAAGTTTCTCTAATAGATTAAGGGCTTGTTCTTTCAGAATAATGCACTTAGTTACATAGTTTTGTGAAGAAATAAACCAATAATTAAAATATGAGTCAACAAAATCTGAAATAAGTAGATTTATATTAGAGGGCTGTGAATAGTTTTTACCCACTGAATGTTATAGTGTAATCCTTCTCCTTTTTTGACATCAGACTTTGGCCTTTCTCTGCACAGTATGTGAAGATCATGGACTGTGTGTCCTACATTCACCCGTTTAATGAATTGGACCGGACGCACGACACAATACAAGACAGGCTTAGTATGGAATCACCTCCCCTGCTCCTGTTTCACCCAAAGTGTGTGAAGCAACGCTATAACCGGTCCTTCCTGCAACAAGTGGTGTTTCTAGAGTCCACATTCTCCAAGACTGCCCTACAACATTCACATGCACTGAAGTCCCTTCACTGTATGTCAAACTGTTCATATTTTTGTTTCTTATAATCTTTGTTTATTTGTCTATACTTCTTGTTGACATTTATTGCTTTTACGCTTTGTATTTTTGCTCCCAACCTCGCCGTTGTAATTATGGAAATTTCCCCACTGTGGGACTAATAAAAGATTATCTTGTCTTATCTTGAATCCAGAATCAGCTATAACAACCTTAAATAAACACAGAGTACGCAGTCGAAACACACTATCCTGAGGTACATTTTTTCAACACTTTTTGTGTTACTATGCTCTACCTGAAATGACTCATTTCACGAAATAGCTCTAATGTGGGGGGAGGGGATAGCTGTTAAAACTAAATTACAATTCATTTTCTGCAAGTGCTTGCTTATAAAGAAAAATTGCAGTACAGCATGTTTAGCATCAATCTGACCCTTAGACTGCTGCTCAAATCCTTTATTCTGAATGTATTTATGAGTGTGTATTTATTTGTTTGATACTTGATGTTCCCCAGACTAAGACTGACTCTTGTGAAATGTCCTTAGCAGCATTTTCAAGGAAAAAAAACACTCAATAAAAAAGACTCAATAAAATGGGTACTATTACTAGTTTAAAACTATGATTACTCTTTGAATGCAACTCTGTTTAATGCTGCTTTATATAGTGTTTCTGCTCATTCTGTGTAAGTTTGAATTGCTGTACTCTCAACATGACTGTAAATGAGGCTTGTCTTTGTCCCATAGTCACGTTTTGTGCTACAAACTCAGGACTTTTGATTTTTTTTTTTTTTAGATTTTCTTCATTTTTTTCTTTTTAAACATTCCCTGCGTATTACATATTCAAGCTTGGTGTGCACTTCTTAGTGCATCAACATTTTTCAGGGGATAATGACATGGTGTTTCATGATGAGGCGTCATTTATAACTTTCTAAATCCGCTGTTACGGAGCCCAATAGTAGGTTAAAGTTGGTGTTAGTGAAATTGCTTTATTCACTATGGATATGGTTTTAAACACTGGAAGCATTCATTCATAGGAACCTGAAGTGCATCACTGATATTTTGTGACGTGAAAGCTCACAGGAGTAAGAGGGGAGTTCAAGATGCTGCAGACACACACGTGCACACTAGTGGAGCTAATAGACATTGGTTAATCAAATAAATAAATTATTTTCTCTCCTTATCCACTCAGAAGGAACAAGGAAATCCATTCTCTGTAATGGCTGCGGCTGTAAAGATTGTAGCAAACGATTATTCTGTGTCAAATAACTTAGGGTGGCCGTAGTGGTTTCAAGTCACTTAGAAGCACCTTGTAAGGTATTTGGATTGTCTGCATGTGAGGCTGATTATATAATACCATCTATTTTTATTTTTAGGCTGATTTAAGGCTGAACCTGTCTTGTTTTATTGCTGCCACCTCATAAACAAATGAAACATGTTTTACAGATGTCACATGACTCACTAAAAACACTTTATTTGTAAAGGAAAGGTTCCTTGCACTTCTGAGACATGCTTTATTTGTTTAATAAGTATATTCTACATTTGTAAAACAAGAACACTCATTTGTTAAAGGTTTTTTGCATTTGTAAACCACATTATATATTTATTAGTAAATCATGTTTTATTTGCTTTGGTGGCAGAAATATATCCCCACATAAGCCTTGTGAGCTGCAAAAATAAAGCAACTACAACATGCTGTTATATCTTCTGCTGTTAACATGCTGCTGCTGTTTTTATTTTTGTGGAAAAGAAAAACCCAGATTCAGTTTAAACCTAAATGTGTGCAACAACAGCTCCATCTGTACCAACGTGGTGATATGAGATGGGATATATGGTGATCAACACTAATATGATTACCACTCTACATGCATGGCCATGATGTGTCATAATGTTCGTGTTAATTATTTGACTCAACTTAGTGCTGAAACATGGCTGGGTGCCAGTAGCTTTAAATTACAAGTCTGCTTGCTGCCCATTACACATGTAGAAATAAACACAGCAGAGAGGATGCAGTGGAATATGAGCTGAAGTTGAAGCAGTCTGCATACTGTTCCATGATCACCTATTATTTTCTAGAATGCATTTGGCAGTAATGTCCCTCCCTGTTGCTGTAGATACTTAGATGTGCTGCTTGGGTTCATCTCTAGAGGGAGCTCACACATTTTAAGGAGCACCGCTGTACAGTAGCCTAACCAGAGGAGTCAAGTAACTACAAAGTACAAGTACAAATACTTTGTTACCTTACTAAAATGGAAACTTCAGTTATCTATATTTTACTGTTAATTATCTGAGTTAATTATTTTTCAGCCAAGATTTTACTTTTACTCCTTACATTTAAAAAAATATCCTTGTTACTCCTATTTCATTCCAGCTTGTTTTCATATATAATATAACTGTAAAGCCAAAAAATATTTTTTTGCCAGATAATACATTATTTGAATAGCTCTGTGCCCCAAATTATAACCAAATCTAACCCCATTTTCAGCTGTTAAAATACATTGGAAAAGGACAATATAACACATAAAACAGTCATTTCTCTTCTCTCCTCTCTGATGACAGCTTATATATTGGGAGTAAAAGGTTGTTTTTGCCTAAAAATCGCATGTTTTCATTCTTGAGTGTATTTATTAGAATTTAGCTCACTCATTATTACATTTTTAAACGTGGGCGTAGGCACTGTTTGTCATGTCAGCTTCCAGCCTACTTACAGCTGTGAAGGTTAAAACTATTTATTCAACCTCAGAAGTTGTAAAACGTCTCTGCTCCGCCGTTATGCTGTGAAGCTATTTGTCAGTGCTTGCGTTAATGTAAGGAATCATATAGAAACTCCGCAGCTGAAGTTTGTGTGCATGGCTGCTGCAGTCTGACGCTCGGTTCCTCCTCCGCACTCTGTTGTGTTTGATTCTAAAGCGCATCATTTGGCCTTGTATGATGAAACTTCTTTTTAACCCGAGTATTTCTACCTTTACCTGACGCATATATGATCCAGCTATGAAATAAAAAATGAGTTCATCATATATCTGCCGTGACTCCCTGACTTCCTGTATTTCCCTGTTTGTCTGCCTTCTCCCCTGTGACACCTTACGTGTGTGTGTGTGTGTGTGTGTGTGTGTGTGTGTGCGACCCGGCCTCCCTGCCATCAATCAGCTTGTTACCCGTTACCGTATATCTACCCAGCTCTCCAGCCACTCATTGCCAGATTGTTTTACCCGCCCATCGGTATCACCAGGCCAACTCACATTTAGTTTCCAGTTTAGCGCTGCTCCTCTGCCAGCCTGGTCTGGATTTGACCTTGTCTATGCTCCAGTCATCACCTCCTGGCTGCACATCCTGCCTTCCTTCCTAGTTCTCCATTGGACTCTGCTTTGAGTCTGCTTAAAATCCTATTGAATGTCATTTGTGTTGCTTGGTAGTAACAACATCTGCATGAATAATATTATTTTATTCCAATCTTCTAATTTATGACCATTGCCAATGGCCCTGCTGCCAGACCTAGCTCTCTATTGGATCCATGTTGACCAAGTTGACCAGCTGGACAAAAATTCAACCCCCTTGGTGGACATACAGTGGCTTGCGAAACTATTTGGTGGATGGAAGATGGATGGAGCCAAATACAGGACCATTCTGGAAGAAAACCTGATGGAGTCCGCAAAAGACCATAGACTGGGACGGAGATTTGTTTTCCAACAAGACAATGATCCCAAACATAAAGCAAAAGTTACAATGGCATAGAACATATCAAGGTGTTAGAATGGCCAAGTCAAAGTCCAGACCTCAATCCAATTGAGAATCTGTGGAAAGAACTGAAAACTGCTGTTCACAAACGCTCTCCATCCAACCTCACGGAGCTCGAGCTGTTTTGCAAGGAGGAATGGGCAAAAATATCAGTTTCTCGATGTGCAAAACTGATAGAGACATACCCCAAGCGACTTGCAGCTGTAATCGCAGCAAAAGGTGGCGCTACAAAGTATTAACTCAATGGGGCTGAATGATTTTGCATGCCCAATTTTTCGTTTTTTATTTGTTAAAGTTTAAAATATCCAATAAAGTGTGTTCCACTTCATGATTGTGTCCCACTTGTTGATTCTTCACAAGAAATTACAGTTTTATATCTTTATGTTTGAAGCCTGAAATGTGGCAAAAGGTCACAAAGTTCAAGGGAGCCAACTAGTTTCGCAAGCCACTGTACATACCACTGAACCAGAAGATGTAGTAAAGTAATGAGTACTACCCAAATGACAGGAAGTTTAGGACTTTATGAAGAACCAGTATGGAGGTATTCGCGAGTTGTAGAGAAAAGCAACTGGACTTCTTAGTTCGCTGAAGATGTTTCACCTCTCATCCAAGAGGCTTCTTCGGTTCTGGGATTTAGTGCCGGGGAAATTAGCAATTAAAACCAAATTAACGTGACCACACCCCAGAAACTGGGGAGAGTTCATGTGAATATGTGTCACATGCTCCCAGGAGTGGTTTGGTGTCGTCTTAATTTTGCTGCCAATGCTTCCAATAAAGCCTTGGAAGCTCACCCCAGGCCTGAGGGCCTGCTTCATACCCCAAACAATAATTTTTCCATGAGGTTCTAGTTAATGTTCATGTTCCTCACTACTCCATTAAGTAAAACACACTTAGATGTGGCCTGGTAATTAAAGATATTCTAGTTCTGCAGCAAGAGCTTTTTGTTTTACTAACACGTAATAATAACATAATTAACATGTTTTCAGGCTTTAGCTTTGAATGCCTATTTTTGAATCTGGAACTAGGTTCTGTAGAAGAGAGGGTCTAAAGTCACAGATGATGGATCTAACACAGAAGCCCATGACACAATAATTGCCAGTAAATAACTTCATGCATAGACATCTGAGGGGTTTAGAAAACAGGGAGTTCCTTTGGCACCCTTCACCTACTAGTAAGAGCCAATCTCTGTTATCATGGCTGTCACTAACAGTTTGACTTCACGCCTTCTCTATGTCAACTTACACGCAATCAGAGGACATTCCTGTCTGATGCAATAAATGGCTGTCACTGAATGACGCATTCACTGGCACCGGGAGGAGGAGGAGGAAGGAAAAAAAAAGTACGCTGGATGTTTAGTGTGGAGGTCTTGTCAGAGGCAGCAGACGGATTGGTAAACCTGTTTTGGTTTTAGTTCGAAATATGTTGTACCCACATTTAGCAATAACATGGTAAGTGCTGCTTGATAATTGCCAGTCATTTGTCTCCTTCTCTCTTTTCAGTTCATGCTGGAGAGGAACATCTGCCACTTAGAAAACGAAGAAGAAAATACATTTACAATGTCACAAGGGCACTTTACCTTGCTTATCCGTTGCTTTAACATCCTTTTTGCACAACCCAAAGTAAAAAAATGTCAACTTGATATAAAATACAGTAGACTTCTTTCTGAGCCTCAAATATAGTATCTGCTGCTGTTCCTCTCAGTTCCTCCTTCATCTCTATTCCCAAGTTTTTCCCTGTATGATGTGAGGGTCTAAAGACAGGGGATGATGTGTTGCTGTTGTAAGTTTTTGCTTGCTTTATTAGTTGCAACCTCCAGACTGATATTTTACTCTGTACACATGTCACATGTTCACATTCCTGCGTTGACTGCTTAGAGGTTTGCAGTGACTCATGGTATAAAAATGAAATTAATGTACGTGATGATGGTGAAGAGTGTGAAACGTGTGTCAGCGAGTCCTGGTTTCTCCTGCACAGTGTCAGCGTGACAATATCTTAAACGGTTATGTGGCTAAGATGTACTAAAACTGCAATTAATGGAAAGGGATAATTTTTCATGCATACACCATTTCCCTCCAGGCAGCCGTTGCAAATCTAACTTTGTACTTTGGTAGTTCAAATTTGTGAGTCTTGCTCTTGAATTGGCACAGGCCAGGGATTTTGGCAAGGAACAGTACAAGTGTCAAACATGTGGTGTACGTACATAAGACAACTCAGTGTTTTTCATCTATTATCAATATCGATGTGTTAACAGTTTGAGAGATTTTAATATCGTGGCTAAATCAGGTAATTAAAGTGTAACTGATGAGTCACAAAGTGGAGGAATTTCCCCGGCAGATGAACAGTGGGCTAATGTGTGAGTTTTCAGTGTTATGTGTAGCACTTTATTTAGCCGCACACACGCACACATAAAATGCAGTGCTAATTATTCAGATGACATTGGCTATTGAAAAGAATCAATAATAATTACCTGAAATAATAATTCTAGAATTAAATTATCTAGTAAAAATAGAGCACACAAAGCACAATGTCCATATATATATATATATATATATATATATATATATATATATATATATATATATATATACCTCACAAGACACAACATATGTTTCTGGTTCAATGGAGATACATTTTGGATTATGGTTTACCATCCTAAAACCTTTACTTACACTTTAAATAATAGTATGATGTCCACCCATCCATCTGACTTCTACATACCCTATTCCTGTGGATTTCCTGTCGTCAAAATGTAGTAACATACACCAAATATGCAAAAAAAGATTTTGAGGACCTTTACTACGGTGTTTGGCATCAGCACATAATTAATCTATGAAGAAAATCCTGTTGCAATTAGCTTCGTGTCAGACCTTATTTTGTCTGGAATATGAGTCATAAGTCCCTGATCGCTCCTCCAAATATTTACTGCTTACCGCATTCCAATCTGTTAATTAGCAATCCGTCCACTGTGTTTAGCAATCCCCAGTTTCCATATCGGTATTCTCGTTCCATGATTTGCCATCTAAGAAGCCTGTCAGTTTAATGCGTTTTTTGTATTTTTATTTTTTCATGCTTTTTTTCCCAATTGATCCAGCAGCCTCTAGCACTCCCAAAGACAGTGTGTGCTCAGGTTAGTGGGCTGACCTCATTCCACTGAGTACACAGGTTGAACAGAGTCAAACGATTGGTCACCCCATGCCCGGCCCTGAGGCGAGTTCAGAGAGAGCGCACTCACACAGCGAGGGCTGAGGCTTCACGGTAGCACGCGGTGGCGGCTTACTTTCTTTACGCCTCTCCGTGGCGCCGGCCGCTGCTTTATCCCCTGCAGGAGAGAAGGGGAATTGTTCGGGTTTTCTTTCAGCTTGTGCAAAGCCCCCTTCAGCACTAAAGCTCTCCGCGGTGCCTCCCCGCAGTCCCAGACGACAGCTGGCCTCTTTGCAGTTACAGGCTGAACCACGGGGGATCCGACGGTAGCGGGAAAGCTCCTAGACGGGCCGCGAGAGCCCAGCAGTGCCCGTCAACCTCAAACCCGTCTGTGTGCTTAAAATAAAGAACGTTCCTTATAATGTGAGGAAGGAACAGGGGCTCAAGACAGGCAGAATCTCTGTTTTCGGCATCACATTAGGGAATAAATAAAAAGCAAATCTCCAAGATGATTGAAAAATAATCAGTAATCAGTAGTTGCTCTGTGGTTCAGCAGCTTTGCAGGTTTGGGGGCAAATTATTAAAGGAAGAAAATTTGCCTTAATGAACAGACCTCCACAGAGGAGTTCTCACTTAATATTCAGTTATTCAGATGAAATTAGAAAAAAAAGTGATTCGAGAGGTGTTGGTATTTTCTCTTTTAGTAAAAAAAAACATGTTGTGTATCTCTCCTTAACAGTAGAAGAAGCAAACACTGCTGACACACCATCGCTGTTTGCAGCCAAAATAATAAGAACAAATCTAAACTGGAGTGTGCATGAAATTGCTGGACCTTTTTTTTATTATTTTATTTTATTTTTTGCAATACTGTAAACTTTTTACCCGTTTGATTTCTATGCATTTCTAAAAAGTGTTAAAAACTAAAGACGAAACAAAGGATGAGCTATTGATTTTTTAAATAATTCAGCATTCTATATATACCTTTTTCATTTGGATAATCCAAAATCCAAAAAATGAAAAACGTGACTAATGGATTTTGTTATTTATTTATTATTCTGAAACAAAAAAACAAAAAAAAACACAGCTTTTTCAGACAGTATTTCAGTCTTAGGCTCAGACTATGTATAATTATGTGGAGAACATGCATTTTGTCACACAATAATTTTATTCATGGACCCTCTCACTCGCTTACCTTCAATATTACCACAGATAGAAATCTTCTCCACCAGATATTCTACTACAAGTGCGACTCGTTCAAAGTCTGACTCTACTGATCATTATTTTTTTACCAAATACTTTTTTCTGAACGTTTCCGCAGGGCTCTCTGATGACTCTTTGACTCCACACTCCTCACTCCGTACAGTAATCAGTCAACCATGTGTTGATTATATGAGGCAGCTCAGCCTTTTGACGGACAGCTCGAGTGTCCAATCAGGCACATTGATTCTGGTTTGGTTGTTGACGGCCAGCTATGCTACGCCAATCAATTCTACTGGTCGGGGATTTTGATTTGATTTGATATTGATTTATTGGTTGGAGCTAAATTTACCTTTTAATGCAGCCTTAGAAAATGTTCAAGGTAATTTAGACCTAAAGTTTTATTTTGAAAATGAGCAAAACATAGCATCATCATCGTCCTTGGTTATGTTTGATATGACTATATGCCTATAAGCGATGTACAGATGCCTCCTTTATATTTCTAAAAAGTGCTAAAAATTCAGGCTATGCATTATTTTAATGATAAAAAATCTAGATATTATTCCATCAATTATTAAGTATTCAAATGTTACACTTAAGTTTTTCTTTCTATAAGATATGTCCATTTTTTTGCTATTTTTTCTCTCTCCCTCTTAGCTACTTTCCAATCCACTGGAAAAGACTTCATTCAGTTCATTCCAGTTTCATGAACAACGTGAAAGAAAGAAAACTAAAAAGTCTGCTTCATGGTTTACAGTGGAAACCCTGCAACAACCAGGAAATCAAACTTTAAATAGCAGCATCTGTATTCTGTTTTTCACAGTTTAGTGTAAATGTTTTTCATCATTCACAATACATACACTGCTTACCCGAGGTACTGCTGGTCAATCAATAACCAATTGTAGCCAGTGGGATTTGCAGAATCAGAAGTGCATGTACAGAAGACATATTCAGCCCTAGTCACGACCTATTATTTCTCCAAAGCAACAGAATATTATGTTTCAGAAAAAAAAAAAAAAACCCTTAGCTGTCAGTAGACAGGAGGAAATGGAGGCCATCTTCTCCCCTCAGTGGCTGCTTTAACGGTATGAGCTGTACACCTTATATTCTGAGTAAACTGACTCATACGGGGGATTTCTCCTCTCCTCTGCAGCTTCATACCATTAGCAGCGTGATGATAACAGGCAGGAGTTCTGAGAGCTATGCTGAGAAAGGAACAGACTAGACCTTTTATCTCAGCATGGAGCTGAGCGTTCAATCAACAACGAGTGCACACAAATACTAGAATGCAGTTTACCTTTACTTTCAAAAATGAAATTCCCTTACTGTTTGGAAATGGAATATTATATAATCATTTTACTTTTATTTGTGTGGATGCCATGCATTTTTTTGTTGTTGTTGCTTAAAGATTGTAATTATGGTTGCTGGGTCAAATTTCATTAACAAGGAATACTTGAGTATTGATTGATTCTTAACATTAATACATCTCTCACTAATCATTGATGTTTATAATATTCAGGTCAATGAATAAGTAAACAGGAAATATATCATATAGTTTCCAGTGTAACATATAAAAAAAAACATACACATTCATACCCTTTTTTAGACCTTTAACAATTCACATTACAATAAAAATATACATTTTAATGCTTATTTTACCGACTGCATCATCCCTGCTTTTATCTGTACCCTCTTATTAATTTTTTCACTTCACTGATGAGAATTGATGACAATGTTTTCACGTTCATAGTGAAGGAGTCAATGTTAGGGATCATCAACATATTAACAGACCACCTTAGCCATGGCACAGGAATCACTGGCACTGCTCTAATCTGGTTCACATCTTACCTCAACAATATAAGCTTTTCCATAAACTCCCCAATCTCAACTACCCTGTCCTGTAGTGTCCCTCAAGGTTCAATACTAGGTCCCATCTACCTCTCTATATACATGCCCCGCTTTCTCCAAATTTCCAATTTTACTGCTATGCTGGTGACACCCAACTCTGTCTTCCCTTCAAACCCAAAGATGAATCAAAATTCACCAACAACACTTAACTACATTAATGATTTAAAGTCCTGGGTGACAGCAAATTCCATTCAACTCAATGAGAGTAAAATAGAAATCATTCTTTTTGTCATCTTTGGCAACTTCAACCTGATATCCAACATTCTTAGCAACCTGTCCACCTTCATGTCAAAAAACTTGGATGCATTTATGATTCTAAACTCAATTTCAATAAATAAACATTTCAATTCAGTAGCCAAAAACATTTTCTTCCAACTCTGCACCATCACAAAACTCAAACTCATTCAAAAGTCCAGAAACTGTCATCCACGCCTTTATTTCCACCTGCCTGGACGATTGCAATTCACTGTACAATAGAAATCAATCAATCATCTCTTACTCACCTACAAACTATAAAGAACACAGCAGCCAGACTTTCTAACATAACTCAGAAAAGAGACCACATCACTCCTATACTGGCTTCTCTTCACCTGTTACCTGTCAAATTCAGAATCCATTTTCAACTGCTTCTTTTCACTTATAAATCCCTGAATGGACTGGCCCCTACTCACCTCAATGAACTTTTAACCCTCTACACCACTCTCAGATCTCTCAGTTCGGCCAATCGGGGGCTTTTAGGAGCAAAATGCAGCAATTTTGAACACAGAGGTGGCTGTGCTTTCCACAGTTGTAGCCCCAGCCATCTGACTTGCCTCTTCTGTTACCACATTCAAATCACAGCTCAAAACATACCATTAAATATAACATGTGTTTAATCGTCTTCCCTTTACCTGCTGAATAAAAACTATTTGTTTGACAGTGGGGATGATGTGTTCAGGGTGATGTGCAGTGTGTTACTTTTACACCAAACACAACAAAAAGTTAAATTTTGGTTTCATCTTCCACATGTTTGGTGCCTCTCTCAGGTGGCCTAAAGCAAACTTCAAACTAGTCTTTTTTATGGATTTCTTTGAGAAATGTGTTTCTTCACTGTAAAATTACTCATCATGACAAGACTTGAATAGATGATTAATAATTGTCTAAAATAAATATAAAATGTATAATATTTGCATATCTTGTGATTCATTTAATAAGTAAATGCAAAAGTGAGGAAAAAGTGCTGAATCTCAGCGATGGAATATTCATTTTTGTGCCTGTATCTACACATGTACATCAAAATCACACAAGGCTATGGTAAAGATGATTATGTGAGTCACATATCTAATGTGTGCACATTTCTCTGTCCTAGGATAAACTCAATTATATGGGAAGGTCTGCTTTCTCTATCTCACTGATCTGCATGTGCTGCTGTGATTCATTTAGGAGAATCAGCATCAGTAGTTCCAGGGCACAGCAAGGGGAAAGGGAAGCCAGGGACAATGTAGCAGAGACACAAACTTAACATAGAAACAAATCACCAAATTTGGCTATCACTGAACCTATTTGGTAAAATGTTTGATTTCTGAAGGTTTGGAAATGTTTGAAGTGTGATGATGCAGTGAGATGGTAAAGTATCTGCAGGTTGGCCTGGGTAAAAACAAAAGGCCCATTTCTTTCTCCCAGTCCAGCCCTGCTGGAAGCTTCAAGTTTCCCTATAAAAATGTGCGTGTAGTAACTATTGGGCCAGATCGGATTTTCAAACTATGTATATCGTCATTCTGTACAGTAAAACACAAACATTAAATTGTAGGACCTTAAGCATGTACATTACAAACAAGGTTTTCAACTGTCAACACAAAGAATTTAAAGTATAAATTGCTCCACCAAACTTCTTGTAATTTTATTTGGTATACTGCAAAAAAAGAAATATTTATTTGGTGCAATTAGTCCAATATTGGGTAGAATTACCTTGAAATATCATATTCCACTGGCATATGATTTTTTGAATATTTAATTTTGTTTTCTTAAAATAAGGTAAAAATATTTGACTTTTTATCTTAATTGACAATTTTATCTTTTTTTTATTTTTTCATGTTCTTTGTAAAAACCTATAAAAAAGTAAAATCATCTAACAGTACAATAAGATGATAATTCTACACAATATTGGACAAGATATTGAGAAGTACTAAATACAAGTTACTGTATTTTCCCCTCAAAAGATGTTATTTTTTGCATTATAGTAAGCATTCAAGATCCTTCAAGGGAAATCAGTAAACATTTTTTGAAGAAATATAATTGCAAAAAAGTGAAACATGAGAAATACATAAAATCTACACCAAAAATTCATACGCAATGCAAGAAAGTATTATTAGTTCCCTACATCACACCATTGGTCAGATTAATTATACTGGTTTAACTTATTGCACTTGTCTTCTTATCGGCTGAGGACTTTCCCAAAAATGTAAGAAAGGCATGAAAAATGTGTGCGTACTCATACAATAATCATACAACAGAATTAGAAGATGTAGAAACACTCCAAATTATTTAGTAATACTAAAATAAGGCTATGGCCAAAACTATATGTATTATTAAGACTTACTGTAAGTATATAGAGCAATTGTGTTTTTTGTTATTTAGTTGGATGATATTCTGAATATGCCCTCCACATAAAAAAATAAAAGCAAAAGTAATATCCCTCTTTCTCTGGTACTGAATCAAAGGGAGGAAAATTAATGATTAATGATTGATGCGTTCTATTTTATGCAAATGTTGCTATGTTATAATCATGGGAGCCAATTAACAGTGTATTTTAATGTTCTAATAAAAGACAACAGCAATTTTCCTTCATTATTCCCAGTATTCATCAGACAGTTGTCTAATGTAATAATAAGGAATATGTTGCTTTTATCATCACACAGTTCACTCATGTTTTTCTGAGCTGCAGAATCAGACGGAAAAAAAATGTTATAGTCAGATGTGCAATAAAATAAAGTCATCATATGTTCACATGTTTCTACAGACCAATACAATATAAATTGATATACTTTTATACTTGTTGGGATTCTCCTCATCAAGCTATTGCACTGATAAAAGCTCAGATGTGTTGATCTAAAATACTCAAAACATAAGTTAACAATGATAACAGAAGTCATTATCCTAAGTGAACAAACAAGACAAGGGGAAATGAAAGGGTCACTATAATGTATATAGTCCCCTACAGTAAGGCCCAAAAACACCAATTACTTGTGGGACTTTAACAGATATTGACTTTGTCTCTGCTTTTTCCCTTCTTGAAACACATAAATAAACTCATAAATAGACTCTAGCTTGTTAAAAAGGACATTCATTTTTAGGGGTCATAGGGTTTTAAATGAGCTAGTAGCCCCTATGACTGTTACTCTCAGCTATTTATGATCATTGTGTTCAAATTGCACCAAAGAGGAAAATAATCATTCTGACGAAAGTGGACCCAAACAGCACAGATGAAAATATTCTTAGTTTTTTTTTTTTTTTTTAAGTCAGTCCTACATCTTTACTTACATTACTGGCAGCTTTCCTTGACACCATCAATACCATTTAACACCCTGCCCCCCCCTACCAAAAAAAACTATCTGTAAATCTGACAGCTCGGGGACTTGATGCGCACAAATGGAACACATTGGCCTGCAGCTGCCAATGGTCTCTATCATTTGGTATAGTTTGTTTACAGTAATTACTCGAATGTCCTTAAATTAATGTCATTTATTGGTGCTAAAGTGCTACCCATGGCGCCTTTTAACTCTGTTTACAGCCAACAACACTGTTCGATTCTTGGCAGACGCCTGACGGAAGCACAATAGCTGAACTGAGAGACAAATAACTAGATGGAGCCTCTCGCGGTGACTTATTAAATTATAGCAGCAGCAATTGTGTCATGTTGAGCCTGGGCATCGAATAAGGCCGCAGACCATTCCAGACATTGATAGTGTAAAACAACAGTGGTTTTGCAGTTCGCTAGTTTCTCTCTGAACTTATTTTTGGGTTTCTCTCCTCTGCCTCTGATGGTTCCCTTCAGCAATCCAGCAGGCGTTCATTAAAAAGCATCCCATTCTGAGGATATGTAGAGATTTATTGGTCCACGTGGCAGAATGATGGAGGAAAGTAGAGATAGGGAGACCCCTGAATGTCAATTAACAAGAACACAAATGCATGCACGATACTTTGACCATCCATCACTCTCACACACTTGCATCCTCTCACTGTTTGAGCACAAACAAAATCCTACTGATGTTTTTTCCCTCTACCACTCTATTCTCATCACTAACATGTACACATATATTAACTCCAACACACACACACACACACACACACACACACACACACACACACACACACACACACACACACACACACTCTGTATTTCATAGAGGGAAAGGTGCTTCTCAGCAGCAATTTACCTTAATTTTACTGACAACATTTTCCTTGCTGGGCAAAAAGACACTCACATGTCTCAGTGTGAGTGTCAAAGCGAGCCTGTGTGTGTTTTTGTATTTGTGTGTGTGTGTGTGTGTGTGTGTGTGTGTGTGTGTGTGTGTGTGCCCTTTTGCGGTAATCCATTCTCCAATGCAGAGTATTTTTAATTAGTTGGGAGAGCTTCGAGAGGGAGGGAGGGTCTCCGGGTGTTCGTCAATTTACAGCACAGGCAGTGATATTAAACAAAGCCTTGACATCACACACACACACACACACACACACACACACACACAAACCTGATGCCAATATATGCCTTCAGTCAATATATGCATATATATATATATATATATATATATATATATATATACTGAAGTATATATAAATGTTTGCAGAAACAGTTGCAATAATACAAAAACGTGCAGAAAACACGTCATCTTATCATAAGCCCAGTTTCCCCCAATGATCAGCAAGTGTCCGTATATATGTTGCAGCAGCTTGTCCACATCCATGATGATCTGTACATTGAGTTACACACATAATAAAACATCCCTTGTTTGTCATGCGTGAGCCGGAGGCGCCCATCGTAGCTGGATTCATCCTCTCCGTTTTATTAAAGGATTGGAAACTGCTGCTTGTGGGCACGCTCATGTTTGCGCGTTCATCTCCTGTTAAAACTAACAAGAAAACATAAAAAAAACAATGTGGTTTCAAGAGCATAGTGTTACTTTTGGGGCTCGAGTAAATCAAGTGTCTTTTTTCCGTTATTAAGACATTTGTTAAACTCTGCCCTCAGTAAGTGTTGAACAGCAGAAGAAAGCAGAAAAGTAGACATGTGACTGTGAGTCTTAGCTCAGATACTCACATATTGAAGTTTTGAGCTCTTAGAGCTCTTTCACGTTGGATTTTTATGCCTTATGCTTCCTGTTCTCCTGGCATCGCCATCACTGCTCTACTCGTTTTCTGGATGGTAATATTTTTTGCCCTGTTTTCTCGCCAAGAGGTTGCCTTTTGTTCTTTGAATGTTTCGACAGCGTTGGCGCCTTAAGTCCTTAAATGGTAGGTTTTTGTTGTTCTCAATTTTCGGTCCCTTTGGCCTCTGGACCCAGTAGTAATATATTTTTGCAATTACATGCTCCTGAATGCTCTTGAACGAGCTACAAAAAGTCTCTGGATCGCTTGGTCCAACTCGAACTTTAATGCATAGCAACACTGCCCCAAGCTATATATTTAGTTATTTTGTCTGGAGAGTAATGTTTAAAAGGAAGATTCACTTTGAATATGATTATTATTTAAAACTAGGTCAACATCAATATGTAAAAGGAGAAAAAAAATCATTAAAAAAATATTGCCTACCGTTTTGTGTTGCAGGTAAAAGTCAAGTGAAGGTGGCACAAAGTAAAACCTGAGAAATATGATGCTTCTTCATCATCTGATTATCTTATTCTGTGAGACGGCTGTGTTATTTCCACTCAAGAAATGAAATTGCTGTTTGAATAATAGGCGCATAAATAATTTTGGGCTTGACTGTAATATAAAAATATAATGATAACAGTTTATGGCTTTACATCACATTTTAGCATGGCCGTTTAAAAATATTGTATCATTATAACATATACTTTATCCCTCCATTTGTAAAAGAAATGCATGTTTGTCTGTGACAAACCTCCAAATCTGATAAAGGTTATTTAAATACGAGCCACCGCAAAAAGAGAAAATGGATGGATTCATGAAAGAAAAACATCATAGTCCTAATTTCTGGGGACAACTCGTTTTGATTAAACCAGCCTCTTATACAGAGGAGCCAAAAATAGCCAAAAATGGATCATGGACTTATTTTTTCCCTTTTATTTTAATTTTATTATAATAATATTAGGGGTGCTGGGATTGAATTTAGGGGTGCATCAGCACCCTAATAAAGTGGAAATGTGCAGGTTTGATTGATGCAGAAGAAAGTGTGGGTGAGCCAGAATTTTTTAAGCCTCCAATAGACATGAGTTGATGCCTCTAAGAGCATTGTTTGTTAAAAAACGATTGATACAGAACAGTGTCAGAACTGAGTTGATTGTTAAATATCTTCACTAGGACACACATAGCAGGCTTCACCATGTTATTAATTCATTTGCAGCCTAGATTACTCAGGTTTTAATCATTTATTTAGTCGGTGATTACTTGCCTGTGATGGCGATCCAACATGTAAATCACAGAACTGCAGTTCTAGCACACATCCGGGGTAAGTAGCCTACTTTATCCCGTCAAAAGCGAGCGGCACATCCACCGCGTGCCAGGTTGTCAGAAAGACAAGAATCTGCCGACTTTGGACATTTCACAAACCGGGGTCAGAGCTTAACGTTAGAAGCAGCGAGAGTCGCAGGTTTTTAATCTATGTGGACAGAATGAAGGCAGATTGTTGCGTGGTGCTGACACACACACACACACACACACACACACACACACAGGAGGATAATATTTTACTGTATGCTGCTGTTAAACGGCAGACAGAATGTTTCGGGGGACCCATGGTTTACTGTACTACTGTACCACTATGGCTGTAGTGGTGGCCTCACTAGTTCCCAGAAAAATATTTTTGACATTCTGCAACATTCTGCATGTCCCAGATTCAGATAGACAGAGATACGGTTGAAAAATGGCAAAGTCTTCGCCTATTGTGACGTGGAGAAGAAAAGGTACAGTAAAGACAGGCTTCCAACTCCCCTTTTAAGCTCCTGTTTTTCAGTTTTCTCACACATTCCTCTGTCACTTTACAAGCAGGTGCTACACCGGGAATGCGGCTAAAGGATGGTGGTTCCGAAAGTGTGTGCAGTAACCCCCCCTGTTTGAGTGATAATTGCATCGCTTCCCTCTGCGTCGCATGATTTGAAGACACCAGCCTCGTTCGGTTTATGTGATCTGACAAGCGCTTCGTTTAAAGCATTCTGACTCCCAGGGTGCTTCTCAGCCTGCACATTTCTGTATTTACAGAATATGTTTTGCTTCTGCTAACTACATTAACACCCCCACTTACCAAAGCTATAACAACACTGTGTGTGGCGTGATGTGTCACATCAGACTTAATGTATCAGTTCTTTGGAAAAAAGTTCATACACTTGAAAGTTTAATTTGAGAACTTCTGTTAGACTCTAACAGAGATTTCTGTGCTTGTGTGTGAAAATGAGTATGTGTGTGTGTGTGTGTGTGTGTGCCTACTACCCCATGCTGTGGGTTCCAGTCCTGTTATTTCTGTGGCCATTAAAGAAACTGTAACCACTTCTATGACACACATACACACACACTCTCACACACACACTGATACACACAGGCACACACACACATAGTAAAGCAACACCTTTGCATGAGTTCACACACGCACACACACACACTCACACACACACACACACACAGCAGGAACTAAATGTTGTACATTTGCTTCCTGCTGTACAGCAGCTCGCTGCTTCTTCACTGCCCCGTGACTGAAAGGTGACCAGTTTGCAGGAAGTGGCTGAAGCAAAAGCCAGATGAAGCCTCACAGCACGATATCAAGGCACTACGAGTTGGACAGAAATTGTCAGTCGGAACCGAAAAGATGTGAAGCACTTTTGGGGTCACCGAAGTCTTAAATGATGAGCCGCTAGTTAAAGGGACATTATTGTGCTATTTTCACAGTTCAATAGTTCAACTGTCGCGATCAATTTCGAAGACAATGTTTTTATGGTGCACATGGAAAAGTCTCTCTGTTGTCAATGGCTGAGAGCTGGAGAATGGGAACGTGGTCTTATTTTGCAGACTGTGCATTAGCAGGAAATATTTGACCTGCTCTGTGCCCTAAATTATAACCAATCCTGTTATTTTTTTCCCACTGTTGAAATACTTATACAATGGGTAAAACATTGTATAAGTTTTCTCTTGTCAAAAAATGATTACAGCTTATAAATTAGGAGTTAAAGGTTGTTTCTGCCTAAAAAGCACCTGTACTCATTAGTGAGTGATGTATTTAATAGATTTTAGCTCACTCACACATTATTACTTGTTCAAATACTAAAAAGAACACAAAAATCGTATACTTTAAGTAGTTTTTGAAGCCAGTACTTTTATATTATTACTTGACTAAAAAGTTTGAGTCAACACTTCTCTAGAAGTATTTTTAAAGTCCAGTGTAATGAATGTGAATATTTTTGACACCTCTGCCAAGGACTAAAATGTTGTATCTCAAATAAAGTTTATTAAAAAATAAAAGGACAGTGTGCAGGGGTTACGGCATTAAACTGACCACAA
The DNA here is from genome assembly GCA_036785175.1 of Eupleurogrammus muticus. NCBI lineage: Eukaryota > Metazoa > Chordata > Actinopteri > Scombriformes > Trichiuridae > Eupleurogrammus > Eupleurogrammus muticus. Next base: position 12,435,509 of record JAYKQN010000004.1, on the reverse strand, counting down.
TTATATTTTATTGTCCCTGAGGGGAAATTCCTTGTCACAACACAAATGAAACATCAACATATCCCATATAGATCAAATAAATAATACTTCACACATAGACGACACATCGCACCAGTAGCACTCTCAGTGAGGCCTATTGTTTAAAGCAGCGATGGCTGCAGGGATCAGGCTTTTTTTTTTTCCCAGGCGAGCCTTCCTGCATTTTAATGACCTGTACTTCCACCCCTGAAGGCAGTGGGGTGAGGTCCTGTTCTGTTGCTTTTGCACTGTTTGAAATTGCCTTGTTCTTAAGTGCAGACACATCAGGGTATCTTTTTTTGCATCTGTGTTTTTTTTCACAGATCGCAGGGGCTCATTTATTGAACATTAAGTGACAGGATCACACTAGCAACATTTCTCATGTACAAAAAGATAAAAACTGTTTAACATTTTAGACTGTTTAACTGATAATATTAATAGGCCAAAATGGTTAAACGGTTAATTATGAACAACATTTTATTGCTACCACTGTGTTTGTCCTTGCAGCAGTGTGGGTTTCATATCATCGCTATGATCTAAACTCGTTTCCCAAACAACATGATTTCCTTTATATGAGAAGGAAGACACACATTTACCAAAATGCATTGACATTGAATGTTTTTCTAGTGTAGGACAGTTCAAGGACTATTTATCTATTTATGTGCATTGCACAAAATGATAGGTTAAACCCAGGGAATGTCCTGCATGTTCATTTACCATGCAATTTGATGAGGTGAACAACTCATTTTGATCAAGGGAGACTTGTTTTTGTTCTTTTTTTTTGCAGGGAACAGTTATTTTAATACATATGCAACATTTGTAAAAATATGAAAGCCTTTGGAGATAAGACCCCATTTTGATGTCATCATCTATAAGGGTATAGTGAATTAAAGCATAGAATCAGATATCAGCAATGGAGTCTGGACACTGATGGATAAAGAGATGCTGAGATCTTGAGAAAAGTAGATGAGAAGAGGAGCAGCTGTAGATAAGCTCATTACCTAAAGACTTTATAGGCTGTCCCATACAAATGTTGACATTATGATATGCAGTGCTGGTAGCCTATAGGCTTCATGGTAATCAAATCCCCAAGTCCTAACAACAAATAGTGTTACCAGGACTACCTGTTATTTATTTATTTATTCAGCAGGATCCCCATTAACTTTGGCCTGAAACCCGCTAGTCTTACTAATGTGACAGCACAAGAAGATAATCTAAAAGCAGGGAAACAAGCATAATTCATTCCTTTTGACAGAATTCTGAATCCATGCAGGCTGAGAAAGTCAGTTTGCAAAAAACAACAACACTGCATTATGCTTATGCATGTGTGAGTGTGCATGTGACCACGTTTTTTATTTATTCCATATTTGCCTAGATTATGTTTTAACCAATTGTACGTATATAAAGGAGTTTTGGATTGTAACCCTTCATATTAATGACAGAAGTGCAGCATTTATTTTGTCCTCAACCTTTAACTATTGCAGGGATAGGGAATGTTGCCTTGTTCCATACCAATTGGACTTTACTTACATTTTTTTATGTGGCATTCATAAATATTATATAGAAGCAATAAATGTGTGAAACAAAACAACAGTGTTTAGTATCATCTATAGATGATTCTACAATATAAGCCCTGCATGAGGTACTGACAATATGCACCAAGGGAAAGCATAAGTCCTTAAAAAAAGCAATCAAACTGCTCAAAAAACTGGTCATGAGTAGTAGATGACTGACATGACAACAGCACCTGAAACACCTAAAGATGTGATTGGCTGGTTCAAAGCCAGAGTTCAAGCAAACTACAACTTTGCCTTACAAATAGCCAGATCCTGTGTAACCTCACAGATCTCTCTGGGCTTCCAGCAAAGCCAACCATCACATTCCCCCCTATCATTCGCCACAAACTGAAAGATGTAGTGACACAAGCAGCCAGCCACAGAAATCCTGTCCATCCCTTGTCTGGATAGAACTTCAGAGTTGCCAGAGGAATTTGAAATTCCAAATTCTGAGTATAGAATCCTTCAAGTTAACCTGTTGTCTCTCAAGGATGAAGAATATCTCAAAGTGACAAAAGAGCTGAAACATGATAATCTTCAAAACACTAGCTGAGAATGTCTATAGATATAATACATTCTCTACAAGAAAAGTGGTTGAAGCCTTGGTACAGACGCAGCTGTGTAATAAAGAATCAGACTAATCCTCTGGCTGTAATGGGTGGAAAGTCTAAAATGTGATGGGCCCACCTGATATCACTGTCACTAGTGATAAACGTGAATGACAGGTCTTCCAAAAAGACGTGAGTTCCAGAAAGTTCCTCTTTCCTGAAAACTGGGAGGAGATGGATGAGCACAACCTTGATGAGGATTAGAAAGAATGAGATGAATGTGATATTTGCATATAAGGAGTAAAAACGTCACTGGCCAGATGGTCTGTCAATGCTTACTTCACAGAAAGACTGGTTTGTATGAATGTTCTGAGTATTTACAGAAAATTACTTCATGGCGTTATGTGTTTTAAATGTAATTTTAATAACATATTTTTTTTAATCTTTGGCCTGAAAATCATCCTGATTTTATTAGGTTCTAGCGAGAGAAGCACAAGGATGTATTTTAAAATGAGATGGTAAAACAGGCACAAACTGTCTAAATAAAGAATTTGCTGAATCGTTTTCTGTGCATAATTTGGTAATTTGACTACAGACTTACACAGTTTGTTTTGTGTTTCAGGTTTTTAGGAGTTTGACAGAGTCATGGCGAAAAATCTCAATAGAAAACTTCTTTGATGCAGCTGACCATTTCTCTACAGGCTGATGGACCTCTGTACTAGGCAGAGAGGGGTCGCCAGCCAGCTTTGGGCTGAGTGTTTAGACAAACGTGGTTTTACATTATCTACCTCATTTGTCTCCTCCTCCTGTCTCCTCCACCTTCTGTCTTTTTCTATTTCTATTCCTTTCCCTTGGATTTTCTTTAGATCTCTTTTTTTCTCTGCTCATTTTCATCTCTTTACAAATAAACTAGTCTCTTGCTTTTGTTGTATGATAATTTTCATTTTAAACAGTGGAACCTTTTTTGGTGAACAACACACCACTATCTAACCTCCATGATAATGACCTCTTCTTGTCAATCTCTTCATTTCTCAGGTAGGCTGTAACTAAAAAGAGCTTGAACAGTAAATCTCTGTTAAGAATCTTCTGCAAAGAACAACCCATTCAGAGTGATGATCATCTTGGAAGGGAGTGTGGTGATGGATGAACTGGCCAACCAGCCTCAGGCCTTCTGTGTCCTTTTCTGGTGTATTTACACCTGTCACCAGAGCTACCTGAATTGCATTAAAAACACTTCCCACCTTGTTTAGCAGGTAATGTTCGACACGGGTAGATTTTAACCCATAGCATATATGTTTGTTGTGATTTATTCTATTGCAGTACCCAGAGCAAGTATTCCTATAGAAAAGTGGAAGCTTGCATAGGTTCAGCATGCTTGACAGACTCATGATGAATGTCTTACTTCATATTTTTTCCTGTAAACTGTAACAACATGTTACTGTTATAAGTTTAGAAATAAATTAGTTTAGGCCCATATTCTGTTTTGTTAAGTGATAGTGTTGGGATTTCCTGGAATAAGGTGCTGCAGCTAATGTGAGTGTGGTTCACCTCTGGAAAAAAACACCAAGATAAATCATTTCACAACATTCTCCACTTTCAATGTGACCTATGATGTGTACCAACAAACATAAGAAAAGAACTGAAACCTTCAAAACCTTCAAAGCATAAAAAATAATAACGAACTTGATTGCATAAATATACACAACTTAAAACTAATAATTTCTTGCAGCACCTTTTGGGTTTTATTACAGCACTCAGTCATTTTAGGTAGGAGTCTATCAGCGAGGCTCATGCAATATTTGCCCGCTCTTCTTGGCTCCAAATCAGATCACCCCAGGTCTGGACTTTGGCTGGGCCATTCTAAAACCTCAGTCTTAAGCCCTGGCTACATTAGTTTACGTCAAATATGTGCACTACTCAAAGAAAAATAAGTAACGTGATTATTTTTTGGGTGTCCTTCAAGCTGCTTTGGCCACTCTAATAAAAATAGAGGAGTCATTACAAGAAACGTAGCAAATCTGTACAGATGACACTACTGAACAGAGAAGGGTTTGTAATTACCTTAATCGAATTTTGGACATACCAATTTAGTGGAGGCGAGCTAGACAGCTATAGGCATATAAATATGTACCAAAACATCTTTAAAAACTGTGTGTGTAAGAATTATCTGGTTGAATTCATATAGCCTTTAAAATGTTAACTTCAATACATTAAAATATACTAGTGGCTTCCCTTACAGATTCATAATTGTGGTCATAAAATGGCAAATTAGAAGGTGAACACCTATTACAGGACTGAAAGGATACCTCCACTCCAAATAGTAGAAGAGGACCCCATATCTGTGTTTCATTTAGGAGACCCTGCCAACCCTTTTCTCTCTCACCTTATGAAAGAGTCCTCAAATGGAGGCTCTACCCCATCAGGGCCGTACTTTGGACTTTGTGTAGGATCTGTATGGTGATTGAATGCTCAATTGGTCGGCTCAAGGCCAGGTTTTCAGCCCTGAGACGGCCCACTGACATAAATCTCGCCGACCTGTCAAGTGTCATTTACACTTTCTTTGTCCTTAACAATTACTGTGAGGCCTGAAACGACACTGACGAGCCCTGTGTTGAGTAGGAGGCCATACAGTATGACAGGAATCCGCAGCCTTACCAACAAACAACTTCCTGACCAACAGCAATGAGGGAAATGGAAATTGCGTGAGGAGAATCGTCATCAAATGCCTTGACCCCTAGCAATGTATTGCACTGTATAGGTGAGGCATGGTTAACTTGAGATTGACATAAGTGTCTTACAGGGACATCACAACTGTTGCTCTTTCTGATTTGAGCCTCTGCAAACATGTCCAGCCTTGCACTCTTGCTCCTCTCAGCCTTCTCTCTTATAAATACAATCCTGATCTTCATGTCGAGGTCATTCTGCACCCGATGCGTGCAAAGTTCTATTCTAGAGCCTTTTACTTCTATGGCCATTGCTAGAGAGAAAGTAACATTCAATAGCTGATGACAGCTTTGATATTGACAGCAAAAGTAGAAATACATATGGTTGAATACTCATAACATGCACCATAAAAAGTAGAAGCCCTGCTTTTATATTTCCACTTATGTGTGTACAAAAGCAGGCCGAAATGCCTTTACATGTAAGGTAGTTATGATAATGTAAATATTTTGAAAGACTTGTACTATAACAGCAGCACATAACACCATTCTCTAGAACCTTCAGGCAATTATAGAGTAGAAATATGGCAACAAAAACGTAGCAAACATAGCAGAACTGTGGTTCCTGTGTGATAATTTTGGGATGAAACAAATTTAAATGAGAAATAGCAATAATGAAGTAATTCTGCTGTGATAATATAAATAGCAGGACTATAATCACCACATGGAAACAAAGAAATAATCCCTGTTCCAATGCAGCAGGTATTGTTGGGACTTTAGATAACAACCAGGCTGTAACAATGGTAATTATTAGAAATATTTGTTTAGTTTTGATGCGACACATGGAAATTTTGAAAGTTACACGAAATTAAGTTTGTAACTTCAGCAGGGTTAAAACAGTAAGCGGTGTATGCTTACTGCGATGCAATGACAGACTTTAACACAGGCCACCTTACTATATTATATAATTTGGCATCGAAAAACATATTAAAAAACACTGATTCTAATCACAGGCGTGTTTTATTTATTTACCACAACAGCAATGATAGAGATGATAATGTCGCCAATTGGGGAATTCATGGCAAGTGTGCCTTAGGTCTAACAAACTGAACAAAAACATACCCGAAGTAGGCCTCTTCATCTCTGGAGTAGGGGATGACAGCTTGATCATATATGACGTTCGACGCACGAATGAAGAATCCAGTGATAAATCACCCATGGCCATTCCTGCATTCTGTATCCATGCCGCCCCCTCCATACACACACACACACACACACACACACACACATAGTGAATGCTTGTCCGATATTACTGCAGCTCCTTAAATGTTGCTGTCGGCTTCTTGGCATCCTCCCTCCCTGTTTTCTTCTTGCCATATCATCAATTTTGAATGGATGTCCTGTTCTCTGTAATGTCATTGTTGTGCCATGTTTTCCCCACTTGATGTTGACTGACTTCATTGTGAAGAGTCCATTGTATATTTAATTCCTTGGAAATACTTTTGTATTCTTCACCAGACTGAAATCTTTGAACAATGAGGTCAATCTGATGCGTCGGAAGCTCTCTGTGGACCATGGCTTGTGCAGCAAGATATTGCTACAAAAATGCTTGGAAAACCTACAAGAACAGATGATCGTTTTTGGGGGGGTTAATTAGAGGCACTTTAAATATAACAGGTGTGTGTTGGCTCCAATTTAACATGTGTTTGAATGTAATAAGTTAAATCTGAACACAGCCACACCCCCGTTTAAGAGGGTGTGCACACTTGTGCAACCTTTATTATCCATTTATTATTACTTCACCTTCCTGAAAGATTTCAGTTTGTTTCTCAATTGCATTGTACAAGTTATATGTCATATTAAAATATTAAATGTGGAAAAGGTGACAATTATTTAAGTGGAGTAACTGGGTCTTTGGAACATTTCATTTCAATTCACTACAAGATTTTATTACCTATTACTCAACAATTTATGACAACCATTTTCCTCTATTTTTTTTTTCTGTATCCACGCTTACAGTGATTTGACCATAGACATATGTACTGCAGTTTTTGTGCATGTGTGTATGTATGTGTGTGTGTGTGTGTGCGTGTGTCTGTGTGTGTGTGAATTACATCCTTATCTTGTCCCAACAATAACCATGTCTCCAGCAAGACCTCTCATTCCCACTGTAGGGAAATAGGATTAGTGTACACACACTGACTATCTCTGGCAAGGGTCAACATGCACACACACACACACACACACACACACACACACACACACACACACACACACACACACACACAAACACATACACACACACACATACAGAGCAGCCTGCGGCTAATATCAGAGTTCACAGCAGGATATTAATAATGTAGCAATTTGAGTTTCAATAAGAATGAATAGTGCATTACACATGATATGTATAATTTATTATTTTTATTAACGCTTATTTCATTGTCCTGTTGCACAACAGTGGCTAAGCATATTGTCTCAGGTCAATGAACAGGTGCAACCATTTAACCTTTGGATGTGCCTAGTCTTGTATGAGATATTAGCCATTTCTTCTCTGCTGCCTGCAGTCTCCATATGTCATGCAAAACTCCTCAAATATTAATAATAGCACATGATGCAACAGTTTGTGTAGGTGTGATCCTGTGCAGAGACCATTGATTACCGTGGAGGTTAGTGCTGCATTTGCACATCACAGGCATCTGAGAATAAAACGAATCTTCTGGCAGCTACTTTTAAATATATTAACAGCTGATTGAGGGTGCAGGAGCTTTGACATAAGGAAAGCAAGCATGTGACCTGAAGGTTTGAAGTGTTGGAACTGATCAAAAAACGTGGGAAGGGGAGAGTCAATGGTTACAGTGTTTTTTCTCAGTCGTGATTCCACAGAAGGGCCCTTAAGCAACCTCGATTTGCTCTAGAGGAGCAAAAAACCACAATTTTAGTGATCTAATTTCATGTGTTTAACTATGATGAAATAATTTGAACAGTGGACTAATCAAGTGCATATTTCAATGCAAATAATATTGAGAGATTAAATTAACACAATCTAATCAATTTGAAAAAAAAAACAACTTAGAAAATAAGAAAAATAAGCTATCATAAAAGTTCATCAAAAGAAACAACTAACTGATACAGGATATTACACAATTACATTACATTATGCCTTATATATATTTTCTCTGTATACACAGCACACTGCAACCTGTTTTCTGGCTACAGTGGAGCTAAAACTGTTTCAAGAAAACAAATACAAACACATATTATACCACCAAACACCATGAAGGTGCAGCTACAATTACATATTTATATCAATAGAATCAGGCAAATATCACATCTGACATCCTGTGGCATGTTTTGATGAAAGCAGCTAACTTTAAAGTCATGGCATTCATCTCAGTTTTGATATTCCTGATCCAAATTCATTAAGATGCCAATTGAGTTTGTAGCACTAAGATCATGTCCGTGAACCCCTCACACTCTAGGATCATTAGGGCAGATTATCAGTTCAAACGAGCTTCAAGTTCCCTCCATTGTGACTGCCAGGAGGGGGGGTCTGTTGGGGGGAACCTCAAATCATCCTTGTTTTTAATGTAACCTGCACATGCTTGAGCATCTCTACACATTCTGGACGGTGGCATGCATCTATCCAGTCTCCCCTCTGCCAACTCCCAAAAATTTGTGCATGTATTGACTTTGAACTTTTTTAGAATAATATTTAACAATGATAATATATGACTACAAGACATTGGTGAGGATAAAGGAATGGTCAACTCATCATTTTGGAAACACAACCATCTCATCCATCTCAACAACGGATGAAGCACTCGGGAAAATGTGGAGGGATTAAACACCGTGTGTATTCAGGGCCACACGGATCTTCTCTGCCAAGCATCCTGCTTGCCAACGTACAGACATTGGATAATAAATGGGGTGACATCCACACCCGCATTAGTTTCCAACAGGATATCAGAAACTGTAACATCCTTTGTATCACTGAAACTTGGCTAAACCTTGGAATACCAGACAGTGCCATTCAACCAGATAACACTATTTCTTTATATTGCTCTAACAAGACAGAGGACCCTGGAAGAAAAAAAAAGGAAGGGGACTGTGTTTTATGGTGAATATCGGCTAGTGTGACAGTAGGAATATTAAATAGCTATCCTGTTCCCTCTCCCGCTCAGCTGATCTTGAGTTACTGACAATCAACACTTGATTCACCACACTTCTACCTAGCGATTTTACATCAAGTCATTATCACAGCAGTCTATATCCCACTATAGGCGAGTTCAGAGACTGCCCTGTCAGCTCATTGCAAAGATATAAATTGTTCACAAGACTGGTAATACTGATGCTGCACTCACTGTTGTGGGAGACTTCAATCAGGATAACTTTAAGAAGATTATGCCAAAGTTCCATCAGTATATTGGCTGTATGGAAATGGAATAATGACTTTGGATCACTGTTACATAACATTAACAAAGGTTTAAAGAGTGGAACCAATACCAATTTGAGAAAAGTAACCATGTGGCTATTTTCCATTTACTGAGGCGTAACTATGTGAACAAACACGGGAGATCAGGAAAGGGTCAGGCAATCAGAGGCTGTCTGGCAGTCTGCACTGCAGACCACAGTCTGGAGCAAGTTTCAGGGCGCCATGTCATCACCAAAGATGACTTCAATGTGTCCACGTAATCTGTAGGTTTGTCAAACAGAAACAACTGTACCCAAAACAACAGTTAAATGATTCCAAGACCAGGAACTTTGTATCTTTAGAACCATCAGGGATACCATAAACAGATGGCAGCCTACAATGTGAGGAGCAGTAATGAACATAGAGGGCACTATAATAAGGAATTGAATTGAATTTCAGGAGGTCAATCTCAGAAGCATTTGCCAATGAATAAAAACTATTACAAATTACAAATTACTTCTAAATTGAAGAGCTTTGAGGATTACATCTGCTTCTTACTCCTCGTTAGCAATACACTTTAATTTGCCAACTGATCGATCGTTGATGCCTTAGCAAATATCCTACATATCACCCAATCTCATCTGGACAAGAAAAAGTACAGTTAACCACAGTTCATTCATCATAAGGATCTGAGCGCAAGGATCTTGGGGTACACAACTCAGCTTGGATGTGGATTCGTGACTTCTTGACACCAAGACCCTAGGTGGTGAAGGTAGACAGACAGATCTCTTCCATCCTTATCCCTAACATCAGAGCAATCCAGAACTGTATTTTAAGCCCCCCTGCTATAGTTCCTTTTTACACAAATGTGTAGCTAGTATTGACTTCAATATCATCGTGAGATTAAGTGACAAATGTATTCACCCATTTACACACATGCACTGATGTACAATGTTCCAACCACTCACCAGATGGATCTAAACATTCATGCACATGGAGCAGCATCAGGAGCAATTTGGGGTTAAATAACTTGATACATCCCTATGCAGCATGGAGGATCCTCCAGTTGGTGGAACCTCAGCCAACAATGAAAGGGCCTTCCTGAAAGAAGTAAATGACCTAACTCACTGATGTAAGGTCACTGACCTACTTCTGAATGACAGCAACTCTAAGATGCTGAAAGTGAATTTTGGAAGAAGCAGCAAAGTAAAACTATAACCCCCTTATCTGCAAAGGGTCCTCGCTGTAGTCCTCTGACAGTGGACAGTTTCAAGTACCTCGGTGTCCACATCTCTGAAGGCTTGACCTCGGGGCTGCATGGTGATTAAGTGATGAATAAGAGAAGACAAAGACCATTTCAAAGATGGTTTAATAAAATTCTAGCTATCCTCTCAAATTTCTATTCCTGCACCATTGAGTGTGTCTTGATGGGGAACAATACTGGCCTTCGAAGAGCTGAATACACAATAGGCAGTGCTCTCCCCTGCCTTAAAACATTACATTAGGTGCTGCAGGAATAAGGCAAAGAGCATGATTCAGGGTTCTAACCACTCAGGTAACAGCCTTTTTACTCTGAAGTGGTCAGAAAGAAGGTACACAAAGCCAGAACTGAGGGGCTCAGGAAGGGCTTCTATCCTCATATATTATAGCTGGTAACTTCATCAAGTTTTTTCCTTTTTTTTTACTACTTGATAAAATTGCGCTGATGCTGCAGGTGTTTTTATTTTTTTTATTTTTGCAGTAAATATACATTAATGTACCAACTTTAATGTCGTAGCACAAAATCAGCAGAAACAATAAACAACCTGGAGACGATGAGAAAACTACATTACAAGACTAACATTACAATTAAAAAAGTAATTTCTTATTTTTTATACAGTCCCTCCATTTGCATTATTCTGCAACATAGTCTGAGATGCACTGTCTGCTTAAACACATATCTGCCCACCTATTAGCCTAAATCTGCACCTCATAAAGAGAACAAAATGATTATTTTAAGCCAGCATTCATGTGTCTATTTGGTGGCAAGATAGCGACCTGTAATCACCTTGAATCACCTGTAATTATTACATTTTGGTAAAATTCAAATTTTCTGTAGTTTGGTAACATTGGCAAATGGACCTTTGAACAGGTGCTTGTTAAGAGCCACCTGGTCAGTTATCTGGCACCTGCATGGCTCAAGGAAAAAAACAAAAAGCCAAACAATGCAGAACTTTGTTACATTAGTCGCAATGACATGGTAGCCTGCATCAATTATAATGACGCACACAGTTAAATTATTAAAGAGTCTTTAATTCTACAAAGATGAAATCAGTCAATGAAAACCAGCCCAAGGGACACTAGGTATTAGACTGTAACAGCCACAATATAAAAGTATCAATATTAAAATACTGAAAACAATAAGAGAATAGGGGCGACACGGTGGTGCGGTGGGTAGCACTGTTGCCTCACAGCAAGAAGGTCGCAGGTTCAAGACCGCCTTGGGCCTGGGTCTGGGGCCTTTCTGTGTGGAGTTTGCATGTTCTCCCCGTGTCTGCGTGGGTTTTCACCGGGTACTCCGGTTTCCTCCCACAATACAAAAAACATGCTCAGGTTAATTGGTAAACTCTAAATTGCCCATAGGTGTGAGTGTGAGAGTGAATGGTGTGTGAATGGTGTGTGTGCCCCACGATTGGCTGGCAACCATCTGGGGTGTATCCCTGCCTCTCGCCTTAACGCGCTGGGATAGGCTCCAGCAGACCCCTGCGACCCCGAAAAGGGAATAAGCGGGATAGACAATGGATGGATGGATGAATAAGAGAATATAAGGGGCATGAAATAATGAATAAAATAACATGAGGTAATGCCAGAATTAAAACAAAAAACAGGCTTAAATGGCACGTATAATGTAAATTTCATTTAATGGTTCAAAAATTCAAACTTACTAATTTAATCTTATATTAAACTACAAGTCCTGTTTATTTGATGGTATCACCAAAGCAGTCCTCAGGAGGAAAAATATTTAAAATCTGTTGGCAAATAACACTTTATAGCAAATAACTAAGTTTCTTAGTCTAGTGCCACGGTCCAACACTGTTTCAAACTGCACCTGCAATACAAAGAAAAAACTAACATATAAAATGTTGATCACTGTTTCCTGAAGCTGAAGATGCAAACTGAAATGTCTTTTTTGCCCAAACGACAACCTGAAGATCATCAATTTATTATTATAAAATACTAAAGAATCAAGAAATATTGTGAGGGACACATCAGAGTTAAAGAGTTTCATTTTAGTCTGGAACTTTTGAAGGCAAAAAAATGCATTAGGGTTTGAAATCCTACTACATTGTAGGCATACTTGTACTATGACATCTGGTAGACCTGATGGAAGAATGAAGAATAAATAGTTCCTCCTAGCTGGATAGCATTTAGATGAGTAAAGTTACTTTCCACTATGTTCCTGTTAATGGTAACGCCACATTTACCTCAAACTACTACAATATTGATATTTTAATTAGAATTGATTTTAACATAAATATTCATGAACATAAATATCTGGGATTGGAAGTATTGATATTTTCAGTATGGATCTGCACACCATTAGTGATGTGAGAAGGAGTTTCATCTTGTTGAGAGTACAACTTCTTTTTTTTTCACTCATATACTCAACAGGTTCAGAGGCCAAGGTGGTGGTCTTTGTCTAAAGGGCAGAACACTTCCCAGTGGCACTTCAAGCGGACTGATTTTGACTCACTGTTTTTTGTTAGCTATTTTCAACCTCATTACTTGAAAGATGTTCAATATGTGCAACACACATCTCAAGTGAGGAGGGAGGGAACACTGCCCTTCGAAGTCAATGATGAACATTTCACCCTCATCAGAATCTGATGCTGCAGACTCATACACTCTGCAACTTTACTATTTCACTAGCTATAACAGTCATCCAGAGGGGTCAAACATGTTTGCATTCATTATTCAATTGCAAGTATAGATACTAGTGTTTAAACATCTTTTGTATGTATAAACTAAAGCATTTTACTGAAGTAAAAGTATAAAAGTAATTAGTTGCAATCTTCATGTACAGTGGGGAAAATAAGTATTTGACCCCTTGCTGATTTTGTTGGTTTGCCCATTAATAAAGACTCGATCAGTGTAATATTAAGGGTAGGTGTAGTCTAACATGCTGAGACAGAATATAAAAAAGAAAATCAAGAAATCATCTTTAAATAATTTGTATACATTTATTTGCATTTTATTGAGGAAAATAGGTATTTGATCCCCTAGTAACCATCAAGAGTTATCAACAGACAAGTTAGACTCTCCAAATTACGTTGTCACCTAAATTGCAGACACCTGATATCACAAATGACTTGTATAAAAGCCACCTGGCCACAGAATCAATCGGTTTGTCAGACTCCAAACTCCTCAACATGGGAAAGACTAAAGAGCATTCTGTAGATTCAAAGGAGAAGATTGTAGACCTGCATATGACCAGTATGGGCTACAAAACCATTAACAAGAAGCTGGGCCTTAAAGATGAACTGTTTGTGCAATTGTGCACAAGTACAAGACTCACAACATGATCATCAATCGACCTAGGTCTGGGGCTCCAAACAAGATCTCACCTCGTGGGCTTTCCAGAATAATGAGAATGATTAGAAATAGACGTGATACAACATGGGTGAAGTTAGTGGAAGATCTTAAAGCAGCGGGAATCACACTCACCAAGCCAACTGTTGGTAACACTTTACACAGCAGTGGTCTAACATCAACCTCCATCCCTCTGCCAGGAAGCTTAAAATGGGTCATGGATGGGTCTTCAAGAAGGATAATGACCTACAGCATACAGCCAAGTCAACCAAGGAATGGCTGAAGAAGAAACGTATCAAGGTCATAGAGCGTCCCAGCCAGTTTCTGGACCTGAATCCTATAGAAAATCTATGGAGAGAGCTAAAGCTTAGAGTTGCCAAGTGGCAACCACAGAATTTTGATGATTTAGTGGTCATTTGCAGGGATGAATGGACCAAAATTCCTTCTAATAGTTATTAATAATATGTGCAGTAACCTGGACAATGTCTGACCTCTGTGCTTGCTAAAAAGGGATTTGCCACATTTGCCGGGTTCAAATACCTATTTTCCTCAATAGAATGCAAAAAAATGAATACAAATCCTCTAAAGTTGATGTCTTGAATTTCTTTTTATAGTCTGTCAATCAATATTTGGCAAAACAAAACAAAAAAACAGAAAAAAAATCCTGGATTGGTTGGAATCTAGGACACAAAGCAGATCCAATAGTGCATTTTCTGGCAGAAAATCACTTTTTTGCAGTATCACACTGGTCATGAAAACAAACCCAAATATATTAAAAAAAAATCTTAAAGCCTAAGTATTTGTGTGATTTTTTTCTTTCAATGTGACCTACTGTAGCTGTGTGAAGGATGCGGAAACACCAATAAAATACCTTATTGTCACGAATGGTATACATATTAGTGTAAACCCTGAAATTCACCTTCAACTACTACATACATCACACAGGTTTTAAGATGATAGATGTTAGCTAATTGGAACATATTGAGATAAGTTCAATCTTCTTATCACATTATCCGCATTAAGAGTGAGGTCTGGTTTATTCATTTCTGAAGGACGTACTTAATGAGATGTGCAAAGTAATCCTAGTAAAATGCACTGAATTGTTTCCTATAATAGCTGTATCGCACACAAAGTCACGTTTACGAAATAATCACTCAGCACAACAAACTCCAACGCAAAATGGAGTGAAAATAAAATACCATAAGCGCTAATTAAATTGCATTAAGATGAAATATTTCTTTCCATAATTGAGGGACATATTTGGATTATTCCACAGCAGCGATAATTCACTCAAAATGCTGCTACTATAGCAGGACTTTCTCAGTATATGATTAAGTAAATTTATATAATCGTGTCTCTAACTGAATAGTCAACAAGTTAGTGAGGTAATGGATCATAAATATGAAGACAGGATGCAAACAGAAAATATTGATGAGCACACTGCAGCCATAATTGGAGTGGTTTCCTTGACAGATGTGAACCTCACTCGCTGTTCCCCGGACTGAATGCCAGACAAACAAGGATCCGCACAAAGCTCACTGCTGGATCGATTCCTGTATGAAGCGCTCAGGAAGATGTGAGACACCATCCAAATTATAGATCCTTAAAGCTCACTGATTAATTTTGCTGTCTGCACGCTCTTTTCAATTCAATCTCACACATTCAAGACAAGAAATGGAGGAAAACAGCATATATATATATATATATATATATATATATATATATATATATATATATATATATATATATATAGTGAGAGAGAAACAATTTTTTGCCACACATAAATGTGAGGTTTATGTATAGGTTTATGCAGGGCAAGTTGATGCACTGATGACAGATTCACATTCACTGTCATGGCTTTAAGACGAGGGGATACATACATTCCTATTTGTATGATAACGCTGAAGTAAATTTGGGCTTGAGCAGGAGTGCGAAGCTGCGCTTGGAGGGTCATGCCAACGTTTTGATGTAAAAATGATTAATGTGTGGTGAAAAATGTGGCTTTGGTCGCGAGTTAGAAATTTATTTTTCAGAGGAATTTTTTGTGCTTTTACACTCTACCGATGACATCAAAACTCTGGACTCCCCATCCGGAATTTATTCGACAAAATCTCGCAGAAAAATGGCGACAACGTTGCCATAGTAACAAATATCGCCACCAAAAGACATACCACACGATTCCCGATCGAGCCAGTCGTTTTGATATAACTAATGTGGGGGTTTGTCCTTTCCCCTAGGAGGAAAAGCGAGCCAAACTTTTGACGGAAGAATAAAGATAGATAGATAGATGGATAGATAGATAGATAGATAGATAGATAGATAGATAGATAGATAGATAGATAGATAGATAGATAGATAGATAGATAGATAGTGTTGTGCACACAGTAGGGGGGTATAAATAGTTATTAGTATGAATTAATAATTATCAAAGACGATTATTAATTATAATATTCTTATCAATTTATTGATTTATAATTGATCATATAAACGGGGCACCACCGGGTTAACCGGACTAATAACTATAATAATCAGTCTCATAAAATAGTTGCCTTACAATTAACTCTATGTTTAGACTAGTGATGCACGATATATCGGCCAACCGATATATATCGGCCGATATGTCACGTTTTTTAACTTATCGGTATCGGTCCGATGTCAACAAATTCTGACCGATATGTCAACAATTGGCAGAGTTAAACCGCTACAGTTAGTTGGGTCACTGTCTGCGTGTCTCTCGGCGACGCGCTAAGCTAGCTGGTCCTAGCGGGCTCCTCCGTCACATCGCATCGCCCGAAAAGACAAAAAAATGCGCGGAACGTTGCTCCGGGGAGTCGGACGCCGTCCTGCCGCCTTCTCGTCGGCGGCCGCGGCGGAGGCGGAGGAGGCCGCTGTCTTTTCGGGCGATGCGATGTGACGGAGGAGCAGCTAGGACCAGCTAGCTTAGCTTAGCGCGTCGCCGAGAGACACGCAGACAGTGACCCAACTAACTGTAGCAGTTTCTCCTAGCGGGCTCCTCCGTCACATCGCATCGCCCGAAAAGACAAAAAAAAACGCGCGGAACGTTGCTCCGGGGTGTCGGACGCCGTCCTGCCGCCTCCTCCGCGGCCGCCGACGTCGCCGCCTTCGCGGAGCTCCATCGGGTCCGCTCCGCCGTACTTCCTCTAACCACATGACAGAGTTTTACAGTGAGCCTTCCTTTAAATAAAGAGCACTGTTGTGCTTTTCAAATGTACAGTGTTTTTTCTGGTCTGTACTAAATTTGTGACACTACAGAAAACTTTTTTTCTTCTCATATATCGATATCGGCAAAACAAGACAAAATACCAGGAAACTTCTTCTTAAAATACACCAACGAGTTTATTGACAATCAGTAAACAATTTACAATCAATACTGTTGTTAATATTCTCAGCTAAGGAAAAGGAAACCGTGTAATAAACAGACTACTAGATGAACAATGTACACAGATGAAACCAAGCTTACAGTGGGGGTTGTATATAGGTGTGTGTGTGTGTGCGTGCGCGCGCGTGCGTGCGCGAGTATGCGGGCGTGTGCGTGTAGGAGGTCACAAAATGGCGGTCCGCGGGACAACAGGACCTCCCCAAGATGGCGGCCAGGCCGTGATGACGTGTCAAAACGGCGGCTGCGCAGGAACGTGAGGCTACGTCACTAGCGGTCTCGCTGTGACGGCCCACTCACGGATGCCAGTGTGTGGGACAAGATGGCGACTTGTCCACGACACGTGATCCGAAACAAAGAAAGCACAATCGCCCGCAGAGTGTCGTGTGGGTGTTTATGTCAATGAAGGTGCAGATGATCGTAACAGGCAGAGGAAGATTGGAAACGGAGCGCGAGAGAGAGGGAGAGAGAAAGAGGGAGAGAAAGGGAGATCGGCGCTCAGTCAGCTAATCACAGTAACAGAATAAACGGTGCAACGGATGCGGAGATCCGTACAAAACAAGTTAAACACTAATAAAAATAAAAATAAAACACAACTAGTATTCACTGCCCAGAAGATAACCTCTTACTGTGACGCAGGCTGGAGTTGTAATGATACGGAGTTTGTTGATCCGGGTTTCGTTGATCCGGACTCCGTTGATCTGGAGCGCAGCACGTCCTTTGCTGGCGGTCCAGGGGCTAGCGGTTAGCTAGTATCCTCTCACAGTCCGTGGCTCGGAGGGAGAGGGTCGCGACAAGAGAAGAAAGGGGGAGAAACGGCGTTTCTCGGCTGTCCTTCTTTCATAGGCGGTCGTCGCCTTCTTCCGCGGAAAAATACGTTTGGTCCGGGGTAACCGTCGGCAAACGGAGGTAGAAGAACGGTCTCGGCCAGCGAGGGTTTCTTCTTTCAGGCCTTCTGGAGATGCGCGCTAACTTTTCACTCAGGACTACTCGGTGGGAGCAGGCGGGTTGAGTGAGAGTGGATGTGCTTCCGATCGTCGCGCCCGTCAGCGCGACTGGAAAAAGCGCAGTTCTCAGGTATACCCGTGTATTTATAACCTCAGTGTTGTCACCGCCCAGTGACACACTGCAGCCAATCGGAGTCCGCTTTCGGGGGGACCCCTGCTGGGAATACCTGTGACGTAGTCTGCTGGATCAGCCGGAAATGCAGGGGGGCGCTGCTGAGCAACGCCCGGGGCCCCATTGTGTAGGGAGCCACGTGGTGGGGGGTTTCTATTGTCTTAGGGGACCATGTGTTCAAACACTCACAGTCAGGCTTCAGGCCTCGGGCCTGAAACTCAGTCTTATGATGGCGAGGCACAACAATAGATAGATAGATAGATAGATAGATAGATAGATAGATAGATAGATGTAGTCACTCTGTCACTTTTTCACTGGTCACTTTTCTTTTTTCTCTTCACACACACCCTGCACCTTAAGTGTGCATTGGCTATGTATGTGTACATGTGGGTATGTGCGTGGATATGTATGTCCGTATATATATATGCAAATATGTGTGTATGTGTATGTATGTAGGTATGTACGTGCATGTATGTATATATGCCTTGCTTATGCATACTTTTTTTTCTTACTATTTATTAGCATTTTCTCTCCATTCTATGTCGATAATGCATACTGTGTATGCAGGTCAACAAATTCTGCGAATTTGTACATTGTGTTTTGTGTTTTTTTTATTTTTATTTTTTTTATAGTTTTTTTTATCTTCTTCAACTTTATTTTTCTTTTTCTTTATCTGTAACGCTGCAGTAACACACACATTTCCCCGTTGTGGGATCAATAAAGTTTTATCTATCTATCTATCTATCTATCTATCTATCTATCTATCTATCTATCTATCTATCTATCTATCTATCTATCTATCTATCTATCTATCTATCTATCTATCTATCTATAATGATTTACTGTAAGAAATACATTTTTATATCACAGGTCTTTAAAAAATGAAGTAATCATTTGATTTCAAATGAACATATAGAATCCTGTCATCTGCATACATGATTATATCTCAACGTCATTGCAGAAATCAGCTTGAACACACTCACCGTGCACATGAGCCTTTGTTTCCAATTGTTCCCCATTGTTTGTTTTATGATTTTCATTCATTATTCAACAGTTAAATAACTTTATCAGATTTGATGAGTTGATCACAGATTTCCCCCCAAAACAATGTCAAATTTAGAGTTTTTCGCATTTGCATTTCAAAATAAAAGTCCAAATATTTCACAAATGTAGGAATGAAATTGTGTTAAATGTGCAAAATCTAATCCTAAACATTTAATGGTTTAGTCACAGACTTTCCCAAAAATGTCAATTGGTTAGTTGGTTTGCTTATTTTGTGCATTGCATTTTCAAAATAAAAGACATTTAACGTCTTCACTACAGGGGGCTGGCTTACTCACAATGAGTTGTCCTTCCCCAGGAATTAGGGTAATGATGTGATTTTCTTTCAGTATTCCATTTTATTCAGTATTTACTGTGGCTCAACATTAAGGAAACCTTCATCAGATTGATGTGTTTTATATTTTGTGCATTGCATTTCAAAATAAAAGCACACATTTTTGCCATTTTTGGTTATCATCACAGGCACTTTATATATTGAAAAATGTGATGCTTTAATTTCATAAATGCAGGAATTAAATTTGCGTTGAAAATGTACAGACAGCGACCTTTATATGTGCCTTGTTGTACCTTGTTGAAAGTGATGAAGCCTTCGGAATCCATGTGGAAGCCATTTTGCTTCAGGAAAGCTTGTTGCAGGAACAGATCCTGCAGAAGTAGAGAAACATTAGAGTCTAATAGAGCAGCAGTGGGACTTTTTATTCAACTCGAAAGTCTGCTTTCTGCTCCTTTAACTTCATGTTCAGCATTTTATTGACAGTTAAATGTATTATTAATAATGACAAGATGATATGCAGAGTGTGAGGATGTAATCTCACGATTTAAAACACGGTTTCCTTGTTTCTCCTCTCATTCTTTCCTGTCAATATCTCTCATTCTAATATAATTCAATCAGCAGACAATGACATTTTTTTTCTCTACTATGGGCCTGAAATCAAGAGTTTTGCTCATTGTAGATTCTATACCAGTAATTATTTTGCAGGGGGGGGCCCAGACTAAAACTCCAATCTAGAGAGGGCCAGTGTGCTGTCTTTAGTTCTGCTTCTTATCTTAGTCCAGTCCGGTCAGGTTAAACCTTCCAGGTTAGATCTCAGAGTCCTAGAAGCATTTAAGCTTCTCCACCACGACAAGGTCACAGCACAGGGAGAAGAAAAACACCCTCACCCCCCCTTCGCCCTCATCCCTGCAGTTGGAGCAAGAGAGGCTGCAGGGATTGGGGTTGGGGGAGTGAAGGTGAAAAACACCCTGAGGTGTTTTTTTTGTTGTTTTTGTTTTCTTTTGTTTTTTTGTTTTTTTGTTTTTTGTTTTTTGTTTTTGTTTTTTTGTTTTTGTTTTTGTTTTTGTTTTTGTTTTTGTTTTTGTTTTGTTTTTTTGGGTTTTTTTTTTTTTTTTTTCTTGTTGGTTTTTGTTTTTGTGTTTTCTTTTTGTTTTTTTGGGGTAGGAGGGTTAAGTACTTTCACCTTCTTGTTACAACATGAGACAATTTCTGAAAAATTGTGCATGGTGGCACGAGGAGGAACAACCCACTTGCGATGTGACATTTATTTTTTGTTTTTTGAACACACAACAATCACATGTATGATACATACAACATTCATATCTATACATATGACGGTCGTATATCCAAAAGATAAAAATCGCAAAACGGGAAAGTTGCAATTTGTCGTAAAACTGTTAAAGTAAAAGACTTTTAAATATGAAAGACAACAAACCAGAGTGGTGAACATGTCATCAGCACTTCTCTCCCCTGGTCCAGGACCAGGGGTCTTGGGTATGTCACATATTTTCAAATATTTATTTATTTTCAAAGTCTTGTACCGCAACAGTTCCACAACAAGCGCAACCTTCCCGCTGTTGTTCCTTCCTGGTGACCACTAGCACAATTTTTTCTGAAATTGAGTCATGTAGTAACTAGGAGGTGGAAGTACTTAGGCCCTGTAGGCATCGGGGTCGAGGGGTGAGTTAGAGAGGGATTAGGATTGAGGATCGGGGCTGAGAGTTTCCTTCTTCTTTTTCCACCATTTTGGTTTTTTCAGCCCCAGAGCATGTATGAAACGCTCGAACAAAGACTTACATTTCGGGATGTTCTCCTCAGACACTTCAGCAGCCTCCAGGACTTTAGGGTCTGCATCAGTGTCTACTTTCACACATTGGGCAGGTTCAGCCTCAGTTGACAGTTCTTGCTCCTGGCCTTGCTCCTGAGGTTCTTGATCCTGTTCAATGTGGTCCTCCTTCTCCTCAAGCTGGGCTGGTAGCAGCTCCTGGCTCGATTCAAAGGCCTTCTTCAACTCAGGTGCAGCTTCCAGCTGCTGGGATTCGGAGTTCAGGTCCATGAGACATTTCTCCTGGGCCAACGGCATGTTGACCTCATCCATCGTGGCGCAAAGTTTGTCCAGTCTCCTGGTTTTCTCACCATTGCTGGTGAAATACTCAGAATGAGGGTCAAAGTCGATCTCCTTCGTGAGGTACACCGTCTCCGGCTCGTAGTCACACAGGGCGGCCATGGCTTTAAAGGTGGCATTCGCCTTGAGCTCGATCTCCCACGTGAGGTACACCGTCTCCGGCTCGTAGTCATAAAGGGCGGCCATGGCTTTAAAGGTGTTGTTTGCCTTGAGCTCGGTCATGACCTGCCCCCAGATCACTTTTAATCCCTCATCCTGAACCAGAAAGAGTTGGTCCATTGTCCCGGTTTCCTCGCCATTGCTGGTGAGATACTCATAATGAGGGTCAAAGTCGATCTCCTTCGTGAGGTACACCGTCTCCGGCTCGTAGTCACAAAGGGCGGCCATGGCTTTAAAGGTGGCATTCGCCTTGAGCTCGATCTCCCACGTGAGGTACACTGTCTCCGGCTCGTAGTCATAAAGGGCGGCCATGGCTTTAAAGGTGTTGTTTGCCTTGAGCTCGGTCATGACCTGCCCCCAGATCACTTTTAATCCCTCATCCTGAACCAAATCCATTGTGATGTCCATTTGCTTTGGTTGGTGTTCACAATGTCCACAGAAAAAACAGAAAATCTGTTACTGTGGGTAAATGCGTCTGCGTGCGTCTGCGTGTGCTTCTGCGTGCGTCTGCGGGTGCGTCTGCGGGTGCGTCTGCTTGCTAATGCTTGCGTCTGCGTGCTTCTGCGGTGCTAGGCTTCTAGTGAAGATTCGCTACTTGGCTGGGTACGAGTCAGACTTATATAGGCTGAGAGCAGGATGAGGTCACTGAATGTGTGACATCATCAAACCAATCCTGTGCAGAAAGCCCTGTGACATCACATATGACATCAGAGGCCAAATAATGCCATGTTGTCATGTTGTCATGACGATGATGATGCAACTATTTCTGTTTACTTTTGAAAATCATCTTCCTATTCACTTCCATGCAGTTCCCTACATTCAATGTGTGATTAAAATGTAAATGCATTTAAAACAGGTTTAAAATCCTGTATTATTATTTCTCTACTTTTACATCACTTCAGTATAAACACATTTATACTTTTTTAGCGTGATATTTATATTTCATTGGTTCATTGTTCTTTGTGTGTGTGTAAAATTACTTTCATATATGATTGGTCACGAATCTTACAACAATTTTTATCCATCATATATGATCACAGTACAATTACAATAAAAGTATAAATCAAAGTAAAAAAATTAATAAACAGCCTGGCTACACCAGCCTGAACTAATAAGAAAGCCTTTCCTTCATTAAGTTAATATGAAGATATTTCAAATTAGACAGCAAAGGAGAAAAAAAAAAAAAAAAAAGCCAACAAACGGAAATAAAATTAAAATAAATAAATACAAAATTGTGAAATGAAGAGAAATTGTGTTCTGTGAGCTGTGACACACTTACACAAAGAAAAAGTGAAGCTGCTCTTCCTCAAGGTTATTTTCTGTTCTCTTTTGTAGTGCTCACAATAATAGGAAAATATCTCAATTAATGGTGTGCGATTCTGAAAAATAAATACCACCAATACCAGATATGTATGTTCTTGAATTAGTTCTCATATTAAAGTATTAATATTTAACAATTTTGGGCAAATGTGTAATACATCTAAACAGGAAAATGATGGAAAGTAACTATACTATTGGGATCTCATCTAAATGATGCCCAGTGAGTAGGAACTACTTATTCTTCTGCTTGTCATACTCAGGCCAGTTACAACGATCATTAAATGAGCAAAAACTTCTTTACAAACAGCAGCAAAGCACTATGCAATGTGCAAGAAGACACTTGTTATTTTATTTTATGGTCTTTCTTGTATAATAATTCCCCGTTGTGGGATCAATAAAGTTTTATCTATCTATCTATCTATCTATCTATCTATCTATCTATCTATCTATCTATCTATCTATCTATCTATCTATCTATCTATCTATCTATCTATCTATCTATCTATCTATCTATCTATCTATCTATGTATCTATCTATCTATCTATCTATCTATCTATCTATCTATCTATAATGATTTACTGTAAGAAATACATTTTTATATCACAGGTCTTTAAAAAATGAAGTAATCATTTGATTTCAAATGAACATATAGAATCCTGTCATCTGCATACATGATTATATCTCAACGTCATTGCAGAAATCAGCTTGAACACACTCACCGTGCACATGAGCCTTTGTTTCCAATTGTTCCCCATTGTTTGTTTTATGATTTTCATTCATTATTCAACAGTTAAATAACTTTATCAGATTTGATGAGTTGATCACAGATTTCCCCCCAAAACAATGTCAAATTTAGAGTTTTTCGCATTTGCATTTCAAAATAAAAGTCCAAATATTTCACAAATGTAGGAATGAAATTGTGTTAAATGTGCAAAATCTAATCCTAAACATTTAATGGTTTAGTCACAGACTTTCCCAAAAATGTCAATTGGTTAGTTGGTTTGCTTATTTTGTGCATTGCATTTTCAAAATAAAAGACATTTAACGTCTTCACTACAGGGGGCTGGCTTACTCACAATGAGTTGTCCTTCCCCAGGAATTAGGGTAATGATGTGATTTTCTTTCAGTATTCCATTTTATTCAGTATTTACTGTGGCTCAACATTAAGGAAACCTTCATCAGATTGATGTGTTTTATATTTTGTGCATTGCATTTCAAAATAAAAGCACACATTTTTGCCATTTTTGGTTATCATCACAGGCACTTTATATATTGAAAAATGTGATGCTTTAATTTCATAAATGCAGGAATTAAATTTGCGTTGAAAATGTACAGACAGCGACCTTTATATGTGCCTTGTTGTACCTTGTTGAAAGTGATGAAGCCTTCGGAATCCATGTGGAAGCCATTTTGCTTCAGGAAAGCTTGTTGCAGGAACAGATCCTGCAGAAGTAGAGAAACATTAGAGTCTAATAGAGCAGCAGTGGGACTTTTTATTCAACTCGAAAGTCTGCTTTCTGCTCCTTTAACTTCATGTTCAGCATTTTATTGACAGTTAAATGTATTATTAATAATGACAAGATGATATGCAGAGTGTGAGGATGTAATCTCACGATTTAAAACACGGTTTCCTTGTTTCTCCTCTCATTCTTTCCTGTCAATATCTCTCATTCTAATATAATTCAATCAGCAGACAATGACATTTTTTTTCTCTACTATGGGCCTGAAATCAAGAGTTTTGCTCATTGTAGATTCTATACCAGTAATTATTTTGCAGGGGGGGGCCCAGACTAAAACTCCAATCTAGAGAGGGCCAGTGTGCTGTCTTTAGTTCTGCTTCTTATCTTAGTCCAGTCCGGTCAGGTTAAACCTTCCAGGTTAGATCTCAGAGTCCTAGAAGCATTTAAGCTTCTCCACCACGACAAGGTCACAGCACAGGGAGAAGAAAAACACCCTCACCCCCCCTTCGCCCTCATCCCTGCAGTTGGAGCAAGAGAGGCTGCAGGGATTGGGGTTGGGGGAGTGAAGGTGAAAAACACCCTGAGGTGTTTTTTTTGTTGTTTTTGTTTTCTTTTGTTTTTTTTTTTGTTTTTTGTTTTTTTGTTTTTGTTTTTTGTTTTTGTTTTTTTGTTTTTGTTTTTGTTTTTGTTTTTGTTTTGTTTTTTTGGGTTTTTTTTTTTTTTTTCTTGTTGGTTTTTGTTTTTGTGTTTTCTTTTTGTTTTTTTGGGGTAGGAGGGTTAAGTACTTTCACCTTCTTGTTACAACATGAGACAATTTCTGAAAAATTGTGCATGGTGGCACGAGGAGGAACAACCCACTTGCGATGTGACATTTATTTTTTGTTTTTTGAACACACAACAATCACATGTATGATACATACAACATTCATATCTATACATATGACGGTCGTATATCCAAAAGATAAAAATCGCAAAACGGGAAAGTTGCAATTTGTCGTAAAACTGTTAAAGTAAAAGACTTTTAAATATGAAAGACAACAAACCAGAGTGGTGAACATGTCATCAGCACTTCTCTCCCCTGGTCCAGGACCAGGGGTCTTGGGTATGTCACATATTTTCAAATATTTATTTATTTTCAAAGTCTTGTACCGCAACAGTTCCACAACAAGCGCAACCTTCCCGCTGTTGTTCCTTCCTGGTGACCACTAGCACAATTTTTTCTGAAATTGAGTCATGTAGTAACTAGGAGGTGGAAGTACTTAGGCCCTGTAGGCATCGGGGTCGAGGGGTGAGTTAGAGAGGGATTAGGATTGAGGATCGGGGCTGAGAGTTTCCTTCTTCTTTTTCCACCATTTTGGTTTTTTCAGCCCCAGAGCATGTATGAAACGCTCGAACAAAGACTTACATTTCGGGATGTTCTCCTCAGACACTTCAGCAGCCTCCAGGACTTTAGGGTCTGCATCAGTGTCTACTTTCACACATTGGGCAGGTTCAGCCTCAGTTGACAGTTCTTGCTCCTGGCCTTGCTCCTGAGGTTCTTGATCCTGTTCAATGTGGTCCTCCTTCTCCTCAAGCTGGGCTGGTAGCAGCTCCTGGCTCGATTCAAAGGCCTTCTTCAACTCAGGTGCAGCTTCCAGCTGCTGGGATTCGGAGTTCAGGTCCATGAGACATTTCTCCTGGGCCAACGGCATGTTGACCTCATCCATCGTGGCGCAAAGTTTGTCCAGTCTCCTGGTTTTCTCACCATTGCTGGTGAAATACTCAGAATGAGGGTCAAAGTCGATCTCCTTCGTGAGGTACACCGTCTCCGGCTCGTAGTCACACAGGGCGGCCATGGCTTTAAAGGTGGCATTCGCCTTGAGCTCGATCTCCCACGTGAGGTACACCGTCTCCGGCTCGTAGTCATAAAGGGCGGCCATGGCTTTAAAGGTGTTGTTTGCCTTGAGCTCGGTCATGACCTGCCCCCAGATCACTTTTAATCCCTCATCCTGAACCAGAAAGAGTTGGTCCATTGTCCCGGTTTCCTCGCCATTGCTGGTGAGATACTCATAATGAGGGTCAAAGTCGATCTCCTTCGTGAGGTACACCGTCTCCGGCTCGTAGTCACAAAGGGCGGCCATGGCTTTAAAGGTGGCATTCGCCTTGAGCTCGATCTCCCACGTGAGGTACACCGTCTCCGGCTCGTAGTCATAAAGGGCGGCCATGGCTTTAAAGGTGTTGTTTGCCTTGAGCTCGGTCATGACCTGCCCCCAGATCACTTTTAATCCCTCATCCTGAACCAAATCCATTGTGATGTCCATTTGCTTTGGTTGGTGTTCACAATGTCCACAGAAAAAACAGAAAATCTGTTACTGTGGGTAAATGCGTCTGCGTGCGTCTGCGTGTGCTTCTGCGTGCGTCTGCGGGTGCGTCTGCGGGTGCGTCTGCTTGCTAATGCTTGCGTCTGCGTGCTTCTGCGGTGCTAGGCTTCTAGTGAAGATTCGCTACTTGGCTGGGTACGAGTCAGACTTATATAGGCTGAGAGCAGGATGAGGTCACTGAATGTGTGACATCATCAAACCAATCCTGTGCAGAAAGCCCTGTGACATCACATATGACATCAGAGGCCAAATAATCTCATGTTGTCATGTTGTCATGACGATGATGATGCAACTATTTCTGTTTACTTTTGAAAATCATCTTCCTATTCACTTCCATGCAGTTCCCTACATTCAATGTGTGATTAAAATGTAAATGCATTTAAAACAGGTTTAAAATCCTGTATTATTATTTCTCTACTTTTACATCACTTCAGTATAAACACATTTATACTTTTTTAGCGTGATATTTATATTTCATTGGTTCATTGTTCTTTGTGTGTGTGTAAAATTACTTTCATATATGATTGGTCACAAATCTTACAACAATTTTTATCCATCATATATGATCACAGTACAATTACAATAAAAGTATAAATCAAAGTAAAAAAATTAATAAACAGCCTGGCTACACCAGCCTGAACTAATAAGAAAGCCTTTCCTTCATTAAGTTAATATGAAGATATTTCAAATTAGACAGCAAAGGAGAAAAAAAAAAAAAAAAAAGCCAACAAACGGAAATAAAATTAAAATAAATAAATACAAAATTGTGAAATGAAGAGAAATTGTGTTCTGTGAGCTGTGACACACTTACACAAAGAAAAAGTGAAGCTGCTCTTCCTCAAGGTTATTTTCTGTTCTCTTTTGTAGTGCTCACAATAATAGGAAAATATCTCAATTAATGGTGTGCGATTCTGAAAAATAAATACCACCAATACCAGATATGTATGTTCTTGAATTAGTTCTCATATTAAAGTATTAATATTTAACAATTTTGGGCAAATGTGTAATACATCTAAACAGGAAAATGATGGAAAGTAACTATACTATTGGGATCTCATCTAAATGATGCCCAGTGAGTAGGAACTACTTATTCTTCTGCTTGTCATACTCAGGCCAGTTACAACGATCATTAAATGAGCAAAAACTTCTTTACAAACAGCAGCAAAGCACTATGCAATGTGCAAGAAGACACTTGTTATTTTATTTTATGGTCTTTCTTGTATAATAATTCCCCGTTGTGGGATCAATAAAGTTTTATCTATCTATCTATCTATCTATCTATCTATCTATCTATCTATCTATCTATCTATCTATCTATCTATCTATCTATCTATCTATCTATCTATCTATCTATCTATCTATGTATCTATCTATCTATCTATCTATCTATCTATCTATCTATCTATCTATCTATAATGATTTACTGTAAGAAATACATTTTTATATCACAGGTCTTTAAAAAATGAAGTAATCATTTGATTTCAAATGAACATATAGAATCCTGTCATCTGCATACATGATTATATCTCAACGTCATTGCAGAAATCAGCTTGAACACACTCACCGTGCACATGAGCCTTTGTTTCCAATTGTTCCCCATTGTTTGTTTTATGATTTTCATTCATTATTCAACAGTTAAATAACTTTATCAGATTTGATGAGTTGATCACAGATTTCCCCCCAAAACAATGTCAAATTTAGAGTGTTTCGCATTTGCATTTCAAAATAAAAGTCCAAATATTTCACAAATGTAGGAATGAAATTGTGTTAAATGTGCAAAATCTAATCCTAAACATTTAATGGTTTAGTCACAGACTTTCCCAAAAATGTCAATTGGTTAGTTGGTTTGCTTATTTTGTGCATTGCATTTTCAAAATAAAAGACATTTAACGTCTTCACTACAGGGGGCTGGCTTACTCACAATGAGTTGTCCTTCCCCAGGAATTAGGGTAATGATGTGATTTTCTTTCAGTATTCCATTTTATTCAGTATTTACTGTGGCTCAACATTAAGGAAACCTTCATCAGATTGATGTGTTTTATATTTTGTGCATTGCATTTCAAAATAAAAGCACACATTTTTGCCATTTTTGGTTATCATCACAGGCACTTTATATATTGAAAAATGTGATGCTTTAATTTCATAAATGCAGGAATTAAATTTGCGTTGAAAATGTACAGACAGCGACCTTTATATCTGCCTTGTTGTACCTTGTTGAAAGTGATGAAGCCTTTGGAATCCATGTGGAAGCCATTTTGCTTCAGGAAGCTTGTTGCAGGAACAGATCCTGCAGAAGTAGAGAAACATTAGAGTCTAATAGAGTAGCAGTAGGACTTTTTATTCAACTCGAAAGTCTGCTTTCTGCTCCTTTAACTTCATGTTCAGCATTTTATTGACAGTTAAATGTATTATTAATAATGACAAGATGATATGCAGAGTGTGAGGATGTAATCTCACGATTTAAAACACGGTTTCCTTGTTTCTCCTCTCATTCTTTCCTGTCAATGTCTCTCATTCTAATATAATTCAATCAGCAGACAATGACATTTTTTTTTCTCTACTATGGGCCTGAAATCAAGAGTTTTGCTCATTGTAGATTCTATACCAGTAATTATTTTGCAGGGGGGGGCCCAGACTAAAACTCCAATCTAGAGGGGGCCAGTGTGCTGTCTTTAGTTCTGCTTCTTATCTTAGTCCAGTCCGGTCAGGTTAAACCTTCCAGGTTAGATCTCAGAGTCCTAGAAGCATTTAAGCTTCTCCACCACGACAAGGTCACAGCACAGGGAGAAGAAAAACACCCTCACCCCCCCTCCGCCCTCATCCCTGCAGTTGGAGCAAGAGAGGCTGCAGGGATTGGGGTTGGGGGAGTGAAGGTGAAAAACACCCTGAGGTGTTTTTTTTGTTGTTTTTGTTTTCTTTTGTTTTTTTGTTTTTTGTTTTTTGTTTTTGTTTTTGTTTGTTTTTGTTTTTTTTGTTTTTTGGGTTTTTTTTTTTTTTTTTCTTGTTGGTTTTTGTTTTTGTGTTTTCTTTTTGTTTTTTTGGGGTAGGAGGGTTAAGTACTTTCACCTTCTTGTTACAACATGAGACAATTTCTGAAAAATTGTGCATGGTGGCACGAGGAGGAACAACCCACTTGCGATGTGACATTTATTTTTTGTTTTTTGAACACACAACAATCACATGTATGATACATACAACATTCATATCTATACATATGACGGTCGTATATCCAAAAGACAAAAATCGCAAAACGGGAAAGTTGCAATTTGTCGTAAAACTGTTAAAGTAAAAGACTTTTAAATATGAAAGACAACAAACCAGAGTGGTGAACATGTCATCAGCACTTCTCTCCCCTGGTCCAGAACCAGGGGTCTTGGGTATGTCACATATTTTCAAATATTTATTTATTTTCAAAGTCTTGTACCGCAACAGTTCCACAACAAGCGCAACCTTCCCGCTGTTGTTCCTTCCTGGTGACCACTAGCACAATTTTTTCTGAAATTGAGTCATGTAGTAACTAGGAGGTGGAAGTACTTAGGCCCTGTAGGCATCGGGGTCGAGGGGTGAGTTAGAGAGGGATTAGGATTGAGGATCGGGGCTGAGAGTTTCCTTCTTCTTTTTCCACCATTTTGGTTTTTTCAGCCCCAGAGCATGTATGAAACGCTCGAAAAAAGACTTACATTTCGGGATGTTCTCCTCAGACACTTCAGCAGCCTCCATGACTTTAGGGTCTGCATCAGTGTCTACTTTCACACATTGGGCAGGTTCAGCCTCAGTTGACAGTTCTTGCTCCTGGCCTTGCTCCTGAGGTTCTTGATCCTGTTCAATGTGGTCCTCCTTCTCCTCAAGCTGGGCTGGTAGCAGCTCCTGGCTCGATTCAAAGGCCTTCTTCAACTCAGGTGCAGCTTCCAGCTGCTGGGATTCGGAGTTCAGGTCCATGAGACATTTCTCCTGGGCCAACGGCATGTTGACCTCATCCATCGTGGCGCAAAGTTTGTCCAGTCTCCTGGTTTTCTCACCATTGCTGGTGAAATACTCAGAATGAGGGTCAAAGTCGATCTCCTTCGTGAGGTACACCGTCTCCGGCTCGTAGTCACACAGGGCGGCCATGGCTTTAAAGGTGGCATTCGCCTTGAGCTCGATCTCCCACGTGAGGTACACCGTCTCCGGCTCGTAGTCATAAAGGGCGGCCATGGCTTTAAAGGTGTTGTTTGCCTTGAGCTCGGTCATGACCTGCCCCCAGATCACTTTTAATCCCTCATCCTGAACCAGAAAGAGTTGGTCCATTGTCCCGGTTTCCTCGCCATTGCTGGTGAGATACTCATAATGAGGGTCAAAGTCGATCTCCTTCGTGAGGTACACCGTCTCCGGCTCGTAGTCACAAAGGGCCGCCATGGCTTTAAAGGTGGCATTCGCCTTGAGCTCGATCTCCCACGTGAGGTACACCGTCTCCGGCTCGTAGTCATAAAGGGCGGCCATGGCTTTAAAGGTGTTGTTTGCCTTGAGCTCGGTCATGACCTGCCCCCAGATCACTTTTAATCCCTCATCCTGAACCAAATCCATTGTGATGTCCATTTGCTTTGGTTGGTGTTCACAATGTCCACAGAAAAAACAGAAAATCTGTTACTGTGTTAAATGCGTCTGCGTGCGTCTGCGTGTGCTTCTGCGTGCGTCTGCGGGTGCGTCTGCGGGTGCGTCTGCTTGCTAATGCTTGCGTCTGCGTGCTTCTGCGGTGCTAGGCTTCTAGTGAAGATTCGCTACTTGGCTGGGTACGAGTCAGACTTATATAGGCTGAGAGCAGGATGAGGTCACTGAATGTGTGACATCATCAAACCAATCCTGTGCAGAAAGCCCTGTGACATCACATATGACATCAGAGGCAAAATAATGCCATGTTGTCATGTTGTCATGACGATGATGATGCAACTATTTCTGTTTACTTTTGAAAATCATCTTCCTATTCACTTCCATGCAGTTCCCTACATTCAATGTGTGATTAAAATGTAAATGCATTTAAAACAGGTTTAAAATCCTGTATTATTATTTCTCTACTTTTACATCACTTCAGTATAAACACATTTATACTTTTTTAGCGTGATATTTATATTTCATTGGTTCATTGTTCTTTGTGTGTGTGTAAAATTACTTTCATATATGATTGGTCACGAATCTTACAACAATTTTTATCCATCATATATGATCACAGTACAATTACAATAAAAGTATAAATCAAAGTAAAAAAATTAATAAACAGCCTGGCTACACCAGCCTGAACTAATAAGAAAGCCTTTCCTTCATTAAGTAAATATGAAGATATTTCAAATTAGACAGCAAAGGAGAAAAAAAACAACAAAAAAGCAAACAAACAGAAATAAAATTAAAATAAATAAATACAAAATTGTGAAATGAAGAGAAATTGTGTTCTGTGAGCTGTGACACACTTACACAAAGTGTTTTGTGTAAGTGTGTCTTTCTTGTATAATAATTCCTCATAAATAAACATTCAGAACTAGTCTGATGTTTAGTATTTGTTATAAAGCTAGGAATTGATATGCACTGCTTTCTATCTAGATTGTTTAGTTTTTCTAAAGTATTGGATCAGTATTAATACCAACTTCACTTTTATTTGGTTTAGGATGGAAAAGAAATCAGTGGTATTTCATGTCAGCATTGCGCTACCTCTGCTGTTAGCAATGCACGAGTTATCTCAGGCAATTCACTCTCTTTCTAGCAGGAAAGCCAGCTTAGCATGTTAATAAACTAGGAATAAATTCATAGTAGGCTGAAGAACTTGCCAAACTCACTGCTAGATGTCGATGTGGTGTTTTATGTGCGACAGATAAGCGAAAGCAAAGAGAAATACATTTCTTTATTGAATTTTCACTATGGACCATACAGACTCAGGCAATAATGGTAGAAAAAAGATACCAAATATTTCTGTCCTAGGGCACTACCTCCAAATCCCTTGAATCCCACCCAGTTCCACCCACCCTGAATTACCACGCATACATATCCCGTCCACATACCACCACAGGCCTTGAACAATCAGGTACACACAGGTAGAGTATTAAATAGAAGACAATTAAACAAGAGAAATCAATTTCTAAACAGCCGCCAGTGAGCAGCTGCCATAATCCCTATATTATGCAGCCTGACTGGTGTGTCAGATAATTCCTCCCAAAGCAGCAGCAGGACTCTGAGGGTCGGTGCTCTGGTTCCCAGCACCTGTTGGTCACGGTCCAGCCCCATGATACATGCAAATATGTCGCTGTAGCCATAGTTTTGCGTTATTTGCTTCTTGCCTGATCTGTATCTGTATTATATATATATAATAACAATAAAAATACCAATACAAAATAAAAAAAACACTTTATATTAATAAAGTTCTTGAAATCTATGAGCTGCTGTAAATTTTGTCACCAAGGACAGTATGTTTTTGACACTTTTCTAGCTTGTAAAAAGGACATACGGTATAAAAATAAATAAATACATTTTTCAAATTTTAGGGGTGCTAGGATTCAATTCAATGTCTATTTATCACGCTGTGTGTACTTGAAGGGCCCCATAGAGAGCATTTTATAATGTTTTGTCCTCCATAAGGGCAACCCGGCACATAATCATGTTTTTTATCCTAGAGAAGCACCCTAGAGAGGGCACTTTATCACAACATATTGTCTCGTACATCGGGCCAAATTAGAGGGCAGTATCATGTTTAAACTACATTTGCATGCCCCCCCAGGAAGGGAACTCTTGGGGGCATCAAGGGGGGGCAAAGCAGTTCATTGAAAAAAAAAAAAAAGCTTGGTATTCTTTTTAGCTTTTGCTTGAAATCGGCTTGAAAATTAGATGGAAACAAGGGCTGTGCAGCTGCTAAAGGAGGAAATAATCCTCCTCTTACAAAATTTACGAGCGGTAAAACACCCTATTGCTGCAACAGCCTCGCTAGTTCAGCTACGACCAATAATTATCATAGTGAATATTTCCTGTGCATGGAAATTCATTCTGAGTCCATTTTAACGTTTTGTGTTCTAGTTTAACCAATTCAAATACCCTTGGGGAACATAAGGAAAACTCAAGAGGCTGCTGTTTAGTAAAACTCATGCAACATGCATTTTATAAAAAAACAAATCCTCTTCACGTTAGAAATGATTCACTAGTGATTCACCCTTCTACAATTACTTTGCTTTGATAGGATCCTCAAAAGTTAAGTCAGGTATGAGCTTTTCCACTTTAAAAGTCTCATCCAAGACTGTGCTCCTTAATACCACTTTAGAACGACTATTAAACCCTAAATTTTGGCCAACATCTATTCTTTCATTACATTTTTCAGTGTTTTTAGTTCTGTTCCAATGGTCTGAAGGTCACGTGTCTGGCTTGGAATTCAAGCAGAGGGATTATTCAATAGATCGATTAGTATTGGTAGGCTACTGGTGAGTAAACCATACCAGCTTCTGTCAAGAATTTTCAAACTATTGCACTAAAGCTTCTCTTAGTGTTGAGCAAATGACACTTAATCTGTCCTCAAGTGTTCCTGACTTGCCGTGTTGTGATCCTGCAGATTTTTTTTGGCAAATTGACACCATCAGGACACATGCACTGTCTCCTATTTGATAGAATAAAAAAAGTATAAAAGAACAGTTCAACCAAAAGGCAAAATTTTGACTTTTTTTCAACTGAAAAACAAACCATTTGTACAATGACATAATTCCATGATAATTTATCTTTAGATGAACAAAAAAAAAAAAAAACACTCCGAGGGGTGGATTGATTTAATTATTTAGTTATAGGCATGTGGTTCATATTTCTGTTTGCTATTGGCAAGAAGAACTCATTCTCACACTCAAGAAATCATTTAAATATGGAAAACTAATTAATACCAAAACATTAAGCTGCAGCTGCCCCACACAACAACAGAAGTATTATCAGAAAAATTCATTTACATGCATTCATTTACTTACTTTATTTTACATTTTTAATATACAGCTAGATAGATTAATCTTCCAGGTAATTTTGATCAGGCTGTCAGATAAATAAAGGAGATTGGCAAATTTTGTGTTCTTTTCTGTGCTGGAATAGATACGATTGAGTACCTCCTCGTACAAGATTCCCACATTTGGTTGTGGTCTGAGAATCAGGGGTTTGAGTCCAACACATTATCATTGATTTATTGATGTCCCTTCCAGAAAATACTCTTGAGAAAATTCAACGTTTGTGGTCTTCCCCAATGTTGTAATGAGGTCTGCAAATTGGCGTCAGATCAGAAAACCTCCATGAGCCATGTTGTATGGACCACCAATGTATTTTGTGGCATTTTTAATATTCCAGATAAGCACTGAGATTTACCAGATGAACATATTGTAATCATACATCCATTTAATCTCTATGACAGTAATGTTTCACATGTTTCACGAGGCTTAATTTTTTTGTGTGCAGTTTTTAATCTGATTATGTTCTTGATCACTGAATTTATTACTAGAAATAAATGTATAGGGAACATTTGGGCTTAGTAGAAATGGTGACTTAAATATGTTCATACACTTAATCTCTTTTTCCCAGAGTGCATATAGCACTATTTCGTCACACCCTTCTGCATCTATTTCAAGGCACTAGATACTCCTTAGTGTAATTTTTACACCCACAGACTTCTATAAAAGTGATCCTCTAAATAAAACAACAATTTGTGCCTTGACATAACCAGACATTTGTAACATCATAAAACATCATTAGTTTTCTATAAGAGCTAATCCCAGCACATTACAGGTGAGAGGAAGGGACACACCCCTCTCATATGATTATTTATCATGGTACATCAGTATCTACTGCAACTATGTGTTGGAATATACAGTATGTCACGATATAAACAACATCTTGATGAAATAAACAGAAAATATGGGCTGAGGTTGTACATAGTAGAGTCAAACTTTTAACTGCAAACTAGGCCTCATTTACTTAAAATTAAGATTTTAGATTTATTTATAACTCACAGATACGTGACTTACTGCCATCTCATTCTCTCTCTCTCTCTTTCCTCCCTCTCTCCCTGTTGATCTTCTTTATTCTCCGTCTTTCTTTTCTGTTTGTCTCTAAATTCTCCCTCCCTCTCCTGCCCCCTATAATCCGGCCACCGAGGGACGCTCCGCACAATAAAGCGGACAGGAGTCAATCTCGCCTGCTAAACTGGCTCTTCCTGCTCCACAGCGAATGGGGAGATGCCGCTTCACTCCCGGCCTATTTCATTGGCCGCGCTCCAGGAAGCGTTTGGATGGCATTTTGTATATCAAATCCCGCTCCAGGGAGATGGGCTTACAGCGCTCGACGACTCGCCGCGCCAAGTAGCAGAGGCGCAGGCGGGGCGCGCACCATCGTGTACACGCGCACAGAGATGTTTGGTCTGGCCTATACGCTGTGGAACACTTGTAACACAACATGAGAAGGGCAGGAGAACAACGCCGTAACTCAGCAGCAAAGCTCTACCAAGGAAGAATAAAACACATTGCAGACATTTTTCAAAACAGTTTTCATACTCATGCTGTGTGGGTCACTGCATTCGATGTGTCCGCACACATGGGTGAAGGAGTCGGTGCATGTGTGAACATGGTGTTTGTGTTTTTACGTGTGTGTGTGTGTGTGTGTGTGTGTGTGAGAGAGAGAGAATGTGTGTGTTTGTGATGGATGTGTCTCATTTTCTTAGCGAATTGCTCCTGCGGTGCAGGGGATCAAACAGCCGTATACACAACACGGACAACAAATAAAAGAGGGAGCTAAAGAGAAAAAGAGTTATGACGATAACAAAAACGGCAAAATCATCATCGCCGGGTGAATTCTCCGTACGTTTGTGCAGAACGAGTGATTACGGCGGGACGAGAAACTCCCAAAACATTAATGGTGGGAGTTAAAGGGGCACATATAGGAAACAGGAAACAGTGGAATAATCCTCTATGACTCTGTAGGTGGCATTCCAAAATGAGACAATAATGCTGGTGCTGTTGCAGTGATGTCATCAGGGAGACTGCAGAATTTTTTTTTTTAATGAAAACCATCCGTTACAAACTAGGGTTGTGATATTTGCAACACATGCCAGGAAGGCTTTAAAATGTATGTTTTCCTAGTTGCATTATGGGAAGTGTAGGTTTTCATGGAGCATAAAACATATATACTGAATAAATAATGGATGCAGCCACCAAACCAACCGGACGGTCCCCTATGGTTTGCAGCCTCTAGTTTAGCATTGAGGCCCTTGTCATCTTGGAGCCAAAAGCTAAAGGCACCTGCCACTCAAAGTGGTCAATACCTTAAATATACATAACTTGTAATGTAAGCAATAATAAAAGTAGGAGTTGATGATATAGCATGGGATCATGATAGATACTACTAACACTAGTCTAGATTGCTTTTATAACTTAAGATCTGGACTTTACTGGGAGCCAGATTTTCCTCAGAGGTCTCTCTTTCCCTTTAAACAAACAGACCCTGTGTTATTTAACATGTTCAGTTATTGGACACACAATCGCCTATTTATTTTTGAGTAAATGTATTAATAATATTAATTTGTCCTCATCCTCTTTTTGAGGTTGC
The DNA here is from genome assembly GCA_036785175.1 of Eupleurogrammus muticus. Classification (NCBI taxonomy): domain Eukaryota; kingdom Metazoa; phylum Chordata; class Actinopteri; order Scombriformes; family Trichiuridae; genus Eupleurogrammus; species Eupleurogrammus muticus. The sequence goes on along the minus strand of JAYKQN010000004.1, from coordinate 12,397,892 downwards.
AGCAGTTGTGGTAAATATAGCAGTCTAACTGGATTGGTACAAGTGATGTTTCAGTGTTAACAGGTCAAAATCACCACTGTGTGAGTGTTTCTGCTGCTACCCGGCAAAGAACTGGCACATTTGCTGATTTGGGGTTATGTACTCTCAACAGCGAATCATTTACATCTTGTCACGTCATTCTTAAACAAGCAGCGTGTTTCTCTTTTGCTTTTTTTTTCCTTTTTTTGCATTAAATAAACATGTCTATCAGATGCAGAACATGCAGAAAGAGAGAGAGAGAGAGAGGGAAGTATAAATTATTCACAGCAAAGACAAACCAGCATCAGAAAATGAGATGTGAGAGTGCTTTTGCCTGGCCCCTTTTTACCCTTCTCTCTCTCTCTCTCCCTCTCTCTCTCTCTGTGCGTTTCCCTCTCTGCCCACTCTCTCTATCTTTGGAATACCTGCCAAATTCTCTATGATATTTCCCTTTGAGAGGGATAAAGACGGAGATGAGAGGGAGGGATGGATGGATGGGTGGATGGGTGGGAGATTTGGGGAGAGAGGGAGCGCGTGCTGAGGGATTGTGGGTAGAGGGTGATGGAGTGGGTAGAGGAGAGGGTGGAGGCAGGTAGGAGAGACGAGATCGACTGCAGGAAACGGTAAATTAAGGAAAGAATGAAGTGGGAGAGATAAGAGCGGAGAGTTCACTTCTTTTGTATTATAGGACGAAGGAAGAGGATGACATTGATTTAATAATCCTCTTCCAAAAGAGCGAATAGATACACACACGCAAGCACACAAGCACACACACAACACACGCAGGTGCACACAGGATTTCCACTCTTTCATACAAATGCTGTGTCTCATTCTCACACCCACAATCACATACTTACTCTCATATCAGTGCTGGGTGATTAAGATGGAAACAGACCTGTAAACAAAATCCTACAAGAACATTAATTCTTGCATGTAAGTGAGGTTGCTGTAGCTACCAATAATGGTAAACAATTTGAAATTGTACATAATTTGTATTTAAGGAATGAATTTTGTAACAAAAATATGAATAAAAGAAAACAAAGATTGTAATCATCTCTCTCTCTCTCTCTCTCTCATATATATATATATATATATATATATATATATATATATATACTTTTAAAACTCAGTTAAAAGTTAAAGGGAAACAAAATCAATTACAGCAAAACATTTTTTCCCTCTTCACCACTCACCCCTCTACACTGTAAAATGTAATAGTATAGGTTACTTTTAAAAAAAAGTAATCTGAACTCAGTTCAGCTTATTCTGTTGACTCTACTCGCTTAAATGTAGTTAAGATAACTTTTTACTGAGGCAAGTAAACAAACTTGACATTGCAAGTTAACTCTACTTTGAAATATGAGTGAATAAGAAGCGTCTGCAAAACCCGGAGAAACTCGGAAACTTCCGCCAGCTCTCGGCGTCTCTCGTCTTGAATACACATGCGCAGTTGCACGCTGACGACAAGCTGCGACGGTTGGGACCTGACCGCGTGGACCTGAATGAGGCGCCAACTGGACTCTCCAGTCTCCATCAACCGGGAAAGGACACGAGAGGCGGCAGGTGCAGTGTCACGGTAAGTTGAAGTTGAAGTTGAAGTTAGTTGAAGTTGTGACAAGTTGCGGGGAGTCGGTCCTCCGTCGGTTAGCATGTGAGCGCGAAAGTTCGCTAGCACACTAACGTTTGCTAGCCCACCAGGTAATGATACGCGATGTAAAACGTTAGCATGTGAAAGCTAAAGTTTGCTAGCCTTCCAGGTAATGATACGCGATGCAAAACGCTGCAAGAAAAGTGGACGTTTAGAGATAATTAATTTCTTTGCATTTGGTTAAACAAAAAAAGTGTTTGTGCATTTGTTCATGGCTCTTTTTAGGTTCACAATAGCGATGTGCCGGTCGCGAACGAGCTGGTTCAAAAAGTGAACGAGCCGTTTTTTTTTTTTTTTTTTTTTTTTTTTTTTTTCTTTATTTTATTTTAAAATCAGTGGTTTTAGTGTTTTATATTAATTTTGGATCATTGTTTATAGTGTTAATTTCTATTTTAATTTTAAATCAGTAGTTTTAGGGTTTTAATTTTAAATTGGATGGTTTTAGTTGTATAATTTTTATTAAAATTTGTAACCACAGATTTTAGTGTTTTGTACAATTCAAGTCAAAACGGCGCTAAATTTGGCTGAATTACAAAAGGTGTGAGTCGTAAAATAGAGAGCCATTTTTTATTCTCACTAATGAGCTGAGCCAAATGATACGGCTCACTAAAAAGAGCTGAAACTCCCATCACTAGTTGACAGATAGTGTGACTGATATAATAGTTTTGGGAAGGGATGGCTAACAATTGATTTATTGTGATATTGAAAATGCAAAATGATTTTGCCCATTTTCCACTTTAACAAAAATTGTGGCATTTTAGAAAATTAGATTCTGTATAGCTACAATCTGTGCTTGTTATTAACTAACTAATAACTGATTGGTTATGTTTCTTTTGTAGGTGTCTGAGGGCAGAAACTAAGCTATGCAATGGAAGTGTAAATACTGCTTGTTTTCTTCTGAAAAAAGGGCTCAACTATTCAAGCACTATCGCTTAAAACATGGAAGCTATGCCAGAACTACTCCTATTCCATGCCTCCACACAGATTGTCTTTGTTCATTCATGTCATTTAATGCTTTAAAAGTGCATTTAACAAGAAATCACTCCCATGAAGTTCATGACAGACAAAGAAGTGGAATTGATGAAATCCCTGTCATTTCATTGCCCTCTCTGCACTTTCAAAGAACCCTGCGTGGAACAAACCTTTTTATCCCATTTGCGCCAACATCTCAAAAATAAGGAAAGTGCGAAGTGTCCATATGAAAGTTGCATTTTTGAAAGCAATGTCTACTCAACATTTAATGCTCATAAATGCAAAGAGCACCGACTTCCCAGTCAGAAGCGGTTGAAGCCTGACATTGCTGTGCGCAGCACATTTCACAATGCAGATCCAGGTATGCCACTAGATGTACAAGATTTTGAGGATTTTTCTAGTGATCCTACAGAGCAAGATGAAAATGAGGAAGAAGCTCAAATGGAAAATTTAGATCACTTACAGCATCAACTTGAGCACAATTTAGCCTCACTCTTTCTTAAACTACAGGCAATTTTGCATTTATCTGACATGGCAATACAGGAGGTAATTCAACAACTTAACCAGCTTGTTCTTCTCTCAGAGCCCCTTCTACATAATGCCATTCAGCAAATTCTCAATGAACATAGTGTTGATGACGATTCAGTCATGAGAAAGATTTTGAATGCTGTCAAAGTGAATAACTTGTTCTTGAAAATGACTGATGCTGACCAGTCACTCTCCACAGCCAGTAAAAGAACCTCATATTTTCAGAGGGAATTTCCTATGGTCATGCCAGTTGAATACAAGCTTGAAAAAGACCTACAGTCACTTTCTTATGTGCCAATTCTGAAAATGTTACAAACACTATTAAATAGGGCTGATGTTCTAGAAAAAATTCTCAGACATGAGTGCACCATTGATGGATTCAACACTTACAGAGATGGCACTCATTATCGCAGAAATGATTTTTTTAAGACTGAGACTTTAAGGATTGTGCTTGGACTTTACATTGATGAATTTGAGATAGCCAATCCTCTGGGCACTTCCAAGAAGAAACACAAGCTGTGTGGTATCTATTGGGTTCTTTCCAATCTTCCCTCAAAACATCGCTCCTCTCTCCACTCTATTCAGCTAGCAATGTTATGCAAAGCAAGTGCACTCAAACAGCATGGCTATGCAGCTGTCCTTCACCCACTTCTTCAAGACCTAGTCACTCTAGAAAAACACGGTGTCTATGTTGAGCAGTTAGGTGAATGTGTGAAAGGAACTGTGCTCTACGTGTCCGCTGACAACCCAGTTGCTCATTCTTTTTCTGGTTTTCAGGAGAGTTTCACTGTGCAGCACCCTTGTCGATTCTGCATGGCAAAAAAGAGTGACATCCAGCAAAAAGAGGTCAGATCAGGAGCATTTGAGTGCAGAACCAGCCAGGATCATGACAGGCAAGTTTCTGAAGTTTTAGAGAATCCAAATCTGGTGAAAGAGTATGGTGTGAAAGGTCCTTGTGTTTTAGGTGACAATTTGGAATATTTCCACACTATCAATGGGTTTCCACCTGACATAATGCATGACCTCTTGGAAGGTATAATCCCTGTTGAGATGTCTTTATGCATTAATGACTTGATCTCCAGGAAGTACATCACGCTTGAGTCATTGAACAAAGTTTCCCTACAAATACACTGACAGGACTGATCAGCCTCAGATTATCCCAGCTACTTTTGCTGCTAGAGGTATAATTGGCGGTAACAGCCACGAAAACTGGACACTCACAAGACTCCTTCCACTTATGATTGGTTTTGATGTCCCAGAGAATGATCCAACATGGGAAATTTTAATGCTTTTGAAGGACATCTTGGAACTGTCAGCATCATTCAGACTAACAGAAGATTCTATTGACTACCTTGATGCCAAAATCTCAGAGCACAGAGGTTTACTTTTAACAGTATTTCCTCATTTCACATTGCGTCCAAAGCACCACTATGTGGAGCATTATCCACAGTTGATTAGGATGTATGGGCCGCTCCGGGGTATGTGGACAATGCGCTTCGAGGGCAAGCATAAATTCTTCAAACAAGTCATTCACAATACAAAAAACTTCAAAAATGTCCCACAAACTCTGGCTGTCTGCCATCAGAGAATGATGGCATATCATGTGGATTCCTCCTCATTTTTCAAGCCATCCATCCAAATAGACAAGGTGACACTTTCTTTGGTTTCATCTTTACCTGAGAATATTCAGAACTTGTTGAAACAGAGGTATGCATCTCAGAACACAGTCCTTGTAGCATCATCTGTGAGCATTGATGGTGTCAAATACAGTCCAGATATGATTGTGTCTGTTGGTGCTTGTTCATGCCTACCTGAGTTTAGGCAAATTCACAACATCCTTGTCATTAACAGTAATGTCTTGTTTGTATGCAAATATTTGACATCTTGGTTTAATGAGCATCTGTGTTCTTATGAACTATGCAGTCATGTGTCATCCATTTGTCATATGTCAGTCAATATGCTCTCTGATCTGAATGACCCTTTTCCTTTGGCAGCCTACAGAATCAGGGGCAGGACATTTGTTACCCTTAGGCATTATATTTTGTGCTGATTAGATGCTGAAGATTTTGATGTCAAGTGTTATGAAGTAACCCAACTGATATTTATTTACACCCTCTGTAGAATCAAAGCAAACAATGGAGATGAGGACTACACTAAGGATAACTGTCCATGACAATGACATCAGGAAGATTACACTTTCTGGGAAACCCCAGACATTTGACTCACTTGTTGAACAGCTTGAGGAAAAGTTGGGTCTTCAGTACAAATTCTCCCTCCAGTATGAGGATCCAGATTTTAATAACGTATCTACAAGTACCCAGGGACATGAAGCACGAGATACTTGAAAAACTTGCTGAGGCAATTTACACCTTCAAGGCTTATTCCTGTGATGAAGAATTCAATGATGTTGCAACAGCACTGATTCAAAAGCACCCATGCCTCATTGAACCAGGCTCTGTCACTGGATGTAATGGACGGAAAAATAGCATTAAGTTCAAAATGGGAAACTATCGTACCAAACTGCGTCGAGCTGGATGTACAGATGTAGCAGTAAATCAAGGGAAAAGAAGAGGCGAAACTCCTCAGAGGAGGATCAAGAGACCCAAACAGTTCGAAACCAATTATCTACCCAATTTGCCTGATGGTGAAGATGAGATCAGTATGGCATCCAAACAAAAGGAACTTGTAGAGGAGATGAAGCAACGTCGTCCATGTAGTGCTCTAATAACCAAAAACATGGACTCAATCTTTGCTTTGAGAAGAAAAGAGTTGGTGAACTCTGAGCCTTCAGTAAAGGACACGGTGGAAAGGTGGCCGGCACTCTTTATGGAGGGTCAGGTGATCTAAAACTCTTATCTTATACGCATGTTTTAGTTATTATGCACTTGCCTCTAAAAAAACAAGGGGTTTCTTGTTTTTGTCTTGTCTTGTTGTTGTTCTTCTATTTCTAAGATGACGACAACTTGAGTAGTAATTTGTCATATTTTTCCTTTAGATTCTTGCAGAGTTCTGTCGTTTGACAACCAAAAACCTGAATTCCGATTTCTACAAAGAACTTGACAAATACACTCCTCGTTTCTTTGAGATTTTCAACACCAAGGGGGGAAGTGTTGGCCGAAAACTTAAAAAGTACCTTCAACAACTCACATCAGAGGTAAGTTTCTCAGATATTAGGAAAATACATTTTTGATCATGTGGGGAACAAAAATTGCTACCCCATTTTGTGTGCAGAGGTATTAATTGATTTTCCATGACCACAGGAGTGATGTGTGTTGTATGTGATTTTTCAGAGTACAGATGTTACTGCGAAGCGAACAGCAGTCCTCCGTGGCCTTCCTGTCATCCTTGGAGATGAGGACACAGACTTCTTCAAGACATGCTTTGTGAGTCGTCTCTATTACGTTTTTTGTCTACACCCCAGAATTTCCTCTCTATTTAATTCTGCTCTCTGTGTTACTTTGATAGCTTAAGTTATTTTCTGCCTTAGAAATTCAAGGTGACATCTGACATGTAATTGTGGCTGTATTGTTATTTTTGTTAGGACTCCAATGAGAGTCCTAACAAAACAAGGGGTGTATACACACATACTTTGACATGTTCAGGTGTTACCATAATTTTTTGATTAACTGGGCCTTAGTTTAAATATTAAGAACAAATCTATTCATTCAGTCTCTGCATTGATTGATTTAAAACAAAGAATGTATTCTGACTTAAATGGCCAGTAAATCCAGTTGTAACAATTATAAGTAGATTAACGATAATAATGAGAAATCAGCATTTAGGTTAAATCAACAGTTAAGGTAATTCGATGTACTTTGGCACAGCAGAGGATGACTTCAGAGGATATTCAGGCAAAAAACACAAATAAATTGAAAAATATTTATTTATTTTACTATCCTTTTTACACTATGATTTGTATGCATGAAGGTGTACAACCTGATGTAACCCTCACCCGAACAAAATGGCAATCTTAAAACAAATTCATAGACTCAAACATGAGTCGTGTATTATATGATCAGTAGCAGACCAAAGGGGTCATGACAAGTGAGGGAGATTTGAACAGAGGGACGCGCATAAAGAAACTAAGCTCAGGCAGTAGGGTTCAGGCCAAAGTTTGAGTTGTAAGCCCTCATTATACAGAATGTGTGTTCAGCGAAAACCTCTGATGAGGGAAAATGATCTACTTTAGCTCTGAAAACGGCACAGAAAGCATGAAAAAAAATCATACGGCAGGGCTGTGGGTCAGCAGCCAGTCTTGTGATGTGTGGTGCATTCAGGGAAATTCAGTTGAGGATTTCTTTTATTCATTATCCTCCCAAGACCCAGAGAAAAAAAAAAAAAAGTTTTAGAATGTTTTTTTTCTTTCTGTTTTTTTGTCAAGATGCCACCCCAATAAATGTCATGTCATTGAAAAGCCTGGGATGTCCTCGAAAAGGCCCAATAGGAATTAACACAATAGCATGTTTGGTTTCAGAGACACAGGCCAAAAACTAATGACCTCTACAGAGAACAGAAATTGCTGGGTCTCAGGGGGATATGATGTTTTGAAGGGAACGCAGGTTGTATGTCTGTAAGACTCAGTGAGGGAGTAGGCTACGTTGCCAGGAACCATTTGTTCATGTGACAGCTCATTTTCTGCATTAGGCTTAAAACCTGGTTGAGATCAAGCATCAAGCAGACGAGAGGTTGTCAGGACATGTACACAGTGACCTGACTGTGGATCCAGATGTCTTTAAGACTTCCTCTCCCACAGAAAAGATAAGTCACAGCTTTTGACAGGTAAGCATCATACCAAAGATGAGCTCACTTTTACAGTATAGACTTCTTTACTTACACTTTTTAATGTGATTTACCTAAAACATTCAAAGAATAAGGACAAAGTGCAAAATATTATATAAAAGAACCCTCTAGCCTTTGTATAATGTGATGGAACAATTTGCCAATAATACATATTTGTCTAGTAACAATTTGTCTTATGAGTCACATAAACGCTTGTTATTTTTATCTTTCTAATTTTCATTGACAATGGTCAAAAACAAGCCTTATCCTCCTTACAATGTGAAAAATGGTTTGGTCTGTCAGACTCAAAATTGTCGGAAAATATATATTGGAGTGGAAGATGCAATCAACATTCTATTTATCATCTATTTCTATCTAATACGGTTTTATTTGTGTAGCTATCATAATGAATACAGCTGCAAGGATGCAGCTACAAGAAGTACGGGTGTTTTTAAAATACCTAACATGACATATAAATGCGGTTTCAAGTGCTGCATATGTTTTAATAAAGTTTTACATCTCCTCTTTCAAGCTCCTCTCTGTAGCTGTTGGTCTCAATAAGCCTCTCCTCTCTGATTGGCTGATTAAATGGCTTCATTAAGGTCCCTACAGCCCATGACAGCTACTGAATTTGGGCTGTGTGCATATTTATGTGAATGTTTTCTAACTTTATATATATATATACACTTTTCTATCTAGTTCGGCCTCTGACACCAACAAGGCCTTTATCAATCTAGATAAACAATCAGAGAGATACAAAGATATCAGATTGAGTAGATTAGTGCAGAGACTGCAATCTTGGTCTTTTTCAGGTGCCTGATGTCAAAACAGTTTGTGTGTGCTCACAGGTAGTGGATATATCTTAGATTGTCTGTGAATTTGCAGCTTTAGGACTGAAGTAAAGATTACTGCATGAAGTGCAGGGTGACACGGTGGGACAGTGGGTCGTGCTGTACAGCAAGTGACTGACTGCATGAAGTGGCAGCCAGGATCTCCTCTGGCAGACAAAGCTTAGCCTGTGCTCTGGAATTGGCCATCCTAATGGTCTGTTCCCTGTTTAAAATATGCGTAGATTAGAGATGCACAGTTGGCGGTTTGGACCAAAAAAAATTACAGTCTTCATGTAATCTGAGATATTTGTTGATTGAATCAGCATGTGAAAGGAGATTTTTTTTTATCCATATTTGTGTATTATCTTGTCTTGCATTCTATTACAACTCTTAAAATACATTTAAATATACAGAGTTATACTTAGATCTATACATTGTTGTATTTTTGATTTTACAGAGGAAGATGAGTGGATTTGTGTTTTTTTTGGTGTGAGAAAATATTTAGTAACAGATTTATTTCTTAGGGTTTAATATAATATTTTTTTATGGATCAAATGAACAATAAACAGTGAAACTGTAGCAATGTGGACTTAAAGCATACAGAACTTGAACCATATATTCATTTCACAGAACCACAGCCGACAACTAATAACATATCATATTATTAAAACTCCACATGAATTGTTAATTATATTTTTAGAGAAGAATATATTTGTTTGGAATTACAAATACTTTATTTAGTTATTTATTAAACATCAGGTTACAGTATTATGCTGATATTAATATTATGTATTTAACACATTGAATATGTTTGACCGTGGCCCTGAGTCCTGTGGGGTGCCAGAGCTTGCTCTGCATTGCCAGCAGTAAGGATGATTTGTTCCCATTGAGGGTTGCCAGGTCTGCCCTTTGTCACCAATTTTGTCCATAACCTTTATGAGTTTCTTGGAGTTTGAGGGGTTGCAGTCTGGTGGATTCAGAAACAGGTCACTGCTTGGTTTGACGTGGCTTGGTTTCATTGAGCCAATAGGACCAGATCGACTGCAAAAGCAGTATTGTATATATTTTTTTCTGTCTGAAAAGTTAAATATAAGCAATCTAACATTCAAAGTGTTCAATAAGTCTTTTTAAGTTGTCCATTGATTTAGTGTCACAGAAGCATTTACAGTTTCTTTCCTTTCCATGTGAGGGGCAAAAGCCCCCCAATTGATCACAACAGCATTGTTAACATAGTAGTAGTAATAGTATATATAGTCATGGCCTGGCTTAGTTACTAAGTTAATGTCCAAACATATCCACAAAGTGCAAAATTAGTCATATGATTAAAGTTTCTAGAGGCCAAGATTTTTTTTTTTTTTTAGTTTCAGGCTTGGGACATTTTTTTTTATATAAGACATAAAAGAAAAAAAGTTTTGATGTCATGTCAAAGTAATGTGTAGTGTGTTGCAGGGATGTTGTCTACTGATATTAGCCGGCTAACATGTTAGTCTGTCCTGTCTCCTAATACCATCAACCAAAGACCTTTTGGAGCGCCCGTACGATTCTTCTTCGCTTCTCTCTTCCCAACTTGTTTGAATGTGCAGAATAAATTTGACAGGTGGCCACTTCTTACATACAGAACCTTTAATCTCTTCTGCCTCTGTATATTTTCTAAAGACCACCTGCTCTGTTTTTCTTTGCTGAATCAAAACCTGCTTTGATCGCACCTTTGTGGCCTCCAATACACACACACACACACACACACACATAATAACTAAAACAGTGTTTGATAATCAGTGTTGTGCAAATTAATTAAAACTCTGCTTGTGTCATAATTATCCTGTTACATAAGCAAAGAGGTTATGGAAGGGCCTGATATAAAGGCAACGTGGTTAGTTATTACAATATTGAATTTATTTGTTGCTTAAATATTTGCAAAACTGCTTTTAGCCTAAGATGAGGTATAATTTATATTTTATTGACTCTTCAATTTATTCTATTGACTGAACTTTCCCTGTCACTTAAACAATTGATACTACTGGAATTTAAAGAAAAAGGCATCAAACTGGAATGTGAAAGACATTAGAGTTACAACTAGACAATTCCCGTGGCAATTGTGAGTGTGGGCTAAGCCGTTCAGTGTTGGGACTCTGTCCTGTGGGCTAATACAACAGTCTGACATGATAGGTGGGTTCCTAGATTCCCTCTGATATTTACTGCCAAGTTTGGTATGTGCCAAGTGTTTAGATCCAAAGTTATTGAGTAAAAAACAGCTGCCAATCATGAGAAGTGGCTTTATGCAGAAACATTATCTTAATTCTTATGTTTTCTATAGATACAAACATTGCATATACTATTGAATAATAGACCCATATTCTAAATTTTTCATTGGGTTTATTTGAATTTTTGATGAATGAAAGAATGTCTTGGTGTTGTGCCTTAAAAAAAGCCTTCAGGACCTCCATGAAGTTGTGTTGTTACAATTATACAGTCACAAAACATTTATTTTGTAGTATGTTAGGTTAAAGGAAGTTCAGGAAGTTGTTTGGCAAATGCGCAGACCACCACTGCGAACCACCACATTTTTCTTTCTTCTAGCTAATCTGCAAACATCTTGTCCTTTTCAATGTCCTTATGTGTTACATATGTTGTGATTGCTGATGTATTCAACAGTTTTTCCCTCTTTGGGAAACCAGTAAACTTGTTGAAAACAAAGGTGAAAGGTTATCTGACTGTTAAATCTCCTCATGAAGTGTGCAGTGGGGACGGACTTAGATCACGCTGTTTTCCTGTACATGGGCAGTCAGGTCCTACTCCTCAAAACCTGCCTTGTTGCTGCATCAGTTTAAGGAAATAGGCCAGAAGGGACAAACCAGTGGCTTGTTAAAATGGACATTAGCGTTTTCAGCAACTTAACATACGTCCTCATCTTTGTTGGGTTACTCAGTTGGTTGCAATCTGCAACCTCTCCACTAGATTGTGCCAGAAAACTACACACGGTTGCTTTAAGATGCCTAGTAACCCACCATCGGCCAAAAGCTAAGCCACTCAGTGCAAACAGGCTCTAACCCTCACCACTATGATCACCCTGTGCACACAAAATCCAGAGATGGCAACACAAATCTTTCCGGATGGGTTAGTGGGATGAAAATCTCCTCAAAACATAGGGCCTGATGTTGGGTAGCAGTTGGGATCCATGACATTAGAAATGTACGTTACGGGAAAAAGCTTTCTAAGAACAGAAAAGCAGGCTAAAAGAAATCCAATGTTGTAAGAACAAAATGGCACAGACTGGTTACACAAGCTGCTAAGTGGCTGTGCTGGCGCAGCAGAGAACATCAAACGGCTTTGGATCAAAAGACAAAATATAATTTTTCCTCTGTCTCAGATCACTATTTGTGTGTGTGTGTGTGTGTGTAGGTTTATCTGCACACAGGAAACAGTGTGGGCTGCAAACACTCCGGGCTATTCCGGCTTTTTCATTTTTTTTTTTTTTTTTTGCTTGTGTGAGTACGCCTGTGTGTGCGTGTGTTGGAGAGAAAGAGAGGACGTGTGGGTGTATGCGGTGTGTTTGGAGCATGTGTGTGTCTGAGAGAGAGTGTGTGTGTGTGTATGCGGCGGTGGTATCGGTGTGGGTGTGTGTCAGAGAGAGGGGGAGTGAACAGGTCTTTTCTAAATGAGGGGGAGGATGAATGTTCAGGAGAGAATCAGTCACAGAAAGACAGAACGAGATCTCCTGTTTCTCCTCTCCACGCTGTGCATTTCCCTTTTTTCTTCTTTCTTCTCTTTGGAGCTACATTGTGCTTTTGTTGGTGCATTTAATCGCCCTCCTATATTTATATGCAGAAACTTCTGCCCGGGTCTGAGGTTTATGTATATAAATCTAATTATAATTACATGGTTTAGCTAAACCTTCCCCCCAGCTATGAGAAACCTGTTTTAATGCTCAGATCACTTCCGCATTAAACAGGTCAACGTGTTGTAGTATATTGTTGCCGAGTGGTGGTTCCTGTTTATCTCTTTCTGCTGCATTAAACATTAGCTGCTATTGCTGAGTCAAAGGGAGAAAGGGAAACATTGTATTACAGTAAATGGTTTATTAATAACAACAGGGAGATTCGGAAGCAGCATATCAAAGGTTCATGTGAACACACTCCGAATACAGTTGTAACTCTGCATGAACTATGACTAGTTAAGCCATTATTTCTCTCCGTGTTGAGTTTACTATCTACCCCCTTTCACACCAGGGATACTTTATGTAGTTTTTCTTGGCCTGGAATACAGCAGCAGTTCTATTTCACGAGAGAAGAACGACGCAGGAGTTGGTAGAAATTCAGTGCGTTGCTTAAAGACACTTCAGCAGGTATAAAAGTAGCAGTGGGTTAGTGTCTTGGGTCCTTAAGAGAATAGGGCAAAATTAATGTCTGAGATATTATTAAACCACACATACTTGCCAACCCTCCTGATTTTCATTGCTGTCTCCTGGTTTCCCTCTGGGGTCACAATTCTCCCATATTTCTCATGATTCATTTTCAGTTTCACACCTTTTTTTCCTTCTCCATTTCATTATCGCCAACTGCTTCTGGCACCGCACAACGTGTCCATTTCCTCGGGTCACTTTAGTATTTATTTTCTTATATTTGGACTTGTTTTTTATCTTATTTTATGTACACTGTGAACATGTTGTGTGTATATCATGTATATTTACATGATGTTTATTGTGTATATTATACAGCATAATGCATACATTTACATATATCTGTAGAAAATTCAATTTCCCTGTTTAGATTAAGAAAGTAATCAATCAATCAATAAGATCATAGATTCCAAAACTATACTGTCTACACATGGACAAAAATACAGCAACATTTTCAACATTCAGATAACTAGAGAGAAACTGCCTTGATGAAGAGAAAAATAGAGACTTCTATGAGAAATAGATCCTTTAGAAATAGCAGGTGTTTCTGTTTCTTACATAGAATTTTAAAAGAAATGGGTGTTTCTTTGTGAGATCTTTCACGTTGATTTTTTTTATCAAGCAAAGGTGTGTCGCATCAATGTGGATCGCTATCCAGAGGTTGAGAAACATGAGACATCAATTCAATTTGGTTATATTTACTATGACTCTCTTACTGACTCTATTTTAAAATCTAGTTACTAGGGTAAGTAACTATTTGCATGACTTAAAAAAAGTTGCAACATCAATGAGAAGGTAAGATTATTTTTGTAACAGTTTAAAAACGCTGTTGACATCTCGGTCACAGTGAGAGCACGCTGCCACAGGTCAGTGAAGAAAAACAAGGAGCCTCATTATCACCAAATTTTTAAAATACAAATTCAGGATTCAGCCGTCTCTTTTGTTGTGTTGCGGTTGCAAACTTAGCAGTATCCCATGAAGTTTCACTGTGGGTTCAATTACAATGTGTTTCTCAGCCTCATATTTGTATTTTATGAGCCTTAATCGATAAAACCACTGTGCACATAACGGTTAAGGCTGCCGTTGTTTGAGGACAATAAAAAACTGAGAAGAGTGTCAAAGCACGTTTACACGCATGCTAATAATCTGTGTATTATTGGATGTCTGTATAATCATACTATATAGCAGGGCATGGTATATTTTATCAGATTATTGTAGTTTTCACTTTAAATGATTTTAAGAGTTCTAATAGGCGGACAGACAAACCAGTAAATAAACAGAATATTATATTAGGTAACCGAAACACCATCATTATATACAACACTGCTTGGCTGCATCACATTATTGGTTCAGATTAGCATCCATATCTTGACGATACTTTGCATAAGGGAGCTATGTAATAACAAAAATTGCAAACACAAAAGAAAATGAAGATGGCATATGCAATGGTAGTGGAATGTTGTAGTCTAAATTCCACCTTTAGAACATACAGAGTTTACCTTGCTTAACTTCTGAATGGAAGTTCCCATGACCGTGAGAAGGCCCTAAACTCCCTGTTCTCACCATATCTTCGTTGATAAATCGTCAACCTCTTCTCTAAGGTATGTTCACATTCAACTAACATTGCCGATGTTCACAAAGATCTATTAACATTAGAAACTACCAGAAGCAAACAGTAGAAGGGACGTGTGCCGTTCACTGAACCTGACCTCACCCTTGCTGGATGACAACAAGGGTGGCAAAAGCTTCAATGTTATAGTAATGCAGCACATTTCATTGTCAGTATCAGTAACGGTTGCAATAGTAACATCGTTACCCTCAACACTGGTGATGACCGTGCACCAGGGCGAGCATCGTAGGCCTGCTCGGTAAAGACAGATCTGATGCTGTCGTATCTGTATGCTGAGATAAAGAAGGCTAAGTCAGTGGCCAAACAGAGCACCCCCTTCACCTTCTGTGAGTCAATAAATAAGTCAGTAGAAGACTTGTTTCCTGACTCAGAGACTGCCAAGCAGTTCCCATGTGGGAGAACAAAAACAACTCAAATAGTGAAAAGTAAGTTTTAACATCAGGCCACTTCTCCACATTCTTTTCTTTGCTCCCTCTTTTGACATTTCAGGTTCGTGCCAGTTGCTTTTGCCTAAGCAGTGTACAGTGGTGTGAAAAAGTTTGGGCACGCCTGATAGTCTACCTTTTCTTTTATAAATCTTTGGTTGTTGAATCAGCAAATTCAGGTAAATATTTCATATAGATACAGTGGGGAAAATAAGTATTTGAACACCCTGCTATTTTGCTATTTCTCCCACTTAGAAATCATGGAGGGGTCTGAAATTTTCATCGTAGGTGCATGTCCACTGTGAGAGAAATAAACTAAAAAGAAAAATCCAGAGATCACAATGCATGATTTTTTAATGATTTATTTGTGATATAGCGGCAAATAAGTATTTGAACACCTGAGAAAATGAATGTTAATATTTGGTACAGTCGCCTTTGTTTGCTATTACAGAGGTCAAACGTTTCCTGTAGTTTTTACCAGGTTTGGATATACTGCAGGAGGGATCCTGGCCCACTCCTCCACACAGATCTTCTCTAGATCAGTCAGGTTTCTGGGCTGTGGCTGAGAAACACGGAGTTTGAGCTCCCTCCAAAGATTTTCGATTGGGTTCAGGTCTGGAGACTGGCTGGGCCATGCTAGAACCTTGATATGCTTCTTACGGAGCCAGTCCTTGGTTTTCCTGGCTGTGTGCTTTGGGTCGTTGTCGTGTTGGAAGACCCAGCCACGACCCATCTTCAATGCTCTGACTGAGGGAAGGAGGTTGTTCCCCAAAATCTCACAATACACGGCCCCAGTCATCCTCTCTTTAATGCAGTGCACTCGTCCTGTCCCATGTGCAGAAAAACACCCCCAAAGCATGATGCTACCACCCCCATGCTACACTGTAGGGATGGTGTTCTTCGGATTGTACTCTTCATTCTTCTTCCTCCAAACACGCTTAGTGGAATTATGACCAAAAAGTTCTATTTTGGTCTCATCTGACCACAAAACTTTCTCCCATGACTCCTCTGTATCATCCAAATGGTCATATGCAAACTTAACACGGGCCTTGACATGTGCTGATTTAAGCAGGGGAACCTTTTGTGCCATGCATGATTTCAAATCATGACGTCTTAGTGTATTACCTACAGTAACCTTGGAAACGTTGGTCCCAGTTCTTTTCAGGTCATTGACCAACTCCTGTCGTGTAGTTCCGGGCTGATTCCTCACCTTTCTTAGAATCATTGAGACCCCACGAGGTGATATCTTGCATGGGGCTCCACTCCGATTGAGATTGACCGTCATGTTTAGCTTCTTCCATTTTCTAATGATTGCTCCAACAGTGGACCTTTTTTCTCCAAGCTGCTTGGCAATTGCTCCGTAGCCCTTTCTAGCCTTGTGGAGATGTACAATTTTCTCTCTTGTGTCGTTGGACAGCTCTTTGGTCTTCGCCATGTTACAAGTTAAAGTCTTGCTGATGGTATGGGGTGGACAGGTGTCTTTATGCAGCTAACGATTTCAAACAGGTGCATCTGATTAAGGATGATACATGGAGTGCAGGTGGACTTCTAATGGGCGGACTAACAGGTCCTTCAGGGTCAGAATTCTAGATGACACACAGGTGTTCAAATACTATTTGCCGCTATATCACACAAATAAATCATTAAAAAATCAGGCATTGTGATTTCCGGATTTTTCTTTTTAGTTTATCTCTCTCACAGTGGACATGCACCTACGATGAAAATTTCAGACCCCTCCATGATTTCTAAGTGGGAGAAATAGCAAAATAGCAGGGTGTTCAAATACGTATTTTCCCCACTGTATGTGAGAGGTTAAATGATATTTATAAGCATGGGCATAAATCTGGATACCCTAACAGAATAATTACATCCATATTTTTCAGATCCTCCTTTTGCAGAAATAACAGCCTCCTGCTCCAACGATGCTTCCAAAAGCTTCCAATGAGGGTCTTGATTCTAGTTGCAGGTATTTTTGACCACTCTTCTTCACAAAACATATCAAGATCAGTCAGGTTTGATGGTTTCTGAGCATGGACAGTCCACTTTAAATCACAACACAGATTTTCAATAATATTCAGGTTTGGGGACTGAGATGGCCATTCCAGAATGTTGTACGTCTTCCTCTGCAAGAATGCCTCAGCAGAATTTGAACAGTGTTTAGGGTCATAAGAAGATTGCCAGTAGCATACCGTCCCTTGTTATGTTCAAAGATATGACTATTACTCAATCTTAGTTTCATCAGTCTCTTCTCACCATCCTTGACCTTTGCTTATCTGAGATTTGTCTTGGCCTGTCACTCTAGGCCTTAACTAGAACTGTGCCTGTGGTCTTCTTTTTTCTCACTATGTTTTTCACAGTGGAAACTGAAAGCTAAAATCTCTGAGTAGCTTTTTTTTATCTTTCCTGTTAACACCGTTAAACATGACGTTGAACAATTTTTGTTTTCAGGACAGTTGTTTTGAGGCTCCCATTTCACCACTCATTAGAGGAAATGCAAAGAGAACAACTGGGCACCTTAAATGAAAATGATCAATGGTATTTAAATCAATGAAAAAACAAGCATGCCCAGATTTATGCACATTCCTTTTTTTGTTTAAGGCATTTTTGCACACTTTCTGTAAATCCTTTATTTTAGTTTTTAAATATCTTAAATATTTGTCTGCCATATGATATATTTAACCGAAATTGCTGTTTAGTTGGAAAAGGATTTATTAAGAAAAACGTTGAACCTTATCAGGGGTACCCAAACTTTTTCATACCACTCCAACTTAAAAAATGTATTTTCATTATATATATATATATATATATATATATATATATATATATATATATATATATATATATATATATATATATATATATATATATATATATATATATATATATATATATATATATATATATATATATATATATATATATATATATATATATATATATATATATATATATATATATATATATATATATATATATATATATATATATATATATATATATATATATATATATATATATATATATATATATATAGACAGTTGCCATAACTCTAATGCCAGTCAATTCAAAGAGATTCAGTCATGCCTACTCCACCTGGGTTGTGTTGTTATCTGGTCCAGCTGGCAACAGGATGTGGCTTTAAAGCTCCCTCCCACCAATGAAGAGGCCTTAAGCAGTGTATATACTCACTTTTACATCATCAAATTGATATTTTGCACAATACCAATACCTTTTTTTAGCTATTTATTTTCTCATCTTTTCTTTAATTTTCCACCACTCTTGTGCAATTGGATGTGAGCTTATCCAGGGAGTTTGTGGAGTTCACAGATTCTGAAAGTCTAAAGCTTTCCAGGTTGCCGCCACGTGGTGACTCAGCCTGTTGACCTGCATAAATGCACCGCAGGTTTGTTTTGACACGAGGATATGCCGCAGCATGGCAAGGTGAAGATGTCAGCAGGCCATTTAGCCAGCAAGGAGGCAAACTTCTTCCTCCTCTTCCTCTCCCAGTCAAAAGTCATCTTTTATTAAACTAATACAAATGACAAATGTAAACAATAACTAACGACATTTTCAGCATTTGCCCACGGTCGAGAAACAAAAGTTTTGCAAATTGAAATTTTTGGACGCATCTCTACAGAAATACTAATGTTCTTGAGCATAAAAATCCCCGAAGTATATAATAAATTCTTCATCAGAAGTCGTATGCGTAGGATACATGTAGATCGAACTATCTGTTGACACCGGCCTAATGTGCTTGAGTGGAAGATGTATAGAAGAATTAAATAAAACAATGATGCATATCTTTGGTGTCTACACTTCTGCTGGGTGTACATGCACACTTCAGGGAAGAGATTTAACCAAAGGTGATATAGATTTGTGGTGGCTGAAACAAATGGAAATTGAGTGTTTGTATTGGCTTCTTTTTTTTTTTTTTTTACATGTTGTATTTATTCCATTTAAGCCCACCTGCAACTATAGAATTTTAGGAGATAACGTCACACAGCCCTGAAAAAGAGCACTCCGCCATTTTGGCAGCAAAAATCATTTGTGGAGTAAATAAATGCAGGTGATATTTGGGTGCATGAACGTGACAAAGTGATTTTCTCAGAGCCCACAGAAATCTGATATGTCTAAATTAGGGATGCACCGATGTGAAAATTTTGGCCGATATCGATATCCGATATACATATTGGCAGTTACTGCCGATATCGATATTTGCCGATATCGATATATGTAGAGAAAAAAAAAGTTTTCTGTAGTGTCACAAATTTAGTACAGACCAGAAAAAACACTGTACATTTGAAAAGCACAACAGTGCTCTTTATTTAAAGGAAGGCTCACTGTAAAACTGTCATGTGGTTAGAGGAAGTACGGCGGAGCGGACCCGATGGAGCTCCGCGAAGGCGGCGACGTCGGCGGCGGAGGCGGCCGGCGATGAGAAGGCGGCAGGACGGCGTCGGACACCCCGGAGCTACGTTCCGCGCATTTTTTTGTCTTTTCGGGCGATGCGATGTGACGGAGGAGCCCGCTAGGACCAGCTAGCTTAGCGCGTCGCCGAGAGACACGCAGACAGTGACCCAACCAACTGTAGCGGTTTAACTCTGACAATTGTTGACATATCGGCCAGAATTTGTTGACATCGGACCGATACCGATAAGTTAAAAAACGTGACATATTGGCAGATATATATCGGTTGGCCGATATATCGTGCATCACTAGTCTAAATGTATCAGCATGTAATATGACCTGACAGAACTGTGATCATCTTGGATATTTCTCACTTTGACTGACTTACATTCATGTTTTCACTGACCGAATGTAAATCCATTTGAGTGGTAATTTATGATTGTGTTGATCTTTTTTTCCTTCAATCGATCGTCTGTGTTCAAAGTTTAAGGTGTCATAGTTATGATTGTTAGACAGATGAATTAGTCCTTTAATGCATCTTAAATTTTGACACGTGAGACATGTTTTTCAGGAGAGAAGCACTTATACCATGAGCCTGTCACTCTGCTGGTGCCATGATCACAATTTTATTCTGATCAGCCCTTCTTTACCAATATTTGTGTCCATGTAAAGCTGATGTGTGTATGTAGAATTACGTAAAGGATGTCATTGCACATGTAGTTTGTGCTGGAGAAGATTAGGATCATGTTGCACCAGCAGCACAACCTAATGTAACCTAAATGATGGAGCTTTTAACTGATCTGAGTTCACATCTCACTTAAATTCCAACGACAATGACTGTTTTCCCTTACCCCAGACAGGTGGAGAGTCTATTGTGGGGCACACAAAACCATTCACTCACACCTAGGGGCAATTTATAGTCTCCACTCACCTCAGTATGTTTATGGACTGTGAGAGATGTTGGAGAGAACTCACGCAGACACAGAAAGAACATACAAACCCCACACAGAAAGTTCCCAGTCAAATGCCTTGAACCTACAACCTACTTGCTGTGAAGCAGTATTACTACCCACTAAGCCAGAGCGCTTAAACAATTAAATAAATAAATATGACTTTTCCTTAATGTCCCTGGGGATGCTTTTCAACTACACATAAACACCTCAGACCTGGAGCACCCCAACATAAAAACGCTTACAACTTTCCATCTCTAAAAGCATCCTGAAGAGTTTATGCAAACTGGCCTTGTGGTGAATGTCCACCTGTGGAAATTACCAGAAAAAAAAACCCACTGTATCCTCACAGGTAGAGTAAGTGTCAAATCAACAGCAAAAAGAAAAAAAAAAAGTCCGGCACAACAAAACCAAACCCAAAGCAGAACCTTGAAGGCTCAATGCCTGCGTCACGTTGAGGACATAGCTGCGTCCGTAGAAGTTTAAACTAGGCTTTAGCCCCTTGGCTTCTAGTCTCAGGACAATACATTGAGCTAAAAACAATGACAATGATATATTACATTAATGGGAGTAGATGCCATAGGCTGCCAGGGAGGATACAATTTGCCTGCTGAGCCACATTTATTCGGAAAAGACATTGTGTGACATAACAATGATGTAGGTCAGGGGTGTCAAACTCAGGTCCTGGAGGGGTGTGGGTGCAGGTTTTTGTTCCAATCAGGCAGTAACACCTGATTCTACT
Organism: Eupleurogrammus muticus; assembly: GCA_036785175.1. NCBI lineage: Eukaryota > Metazoa > Chordata > Actinopteri > Scombriformes > Trichiuridae > Eupleurogrammus > Eupleurogrammus muticus. The sequence continues at coordinate 12,376,567 of JAYKQN010000004.1, read as the reverse complement.
AATGAAGGTCTCAGCAAGAGATCTAATGGTTGATTTGTAGAATCAGGTGTGTTACTGCCTAGTCAGAACAAAAACCTGCAGCCACTCGGCCCTCCAGGATCTGAGTTTGACACATGTGATGTAGGTAATGGGGACAGTGATTTATTCCATAAGTGTAGTATATACAAGTATTCTTTTCTAGTATTTTTTTTTTCTTTTTTATAGTAAATAAATGATTGCTTCTTGTCATATCCACCAACATTAATCATAAGGAAGATCACTAGTTGATAATGAATTGAGGAAGTCGTTGCTCAGCTTTTAATTTCCCATTAGAGGTACTTCAACTTAGGGCAGTGGGACAGAGTTGATTTCGGATTATTTTACCATTACTTTGATTCGACCTCCAGGTCTGAGTGTACTGTGAAAGTGATACAGTAGAAGGCAAGGAGAAGGTGTCCACTCATCACGGAACAGATGATAGCATCCACTCTGATTATTGCACTTTAGGGTGTATTTTCTCACTCAAGAGGACACTTTATGGTTGTTTTGTCATTCAAGAGGGGGATTTAGAACATATTTTTTTCCACTCAAGAGGGTACTTTGGAGCATGTTTTTTTTCACTCAATTAAGGCGTAAGAGTAAATGATATTGTGACAGGGGCGGAATGTCACATTTGCTGTTTCCATCAGCATATTTTAAAGTAATGCATGATGAAAAGTTGATGGGAAGAGAGAAAGAATTAGAAAAAAAAATGTGCAACATTTTTTTTGCACTAAATGGAATATGGGCAAGAAAACTGTCAACAATAAACTCACCTGTTTGGTCTAGACAAGTGTTTTGAAATTCTTATAATTGTCTTTTAGCTTTTAAGGCCTAGACACAAGGTCCTACTCCTGCATTAAACTACTAAATTACACTGTACTGTAACAAACATGATTGTTAGTATACGTCCTATTCACACTAATAAATAATCACAAGGAAAAGTAATGTTTAACCATGTACCATATATCTTTATTAACTAAGCCCATGCATGGCATGTACTAAGATGCATATATCTGAATTTGATCTGTTTAGTATTCGAGCAATACATGAAAAGCAGATTATCATTTATTTAAAAAAATGTTATTTATTCTTTCAAAACTTAAATACTTAGATACTTTAGCTGGAAATGAAATACATTTGATCTTCTGAAGATAACTTAAACAATACATAACGTATAAATCATTTGCCACAGATGCTCAACGACGCTAAGCAACATGCAATTGACTGTAAGCAATGCAACCAGTTGAGTGAGCTGCTTTTCTTTCTTGGCCCAGCATAAGGTTAGATTTCACCTTTCCACTGGTGGTCGTACAATAGTGCTGAAGAGGTTTTTGCTGCATTTGTTGTCATTTTGCTTCTATATCCAGTCATGATAATGTTCATTGAGCTGAACCTCTGCTCACAGGCAGTGTATCCACTCTCATGGGCAACTTCTTCAATTTTGTCTTCCTCTACTTGCCTGGTACTCAGTGAACCCATACTGGGTTTCTTGTTCACTCACAGGTTAGGGCACGGCACAAAGCCCTCACCTCATATTCTCCAAATTTTTTGTGGATTTCATGGACCCATGGGTCAGGCATGAGGACAGTCAGTTAATTTTGAAGAGTATTATAAGCCTCATTCTGGTTCCTGTGACACTGGCCTGAGCTTTGTTTGAAGTGGTCGTGAATAGACTTTTGTTCATATGCTCTGCCACTGCTTGGATGAACTCAGCCGAGTTAATAATGGGACTTTTACCAACAGTTAATTGCTCTGCTTTGAACTTTAGAGCTCTCTGACTGTCTGGCTTCATGCTTTCCTAGAAACCTATGCAGACTTTCTATGTGTCTTACATAGGCTTTCATGATGTAATGATGTTTTGGCATATGATCTTCCTACCCTGCAGAATTTATGCCAAATTCAGTAGTCAGAATATCAGTCAATATTACAAGAATTTGCAGCAAACCTCTTCGTGTCCTGCATGAATCCAGAATCAAGAATCCTGAATCCTGAATCCAGACCTCTGAATTTGGCCCTCTCTCTGCTGTCCCTAGTAGCATCCTCTGTTTGGCTAAGCTACTCTGACCAATGGGCGGGCATCAGACACTTGTTCAATCCTCCTGATTGAGATGTCTAGATTCTGAGAATATTCTTTCAGTTTCAATGAGGTTTTTTTGTATATCAGGAATACAGGGTGTCAAGGAAGTCCTGGAAGTCCTTGGTTTCTCCTGAAAAATCCATTTCCTGATTTCTAACAAGCTTCAGTCTGTGGTTAAGGCAGTGCCAGTGTACAATAAAACCATCCTATCATTGTAGATAAGAGTGTTCTTTAATAGACTAACATTGCACTTATTCATTACTTATTTATTATTCAGTATTTATGATGCATTCATATCTATTACCTGACTACACACCCAGTATTACTCCAGCCCCATCACTGCAGAGTCCTACAGTATAAACATTTCCTGCAGCGACTCACTTGTGAAGCCCTTCTTCAACAGTTAATCCATGAGCTCTCCCATGATGTGAGGAGCAGACAGACTGTCCAGCTCAGCCAGGCCCAATGGAACAATCGGCTCTGCATTTCCATCAACACTGGCCTTCAGAAACACGAGTGTTGGTGTGTGCCCAACTATGGTCGATTCATCAGCCAGTACTGTGATCTGACTCCTGTTTTCTATTGTTATTTTCTCTTCCTGTTTCATTTGAGATGACATGTGATCAATGATGTCAGCACAGACTGTGCTGCTGTGCAAAATTACCCCTAAATCAGTGTTATTAGCCTGCTGTGTGTTTATCAGCCTTTAATAGTCTGTGAAAGGCTTATTTTCCTTGGCCACATAATAAGCGGTCATGAAAACCTTTGCAGGACACTCAAATGCAGACGCCTGATGTCAGCCATTCCCCTATAGAAGTGTATGTTTGTTGGCAATGACTTTGGTTGCTTCTTTATGTGCCTGTATTCTCTTATTCTTTATGTGCCCGTGTTCTTTTATTTTTTGGGAATGGGCTTCCCTTACTTTACTTACCTTTGACACCACAGGATGGATGGACACCCAGACGCTTGACATCATGGAAAAGGGTACATCCTAGCTTGCCATTATGAGCATAGAGCCTCATTCTCTACCTCCCCCCCCCCCATATCCTCTAAAAGCTCTGAATCACCTGTTGCTGGCATTTTTCTGCTAACTGTTGCTACAGTATCTTCAGCTTTCTCCGATTTTTGTTTTAAAATGTTACTCGTATTGTGTTGCATTGTGCCATCATTTCCTACCCATCCATAAACAGTCAGATTTGATTGAACTCATAACTAAACATGCTGATATCAGCCAATCAGAAACATGATTGCACTGATCCATTACCTTTGATACACTCGCAATGCGGACATTGTTGCGTAGTGTGTAACACAGCAAAACACAAACAGTATGGATTACACCGGCACAAACACAATTAAACAATTAAAGTGCACAATACTAATAAATGTCACTAGTCGGCTACACTATTGTATGTTAATCTGATGTTGGGAGATGTTTTCTTCTTGCCCAGTTTGACCCCTGCTTACAGTCAAAGACAAAGGATTGATAAATGAAAATGCTACAAGATGGCACCCTTGAAAGTTGAGTTTTTTTTTTTTAAGTTTGTGAATGTAATTTAGTTCATGTGAGGCTGATAAAAATTAAAAATAATTATTGTAATAAACAAAAACACAAACATTCTGGCATTGGCATGAATGTTTATACTGCATATTTGAATATCTGTAGTGAATTCGCAATGTAGCCAACTTTTCACCATACATTATTTCATGTTTAGATTATTCGCTTTTTTCTTTTTCAAAAGTTGACTTAATATTCTCTTGACAGTTTGATGGGAACATGGCTGAGGTCTTGAAACCATTGAACTAGATTCTAGAACAGTAAGGTCTGTTGCAAGATCAACATTTTGATAAGAGCTTACTTTAATGACTATAAACTACAGCACTGAAGCATTACTTTAGTTCTTTTATTCATGATGTTGTGTCATTTCATCTTTTAAAAGTTAGTGTCTCACTGAAAACAGTATAAATGCATCTATCTAATCTGTGTGGAACCTAAAAGCTAGTTTTATGAGTGGTGTGGCAGGATGAACCCTGTGCCACAATGGCTGAAAATAGAAAATCCATGATGAAATTAAAAGCAAGACAATTTGGTTTTGATGAGGATTGGTTTTGGTCTCCTGCGGCTCAGTCTTAAGCCGTTAATGAATGCTAACAAGAGATTAACTGCTGATGTGTCAAAAAAAAACATTGACACCTGGCATAGTAAGAGCCACGGCCTGTGATCAACACACAAAAGTGTCTTAAAGATCCCAAACCTGCACTCATGCTAGGACAAAGCTTGAAATTACTCTGGTAAAAAAAAGAGACAGATCAATTTAAGTAAAGACAGGAGATGTAACCACAAAGGAGCTCTTCAAAAGAAATGAGGATTACATGGAGAGACTTGGAAGAAAAATGGGGGATGGTTAGAAACTGGAGAGAAGGAGGAACAAAGACACGAGAGAAGACAGAGATGGAGGGAAAGCATGGAAAAGAGAGCGACTGCAGCAAAGTATGAAGAGATAAAGGAATGTTTAAAGAGGGGATAAGATATTCAGAACAGTGAACGTATAGTTGTGGCCATAAGAGCAAGTAGAAAAAAGGAGAGTTATGACAATAAGAGAATAAGAAGGAAAAGTGCCAAGTGGAAGATAAAATGAGGGGGAAACAGGTTTAATTGGACAGGAAAGAGTAGTTCAGAGGTCTGATGGAGGGATGGTGGGCAGAGAAAAGACGAGGAGTTTTTTGGAGCGAGGGATCACTCCTTATAAACAGAGGATGAACAAGTGGGAGAAGTATGCAGCACTTCAAAGTGTGTATTCATTGGGGAGGTTTGTGTGTGCGGGTGTGTAAGTCTGTCACTTGAGGGTTGGCCTTAAAGTGATATTTTACCCCAAATCTGCCTTTTTAGTATTAAATACATGCAATGTAGGCTTCAAAGGCTGTTGTAAAAAGTTTATGGGTTTCCGCCTTTGCAGAGAAAGTCACAATATAGAAACTTTTTGAACTACTTATCCACTTCTCTACTGTTCCTCCATGTGGGCTGTTTGATTCATTGACTGATTTTATTTGATATGTTTCATACGGGCATAGGCACAAAGACAACTATTGTGTCACCATTTCCCGTTTCAGTCATAGAACACAAACTATATACGATGAATGAATAGCTGACATGAAAGATGCTTTCAGTCATAAAAACTTCTGGAATGGTTTAATGTCATTGAGGAGAATGAGCACACCACTTTTTTTTATTATGATGTGCCCTACTTTTGCGTATGCTCATAACAGTAGTAGAAACATCCACATTTACTTTTGAAGATTTTCTAGAAACTGGGTTTAAACATCACTATATTTGTATGTAAGAGTGAAGTCAGTCGTGTGACTGAACGAGTTCTGATCTGTGACATCCAGCTTGGCTACAACAATGTGTTTTGTGCATTTGGAAAAGGGTTTTAGCCTATTTTTTTTATGTGAAAGTCATGTTAATTTCCATGTGAAATATTTTTTGACAATCTAAAACCATGTTTTCCACAATTGACCACAAATTGTGGCACAGGATTCACAGGCTTTTTAACTTCCTTCTATGCTACAACTAAAGCTACTATAGTTCGACTTATTAGTCAGTTTAAACTATCTAGAAGCCATTATATATGTATATTATAATTATGGTTAAAATGTATAGTGGGGCTTTGGAATATGTTTAAAGAAATGTTTAATATATATATATATATATATATGTAATGTGTTAATTTTGTGAGAAATAAATCTGAAAATTGAACAGAACTTTTAATAAAGTGATCCCTAAAAAGAGATTTGACACAAAGCTACACATGGCTCCACAGTGTTATATGTGAGGCCGCTGGTTCTAACCCTTGTGTGAAGTTTGAGTCTGTGGGACCCATTTTCAATGTTTACTAAAAGAAAGATGATGCAATGAGTTCTTTTTTTTTCCCAAACCTGAGACTCATTAGCTTTGGCTCATTTTCTGTGAAGAACATAAAAGGACCCGTTTCAATAAGCACACACCGCCCCCCCCTATACACATTTATATTACATATGTGGTGCTGGGGTCCACTGCACCTGAGGGTAGTACAGGTGTGGGAAATGGTAAGTGAAAACCAGGAAACATGGTAAAAATAAAAAAGGTTTGTTGTGTGCCTTCACTCACTCTCCCTCCTGCCTGGGCATTCTGTGTGCGTGTGTGCGTGTGTGCTTGTGTGCGTGCGTGTGTGTGTGTGTGTGTGTGTGTGTGTGTTCCTTTTCGATTTGCAGCATGTCTCATAGATTGAACACAACCCTCTCCACCATTATAAAGATATTATTCCTTAAGCCCCCACACACCCACCTTCAACAATATACACCACCCCCGCACGCTCTGTGGTATTCAAAACCACGCAAACACACACACACACCGCTCCCACATATTCCCTCATGCCTTACCACTACTGTACTAGGTAAAACTTCAAAATATCTTGCAGGAACCTGCATAATGTCATTTCTTTTCTTACACTCCATCCCAGCTGGAACTTGGGGGTAGGACACAGCAAATGAATAGCTTAGAGTGTGTTCCTCAGAGGGCCTTAAAATGATTATTTTTCATTTATTTTTTTGAGGGAGAGAAGCTTCGGAAGATGAAGACACTTCTATATATGAGGATCAGTCAGTGCCTGACAGAAATAATCAATATATATATGTAGTGTTAGGAAGTTTAGTTAGTGGAGTTGATACGATTGAGTGTCCAGTATAGATATTGTACTTTTTATAAGCACACGTATTACCCGATTACATTGTGTCAATATTCTTACTCACCGTCGAAGGAAAATCCTCATTGCGGAGCAGAGTGTGTGTCTGCAGTGGGCTGCAGCCTGGCTCTCATGTAGCCCCCCCCCCCCTTCATCTCCTTCACACAGCCAGATTGCTTCAGACAACACAACACAATCTGCCTTCACTCTCTGTCCACAGAGAAAAAAAAAATCACCGCTTACATACTCCTATCTTGCCTTAGTGTGTAAAATATCTAAAGTCAGCAGTCTTGAGTTGCTTGGAGGCACAGCACATCTGACAGGCAATGGTATCACCTGGATGAAACTACAGGTCATATAAATAAATAAAATCGAGCTGAAAGTTTAGGCCCTATAGTCCCTTCCCACAAACAAGTATTATTGGTTGAACACACACACACCATACAATATTATTTTATTTTTTTTGTAGTGTATGACACATTTCTCCACTACAGCTCAGAGTAATTGTTGTTGAATATATAGTGAATATATAGGCTTATAACATATCTTATTTATTTGTTAACTACATTCTAAAACTAAATGTTGAAGTAGTTATAAATATATACATAGACAGCAGTTATACTGTTTACATTACAATTTAGTTTTAAACAAATAAATGTTATGCTGAGTATCAAAACTTTACTTCATAAACGTTATTTTATTCTCAATACTAAATGTGTGAATAGAAGTGTGTTCATGTTTATAAAAGAAAAAAAAATGTTGTCAAACTACTCTTCATAAGTGTAAAATTAATATTTACAGTTCTTGGTCTTTTTCATCATTCTACCTGCATGATACTAATTTGACATCTCGTCTAGTCTCCTGCACTGCAATGCTGGTCTTCCACTCATGATTATAGTGAAATCGGTGGATGCTGACCAATGCAAGGCTATGGTTGTTAGAGGCCGAGAATATGCTGGTAGAATCCAAGTAATTGACTAATAGTGCATCAATTGCAATCACCATGCAGAATTTTATCTTCATAATTTCTAAAGAGAGGCAAAGATAATTTCTGGAGAGAGGCAAAGGTTGTATGTTGGAGGCCTGCTGCGCTGCAAATAGGTGGCTAGACGCAAATATTCATTCTAACAAGTCTATAGAAGCATGGGAAAAATGTATGTATACAGTATACAGTATATGTGGTATGGCCTTGACTGCACCACTGGACACAACGCAGCCTGTTTCCTCTCAGCAGATGGACTAGAATCACTACAGGCAGCATCGGTGCTCTACATGTAATAGAGACCTATATTTGTTTTGTTAGGTTTAGTGGCCAGTTCTATGAGGAAGCATCATTAATGTCAGGATGTAACAACAAGGTACAGAAAAATATTAAGATCGGAGGTGCTACAGGCAATCAGTATACAATGTCATGCACCTAGATTGAAGTTGGACATGTTAAAATCCATCCCATCACATGTCCTTTTGTGCTTTTTTTCCTGTTCTGTGAAAAATGGACTGAGCTAGTGAAGGCTGATTAATTGTAGTGCTTCAGTTTCTTATGAAGAGGACTGTGTTATTCCTGCTCTGTGTGTTTCTATCAGCTCCCTGTCTAGTTGTCTTTGAATTTTAGCCCTGGTTTTCAGTTCAGTCTTTGATATAATTAGTTCTGTTTTGCTGTCTTCCGCCAGCTTTCTAAGACATCTGGAGGATTTTGTTGTGAAGGCCTCATTATAAAGAGCATGCCTAGAAAATGTGGATGACCTAAGAATGCTCTCTTTCTTATCTCATTACAGACAGGTTGTTAACGGAGATGAAACTGTGTTTTTCATCAGACACAAATGATTTACTGAGGGTGCTTTCACACCTGCCACGTTTAGTTCAATCGAATCCCAATATGATTTGTTTCCCCTGTTGGTACAATTCATTTGGGCAAATGTGAACACTGCAATTACACTCAAGTGCATATCAAAGGTGGAACAGAAAATGCTTCCAAACAAATACTGGAGCCGTTTGTTTGTGGTGAGAATTGGTTCCAATGCTGATCTGACCCAACTGCTGAAAGAATTATATATTTTGGACTAAAGCGGCTACCATAGTTAACTGTGATGTGCATTATTATTGCATCCTTTAGCAATGTATTTAAATGAGGAAACACACAATGACCAGGGCTAAAATGAACCCAGATGTCTGATAATTCTAACCAATTCGGATAACAGTCCAGTAAATATGTTGCATGACATACCAGGTCATTAAGTTAAATAAATTTTATGTGGCTTGTGTAGATTACTTTTAGTTTGATTCATCAACTGATTTGGACCAGAATAAACATCATGATATGAAAAGGAAACACATTTTTTAGAAAAATACCACAATAGATGATTTTTGCCCTTGGTCTGGATGAAATAAATAAAACTACAGATGTGAACTCGCCCATGAGAAATATGCCAGCCCTAAGACCCAACTATCTTTTCCAAACAAAGACTGTCCATGCCCTATCATTATGGAACTGGTAAGAAAAGCTTTTTTTGTGGAGTTCTACCTGGCTCACTGGGTAATGCAAAGTAAAAAAAATTGACATACTTTCATTATCATTTCGATATTGTTCCTAAGATACACACTGGTAGACTTGTACAAACAGATGATTTCTCTGATCTCACACTTCATTTGAAAAAATCTCAAACTCGTAAGTTACACTAAGACAACATGGTCCACAGAACAGTAAATTCATTTTTTTAGTAATTAAAGATTGGAAGGATTGTAAGATCAAATTATTTATAAATATGTAGCATAATGCTTGCTACAAATTATGATGATTTTAACAGGCTCATTGTTTCTAACAAGCTTCCAGAAATGACTAAAATTACTAAAAGGTGTAGAAGTGAATGAAAACCAGCAGTGCAGAGGCAGCCTGTGTGAATGTGATATGTTCCAGAAGTGCAACAACTTACCCATAATTTGTGAACTCATGGCACTTGGCATGTCAGTCACTGCAAACAGGTGTGCTATATGGTGTCCCAGTGCTCTTACCACTACACATTGTGAAGGGAGCCTCTGTCAAACCTTTGTACAAGCTTCACTTTTGATGGGTAAAGAAATTACAGAAATCCAAACGTTTACTGTACAAGAAGTTTTTTCTGACTAAAATAGAAAGATGCAAAACACTCGCCAATAAAGCCTTCCGAGGCACGCCAGAGATATAAGAATAAGATGAATGCGTCGGTACATACATGACTAGACATATTCTTAGTATCAACATAGATTAAAAAAAAGAAGCTTGAAATCACAATCGAACCTCAGCCAGCAGAGATGGTCTTATTACTTTTGATAAGAGCGCCATCATATAAAATAGGAATTGTTCTGTTTTGTAAACAGAATGAAAATTTGAGTGTGGCACTGGGTCATGGTTCTGTTTAATTGCAGCTGCCAATGGGGCTCAGGCGTTGGCAGTTCCCGTTGGGCTGCAGCGAATGGGTCTGTCCTGCCATGTTCTATTATCATAATAACAGAGAAGTAAAACACAAATTAAGGCTAATCTCCACACTCCAGCCTTGTTCAAGCAAAAAGCCATTTGAAAGACGGTTATAATCTCAGAAAATGTTACAATTTTCCATGAAACTAAATGCGAGTGCCACCATTTTTGCCAGTATAAAATGATGAACATTTCATCCCCCCATCACTGGTGAAAAGGGGCCACTTCAGCTTCCAATGAGTTGACAGTGTTCAACAAACTCAAAAAGTTCTCTTCCAAAACTTCAGACTGCAGTTTCATCACATTTGTCCCAGTGTGCACAAAAGTGTCTTTGCTCTGCAGTCAGTAGGATTTTGTCAGTTAGGTCAGACACATCTTGGGGAAGCAGATTTTGGTATACCTACTGCACATGCTCTGTAACTATTCACAGACAAATCACCCATTATTAGTGTTTGTGGTCTAACTCAAATGTGTCTATTTTTTTTAAAGCTCATAGCTAATGTTTGAGGAGATGTTAGATTAGCCTGTTACTCCCATAATGAGTTTTTACACTTTTCTGTAAGGATGAGAGGTCATCAGTAACAGTAGGACATGTTTGTTCTGCAGTTGAATTGGTGCATTGCTCATCTTCTTTCCCCGCATACTGTTGTGAAAGCATTTTCTTTGGATGGAGGAGTAGTCAGTCAGTCAGATCATAGGTCTCGGGGTGATGAGCTCTGGTCCGTTCATTTCTCAGGCAGATAATTTATTCTTCGGCCATGCTCCAAGAACCTTCCTGGGGGGATCGCTTATTGAATTATTACCTGGAAACTCCTGCTTCTCAGAAGTCTATTTTTTTTTTACGAAGCTGTGTGTTAGCTTTATTAGCAATACTGTTTGGGAGCCGCAGTATGGTGATATTGCTGATGGATCGTTTATCATCCTGTTCACTTCTAACAGTGACATTAAGCCTCTAGCTAAATAATATTTTTCTGAAGTTTGTGGAGGTCCTCTGTTGAGATGGGTGACTAGCATTCCGTACCATAAAATTATTACTACAAATCTATGTTAAACAAAGTGATTATGCCAGTTTGTTATAGAAAAGTGGTGGTGGTCCGACACTAGCTATAGGGGCCTGTCAGACCACCATGGTTACCTCCATCAGCCAACTCAGGCCTCCAAACAGGCAGCTCACCTAGAACCTGATTGCCAAAGGTTACCTTACCTGGAGTACACAGCTCCCAATAACAAAGCTCGTTGGATCATTGTAACACACAAACCCCTCCACCGTGATATGATGATGTCTCAAGGAGGAGCACAGAATTGTCAGCAATCCTAAAGAAACACAGTGATGATTAGAACACAAAAAAATATTTTTTATGTATCTGGGCTCCTAATAATTGTATTCTTGCTCTGTGGTTCTCATTACGGTTTAACAACTCCATTAAAAATCATTGCCTATTGTCAACATTTCCTGGCTTTAGTCTTTTCGAATTTAAATGAGCTCCCTTTTTCAGAAAGAGGCTTCCATAGAGATAGGGTGGGAAGCTTGGTCACCAGATGACGTGGCGTGGGCATGTGGTGAGGATGCCTCCTGGTAACCTCCCTGGTGATGTGTTCCCTGCACATCCCATCCACATGCTGAAGAGATTTGTCTTTTGCCTTGAATGTGTCAGAGTTTACCTGGAAGAGCTGAAGGACGTGGACTGAAACTCAGAGGTGTGCTGTCAACTTTATGTCTGTAAAATGAAAATCTCTCCTTGTACGGGCTGTTCTCATTTACTGTTCACACTTATGTATGTATAATGCAAGGATCTTCTGTGTGTCTGTGAGTCTCTGGCTATCCTGTTTGTCGGATCATCCCCAACTTTCAGATATAGCTTGAAATTGGTGCAGTGGTTTATTTTTGGATGGATAATCAAAATACCACTGTTATGATTTTCATCATAAAAAGTTAAACTCCAATAGGTGTGCTGCGGTGATGTAGGGGTAGAGACCTTACATACAACAAAGTGGGAGATTTATTTTAGAATCGAGTTTTACTTGGCCTGACAACACACTTTAAAAACTGATGTAGTTTGCACTTTCAACATAAATTGTAGACCTTCTTACATTAACTGTATTTGCATCTCTCCTTATCTCAATGTGTGTCAATGTCGTCCCCAATGTATTTATCTATTCAGACTATTTAACAGTCCAACAAACCTCCATTTGGCCAAACATAAAAAAAAAAATCTACTTAAGTTTCCACTTTTCAATAGGAATACATACTGGCACTGAACTCGTTTATATAACAATACATCCTTCATTTGTATGCAATCCAGATAATGACACCAATGACCTCAACACCATGAGAGCAGTATTCAAGACCACAAAGTAGACATTTTGATCATCACTTTTGGACTCTTTTTTTTTCTTCTTTTTAACCTAACCAGTTAAAAAGAAATATCATCATCATCATCATCATCATAACATCATTATAAGCTTATACAGGTGCTAATAGGTGCCTTGTTCAGCAAATTCTATTGCAAACACCATAGATGATAATGATTAAACCTCAAAAAAAGTCTTTATCATAACTGAAAAAGTAATGGGTATCTAGGTTTATTGAACTAAGATTATCAAAGTACAATACACAATTCTCACTAGAATGTTATCAAAATGTATTTTAATGAGGAATATCGTAAAAGACAGTATTTTTCACTGACAGTAATAGGAATGCCATTATCTTGCTTGTAGTTCTCACGATTCACAGGGACAGTGATTGCATGTGTTGCTGGATGTTCATAGGATTTTGCATGAATATTTTGCTTCATGTTTTACACTGAATGACATAGGTATCACAGAGTCACTGAAATCTGTTGGATGTTTTCTGAAGTGAAAAAAAAGCATGGAGATCTGAAGAGTAGAGTAATTTTACTTGCAGTGAGGAGACAGGCAGAATACAGAGTCAACTGCACTCTCGACACCTCGTCTGAACACAAAATTTCACACAAGATTGTATACAGTTCAGGAACAGTTTATAACATTCCAAGCTTATCTTCTTCTCCATGGCATCAGCGATGTGGAGATGTGGGGGGATATAACTCCAAGTGGTGCTGTTCCCTAAATCCAGCAGACAAAGTTTGAGGCCTTGTAACAAACCCGACCTGCAAGATCGGATATTCAGATATTGCAGTCTTGTTATATGCTGATGTGTTCTTTGTGAATCATTATTAATTAATGACTACGATATTCATAATAAAGATATTTTCCAAACAAAACCATTAAAGAGTCACTAGCATCATGTAGCATCATGCAGACAGACATGTAGATACATCCCTATTTGCAACAACTATCTAACCTTCCAAACTCAAATTCTCTTTTCCATCATGTCAACTAAAAGGAATTACTTTCTCCATCCCAAAATATCCAACACATAACTGTATCATTTAATACATTTACAGTATGTAGGTTTGAGGTTACGAGAGACCAGTTCTTACATTACCAACAATTAATGACAAATTATAAATCCAAAATGAAAAAAACCAACAGCACATTACACTAACCCTAACCTACTAAATTAAGTTAAGAGATTGCTAAAATCACAAGCTCAAAAACTCATATCCATTCCAGATACTTTCTTAACACTTACACCTCCAAAATGTCCTGGATACGAAGCTATCCAAGGTAACATGTTCAAAATGGGATTTACGAACAGACACTTGTTAACAAAGCATTTTGGGGACTATATGTATGATTATTTTCACACCAATTTTTAGATCTGCCAACCAGTTCTTTTATTTTGGACAACAGTCAATGAAAAACTCTCCACTATCTTGAGCTACAGAATCCACGTTCCATCTCCCTACTGGGAGATATCACACAAATTTCCCTACCAAATAACTACAGAAATATGTTATTCATTTCTCTGACTGTTGCCAAGAGAAGCCTAGCCTGGAGTAGCAGATAGTAGATGGACGGACAGCAGAAAGCCAGTTGTTGTGGAATCTTCAATCTAGTGCTGATGCTTCTTTGTCAAAGATAACTTTGTTTGCCAGACAAATGAAACTCATGATGAAACCATCAATGTTTCCTCTCTTGCAGCCAAAAGCTCATCTACCTTCAACTCAGACTGTAACAAACTAAATTTTTGAGATGAAGACATGATTGATTTTCCCAACGATCCAAGTATACCGAACTGAAATCTATGAACTAAGCCGAACCATGGTTTTCATATACGCAGCATCCAGTGCTATAAATCTCATATATATATATGCAGTTACCTCATAACAAAATAACCAAGTGCTCTTACAGAGAACCAAAATTAGATGTAGGTATGACCTTCGACTTGTATTTTGTAATTTTTCAACTTGTGGTTTGGCCTTTCGAGTTTGCCGTCCACCCAGGATACGTACTTTTGCTTCTACTTCTGTTGCCTATGTTTTACTGTCTTTTGCCCATGGATGTTCATATCCTGTGCAAAGTGAAGCTGCTAACTCCACATTTCAGTTATACACAGTTCTCTTTCTTTAACATGTTTTCCACAATTATGCTCAAACGTGTTTACACAATCTTTAATTAACTACATGCTGCCTCAAACAAACAATGTTAGGTGTCAAGTCAAGTCACTTTTATTTGTGTAGCCCAGAATCACTAATATCACATTAGCCTCAGGGGGTTTCGGAGTTTTTACAGCAGTAATACAACATCCTCTGTCCTTATAGTCTTGCATTGTATAAGAAAAAAAAAAACTTGCAAGGAAACCACATTCAAGAGGAAAAACTAAATGAAGAAACCTAAATATATAGTGTGCGTACAGGATAGAATAAAACATATTTGAACAGAGAAAATTACAGAATACACAATTAAATTTAAAAATAGTTTCTGTAAACTAAGAAAACTCAAATTTTCCATAAACGACTGGGGTTGCTTTAAAGGATTTCAAGGTGGCATGTTCAAGCCCATACAAGGTGTAAATTTGCTCTGTAATTTGGCCAACTGCATCCTGATTGGCTGATTACATAAGTAAGGTTCTGAGTAATTTCATAGTTTAGCACTTTTTAGTCCTTTAAGGTCAAAGGAATTTGCTAAACTCTTCCTAATCCCCCACGATGGCTAAACCTTCAAACTCCACTTAAGAATGTTCACTGTTGTGGTCATGCAAGTGTGTTTTCACGTTCTGCAACCTGCGGACAACCTGCAAAAGATTCAAGGTTAAAAGTTGAAAACAGCCTCATATTTGTTGTTCTGTATACATCATAATAGACAGTTGACCTTCCACCAACGAAACATGGGAGAGGAGAGGAGACAGGCGGCCAGGGATGGAAACAAACAAGTTCAAAACACATTTAATCAGGGTGGGGGTATAAAAGGGGTGATATTCCAGCTGTGCTTTTGAATACTAGGGCACGGGGGTCAGGCAGAGCACCCCATTTTGAGAACTGATGCATCTCCCTGCAGATAGAAAGACAACGATAAGCATAAGAGAGTGAGAGAGAGAAATGACAACACAGCAAGTGAAAAATAAACAGTGGAGTGACCAGCGAATGTAGAGAAGAAGAGAAAAAAAGTGGGCATAGAGAGAGGGAGCTGGACAGAGGGCACATGATGAGAGAGCGATAATAGGGAAGGGGATGGAACGATAGCGAGAACAAATAGAGGTAAAAAGGGTGAGTACTGTACGCCGCACAAAAGGTTGCGTAGGGCGATAGATGGCTAAAGGAGGAGGCGGCCCTAGCAAACTTTCACGATGGATTCCCGTGCAGCAGATGTGATACATGATGCAGTTTGTCTTTTCTGTCCTACTGTAGAGAAGAGATGGAAGACTGACTTACAATGTTACTGACCATTTAGCTGAGCAGTTCGCACAGTCAGTTGTGGTCTGGTATTCGTTCAAATGCTTAACAGATGTACATGCCAACCAAAGTTTTAGTGTTGTAGCCAACTTAACTGAATGATACGTAAACAGAAATAACTAATGAAATAACTGCTTAGCAGCAGCATTCCGAGCTTCCTATTTACTGGTAACCCACGGTTCCTCTTGCTACTCGAGTTCCTAGATCCCCATGTTGCGTTTTTTTTGTCTCGCCTTTTGTTTTTTTGAGTAACCGCTTTTGTTCTCTCACTGCACCAGTCCGTCCTGCCCCACCAGCTGCAGTCCTGCCGCAACCCCCCCCCCCCCCCCCCCCCCCTGACCTTGCAACCCAGCCCACTTCCACTCTGCACCTCTGCCGTGGAACCAGCACCTGCACCTTTTTACACCTGCTCATGTCTCCATCACTGTGTATGCTCAGGTGTTCAGACCATGAACTGTGACATCCATAGCAAACACAGCAAGGAATTTACAACAGGTACTGTCTACGGAAATGTGGCAAAACATCATGCAAATGGTGCCATTGCCCCATTTTATTGGACATCCTGTGTCCCCCGTCATTCGTTTGATTAGATAGCGTGTCAAAAATGAATGCTAGAGGGAAATGGTCTAATGTTGCAAGTGGAAAGCGTGTGTTATATATGTGGTGAAACGGACCAGCCACCTCAGTGAGCCTGTCAGTAGGTGGCCTCCTCCGGATGCTGATGGGATTTGAGCATCTGGAGTTTAGTGTTATCGTTGGCATCAGCAGCCTTCTCCAGTGGGTCCAAGTCCTTTGCTGTTACCCCCCCCCCACACCTACCTCTAAACTGACTTTATCTCATCTCTCTATGTTGACATTAGCAGTCTGTTCCATCCTCCCTGCTTTTCTCCGGCTCCGTTTAAAAAGCCTCTACAGCACTGTGCTAAAGCCCATTACTGCCCTATCAACACATCTCATGCAGATACAGCCTCGCGCAGATGAATGCACATCCAGATACAACCGCACATGGACACATAGTTAAACAGGGAAAACAGGCAATTGCATGAAAATGGGAACTGGGTAAACTATCACATTATGTGAATTGAATACAATGTGGGGGGGTTTCAGCAGACTAAGTTTAGCTACCCTTAATTAGCTCTCCTAAACCTCCCCAACTTCCTCTCCCTCCTTCCCGCTCTCCCTTCTCACCACTTGCCTCTCTTCGTCCTTGTCATCACAATGCCAGTAAGTCATGTGCAGGTGAACGGTGTGTGTATAGGTCCCGATAGGAGGTTATTCCAAGATGCCAGAGTAGTGAGAGATAGTATCTCAGTCAATCTAATGGGGCTGAAGGGTCCCAGACGCTGACACACACACACACACAGACACACATATGCAAGCACACACACTTTGTCCAAACCACTTTAATCCATTTAGGGAGCATACTCTTTATTTAAGGGACACAGGGCTACAATAGAATAGGATTTAGGAAATACCCTTATCTCATTGTGTGTGTCCTTGTGTTTTTACAGTAACCCTGTCTGTGTTCTGACTTGCCTGCCCTGCATGTCTGATTCCATCAAACCTGATAGCCCTCATAGATCAACAGATCTTACTCTTGTCTTTCTGCTGTTTGGGTTGTTTTCACTGCGATGCTTCCATCTCAGTGGTATGTGCTGGTATTACTTTTTTATAGCTTTTTTTTTTTTTATAGGAAACTCCTAAAGTAATAACCTGCAACTTCTACTACTTCTCTATCACTGATTGATACCATACAATAGTGATTTGACCTTTATCCACTTCATGAAAGCTCTGCTTGCTGTTTGAAACACCCATGAGATGGTCCATCTTCCCAGGAATTTCCTCTACTGCTGCGGAGTAAATGATTTATTGCACAGCTACAGGAGAAACAATACTGATTCTTTGGAGAAAAAAAAAATAAAAGGGCAAACGAAAAATAAATAAGAAAAAAAAGTAGCTGAAATACAATAAACCATCATTATCACACAATTTGGGTGTACTGTATGCCTAAACTGGCCACAACCTGGAAATAAGTAGCCATAAATATAACCATAATCAAGAAAAAAGGATAAATAATGCCCATTATTACAATTCTCCTAAGAAAGATCGGTCATGGTTTATTGGAACTGACCCAAACATATTGCATAGAATTCATGGTGCCCTGGGCACACTGTTCAGTCACTCAAGCAGTATAATAGCTTTTATACTTTATTATAAAATCAGGTTTATTTTACTTTATGATTATTATTTATTTATTTTTTTGGTTGGTGCCTATCCAAACCTGGTGCCTCCTTTCACATCCCTGTTGTTCCATACATGCAAAATAATTTGATGGGTGCCAGGCAAAATTCCAAGGCCGGAGGGGCACCAAGCTAAATAAATAAATAAATGTCTTTGCTTGGTGCCCTTGGTGCATCTCCAGCCTTAATGCCCTTGGCAAATGTCCAATTGCCCAGATGGTTAATATGTGTCACAGGATGATAAATATTAAACTGCACAGAATGTTATGTCTTAATCTTAGTATTTCTGAAGACCCAAGGAAGAGCATTGTCAAATTAGCGACCTCTGCTAATTGTATAATATTCTCAAGGTTTTAATGGTTTATTGGATAAAATCTAATCATGCCATCACAGTTGATTTTGTATTCACACTGGAATGACACATATCCTGTACCTAACATAGAGGTGGTGACTCTTTGTCAAATTTTTACAATTTTGTTAGTGAAATAGGAGACAAACTTATTGCAGGCCCATAATGAAGAGGAAGTTCAGGGGCTACAGACACAGGAGGGTTTGTTAGCGTATCAACAGTAGCACAAAGGACATGTGCATCATTAATTATTTTTGGAGATGATGTCAGAGAAAAAAGACTGCACTGCATTTCTCAATCTCAGATCATAAATGCGAAAGTTTCTCTTTACAATGTCATAATAAACATCTTTTTAGTGTCATCAGTAATCTACTATTTTGAGATTACCTCTGTGTGAACACTTCTATGTGTGGAGAAAGTGCTCTTAAAGAATACACAGGAATGGCCTGTAGATATTCAGAAAAAAATGTCCAGGAGGAGGAATTGAACTCAAATAAATTGTCTATAATACATCTTTTTGCATTTAAGTAGGATATTAAACAATATGGCAACCCGATCTCCTCTCATTTCCATGTGAGGTTCACTCATAAAACTGCAGTTTGGAAGTGTTGACTCACTGCATGCTTGTCTTGGTCTAACCGTGTTTTATTTAGAAACATAAAATCAATGTTGTGTTAAAAAATAAAGATGGACTGATAACATGCAAGTGCCTCCACTGCCTGCTGAATCTTACAATTCCTCCCCAAACTATTGATAGAGATCCACTAAGGAAGACCTTGGAATTCAAAGATTTAACTCTGTTCAGCAGATCAAAAAAGTCCTGTTTAAACATCTCACACTTTTGCTTTGCCCGTGTGTAATGACAAGGGACTTCAC
This sequence comes from Eupleurogrammus muticus, assembly GCA_036785175.1. Lineage (NCBI taxonomy): Eukaryota > Metazoa > Chordata > Actinopteri > Scombriformes > Trichiuridae > Eupleurogrammus > Eupleurogrammus muticus. Next base: position 12,357,019 of record JAYKQN010000004.1, on the reverse strand, counting down.
TGCTGGATGTTCAGTAGAGATCTTCAGGATTTTCTGTGAGATACAAGATACCATGTCATTGGTAAGACAGAGTGCTTTGGTGTTTTTCTTGTTGCAAACATGTTTTTATATCACTCCCAGCTTCATCACCCACTATCAGCATTAGGGGCAAAGTGGTTAGCTTTGTCTGCAGCTTTTTATGGTGTCATTTAGTCTCATACCTTTTCTTGGTGCTGCAGGATGGGCTTTTTTCGGGGAGCTTGGGTCGTGTAAAAGTGGAGCAAATCTCTTCTCTAGTATAATCCCTATGTAGGGCCAATTTGCTCCCACATTGTGTTGTAGCCACAGTCCAGGGCTGTTTTCTCCTCGGCATTAGGGTTGAAGAATCCCTCCTGTGCAACAGCGTTGCAGCCCACTCAGTTTTATCCAGAGTCTCTAGGTGCTGGATTCTGCCTGTTAACCGTCTTCCCATATCAGAGGGGAGTGGTTGATCTTTACATGTTTTATGCTTTGGCTTTGCACCACAAGAGTTCAAGGAAGGACTGCTGGCTGGCTCCTGTTTCTTGGATGTGCTAGTTAGTTGTGATGATTGTTCAGCACTGCTCCTGTCCACTGATTTGGGTCACCGGAAGAGTGAATTCATTCCCATATTGACCATTTATCTCCAAGCTCATGTTAAGGCAATGAACTTTCATCTCCGGTAGTGCTATCGTCTAGAGAAGCTTGTAGGAGTCGGATAAGGAGGACATCTTGCTGTTACTGGTAGCAGAGCTCCTCATAGTGCAGGCTCATGCTACTGATAGGCCACACTCAATGCAGAGGTCATAAAAGGTCAAAAAAGTAACAGTAGCCAGTTGTATCAACAAAAAACAATAGTCCAGATGATTAATAGGCATCCAGGAGAATTTCTTGTTTTCCCCCGCTCAAAAAAAAAGCAAAATATAAACAGAAAGATGCAGCAGAGGCAAGAGCAAAGCAGAAAGGTAAAGTAGGAATTATAATATACACATCTCCCCCACCTTTTTTGGAAACAGTGGAATCTATACCACATTTTAAAATAAAGTTCCTTGCTATGAACAATATTTGTTTGCACAGCGTTAGTGTGTAATGGAGAAAGACTCTAGTTTTTGTGTGTAACATACATAGGTGCACTGGCAGATCACCATCCACATTAAATAAAAGAGTCGTTTTCATGAATGTTTAAAACAAAAAAAAATATTATCTTCTCAATTCGCAACGTGACGTGTCGGCACTTGACTCGTTCTAAACGTCAAAGTTAAACTGGCCAGTCGTAGCTTTGCCTGGATATTTATAGAGATATATTTAGAAGTATTTCTGCTCTCGTCTGCGTCAGCTCTCCGAAGCCTCTAATGCAGGAAAGTTGATGATTCGGAGATAGTTTCCCCTGTGCCACTTATGTACAGCCTGAAGCACACGCTACAAAAAAATTAGTGAAATTTGCAGATTTTTTTTAGCTCGATCTGCTTGCATGTTCACCTTCCAAAACCAGACAGAAATATCATTTTGGATGTCAAAAACATAGTCATCCGTGCTACAGTAAATTATGTTCAACATCTATATCATTTAGATGTCATCCACTCTGTACCTTGACAACAATATATGTTCTTTTCAAATCGAGGAAGCTTGCAAATAAAAGTCTGTGATGATCAAGTTATTGTATCACTACCAAAGCAAATCTATTGTCTTATTTTCTTGTGTTTTCTGAACGTGTAGCTCTTGTGTAGGTCTTTGTACTCATCTGTTTGTCGTTGCTATGATGAAACCTTGTCAGCAATGGGCTGTTTTTCTTGCTATTCCCATTTGCATATTATTCTAATTATGTATTTGTTTTTAATGTAAAGTACTTATGGATTTTATATCCATGAAAGTACAATTACACTTTCCTCACTTAATATTTGTTCTTCACTTATTTTATTAAATGTTTTTTTTTTATAAAACATTTTTTTTTTCTTTTTACTTCTAATACACCTGCAGTTGGACTGATTTCATGCTATGATCTAATTATCTAATTCATTTGACTCGTTTGAAAAAAAAAAAAAGAACAATTTAAATATTTACTTTCTCCTAAATATACAAAGAAAACAAGAAGAAAAGAATTATATGATGGAGTGATTATGCGGTGCCCTGCAGACTCAATAAAGACTCCCTTCTGGAGAATAATACGAGACGATACACAGTGTAGCGCTGATTAAAACGGCATGAAATGAACTTGATAGCTTTAAACGCGGGGTGAAATTGCTTGCCATGGCGAGTTATTTTTTGCAGCGTGCGTGAACCTTGTGCTACTGAATAGTCAAGCACAGAAATCCACTTACCCGTCAACCGGAGTTTTAATACATAGTCAGCATCTTCACAGGTTGCTCTTTTAAACAGCAACACACTTTCTCTCTGACACGCTCACGTCCTCTCTCTCTCTCTCTCTCTCTCTCCTTCCCCTTCTCTCTACCCAGCCATGGGTGTTCTTTTCGCTGCTAGCTCAGCTGTCCGGCTGGGTGACTTGCGGTTTTAGCTACCGCTTCACTTTGCCGCGTCATCCATTTTCTAGTTTTCTTCCTTTTCATATTTATTAAGCCTTCTCACTGACCTTATGCGTGTGCCTTTAAAAGCGGAGTGGACCGGCGAGGTGAGGGATCACTCTGAATCAATTTCATAGGGAGACAGAGAAAAAAAAAAACATTTCAATAGAGATAATAGGAAATTTCATCTCAAAAGAGTAAAAAATAATTATGTCTCCAACTTACTTCTCTTGAATTTAAGTAAAAGAGCTTCATGCACTAAGGTCCCTGCAGATACAAAACATCAGAATTACACAAATAAGATGGAGACAGAAGCATTTAAAACTATTCAACAAAATATTTGAAAAAAGAATCCATTAGAGGCTCACAGGGAAATTGAGGAAAACTCATAATAATCCATAATTGTGGTATTTTGACACTGAGAACTGGGAGTATCAGGCTTTGTAATATGTTCATTTGTTCAGTTTTATGAACACAACTCTGTGTGCAATTTACATAACATCAACTTTATAGTTCACAGAAATTATTCAGAATAAAAAAACAAGAGTGGACATGTGGGATGCATTTATGATGAGCTTTACCATAAAATTGAAAGCATCTAGCTTGATGAGCCACTCATAAATCAGTTTTAAATGCACAGCACTCAATGTTGTCACACTTTGCAGAGCAACATTGTCTAGTAATACTTGTGCAACACAAAGCATTTCATTTATCCACCATTGTTAGTGCTTGCAAACATTTAAAATAAGTATCTTACACCAACAAGAGTATGTATCAAGTAACATTTGCTCCAACTCATCTTCAGGTTTTAGCAAAATAGTGACACTACTAATGATACTACTACTATTATCACCAAGAACATGAGTCAAAGGACAATGGAATCACAATTTAATGTAGAACCCACATCATATCAATGTGAAGAATGTATTTATTTGCCCAAACGCCATCTTTTTTCAACATGTCAACCCTGTCAACATGTTAAGTCAACATGTTAAGTCAACATGTAATGTCAACATTACATGATGCAAGCACCTAGTCACATTAAAGTAAGCTATAATACATCAACTCGTGCCGTGAACACCATACAAAACTGCGTCTTGTGTGTTATGCTTGGACACACGGGAGATGAGATTTGTGGACTTCAGTTTTTCTCAGAAAAATACTATACTAATATCTTCTTGGAATTTCTGATTAAGTTCTATATGTTTAGGTCCGTTTGACAAGAGTTAAAACACTTGTGAACAAAGAAAGTGAACAATCATATGCAGTCTGTGTGTTTTGTTCCACAGATTTTCATAATAATGCCTCCAGTTGAAAGCCTTTTCAGGTCATCGATCATTGGTCTTAACATGGTCTTTATGCCTTCAAATTGTTTGCGCTTATGTTAAAATTGATACTTTCCACTTAAATTTCTAATAGTGCTGTAAAATCCACACAACCTATACTTTCTTGGGGTTAAAGAGTCATTCATTTCAAATTCATCTCCTTACAAAAGACATCTTAAAGCATTTAAAAAACAAATAATGACAGTCGTATTGTTTGTTAAGAGGGCCTTTTTATTTGAGTGCACTATGATAAGGTTTTACATTCCAGACATTATTTAGAGCAGCATTACTTTAGATCTGCAGGGATGGGGACTTCGGAGTGGGCTCCTATTTTGTGCCCTGAAGAGATTCTCACCGTGTAGTGTACAGGTTCTGTGCACGTCTTTCTGGCCTTGCAGTGGTCTTTAATCATATGTGGAGAAAATAAATGAAAGAAACACTTCATAACCCTCGTCAAAGAAATCAAAGGACATTTCAAAATATCAAAACTGTTATGCTGGACAAAAAGTAGACCAAGGACAAACACACAGTACAGGCAGAGAATATGGCATTATTGTAGGGAGGTAAGGAGGGGATCCAGAGGATGTAAGCATTAAAGCAGCAAAGGAGAGAGGAATCCTGGAGAAAGAGCGGAGAAGGAGGAGAGGTCAAGGATTTGTTTACACAGAGAAGCCTGCAAAGCTCTGGCAATGGTGGAGGCGGAAACCCAGGTTTTTAAGGTGGTGGAGTGATGAGGTGATGAAGCAGCCGCATGTCCTGCTCACATGTTGCTGAATAGAGAGAGTAACACTGGTTAGGGGAGAGGAACAATGTAGCAAAAAATACTTCAAATCGAGTATAGGTTTAAATAAAACTAAGGAGGAATTTATTGGAATTTGTTCGACTGACACATGGAAATGTTTTTTTTTTCTCTCTCTGCATTTAAGACTAAATCCAAACAGATTATCTCTTCTAATTCTAAAATTATCACTAAAATTTGTTAGTGGAACAGAAGCACTTGGATCACTCTCAGTATTTTGCTGATCCAAGCACAAGCTGTTTCACTGCACTGTGGGCTGCACATGTCTTATTAATCAGAAGGCCTGTCTAAAAGAAAATTGAGGAAAAAGACGACTGTTAATCACCTACACCACGTGTGATACTTAAATGTGGTTGATGTTTGATTAACTTCACCAGAGTAAATGTCTGCACTTTGGGAACTGATGAAGTTGGAGCATGATGACCTAGCACAGAAGGTTAATCACTCGGCATAATGTCACTGGCAAGTTCTCGTCTCCATCTTCCACTAAACTGATATTACACATCTGATTTAAAGTCACAGTGATTGGAGGTGTAGTGGCCATCCAATGTTGAAATAAAATACATGCATGCTGACCACAATCTACTATAAGAACAGGACTCCTCATACAAGCATCTAAGTGATCTGAACATTCCTTTTAATGCCTTAATTTTATACATATACTAAAGATTTGTTAAAAATCAATTTGTTTGTAAAACATAAACAAGATTAGCACAGCCAATAGAATTTAGCATGGTACTGCAAAAGCAATATGCATGTTAATGCCATTGATCTTTCAGTTTAACCATATTTTTTCTATAAAGCCAGCCAGTTTATGTTGAAAAATCCTTGTAAATAGAGACTTTTAACCCAGAAGAAGGCAAAGCTCTGATTAAGTATTTTGTTGAGAATTCGTATGCCACCTCTACTTCTCCTATGGTTATGTACTTTCCAATCTGCTCTTTAAAGATGTTCTACAGTGGATTCCCTCTGTAGAACATCTCATGTTCTTAATCATGTACATTTTCAAGTTTGCAATGTGGTCAATGGAGCAGAACTATTGTATTTGTTGAGAACATCCTCCACAATAATCTCTTCACTGATCTCATGTCGCCAGTGAAATGTTTGTGCCATGTGGTCTCTGAAAATCAAGATGTCTGGATGGTTCTTCGGTACTCACTTTGTAGCCTGTTCACATGGACATTAACAGATGTACAATCCTGACCAACAATTTCCTCTAGCAAAAGGACAGATGGATGGTAAATAAGTTGATTCCCCACCTCCACCTAATACATATGTATGCAATCCTAATAAAAAATTGCTATATGATTGTAATCAATTATGAAAAATTAAGAGTAAAATTGTTGTTCCCCTATCATCCCCTATAGGTCTAGTTTCCTTGGCTCAGTCTAATACATTGTTAATGCTACCTTCTAAGATGCTATATAAACTGAAATTATTGCATAAATAACTTTGACAGCTAATACACAGTCAAGAGAGGCGGTTAAATGCAAAAAGATTCAAGAGTCTAAAACAACCAGGAATCGCCTTGCACTAAGTGGAAACAATATGACGATGAAAAATGTAAAAATGCATTATGCATATGTTTTTATGACTTAGACTTAGAAATGTAAGATTATCTTGCTTACGAGACAAACTTCCAGTAGTTGGTGGTTTTGACCTGCTTTTGGTGGAAAAACTCTTTTTGATTTTTGCCTTTATGATTTGACTGTCACTTACAAGTGGTGCATAAACCACATCAAACTGCCTGCAGAATCTCAACTGTCCTGGTGGTCTGTTACTCACTTTTTTTTGCTAGTCATGCATTTTTTTCATAATGTTTCATAAGTGTAGCTTATACTAGGACACCTTAGGCCAAAGAACAATGATTTGTTTGGTAGTTGTATTTCCTAAACTTATCACCACCAGGTGATCACTTGGATCTGGACGCTGCCAGACAGACCCTTTAAACCCAAAGGAGTAGAAGGGTTGAACTGGGAGCAGAGACAGACCCCTGACTGTGGGGACTTTAACTCTCATCTCATGTAGCTGGGAAAGGAAGGTGTTTTTTTGCCAGCCTTGATATATCGAACCCTAGCCTGAATACCATATTTTAAAATGCATTGTTTAAATGTTCCTACATTTTAAAACATCACTATGGAAGTTAATTTCCTTTTCTGGCCCTTCAAAACCTCACAAACTGCTTGCCAACAGCTATTTTGTACTACCTCGTATAACTGCTTAATATACACTTATACCTTAATATATATACACTAATTTAGTTTAGTGGTTCCCAATGGAAGAGTTGTGTGTAGGATTTTGTGTCATGCCTTCTGTAAATTGAGGGTTTGGAATTGGACACTATTTACCTAGTCTTGATAATGAAACTTATATTAAAATCTCACTTTCTATGATATGGGACTTTTAACAATATGTTGTACCTCAAAAGCTTCTTATTTTATCAATTGTGTGAAATTTCCATGTGGAAATTAGGAATTGTCCAATACATGTAGTGAAAGGGAAGCATAAAGAAGCATCGAATGGAAATACTCAGATCTTGAGATCACAAGATTATGCAAGACACCGAGTGACTATTGTTTATGGACAAATGGATAAGTTATTGTGTCTGTGCATGGAAATCAGAATATATTAATGTGTCAAGCTTCTCCATAGTCCATACATTGAGCAGATCCTGATAAGCATACATCATTTTCTACAGTGCCCTTAATTGCAGTTGTGTTTTTGCTGGCACCATGAGAAAACAGCGTCTCGGTAATACTTGGCCAAATCTGTGAAGTCTGCTTCACCAACCCATGTGAAACATGTTCATATCTTTCCTGACAGTCACACTGAAGGAGTGACAATTTGCAGTGGCCAAAGACCAGACTCATCACATTTAGACAAATCCACACAGAGATATTTTACTTTGGGGTTCCATTAGGATTAAATCTTGGCCTGAATTCAAGTTTGATCAGAGCCACAGTGGGTAACACGAGCAAAGAGATGTTGCAATCACTTTAAAACCTAAAATGAGTTGAAGGCTGAGTTAAATTGAAAAAAGAAAAAAAAATCTTCAAAGAAAAATGCATGACATGCCACCAAAGCCTGCATGTGATAATTCCACCATGCTTCAGCCCACTCTTAACATATGACATTCCATGTTTCGCAAATCCTGCAGTAACTTAGATGAATGTCCTTATTCATGCTAAAAAATTATGTGCATACCCTTATATTTTGCATGTATGTGTACTGTATACCTAATCAGAATTAAAATGATTCAACAAACATTCTCTCATACACTCACTGGCCCTGTGGGCTGCAAGAAGATCACAGTATTAATTTAAGACACACACAACACAGGCACATGCAGCTTTTCTTATTCCTCTATGTCTGGTTTTGCATTTATAATCAAGTGCCTGAGGAAGTACATGTGCAGATTAATGTCCCTTCTTTGGGAACAGCTAATAGCATGCAGAATTTGTGCATTCTGATTTATTTTAATAGGAAATGTGTACATGTCTCAGTGTATACAGAACAGCCCTCTCTCTCCTCAACATTAAATTGGCTGGTGTGTTGCAGAGGGCTTGTTTATCGCAAATAAACAAGTAAATGGTGGGCGATTTCATCACTCACTTTTAAAAAAAAAAAAAAAAAAGGAAAAAAGGTATCCGATACTCTCAAATTTAATCTATGCAAATTATGCAACAGGAAATGCTGCCACGATATTTCCACATGCTGTGATCCTCTTACATATTGTTACAGTTCCATCCAGCAAAAGTCTCAATTAGGAATGGAGCTTGGTTTATTGGTTTAGAGTCACTGGGGGCATTCACCCGCAGGTTAAAGGTTTGTTCCTGCCGGTAGTCATGAACACTAGAAAGACTGTTAGATATTGACAAAACATGGGTTGAGCTACATCTCTCCTGGCTGAATTGTTTGTACCCAGATGACGGGTGCTGGCTGTTAGCCTGAGATTGGTTGGACCACATCTAATGACCTGTTGCCCTCTGATTGTGACTAGAATCCTGTAGAGGGCTTTCCATTGTAATGGTCTCTATGTGGATGCCCTGCGAGCTGGAGGCGGCTGCTACATGCTGTCCAGACAGAAATACAGGCTTACCACTGACCTGGTCAGCGAAAAGCCATCTCACCCTACAGACAGAAGGTGTCATGGAAAGGTAGTCTCTATCTACACTCACCCATAATACAGTGGGCTGACACTGAGGTCATCAAACAATCTTTATCATTATGTTTTCAGTTGTGTTGCTGGCTAGACATCCATTTGATATTCACAACAGTATCATTATTGAATACTTTACAAACTGGCCAGTCACCGATGCAAAACCACTCCAACCAGCAGAATCAATATTTAAAGAATGCAAATCCATGTCAGGAAACCATCCTCTTTTTACCTCTCCAACACATTAGACATTAGTAAAACAAAACCTTCTGAGAACGTACATGTTTAAATCCACCTCAACTACAATATCCTGCATGGACTAGTTTGTATTCCATCCTGTACAGACACCATCTATTGCGAGTCTGTCTACCCTGGAAGAGGGATCCCTCCTCTGTTCGTCTTCCTGAGCTTTCTTTCTTCTTTTTTTCCCAGGTAAAAGTGGATTCAGGGAGCTTTTCCTCATACAATGTGAGGATCTAAGGACAGGGGATGTTGCATGGCTGTTGTACAAACTTTAAATCCTGTTGGGTCGAATCTGGAAATTTGTGATTTTGGACTATATATTGACTTGACTTGCTCCACCCCCTAAATGATTGTAAATACACTAAGCTGGGAGCTAAAAAGGAAAGTGGCACTACAGTTTAACCAGGGCCTCTACCAGAGGAGACTATGAAGTGAACTACAGACACAACACATCTAGACTGACTGACTGCGTTTTCCGGTAAGAGTAGAAACATGCCATGCATACGACCTGCAATAAGGAAATTACCAATATTCTCCACTTTTAAACAATGGCTCTTGTAATGATGTCTGTTGGACAATGTATGTATGTATATACAGTATATGGACCAGCTTTGCTGGACAAGAAAAACATAATATATATATAAATAAACAACTCACTGGATTTGGCTCATTTACATAAACGATTAAACTGAATCTGAATTTGTTATTCTAGTGAGTTTTCCCTGATGAATGAATGCATGAAAACATAAAATATACAATTAAATTTTTCTGTCAACTTTGACTAAAGAATTTTTTTTAAAAACTTGATTATGTAGGGTAATAAAAGATGTGATACACTTGGTCATTTCCTGTTGTCTGATGCAGTTAATGTCTTTGTCCTCTACTGCTATAGTAAACCTGCCTCGTTTTCTCTAAGCACAGGTTTACTTTTCATTCTGCAATGTCACAGGAAGACGTTCTCGATCCGGCATTTTAAATCTTCAATTTCAAGGGCAGTTAAGGGTAGATTTTTTTTTATTTTACTGTCCAAAAGCTGTTCGATGTGTGCACCTGATTCAATCTGTTGCCTTGAAGTTTCCCCAGCCACCTGAATAAAACTATCAAAACAGACTCGCAGCTGGTTCAGAACCAGTTTCTTACTCTTAAACACTGCTGAATAAAAGGTAGTTGAGTAAAAAAATATTCTGATGTACAGTTTTTTAAGTGTCAAGTGACCTTTTTTGGGCACAAGGATTAGACACATTAGAATTATTCTTCTAAGGTTTCTTGTAAGGAAATGAAGCAACAATGAAAGAGGTAGCGGTTACAGGATTTTTTTTTATTAAAGGAAAAAGAAAAACAAAGGACTAATTAAACACAGAGAGCATAATAAAGGTTTAGAAATTAGTGAGACTCAAGTGAATGCATGTAGTTGCTATCTCTTCTATTTCAAATGAACCGGTGGGGAGTTATATTCATGCATTCTATTGAATTAAATAGTCTGGGTTGAATTGTATCGCACCATGAAGGAAATATACACTAACGTATGCAGTATATCATGCATACAATGACAATCTGCAGCAGGCAATTTATATAATGTTGTAGTATATACGTACAGTGATATATTATGCATGCAGTTTATTGGATGTAGTTAAATCTGTCCTTGTCCAAAAGTAACCTACATAAAAAAGCGAAGCAATTAACTTCATCATAGAGCCTTTCCTGACACTGTTTTCTGAGCTTAATGCAACCGGGGAAAACCCTAAAAGATCTGAGCGCTGCCCGAGCCACAGCAAATGAAGCTCTGAGCTGCTTAGAGAAAAATCGGCGGTAGAGATTTTACATCCATACAGATGCACCAGTGTCCTCACTCGCTGTTTTGCACACATGTAGACACAAAGACACATGGATGCATGTTCTTGTGTAAAAATTTCTGTTACCATTTTGCATACAGTAATTTTATCATTATTTTTATTATTATTTTTAAAATTATTAGTACATAGATACATGAACCAGCAAGTGCAATAGTCGCCCTCCCACATATTATCTGCACCGCTTTCACGCACAGAATAGAATTTGCCAGAGAAAGCACATGTACTGCTTAGGCTCACCGTTACATTCTCATACGTGAATTAGAAAAAATTAATTAATTTGTGCAGGCATTAGCATGGTAACCTTCTGGGATGGACACATTATTTCACACAAGGCTTTCCCCCTACTTATTGAAACACACACACACAGCGATATTTCTCTTACAATAGGCAGCCAGGGCTCTTATTAAACCTCTCCTCTTAACTTGCACAGATAAGAAGCCACTTTATTGAAAGTATTTCTATTTAAGCTGCTATTGATTCTTTTCAGGAGGCATTTCATATATTAAAAAAAGAAAAAAAAAACTATTCTCTAACGCTTCGGCTCTTCCAGCTCAGAGACTTTTGACTCCTGATCTGTTTCTTTTCTTAAATTGATTGTCCGGCACTATCCACATTTCTGCTGCCGCTTTCAGTTTGAGCGAAGCTTTATGTGAAAAATGTGTAAAGAGATTTGCTCACGCGAAGTTCGCACATGTGAAAACGTAAACGTGGTAATTAGAAAACTATTTCACACAATGTAACGCAGCCTCTGTTTGAATGTAAATCAGTGTAATTGTAAATTTAGTTAATGAAAGATAAGGTTAAAACCAATAGTGAAAGAATAATTGCTGTTAACTGAAATGAATATAGTATATAGAATATATAGTATAGTATACAAAATATAGTATTTTGTCCTGTTTGTCTTCTTGGGAAACACTGCATTAGGCATTATTTAAATAGTTATAGATCATGTGTGATTGGTTTCATTATTGTGCCACAACATTACTGTTTTAAATCACATCCACTGCAAATATTTTTTTTCCTTCACTGGGAAGCTGTGAAAGACTTTAATAAAAAAGCTGTAGATGTCTGACCGTTATTACACTGCAGACAAACAGAGTTTGCACTGACCTTGTGAACATAATGCAACATTTAGATACAAAATCTGATATTTTTTCATTGGAGCAGAGCTATAAGCGAAGTAAACGTTGCTTTATTAATTCATCATATGGAAAGTAATATGGCTCTAAATCAGAGGAATCAAACCTAATGTAATGAGCCACATACAGCACAATTTGATCTCAAGTGGGCTGATCTATTAAAAATAAACATATAAGTAACACCTACAAACTCCCCTTCCTTTTTATGTAAAGAAATAAATTATTGTTAGTTACATGTTATTTTTTTCAATCTAATATTTTTTGTTTTGTTATAATGTTATAATTAATCACTCTATATTTATGTATATTAATACATATACAAGACAGGAGAGCTATAAGGAAAACATGTGCAGCTTCAAATATATAATCTCTGTTATTCCATATTCAGTGGATCTTTTGATGCATATAGGGCTGCAATATTTTGATAGTTTGTTAATCTATTGATCATTAAACAATTGATTATCTGTTTAGTGTAAATAAATAGTGTAAAACTCTTTCCCACACTTGAAGATTCCATCTAAAATGTCATTTTTTTCCCCAGACCAACAGTCCACAGCACAAAGATATTCAGCTTACTATTATAGTAACTGAAGTAACCAGGAAACCTGGAACCAGGGAAATTTTCTTCTTTACAATGACTGAAATTGATTATTGATTCTCAAAATACAAACAAATCAATTAATTGACTGGATTGGTCGTTGCAGCTCCAGATACATGCATTCCACTTTAAAAGTTACTTATCTGGTGCCTTACAGGCCATTTACGAATCAGCACAGTAAATATGTCATATCTTGAGCATTGTAATACTGACTCCACATTTTTGTGAAGAAAGTGGAACAGCTCACACTTTGTACAGTTATCTATTGGGCTGGAACGGCCACTGTAGTGACTGGTTGTGGGTCCTGGGCCGCATGTTTGACACCCCTGCACTAAATGAATCCCTCTGTTGCTACATATCTGCTACACATGTAAATCGACATCTGTATTTTTTAACACCTCAGCCATATGACTATTGACTATGTGCTAATATTGCATGTAAATGTGCTGTTTTCGGTTTATCGTGTCAAAAAAAAATCAATTCACATGATAGGAATGTGAGTCCCAGCACAGGGAAATATTAATAAAGGAATCATGCAATTTGATTGGACTCATTGCTCTCTGCCTGCGGTGCGGAGCCCACACAGGCTCTCCGCGGCTTTGATCACAAGTGAAGAACATGGAAGAATAGGCACTGTGTGGGCTACTTATGATCTAAATGAAAGCAGCAGCAAAGCGAGCTGAGAGACTTCAAAACTCCAGGTGCAGTTTTCCTAGAAAATTACAAAGGTGCATCAAGCAGTGGTTTGCATTCATTTGGAATTCATCACATGATTCTATGAACACGGTTTTATTTCCATTTTGCCCACTCTTGAAATGACTTTGTTGGTCAAGCGGACGCGATTCAAACCAAAGGTACCATCCTGAGATGTTAACTGCTGTCCTGCTTTTTTTTATTCTTAGTGTCATGAGTATTTGTCGGCAAAGTAATTGCATCTCATTGGAACATGTGGGCGGACTGAGAGACAGAAAGAAGTTGAGATGACTCTGTTTCTCATGTTCATAGGGATAAAGTTAATCATGCTTTCAGATTTTCCATCAATATTTAAGTGCATCATTAACTTTAACTATTTTTTGTCAAATAAAACACCGGGCAGGGCAACACGGTGGGTAGCACTGTTGCCTCATAGCAAGACAGTCCAGGTTCAAGTCCTTGGGCTGGGACTATTTAGGTGGAATTGGTATGTCTGTGTGTGTCTCCAGCTTCCTCCCACATGCTTAGTTTGATTGGAAACTCTAAATTGCCTGTAGACATGAGTGTGTGTGTGTGTGTGTGTGTGTGTGTGTCCCACGATAGACTGTCGACCTGTCTGGGGTGTATTCCTGCCGCTTGCCTGTAATGAAATAGAGTTGGCCCCTGCAAACCTAAGGAGGAATAAGCGGGTGTAGAAAATGACTGACTAAACCACAAGATGCTTTTTTTCTTAATTATGTAAAAATGACTATGATTAATATGTTATCTAAATGTCACCCCACTCCCAGGCCCTACTCTTTCTCCCTCCCTTGATAAATTCTGGATTTATGAAAACCCCACACGCCACTGCTTGTTAGCTCCGAGCTCTATTAGAAAAACACACCACATGATGCTCCTGCTCCGTCCCAGTAGGAGCGATGACAATGTCCAATGTTTATTTGAATAATTGCTGCTGCCAACGCTTTTCTCCCCACAGCCATCCTGGGACAGAGTCGAGTAGAAGGGAAGGGTTGTATAATCTGATCCTGCCCTACACATTTTCTGATTGGATCACAATGTTGGTGATTTTTGGCGAAGGCCCTCTGTTCTCATCATTAAGAAGGAAGGAAACCACTGGAGCTGAGAAAAATATTGGTATTGAATGAGTATCATTTTCATGTTTCAATTGTGAGGCATTAATGATATATTAATTGCATTGATGTGTGTTTTCCCAGAAATGGAAAATGAATTTTATGTGTGTGAGTAAAGTTAAAAAAAGGGAGTAATGAAGGAAAGTTTACATGATAAAATATAAAAGTGATGCCAGCAAGTTTCAGGTGATCAATGCAGTAATGTTGATTGTAGGGTTAAGCATTAGCCTTTTTTATTAATCATACATTATACTGTGTTTCATAACTGGAGGGTGAGGTGAATTATTTGGCACCACAGATGTGCATTGTCTTGCGATGAGCTCCCTTGAAATGTAATATTTAATATATCTGAGCCTATATTCACACGCTTATTCATTGCCCTTTTGTCATCTGACTCACACACTGCACCATCCTGCCTGATGGGAAAGAACCTGTATATAAAGACTGACTCCAATTTTTCGGCGTATTGTTGAAAAGAAAATGTTACATGATGACTTTAACTACATCATATGTGTGTTTACAGACAGTAGATTATGTTTTTATTATGTTTATATTTTATTTTGTTATTTTTTTACTTATTCCTAAGGAAAATGTGAATCATAAAATAGTAAGAAAGGGTCAAACAAAGCTTGAAGGCAGATAACAGTTAATAAAGATAGACAACTGAAATATTAGAGTTAATACTAGCGTACATAAAACATGACATTCCACATTTGGACTCCAACTAATGACTATGATGATTTGATAGATGATTAATCTGTTGATTATTGATTAATCGATTAGTTATTTGCCCTGTCCACTATTAGTTGGACAGGACATTTTTATAGTTCATAAGGATGTATAACATTTTCATTTCAGTAGTCACTTTTTTTTTTTTTTAATATATCAGTTTTGGTACGATGAGTATACCTATTATATAATATAATATTAGTAACATACTAATATTATATAATAACACTGTAAGGTTTCACTTGTTTTGTGGAAACTGCATTTTTTTCTCAAAGATGTTGGACTTAAAAAGAAAGATAAGAACTTAGAAGATTAGAAGATTTAGACTTTAGAATATAGATTTTCACAAGGAACCATCCAGCATGCCTGATAATAAACATTTTTTAAATTGAGATAATTATTCTAATGACTATAAATAAGTCAAGGCAATTGAAGTAATTTGCAAAATCACAGAGGTAGAGATTTGCTATGGTTTTTGGTTTACTCAGGTATATTTTTCTCTCTCTCTCTCTCTGTTTTCTCTAGTTTTCTCCTCAGTCAATGGAATTCAATATTATTATATATAGTAATCAAAAGCAATATAAGATTAGAGTCAATGTTGAAGACTTCTGGGATGCAGTGTCTATAGAAATGCTGAGAAGAGGTTTTAACCTCAGTAAATGATCGTGTGTATTCAGTTGTAAGGCAAACAGAATCGGTGAAAATTCATATCAACAACCTACAGCACACAATAATGGAAGGAAGAAGCTGTTTGCCATCCATCAAGGTTATGAGACCTGGGCTCTATGGATCGGAGAGTAGAGAACCATGTGTCTGACGCCTCCACTGATGAGCCTGTGACAGAGCTTTTACATCTAAAGGTAGGTTGAGTATCACCACCTCCAGAGCATGATCATTAAAACTATCTTCTGTGAATAAATACCCTTACTTTTAACGTCACAAAAGGTTCAGAGGTTAATGCTCTATAGAAGTAATGCGGCCTTGACAACAAGGGCCTTAAAGATGGCCTTCGTCCTTCATCTTTGTGAAAAAAAAAGACAAACTGAACATCATATAACAAGTGTTTGTCTATAATGCTTGTGTTTAGTGATCCAAATCAAAATTATCCATCTTTTACCATTTCTTTACATGTTTATACAATTACTTGTTGCCTTTCACATGCTGCCAAATTGTCGCTTTTAATTGTTCAATCCTTGCCCTCTACCCCTTTTCAATTTATTTTGCAGCTGATCAGATATGATCCCAAATATCCCCAGAGTCAAAGCGAACTTTTTCAGCTCTATAGTATTTCCTGAGTAAACCTTTGCTCCAGGTGGGTGGGTTGTCATAATGTGCCGTTGAGGAGACGAATGCATTGTGGACATATGTCTTAATGGAAACATTTTCCTAACATTACGGTGTATGACTACACAAGATGGCTGGCTGGCGGCATGCTTACTGACGACAACCAACGTACCGACCACATGAGCTAAATCAGGTTAAATTATTAGCAGTTATTTGACTGGAGATTATGTGCATTTTCGGTATTGTATGAATCAAAATTCTGCTGACTGAGGCCCTAACTACTCTGCAGCAAAGTCAAGACTAACTCTTTAGGCAGAGGTGTTCCATCAGTCCTTTTGGGGGCAGGAGCAGACTCCAGCACAGGAAGAGAATGATGAGTGTAGCATTGAAATTGAAAAAAACTGAAACTTTGAAGTAGTATTTGTAGTGTATTGTCCATTCCTGTCGTGTGAGATCAGATGCCATCATGTGGGATGTGGGTCTTTGGTCAAAGGGCATGAAACCCAGGTCAAAGGTCAAAGGCCAATTGCTGTATAAGCTAGAAAACCTCAAGGTAACTTTGTTCAGCTTGAGACAGGATGTCCTTGGTGGGATAGCTTTTGGGTGATAAAACATATATATGAGAGTTTTGGTTTGGCTGGAGAGAGAGAGCTGGAATTCTTCTCTCAGACGCTCAGTTTTAGCAGGTTTTTTAACTGTCCTTTTTATGATAAAATATTTTTTTATACAAGAGATGACGTGGCAGGTGGTTTCTTTTTTTTCATCTGCACATGAAGGAAATATTCTATGTGTCTGTCCATCAGGTTTCAGGGCAGAAGGTCTGACTTTTGAACTTTGGTATGACCTCTGGAAGTTGACAGGATGGTAAGTATGAGAATTATGTACAGACAAAGTGTTTTTATAGTATTATGGGGGCGGGTTTTGACAGTATTACCATTTTGTTAAAGTTGTCCTGAGCAGCTGCTGTTCCTCTGTTGCAATATCATATGACCAACCTCATGGTGCTTGTTATTCCACTATTATCTGGAATTATATGAGAGTCATCAATCATCTAATAATTTTACCATCTTAGATACACAATCCTGGGTGGTGCCCAAGGAATTGTACTATATGTGTCTAAGTAATAAGACGTTATTTTTCTGTAAACTCATGGTTGATGCTTTAGTAGAATATTACAAAATATGTATTATTTATAGTGTGTGAGCTCAAAATTTGTAATGGTGTTTTGGATTTGCTGTGGTAACTAAATTATTTTGTAGATACTGAAGCCATAAGGGAAGGAAATATTTTTCTTAGATTGCCCAAATGGCTTGATAGTTTTTGAGATAAAGGCCAAATGGAAACATTAAGGGTTTTTTAGAAAAGAAACTGTGTTCAATTTCAAGGCTTTGTTGTGTTAAGCTTCACATTTGTAGGATAACTGCAGAAAGATACATGACATGTACTCAAGCAAAATATAACTGAGCCATTTAAAATGGGAACGATGCAATGTGCTACGTTTATTAGGTTTGTTTCCTTAAACACAAATCAAACAACAGTGCAATTTTTCAGCTTTGGTTGTTCCACCAAGTTGAGAATGTTCAATACGTTTTATAATTGTACGCTTTTACATTTTTTGTGTGTCCATATCTAAGCTGTTTTCTTTTACTTAACAACATTTAGACATATTGCTTTGTGTTACCTGGACACTGGAGATAATTCTATGCAAATGTGTGAGAAGGTGATGACCCCTCCCCTTCTCACCTGGTTATAAGGGGGAACTGCGGAGCAGAAAGGGAGTTCCCCCCCGGACATGTTTGCGTGCGGGACGCGACGCGAGGCGAGTGGAGCTGCCTGTTTGGTCCACCTGGTGCGAGGTGGACTTTGCCTGCTGACGTGAGCGTTTTGGGTCCTCTTTTTGTATGGCTGACAATAAATGTTTTAACTGAGTTCCGCTGCCTCCTGTCTCCGCTTCTTTTCTGGTTGCCCTGATCCCTTTTGTGGGGCGACCACGTCGGTCGCTCCAATTTGGTGGCAGCGGTGGGATCTGTGGCGCCGCCTGAGAAGCTGGAGAGAGGAGGTGGAGCTCGCGGAGCGAGACGGTGGTTCGCGAGCGAGAGGATCGGTCGGCGAAGGAGCTGGCGGAGACGGCTAGCGGAGACGGTCGGCGTAGGAGCCGGCGGAGACGGTTGGCGTAGGAGCCGGCGGAGACGGTCGGCGTAGGAGCCGGCGGAGACGGTCGGCGTAGGAGCCGGCGGAGACGGTCGGCGTAGGAGCCGGCGGAGACGGCTAGCGGAGACGGCTAGCGGAGATGGTCAGCGAAGGAGCTGGCGAAAGTGCTAGCGGAAGTGCTGGCAGGGCTATGACCGGAAATGGAGTGTGGTCGAGCGAGCCCCGAGGCAGACACACCACGGTCGCGTACTTCTGTCTCGCCACCCCGTTGGCGAGACTGCAGAAGGGGAGGGAAGTGTGAGAAGGTGATGACCCCTCCCCTTCTCACCGGGTTATAAGGGGGAACTGCGTAGCGGAGAGGGAGTTCCCCCCCGGACATGTTTGGGTGCAGGACGCGAGGCGAGTGGAGCTGCCTGTTTGGTCCACCTGGTGCGAGGTGGACTTTGCCTGCTGACGTGAGCGTTTTGGGTCTTCTTTTTGTATGGCTGACAATAAATGTTTTAACTGAGTTCCGCTGCCTCCTGTCTCCGCTTTTTTTCTGGTTGCCCTGATCCCTTTTGTGGGGAGACCGGTCGGTCACAAAATGACTGTAGTAACTATTAGCTAATAATGATAAATAACTGTATTTTTTATGGATTGAAATGTTATGCACTCACCTCCTTTATCTAATTAATAGAACATCCAAAGACAAGGGCTCTCCAACAAATGTGCAGTATTAATGCTGATGATAATTTGATGACTTGGATACAGTTATAGATTTGTACTTATCATTACAATTCACATGCTCTTTACTTTGTGATGATGGCAGGTTTTTTATTTCAGTGAAGTAGGCCACAAATAGACAGCTTTGATTATCCATTGTGTTGTCACGTTTCTAATCAATTTTGAATTTTTTTTTTCTGCAGATGGACATGGACATGAGGGGATGATGGCATCTGTTCTTCATTGACAACTTCCCAAACTTGTAAATATTCTTAGCATGACATCTCTGTGCATGTTTCATCTTGTATTTTCTGTTGTTTATTTTGATGTTATAGTCAGGCCAAAATGGAAATGAAACATCCGTCCGTCCGTCCATCCATCCATCCATCTGTCCATCCGTTCATCCATCCATATGAAGAGCCATCAAAATTAGAAAAGTCATATTCTATAAGACCCTCTGTTAGCGCAAGTATATAAAATGAAATGTCAAAAACCAAATAAAATATAGAACAACTCCATTAACCTTACAGTTAATATTACATCTTACAGCAAAGCATGATGCAAGCACAGTCACTTTCAGAATTTTTATCCAAAAGTACCAATAATTATCTATACAATATTAATGCTGTATTTATATTAAGTTAATTTGTCAACAGTATTGTGATAATGGATTTTGGTGTGGGCCTTCTTGACCCACTGAAACCCCAGGAGGTTACCTAAATACCTACATTTTATTGTTAAATTGCAGTGCAATCCAGCATTTATTTTACATAAACCATAATAGCGTAAGACTAAATAATGAATTAAGTAGAACTAAAATTTGCCTGTTGAAACAAATTTAAGACACAGCCGATTTTGCATTCTTCATTTGGCAATAATAGAAAAAGCACTTCCTATCCAACAACCTAAGCTCAATCTATAATGGCTGCACATACCAGTAAAGACAAATACATGTCTACTCTATGTCTCAAGTGTGTTGTTGAGGAGGACCCACACGCATAAATGAGACTGGCAGGCAGAGTGTGCTTTTTTTTTTTTTTTACATCAGAGTCTCAAATATGCTCTAATAACACCAGAACAAGTCACTTCTTTGAAAAAAAGAAAAATGAGGGGCATATACTTTCTCACTATGGCAACAAAGTCCCTAAATTGTGAATAAATGTGGGATTGACATTTCAAAATAAAACTAAATGTGACTGAAGGTTTCTCCAGCTGTGACCTCCTAACTCGTTATTTCATGGTTTTCCACCATCTGTTTTGTTGGCTTCATCACTTGATCAATATCACACTTTGTATATTTACATGCACAATTAAATCGACGTATGGTTTTACCTCGATCAATCCTTGAACACTGACTGCTGTCTTTGTCCGAGTCCACATGCATTGGAGGTAAATCCATTTATCGATGAAGTCATATTGCCTCTGCTATGATAAGTGGCGATCTGCATTCCTTAGTTTGTTAGTAGGAGGCCATTACTGGTTGACCTTTTGATAACACAAGTCAAAAGACAGGTAAACCAGCATTTAGCAACCTGGCACAATGGACAATCCTTAAAATGCGATATTGTACTTACCACATTATGGGCTTCTGCTGATTTGAGTTGTTTTGTCTATGTTTCACATGCTGTTTGGCTTCCAATTCAGAGCTTAGTGTGGCCCTCTAGTTTGTTCTCGGTTCACCTCTCCAGCTCCATTCTGACTGGGCTGGGAAATTTCCCTAGTGTGATGAGTAAAAATACAAACTTTATCATTTTTGTATTTGTTAGAGCAGGGATTGCACTTTTATTTGACCAATTCTCTAGAGTTATATGCTAATGCTAACCTGCCCGGACACCTCTACTAAATGCAGTCTGTGGGAATTTTTAACTTTTATATAACCAGGAAGTCAAATTGGGGTTAAAGCCTCTTTTTCATGGAAAATTAGATTATAGTGAACATATTGAGTAAAAGTTAGTTGTAGGATCAACTGCACACCCCCCTTGTTTTCTGAAATAATAGAAGCAAAACTGAAGCCAACGCACAGAGATGGGTCATTGGTGTTGTAATATGGAACCCGAATGCCTGTGCTTTTATTTTCCCTGCATGAACATCTCTCACGCAAACAGCTACGAGTTCATGCCTTGACTCATCCCTATATTCGTCTGCCATAAGGGCATAATCTGGTAATTCACGGACGTCTGCTTTGATCATGTGCAACAGCAAAGGAGGCCGCTCACTCCAGCGGCTCATTCTGAACATCTGGGCTCATCAGAAGTTCCGTTTCTGGACAGCTGCTCTAGACAATTTTGGATGTGTGGATATCGCTCGCACATTGAACTCGAACGGATCAAAGAAGCGGACTTTATCAAGAGCATCTGAATTTTTTTTTTCCCGTGTCAACATGAGAGTAAGATGCAGCGCACTGGTAAAACGTTGCTGCAGGACTGTCAAGATGCCATTTTTTATTAGGTTTTAATGCAAGGAAAAAGCACATTTGGTTTCCAAATATGTGGTCAGTTTTCCAAATAACTCCAGTTTAGAGGATGTATTGAAAAAGAACTGTTTAGTTCATGGGCTATATACAGCACAATTTGATATTAAGTGACCAGTAAAAATATACATATAAATAAGAGCTACAAATGTCTCCCCTTCTTTGTATGTAAAGAAATATAATATAAACATTTACAAAACAGGAGAGATAACAAAAATCTCAATTATTCCTTATTCAATCTATTGTATTTTAATTGAACATAATTATTCACTGAACAATATTTACTGTTTAATGAGTAGGTGATGTTTCACATTTCTGTGAAGAAATAGGAACTGGTCCATTTTTTTTTAATCTCACTTTGTACAGTTGTCCAGTGGGCAGGATTGGATCCTTTATTAGACCGGTTCTGGCATGGTTGACACCCCCTGGTGTAAAGTATTTTAGTAATTTACCTCTGATGTGAAAGAACAGAAGTGAAAAAATAAGGCATTAACAATAACATGTTTTTTTTTTTTGTTACCTCTGGAGCTAATGTTTGATGCTGACCTCACTGTGTTTCTTCTGTCATGTAAAGATGCTACGAGCTATTTAGTGAAATAATCCTAACTACTACCACTAGCGATAAACCACAGCTAAATATACTCTAAACAGCATTACATGGTGTTGCTGCTGCTGTATTCTCTACTATGATCTGACTGTTTTATATTACGCACTTGAATATTTATTAGGAATGATCCACAGGTCTTGGTTGTGTTTTCCTCTAGAATGAACTGGGATTGCCATTTTCGTTCCCTATGGGGTTAAACCAAATGGCTTGAATTGATGTCGCCATTGTGCAGATATTTAACATTTCGTGAACGTTCATCGGTCCTACTCTCTCCCCTGTGAGCACGCTTCCCTCTAACTCTTTTCCCCACCCTCACACACACAACAAATGCATGTAATATACCTCTCTGCGCAGACTGTGAATAAACCCCTATTTCACAGATAAGGAGGAATTACTGAAAGATGGAGCAACAAGTGTGTTGTTAGAAGTGTAATTTCATCGATGTGAGTCCCGGCGTGTGTCATGTCACGATGTAAGCGCACCCCAGGGAGAAGAGGCTGCAGGAGGGGAAATGCAGCCCCTATTAGTTTAAAGAACTTTGTTTAGCCATTGTTGAGGCGGTAATGTTTTTTATATCGGCTAGAGCAGGGGTGTCAAACTCAGTTTAGTGATGGCCTACAGCATGATTTGATCTCAAGTTGTTTTACTGGTTGAGCAGAAAAAGTAAAAAAACATATAAATTATATCATCTACAAATGTTATGTCCTGCTTTTTTATATGAAGAAACACATTATACGTATTTGCACAATTAATTAACCTTTGATTAACGAAACAAGAGAGATAATGTAATACAAAAAGTGCAGTATTTCCATGTAAGTCAGTCCACTGTTGCATGTATTGCAAATCAAAACTTGCAAATCAAAGCTCACTTACGATATTTACATAATTTATTTCTTTTAAGCAGCAGGTGAAGTTATGTCCTGCCTTGCAAACCATTCGTTAATCAAAAATGCAATTTTTTTACCTTGAGCCCTAAAAGACTCTCACTGACTTCACATTTCTATTAAAGAAATAGAAACTGGTCCATTTTTAATCACGCTCTGTACAGTCAGCCGGATCGGACCCTTTAGCTGTTCTGTTTGACACCCCTGGGCTAGAGTCTTTTTCAGAGAGCCCAGAGAGTCCTGTTGAAACCATAGCAACCAATTACATCCCAGGCTTCCTGCAACTTGTTTTAACATTTTAGATTTAATCAGCAGATGAAATAAACCCACACAACAAATCAACAATGAATCAAGTATATTGCATATATGCATAATCTATCTTGAAGATATAGAAGATATATGTGGATTTGGAGGGCAAGAGGCCATTGTTCTGTACATGTTTTAGGTGCATCAACGAATGTAATCTACAGAATACAGCAGGTCTGCACACTGATACACAGTCTGAGAGAAAGAGGAAGTGGTTTTGTATACCACGCTGTCACAGAAATACAGAGAATGTGATGGTTTCCTCTAAGCAGTAGCCTATTCTAACACTTTGTCCTTAATTCAAACCCAAACATATGATTTGCACCTTGAATCTCAAACAATGATATTGATAACAATGGTAGGAGAGTTCTACTAATAGCTGCTGTTATGTTTTATGCTGTTATGTGCCATTTGTTATGTGTTATAGGTCTGAAAAACAGTCGCTACGTCTCTTTTGCATGTACAGTCTTCATTTTATGACTGAGAACAGGCCGTGATCACTTCTTAATGTTCACAGCCATTAGTGCTGTTGTACTGTGGCTAATCAGTTAGCGGTACGCTACCCCAGATGTCCTGTGCATCCAGGGGTCATTTTGGCTCCATCCGTGCTCTTCCAGTCTCTAGCTGTTCTGTCTCCTAACTGTGCCAAGTCTGGCCCATTTAGAATGTGCTAAATAGATCTTAGCGAGCATGAGTGTGCGCATGTGTATGCATGAGTGTGTGCATGTGTGCACAGCGAGAGAGCTACTCTGCGTGTGTGTGTGTGTGCCCATATGTGCAAAATACATACAAGCAGCCAAATGAGGAGAAATAGGGAGCAAAAGGATAAAATCATCTAATCCTGTCTTGTTTGAAAATAACAGTGGAAATATAAAAAAAGAGTACTGGCTTCTGAGAGTGCACTCCTTAACAACCTCATGGAGTGAATAAATATGGCTAACTCTACCTTCTACAGCCCCTTATTTACTAAGTATTCAATCTGTAAATATATGATATAATAGGATATATTTTGGTAATTACCAATAAGAATGAGTAGGTAATTAAAACTACAGCTGAAATAGTAGGTATTTTCCTGGGAAATATATGTGATCATTGGGTAATAACTATTAGAAATAAATAGGTAAATGATAAGAATCTATAGCTGAAATATTAGGTATTTACTCAATGAATATATGGTAGTTATGTTGTTAGGTAATTGCCATTCATAATAAGTAGATTGGGTGAATATTATATTTATAATCCTTACCTGTACCATGTAGGTTCTGAATTATTACCTAGTAAATATGAAACTTTATACACATTTTCCAGTTTTACTATAGTATTACCATGTACCCAGTATTTCAGCTGTAGTTACACTCTATTTATCTACTTATTGCAGTTAGTAATTGACTATATAATATAATGATATAACCGTATATTTACTACTTTAATAACTAGTAATTAGGGGATTGTAAAAGGAAGAGTAAGCTAAATATGTACATAACGGAAACATATTTAGATTGAGATTGCAATATTGTCTATCTTTCTGATATTTCTAATATTTTGCAGGCTTATTTATAAGCCAATCAAGTTTTCTTTGGCTGAGTGGATTTTCAGACAAATAGACAACCTCAGTGCAGTGAGAGAGAGAGAGAGAAAAGCATTTTTAACTTCTTACATTAAGATTGGCTTTTAGGAAGTAGCTGAATTTTAGAGCGATAAGAAACTGGTCAAATCACATATTGATGTTAAATGAAGCCCAGTTTTCTCTAGGAGAATTGATCTGGCCAAAGAAGAGATCTTATCTTGGAATTTTTCCTTTCTGTGCAGACTGAACCATACCTCTATTATAGTTTATTGCGAGTAAAGGGACAGACAGCATGTGTGAGTTCTCTCTTCTCATCCCTATTAAACTAAAAGGTCAGTGATTGGCCACCTGCCCTTCGGTGCCTTTGGGGCAAAGCCAGTCACATTAGCACTTTGGTGTCCCTCCAGAAAGCAATGGGCCAGATGAATTGTTGTTTGACCTGACAGTCATTCAAAGAGGCAAAAGTGAAGAAATGACTTGGAAATCTTCCAGCTATACAGTTCAAAAAGCAATAGGCAACAGTACAGAAGTCTTTTGACAGAAAAAAAAAAAGAAAGAAGGAAGTTACGCTGCTGCAAATCATTGCCAAGGTACTCGGGAAGTGTTTGACAGATGGCACCAGGCAGGAGACGGCCAAGTTCAACATCAACTCAAATGAGCACAAAATGTTCACAAAGTTACATCATAGCACAGTCAAAATTCATATTGTAACTTCTGTACAAACAGATATCAGGATGATATAAAAGTAAAGAAAGAAGACCAGGTACATGCCATAGATCACAAAGGTCATAGGTTGAGTTTACGGCCTCAGTTCTTCAGGCTCTGTAAAGCTTAGAGGAACTACTATTAGGTTACTAATCGATTTTTCACACGTTACAGCATCACAAGATAATCAAATCCATAAATCTGTGTCCCCTCTACATAATAATAGCTAATAAGAAGCTACAAGATGCTATAGACTTGTTCCATTGGGTGCATTACTTAGGTGTAATGTCAGTAAAGCAACATGAATCTGAGCTGATTGCTGCTGCTCTATTTCAACGCTTGTGTTTCGCGTAGTAGCACGTTTGAGAAGTGACACAAAACTATATCATAAGCCCTAAAGTCACAGGTAGGAAGGTGGACTGACTTTTATTTCACAATAAAATATGTTGCACATACTTCTGCCGACCTACCCATAGTAAAAGAACCAAAACATCTGAATATGTGACCAAATCAACAGCAATTAAACATTGGACACGTGAAGTAACGTTTTGTGTGTTTGTTGTATTCAAATAGTTGTCTTGACTAGAATGTAATTTAGTAATTATATAATTCATTGTTTGTTTTGATAATGTTTTCGCACAAAATAGTCTTTTTCTTTAGTCTTTACAACTAGTGATGCACGATATATCGGCCAACCGATATATATCGGCCGATATGTCACGTTTTTTAACTTATCGGTATCGGTCCGATATCAACAAATTCTGGCCGATATGTCAACAATGTGCAGAGTTAAACCGCTACAGTTAGTTGGGTCACTGTCTGCGTGTCTCTCGGCGACGCGCTAAGCTAGCTGGTCCTAGCGGGCTCCTCCGTCACATCGCATCGCCCGAAAAGACAAAAAAATGCGCGGAACGTTGCTCCGGGTGTCGGACGCCGTCCTGACGCCTTCTCGTCGGCGGCCGCGGCGGAGGCGGAGGAGGCCGCTGTCTTTTCGGGCGATGCGATGTGACGGAGGAGCCGCTAGGACCAGCTAGCTTAGCTTAGCGCGTCGCCGAGAGACACGCAGACAGTGACCCAACTAACTGTAGCGGTTTCTCCTAGCGGGCTGCTCCTTCACATCGCATCGCCCGAAAAGACAAAAAAAACGCGCGGAACGTTGGTCCGGGGTGTCGGACGCCGTCCTGCCGCCTCCTCCACGGCCGCCGACGTCGCCTCCTTCGCGGAGCTCCATCGCGTCCGCTCCGCCGTACTTCCTCTAACCACATGACAGAGTTTTACAGTGAGCCTTCCTTTAAATAAAGAGCACTGTTGTGCTTTTCAAATGTACAGTGTTTTTTCTGGTCTGTACTAAATTTGTGACACTACAGAAAACGTTTTTTCTCCTCATATATCGATATCGGCAAATATCGGTATCGGCAGTGACTGCCGATATGTATATCGGATATCGATATCGGCCGAAATTTTCACATCGTTGCATCCCTATTTACAACCTTTTAAAACTAAAAAAAGCAATGCTTGAGGAGTATTGCACCTCAGTTCAAGGCAATATGGCAGTCTATATTGCTTCCAAACATACAGTATGTTCCAATTTTTTTCGTACACATGCTTTGGCCAGGAGCACAACCCCCACTCCCCCCCATATGCCTCACATACAGTAACACTAAAACACAAATGCGTACAAATGCACCCACATGCATAAAAACACATTCATGCCCCCTAAGCAAATCAGTAGTGATGCCTCTGCCTGTGCATGCCAGGAACATGCAGCGAGCATGCTGGAGAGAGAGACACGGGGGCCGAGCGAGAGCCGGCGAGTATGGACGGGATGTGACATGCCCGCTAGTGCATGCCAAGATCATACAGCGCCCATGCCAAGTGCAAGAGCACATATACTGGAGAAATGGGATGCACACAGCCGGATGTCCAAGTGAGTGTAGTCTTAAAGTAAGATATTTATTCACTTTCTCTGTGTGCGTGTATATGTGTGCACAATCCACAGTAAAACTATGTGATGCAGTGACAGGTGCAAGATCGAGTTAAATTGCCCAGGACCCACTGACAAGTCCTCAAGGACTGAACAACATATTTATTATTATTTCACGGGACAGAAATCATTATTTTACAAGATAGAACAGAGGAACTGAGGGACGAAATGGACTAATCAAGTGCTAATGCAAATGCTACTGCCAAGTCTAATAAACAACAAGTCATCCTTTATAGACAAAACAAGGGACTGTACGGTATGTAGTTGTCTCATGTCGTCCTTGTTATTTCTGAGTGGAGGTGCTGGAAGTATAAGGTGGGATAGTTTGTGTTTCCGCGTCCATATGAACATCAATATCTATTTGACATTTACCATGAAGAAATATTGAGCGAACATGACTTAGTTAGAGTCACAGGCGAGAAAAGTCATCCGACAAGAAACAATAATAGGTGCAGAAATATGCAGAATAATAATTACATCAGTTCTAGAGAGGTAAGAATTAGGGGGCTTTCGGGCCTAAATGTCACTGGGAGTCAAAGCCGAATAAGAACTTAAAAGTAGACCTGGAGTGAGTCAAAGTTACCTCAAGCCATGAACCCAGACTGCTGAAAAAATCAGTAGCACCATCTTCAGTGGGTCAATTGTACACATTGAAGCTACAATGCTATTTCCCAGATGTGAACTATGTGTACTCACATTCATTAAGATATAAGAAGATCCTTAATTTAGGGTCAAGAACTTGCGTCCATAGCATGGGGAGCATCATTCAAATGAAGCAGAACCCCTGACAATAACTATACCTTAAGTTATCCTCAAAATGTATACAATTACAAAGGCCAAGTTGCCTTGCCCCTAACAGTTGTGATGGTGTTGTTATCTTCATAGATACATGTGAGCAGAGCAATGGCAACCTAGCTAACTAATATAGCTACATCAAGAGTAATTAGCCGAATATAAAATCACCAACATTAGTCAGGTTTGCACCTTAATTTTGTAGTAATGTTAAAGCGACTCGGAAAAAGACAGATGTTTTAAAGATCCATCCATCCATTGTCTATCCCGCTTATTCCCTTTCGGGGTCGCAGGGGTCTGCTGGAGCCTATCCCAGCGCGTTAAGGCGAGAGGCAGGGATACACCCCAGATGGTCGCCAGCCAATCGTGGGGCACACACACCATTCACACACCATTCACTCTCACACTCACACCTATGGGCAATTTAGAGTTTACCAATTAACCTGAGCATGTTTTTTGTATTGTGGGAGGAAACCGGAGTACCCGGTGAAAACCCACGCAGACACGGGGAGAACATGCAAACTCCACACAGAAAGGCCCCAGACCCAGGCCCAAGGCGGTCTTGAACCTGCGACCTTCTTGCTGTGAGGCAACAGTGCTACCCACCGCACCACCGTGTTGCCCTTGTTTTAAAGATGATATGGTTTATTATTATCTAGAATTATAATATAATATAGAATAATATGATATATAGTAACAAATATCGCCACCAAAAGACACCACACGATTCCCAATCGAGCCAGTCGTTTTGATATAACTAATGTGGGGGTTTGTCCTTTCCCCTAGGAGGAAAAGCGAGCCAAACTTTTGACGGAAGAATAAAGATAGATAGATAGATAGATAGATCGATAGATCGATAGATAGATCGATAGATCGATAGATAGATGTAGTCACTCTGTCACTTTTTCACTGGTCACTTTTCTTTTTTCTCTTCACACACACCCTGCACCTTAAGTGTGCATTGGCTATGTATGTGTACATGTGGGTATGTGCGTGGATATGTATGTCCATATATATATATATGCAAATATGTGTGTATGTGTATGTATGTAGGTATGTACGTGCATGTATGTATATATGCCTTGCTTATGCATACTTTTTTTTCTTACTATTTATTAGCATTTTCTCTCCACTCTATGTCGATAATGCATACTGTGTATGCAGGTCAACAAATTCTGCGAATTTGTACATTGTGTTGTGTGTTTTTTTTATTTTTATTTTTTTATAGTTTTTTTTATCTTCTTCAACTTTATTTTTCTTTTTCTTTATCTGTAACGCTGCAGTAACACACACATTTCCCCGTTGTGGGATCAATAAAGTTCTATCTATCTATCTATCTATCTATCTATCTATCTATCTATCTATCTATCTATCTATCTATCTATCTATCTATCTATCTATCTATCTATCTATCTATCTATCTATCTATCTATCTATCTATCTATCTATCTATCTATCTATAATGATTTACTGTAAAAAATACATTTTTATATCACAGGTCTTTAAAAAATGAAGTAATCAATTGATTTCAAATGAACATATAGAATCCTGTCATCTGCATACATGATTATATCTCAACCTCATTGCAGAAATCAGCTTGAACACACTCACCGTGCACATGAGCCTTTGTTTCCAATTGTTCCCCATTGTTTTATGATTTTCATTCATTATTCAACAGTTAAATAACTTTATCAGATTTGATGAGTTGATCACAGATTTCCCCCCAAAACAATGTCAAATTTAGAGTGTTTCGCATTTGCATTTCAAAATAAAAGTCCAAATATTTCACAAATGTAGGAATGAAATTGTGTTAAATGTGCAAAATCTAATCCTAAACATTTAATGGTTTAGTCACAGACTTTCCCAAAAATGTCAATTGGTTAGTTGGTTTGCTTATTTTGTGCATTGCATTTTCAAAATAAAAGACATTTAACGTCTTCACTACAGGGGGCTGGCTTACTCACAATGAGTTGTCCTTCCCCAGGAATTAGGGTAATGATGTGATTTTCTTTCAGTATTCCATTTTATTCAGTATTTACTGTGGCTCAACATTAAGGAAACCTTCATCAGATTGATGTGTTTTATATTTTGTGCATTGCATTTCAAAATAAAAGCACACATTTTTGCCATTTTTGGTTATCATCACAGGCACTTTATATATTGAAAAATGTGATGCTTTACTTTCATAAATGTGGGAATTAAATTTGCGTTGAAAATGTACAGACAGCGACCTTTATATCTGCCTTGTTGTACCTTGTTGAAAGTGATGAAGCCTTTGGAATCCATGTGGAAGCCATTTTGCTTCAGGAAGCTTGTTGCAGGAACAGATCCTGCAGAAGTAGAGAAACATTAGAGTCTAATAGAGCAGCAGTGGGACTTTTTATTCAACTCGAAAGTCTGCTTTCTGCTCCTTTACCTTCATGTTCAGTGTTTTATTGACAGTTAAATGTATTATTAATAATGACAAGATGATATGCAGAGTGTGAGGATGTAATCTCACGATTTAAAACACGGTTTCCTTGTTTCTCCTCTCATTCTTTCCTGTCAATATCTCTCATTCTAATGTAGTTCAATCAGCAGACAATGACATTTTTTTTCTCTACTATGGGCCTGAAATCAAGAGTTTTGCTCATTGTAGATTCTATACCAGTAATTATTTTGCAGGGGGGGGGCCCAGACTAAAACTCCAATCTAGAGGGGGCCAGTGTGCTGTCTTTAGTTCTGCTTCTTATCTTAGTCCAGTCCGGTCAGGTTAAACCTTCCAGGTTAGATCTCAGAGTCCTAGAAGCATTTAAGCTTCTCCACCACGACAAGGTCACAGCACAGGGAGAAGAAAAACACCCTCACCCCCCCTCCGCCCTCATCCCTGCAGTTGGAGCAAGAGAGGCTGCAGGGATTGGGGTTGGGGGAGTGAAGGTGAAAAACACCCTGAGGTGTTTTTTTTGTTGTTTTTGTTTTCTTTAGTTTTTTTTTTTTTTGTTTTTGGGGTTTTTGTTTTTTTTGTTTTTTGCTTTTTGTTTGTTTTTGTTTGTTTTTGTTTTTGTTTTTGTTTTTGTTTTTGTTTTTGTTTTTGTTTTTGTTTGTTTTTGTTTTTGTGTTTTTTTGTTTTTTGTTTTTTTGTTTTTGTTGTTTTTTTGTTTTTGTGTTTTCTTTTTGTTTTTTTGGGGTAGGAGGGTTAAGTACTTTCACCTTCTTGTTACAACATGAGACAATTTCTGAAAAATTGTGCATGGTGGCACGAGGAGGAACAACCCACTTGCGATGTGACATTTATTTTTTGTTTTTTGAACACACAACAATCACATGTATGATACATACAACATTCATATCTATACATATGACGGTCGTATATCCAAAAGATAAAAATCGCAAAACGGGAAAGTTGCAATTTGTCGTAAAACTGTTAAAGTAAAAGACTTTTAAATATGAAAGACAACAAACCAGAGTGGTGAACATGTCATCAGCACTTCTCTCCCCTGGTCCAGGACCAGGGGTCTCGGGTATGTCACATATTTTCAAATAATTATTTATTTTCAAAGTCTTGTACCGCAACAGTTCCACAACAAGCGCAACCTTCCCGCTGTTGTTCCTTCCTGGTGACCACTAGCACAATTTTTTCTGAAATTGAGTCATGTAGTAACTAGGAGGTGGAAGTACTTAGGCCCTGTAGGCATCGGGGTCGAGGGGTGAGTTAGAGAGGGATTAGGATTGAGGATCGGGGCTGAGAGTTTCCTTCTTCTTTTTCCACCATTTTGGTTTTTTCAGCCCCAGAGCATGTATGAAACGCTCGAACAAAGACTTACGTTTCGGGATGTTCTCCTCAGACACTTCAGCAGCCTCCAGGACTTTAGGGTCTGCATCAGTGTCTACTTTCACACATTGGGCAGGTTCAGCCTCAGTTGACAGTTCTTGCTCCTGGCCTTGCTCCTGAGGTTCTTGATCCTGTTCAATGTGGTCCTCCTTCTCCTCAAGCTGGGCTGGTAGCAGCTCCTGGCTCGATTCAAAGGCCTTCTTCAACTCAGGTGCAGCTTCCAGCTGCTGGGATTCGGAGTTCAGGTCCATGAGACATTTCTCCTGGGCCAACGGCATGTTGACCTCATCCATCGTGGCGCAAAGTTTGTCCAGTCTCCTGGTTTTCTCACCATTGCTGGTGAAATACTCAAAATGAGGGTCAAAGTCGATCTCCTTCGTGAGGTACACCGTCTCCGGCTCGTAGTCACACAGGGCGGCCATGGCTTTAAAGGTGGCATTCGCCTTGAGCTCGATCTCCCACGTGAGGTACACCGTCTCCGGCTCGTAGTCATAAAGGGCGGCCATGGCTTTAAAGGTGTTGTTTGCCTTGAGCTCGGTCATGACCTGCCCCCAGATCACTTTTAATCCCTCATCCTGAACCAGAAGGAGTTGGTCCATTGTCCCGGTTTCCTCGCCATTGCTGGTGAGATACTCACAATGAGGGTCAAAGTCGATCTCCGGCTCGTAGTCACAAAGGGCGGCCATGGCTTTAAACTTGTCGTTCGCCTTGAGCTCGATCTCCCACGTGAGGTACACCGTCT
The DNA here is from genome assembly GCA_036785175.1 of Eupleurogrammus muticus. Taxonomy (NCBI): domain Eukaryota; kingdom Metazoa; phylum Chordata; class Actinopteri; order Scombriformes; family Trichiuridae; genus Eupleurogrammus; species Eupleurogrammus muticus. The sequence continues at coordinate 12,323,830 of JAYKQN010000004.1, read as the reverse complement.
CCGGCTTGTAGTCATAAAGGGCGGCCATGGCTTTAAAGGTGGTGTTCACCTTGAGCTCAGTCATGACCTGCCCCCAGATCACTTTTAATCCCTCATCCTGAACCAAATCCATTGTGATGTCCATTTGCTTTGGTTGGTGTTCACAATGTCCACAGAAAAAACAGAAAATCTGTTACTGTGTTGAGTGCGTCTGCGTGCGTCTGCGTGTGCTTCTGCGTGCGTCTGCGGGTGCGTCTGCGTGTGCGTCTGCTTGCTAATGCTTGCGTCTGCGTGCTTCTGCGGTGCTAGGCTTCTAGTGAAGATTCGCTACTTGGCTGGGTACGAGTCAGACTTATATAGACTGAGAGCAGGATGAGGTCACTGAATGTGTGACATCATCAAACCAATCCTGTGCAGAAAGCCCTGTGACATCACATATGACATCAGAGGCAAAATAATGCCATGTTGTCATGTTGTCATGACGATGATGATGCAACTATTTCTGTTTACTTTTGAAAATTACCATGCTTTGATAGTCTTCAGATTTCAACATGCAACATGCATTTTTGCAAATTCCAGTCTTGCTTTTTTATGATTTTTTTCAGCAGTGGTGTCCTCCTTGGTCGTCTCCCATGAAGTCCACTTTGGCTCAAACAACGACGAATGGTGCGTTCTGACACTAATGTACCTTGGCCTTGGAGTTCACCTTTAATTTTTTTGGAGGTTGTTTTGGGCTCTCTGGATACAATTCAAATGATCCGTCTCTTCAATTTGTCATCAACTTTCCTCTTGCAGCCACGTCCAGGGAGGTCCTGTGGGTCTTGAACTTCTGAATAATATCTTTTATAGAGGTACCATCTTTTTTGTCCAGGCCTATTTCATTAGTTTGTTCTTTTAAATAATTACGTTATTCGAAATTCAAAAGTAATGGCTGATTTAGATTATTTACTTTTCAATACATTTTTATTTACTGTTACTTTTGTAAGTTTAAGTGATTTTCAGCGAGAATTGTGGGTTTTTCCTTCTTTAACTGAGGGGTACCAACAATTTTGTCCATAATCTAAAAATGTTGCATGTTAAATGGTTAAACGGCAATCTAAATATTGGTAGATACTAGCAATATAAAAAATGATATGCTGGCAGTGATATTGGGTACAGTTTATTTGCCTTTTTTGGTCACTGAATGGTGTAAAAATGAAATAATTGAGGACAGAATTCTGTGAATGCAGCGAGAAACTGACCAAACAGACCATTGCACACAGCAATAGAAAATAGATTCCACAGTCAAAGTGTTCACTCTCAACAATGAACAGTTATGCTGCTATTTTATAATGTTTTGTTATATGAGGGGTTCTTAGTGTAATCTCTCTATTTTGTAAGAGAAAAATTACCCGAACAACTATTGTGCAAATATTTCCCCCCTTTGAGGCCAGTAAACAAAGAGCTGAACAGACTTCGCTGATGTCTGGATTACCAGGTATGAGGTCGGCCGCGTGCCAGCGATGAATGAAGTTGATAGATGAACATTCACACGCTCCTTCCTCAGCGTACACGTATACGCAGAGAGAGAATCACACAGTGTTCAGTGTACAGCTAATCAGCTGTCTAATCGTCTGTCAGCTCTAATATTCATCACTAAACTCTGGACAAATGGCTCTGCTTTGAACAGGAGACGAATGTGTATTTCTTTACTTGTGTGTGTGTGTGTTTTTTTCTGTGCTCTGACATCACAATCCGAGAGCATTGGCCGCACAGAGGCAGAGGGTCTTTACTAAAAGGTTTACTAATAAAACCACAACTCTGCCCCCACAAAACAGACTGACCTTTACCAGCAACTAGAAAACAACAACTAATAACCACAATATCTTTCCTGCAGCAAATGCCTTCCACATACCCTGAAGAAAAATAAAACAAATAGCCAGTGCTATTAAAATCTACAATCTGGCCACCGTTGGCAGTCATTTACACAAAATGCTCATATGTTCAGTGCTTTCTAACATAGAGTTTTGCTCTCTGAGCAAGATCAGCGCCATGGACAACTCTGGCTGGAGTTTGAAGTGAGGTCCCACTGGTCAAGAAACATCTGGCAGGACTTGGGACTGTCCATTTTGTTTTTCTCTCATACACCGCACAAGGACTTGAGGGTATCCCAAGAGATGCTGAAGATGAAGCGGTTGAGACGGCGACCAGATGTTGAGCGCTGTTGTATCGGTGGTAAACACAAATGCTACATTAACACACATGCACGAACACACACACACACGCACACACACACACACACACACACACACACACACACACACAGAATTTGCTTTGTCCCTCATTTGATCAGACTCTAAGCTGGTGGCTTGTGTTTTCATCCATGCATGTCTGTCTCAATCCTAGTTATATAACATGCAAATAGACATGCACACTCACACACACACAGACACACACACACACACACACACACAAACTTTGTCATGATATCAGTGGGTTGGTTCAAATAGGAAACATTCCATTCAAATTAGCCTCAATATCAGCTACCCTGCAACATGCCGTGCATGAGTGTGTGTGTGTGTGTGTGTGTGTGTGTGTGTGTGTGTGTGTGTGTGTGTGTGTGTGTGTGTGTGTGCGTGTGTGTGTGTGCTCAGAAGTCTGTGAGGTGTGTCAGATGTCTATGAACTGTTATGCATGTTCACACTTCCATGAACTGTGTGGGTACAGGGACCAATTTTCACAAAGCTCGGTGGTGGTTTGGTGCTCTAAGTGCTCATTAGGAACAGAAAAGTAATGTGCATGTGTGTGTGTGTGTGTGTGTCTGAGAAAGAGAGAGAGGGGGATAGAGAGATAAAGAGAGAGAGAGGAGATATATATGAACCACTGTTGGAGCAAGAGCCTGTTTACCCTTTAACCTGTATCTTTTTTTTCTTTTCCCTGTGTTCTGTCTTAACCTCTTTCCATCATTTTCCCTCTCGCCTCACCCCTCTCTCCCCTCTGTTATTCTCTTCTGTGCCTTTAACCGTTCACCCCTTTTTTTATTCTTCCTCTCAGCTTCTCTTTAACAGATTTCTCAGCATCTAATTGGACAATCATCTCTAGAAATCTAATTAGGCCCATAATGTTTTAAAACCTATGGAGAGAAATGGAGAGAGTGTGTTTTGTGTGTGTGTGCGTGCGTGTGTGTGTGTGTTTGTGGTTCTATACTAAATCTTGATGACACATAACTCAGCATTATATGTATTTTTATCTCACTTTATAATGCCACAGTCACAAATGAGTTGAGGTCCCAAAGAAGTGTTCAAACTCATAATAGAGTGTATAGAGTAAAATGTGCATCATTAAATGATACCGTCCCCTTCTTTTGACTCTTTGTATACATTGTTAATGCATCTCTCACTAAAGCTAATTTTCCAAAAGATTTATGTTATCACAGACATTGGTGTACATAGGAGAAGTCACCAGGGAACACAGCTTTGTGTCCATTCCGTTATTATTCAGCTGTTTCAGGTCGTTTGGAAAATGTGGCTATTCAGCTGGGATTTAAATGACTGTACTGTAGGCCACAAGGATAAATAATAGTGATTATTTGTTCCCTCTAGGCTGCTGTAATGCAATTTTCCTTTCTTTCTTTAAAAAATAGGTGAATTGGTATTTTTTAAACCATTTTTTATGATATTATTGTTATGTTGTTCCTACATGCTGCCAAGTTGCTTTTAAGTCACTATCTGTTTATTACCACAATGTGTTCTTGTTCTCTTGAACATCACATTCAAAGTCATCATACATATTTTTTTTTCTTTTGAGTTTTTTTAACCAGCTTCCATTTAAATAACCAAAAAACAGATCTGATGACTTTTCAGGAAGGTTGGGTTGTTTTTGTGCCCTCTCGTGACCTCTGTGGCAAAAATGTCCACGCACAAATTATCATACATCATTACCTCTCAAACTACCAAACATTCAATAATTTACAGGATTTCAACACAATAAATGCCAGCTTATCTATTTAAATATTATATTAAATATTGCATTATTTATTGCAAAAAACACACCAAATTTATTACCAATATTTTTCACATAATATTGGGGTAGAAAGAGAGAACATGTCTACCTTAATTAAGGTTTAAAAAAAATCAACTTTGTTGTTAATCTTGAACATATCTAAGGCTCTAATCATTACCAAAGTCCCATTTTCCTACCGTGTATTACAGGGAAAAAATATGTTTTTCAGGAGATTTAATAATAAATAAAATAATAAAAAAAAACAGAAAAAAATATAGATGCCTGATGATTTTATAAGAGTTGTTTTATACGTGCACATTTTTGTCACAAAGGTGTTGAGAGGGGCAAAATGTCAACAGACTGTAAAAGACATGCAAAAGCATAAGACAGAATTTCAAAAAAGTTATACTTAAAAGAAGGATTTCTGCAAAAGTCATAAAAGTCACTATCAAAATAAGATAAGATAAGAGATAAGATAAGATAAGACTTTATTGACCCACAACGGGGAAATTTGCTTGTTACTGCAGCGTACAGAGTAAAGAAAACAAAATAAAAGCTCAAGAAGATAAAAACTATAAAAAATAAAAAAATAAAAATACACAACACTATGTACAAAATGATCAACATATCAGAAAAAAATGACAAAAATGCAGGTCAAAACCTGCAAAAAATACAGAATCACGTGGTTTCACATTAAAAATCTGTATTTCTATTATGTCATTTGTCAAAAACAGGACATGCAGGGGACCTCAAGAAGTGAGCTGCTGCACACATTAACTCACCTTATGTTTCTAACAGCTTAAGACATGTTCAGGAAGGATTTTTTTTTTTACTAGGAGTGGGTCAAACTATTCCTTTAAGCAGGAACTAATCTCCACTGGGACCTATAGGGTTAACCCTATTTAAAAAAATGCTTAAAAAAAAGGCAACTAATCCTATTTTTTCTCACAAAGAATCTTACATCTAATCATTTCCTTCCATTAGCCATTACAGGCAGCTTCTTCCATGAGGCATTATGCAGTTTTTATTCAGATTGGTTCCTCGTGAACGATGTCTTTTCTCCAGTTGCCTCTGAATACTCGTTGACACTCTGCCTGCTGGCTTTTATCCACACTTCTTAGCTCTCCCTTGGATCTTAACAAACAGCTGCTGATGAGACGTGGATTCCTTCCCCTAGATCTTTATAATTGGAGCCTTGAGAAGGCAAAAAACATACTGGAGCGCACTATTGCTGCGGGAAAAAAAAGAAGAAAAAAAAAAGTTTCCATGCTGCCCTTCCTTGTTATTCTCCTCCAGTGTTCACACCCCAAACACATCGAAATGAATAAATTACAACTGCTGACAGGGACTAACAACGACTCCACTTCACCCGGTTTATTTCGAGGAAATCTGGCTCCGCCTTCGCTGTGGTGGGACAGTAGCGCTGCGGGACTACAGCATATATGCTGAATCAGGTGGACAGTGATACACAAATCAGCAGAAAAAAAAAGAAAAAAAACATGAGGGGAAGTATGTTGTAATATCACAAACAAGTGGTGCTCAGTCATGCCTGTTGAATCATAACTCGCCTCTCTCATGCCGGAAAATGCTGCCTTTTCTCTGGAAGCTATTTTGCTCATGCTGCGAGTTTGCTTCACTCATCTTTGCTGCTGTGTACATCCTCCCCTCAGGCACGAGCAAATGGTCTGCCATGCCTCGTATCAGGATAGATAATAATAAAAAAGAGAAAGAAAAAACAAACATCGCAATGATGCAGTCTTCATTCAGAACAACTGGAGGAATGAATTCCCGACTTAACATAGGAGAGAAAAACATTAAAAGGGGCCTCATTGAAAAACAAACAAACAAAAAAAACTTTTTTCAGAGCTTGAGTATTAATATTTAATTTTCTGTTGTTCTTGGTAACCGGTGTTGGAAAAGTTCACTTTCTGCATGAACTAGTTCAAGTTCAGTTCACAAATTAAAAAAAAACAACAATTCAGTTCACAGTTCATACGTCAAAATTTTGAGCTACATTCATGGTTCCAAAAATAACCTAGCACAGCTATTATTTGTCAAAAATATTATCACAACCCATAGAGAACCAGGGACAGCAATTAACTAATTAATTAATTGAACATTGAAACTATGTGCCAGATTCATCTTAGTATCCAATTTTAAATCCTTATGCAACGAGGGGTTTAGTATTTGAGGTGACAGCCTTCTAAATACTGACATTTCCTAACACTTTGTTTCCATCCGTTCAGTCCACACTAGCAGCAGCTGCAACTTTCACCCTGCAGTATATTCTCAGAACGTGAGGAAAAACCTGCTTCTGAAATGGTCTTTATTATGAAAATAAAAATAGAAGTGTAGTCCTTAAGGTGCATTCTTGGACTAACTTTTACCTAAACTTATGTTAAATGTCCATATGCTGTGGTGCTGCCTTCCTTCATGCTCCTGGCTGTTGCTCTGTGTTTTAATGACGTATTTGTTATGACAGGTATGACAGCTGCTACCAGGTCAGGTGGTTTTCTGCTATATCTTCATATACATTGTGAGTTTAAGCCGGGTTTTTTTACCTGAAAGAATCCAATGAGATCTGAAAAGTTCTACTACTACTACTAAAATACAGTATGTTCAGTTCATGTTAACCAAGAATATGAACATGAATATTCATTTATTGAATGTGTTCAGGCATAAAACTGCTGGTAACATACAATCTATGAAATAGGATGACCAACTTACCCTGTTGAGGTCTGACTTCTGAATTTCTCATTTTGAGAAAACTAAATATTAAAAAAACAATATTTGGGACATTTGTGAGAAGGCAGACTGCAATGCTACCGGTCTAAATAGATTCTTCTTTTTTCAAGAACATGCTAATATGTAGAAATACACCACGAAAAAAACTATTTACTTCTAGAGTGTCACCTTTCACAATTCAGATGGCTCCAACATACCAACGCTAAAGGCAGACGAACATACCCTGACTTCAGTTTGAGAGTAGACTCAATGAGTCAGTGGCGAGCCCAATGACTCCATCATCACTAGTACAGGAGTCCCTCAGGTAACCCTACTGCTGCCGAGCCCTCACCATCCGACTTTTTTCTCTGTGTAAACATAATGACTTCCCATTTTCCTCTAGAGGCCGAGTCAATTGAGTCATTCCAATTCAAGGGGAAAAATTTTATCAACCTCAAATGGGATCTCATAGAGAGCGTTTTACCGCAAAGCGAAAAGTCTGTCTTCATCTGCTCACTCCTGCCAATAAACACAGCTTTGGCTACAGCACAGCGGCTGTTAGTTTCAAAGCGGATCCAAAATAAAGCACTTACTTCTTCAGGCAGCTGCATCCGAAATCACTCACTTGCTCCCAATAGAACAATCATATACCGTACATCATATGTTTACCAATGAACAGTTTGATTTCAGACACTTATAAATCACCGTCATTTTTCATCATCACTGGCAGCTGCAACAGCAGCAGCGCAAGTCATTTTAGCTTCAATAAAATCAAAATGGGATGCATTTCGTAAGGAGGCTGTTAGCAAATAGCGGCAATAAATAACGAGTGTACATGCCATTGATAGCATTTTGCGTTGGATAGATTCATTCTGAATTCTGACACTGCAACAGAGACCCCCTAGCACTGCAACAAGAAGGGCCAGTAGGGGGCACTCTTACCTCTGGTCCAAATAAGAATGCTGGTATGTTTACATGACAGCTAGGGAAATGCCAGAAGTAGCTGCACATGTTTGCAAGATTTTCCATATTACCAGTCTTTTGAATTTTGTTGTCAAAAAAGGTTGAAGAGTAACAGCGCAAATGAAAGAGTTTGTATTGTCATGTTGTAGGGGAGGCGCCACGACTTCATCAAAAAATCAATTTGTTGCCCATGAATGTAGCCTGGGACAAGCACAGTAGTCCATGTAGGTGGACTAAAATGTGCATGTAAATGTACTGATTGTCTCAGTCCAGACTGGGATGGCGAGCTGTAGGGGAGGCCGTCTTTTGGGTTCTGAGACGGTAAACCCAGGTCCTGTCTCACTAATTAAGATCCCAGGCCATTTTGCAAAGAGTCAGGGATTCCCCCGGCGACCTGGCTGAATTCCCAACCTGACTTTCTCCATCTGGCCACCTAATCCTCCCCCTGTGTAATTGGCTAAATGATCCCCTCCTTCCCACCTCAAGCTGATGTCTGGTGAGCATTCTGGCGCAAAATGGCTGCTGTGCATCATCCAGGTGGCCGCTACACATTGATGGCGGTTGAGCACAGTAAAGGGCCTAGAGTATTTGGATAAAGCAACAAAGTACAAATATTTTGATACCTTACATTTTACTTCTACTCTTTTCACATAATTATCTATACTTTCAAATGTCCAAATTTGATAATTTTCTGGTTTCTTGTGTGTTCTATAATAGTAAACTGATAATCTTTGGGTAGTGGACTGTTGGCGTGCACAATAAAAACAACACTTTCGGTTGTATCTTCAGCTCTGGGAAACAATGATCAACGTTTTATATCATTTTATGAACCAAACAACTAATTTATTAATCGTTTTATTAACTGATATTAATCACTATCAAAATAGCCAATGAAGCCCTAGTATAAACATATAGTAGTCTGACTCCCTATTGGTTTGTAGGTACTCCATCACATTCCAGATTACAGCATATTTTCCTTCTAATTACTTTCACTAATATACTTTAACAAACTTTGTAACCTGTACGTTTATACTTTTACTTGAGTATGTTTATACTTCTACCTAAGTAATAAATATAATTACTTTTGACACCTCCTTATGAATGTAATCCATTATTACAGGGGTTTTCAATCCAAACCACTACTACTACTAGTAGTCATAATAATAATACAAATAATAATGTTATAAAAATTGATGTTATTTCTGACCACTTTGGTGGGAATAAAGAGTGTTATTGAACATCAAAGCTGCTCATCTTTTCTTTTTCCATTAGGTCATGAGCAACTGCACGAACCACTGTTGCTTTGACACATGTTTGATGCACTTGAGCTTAACCATAAGCAACAAACACACTTTGTTTCCTGCAGCTTCTTTAGAACAAATGCTGCTCTGTGTTTCCCCAGTAGAAAGGTTTTAAAGAAATAATTAGGATCCATTAGCCATGTTTCCATGTAATTGTCAACTGAATTTCTTTATGCCATGTTTGGTGCTGCCCAGAGATGAAGACAATGTATTATGGTAATATCTGCGAATGCACCCACAGCTGCATAAGTTTAACTCAATCATGTGAGCAAACTTATTCCAAAAGTTGTTGTCATCTTGCATTTAGCGAATTAACTAGTTTTTGAAAAGAGCAAAAACATGTCAAGCATATTTCACACATGCTAATCAAAAACAAAGCTAATAACAATAATGTAATGCATTTCAGATGCAGCTATGTACTAGATGCAAATTCAAATTAGACACTGCATCATATCACTGGATTAAATCCATGCATGTTATTCTTGGCATGTGTTGTGTATGGTAATGGTGATTTGGAGCTAATGTGTGAGGGGCAGACTTTGTGAAATAATATTTAAAAGTAGTAAATGTATTCAAATAACCTTGGTGGATGGGATTTTTTAATACATTGATGCAGCAGAACACTCTACATTGTGTGTAGTGTTCAGGAAGGTTTAAGTCATTTATATATCTATATTTACCTCCAAATTTAACTATTTTCTGAGTTTTTTTATTTCTATAATAGTAAACTGATGATCTTTGGGTTTGTGAAATTTTGGGTTGAATCTTCAGCTTCAGGAAACAGTGATCAACATTTTTAAGAATAAAATTGTTTCAATAATCAATAGAGTAACTGGTTAACAAAATAATTAGTTGTAACCCTATAAAGTATGATCATAACAATAACTTTTATACATTAATAAAATGTACAAATAAACAAACTATTGCTACAAATGTGTTTATTATATCACTTTAGCCCATGATTATCAGCTAAAGACACTAGTTCATAGGACTTTTATAATCAATAAATTAACCTTTTGATGGCTTCATAAACATCTGATGAATGTTCTTGTTGTTAAACAACAAAATGTATATTTTAATTATTTTTTATTTTAAAAAATGATTTAATAGGATATTCAAGATAGTGCATGTATAACATTCTAACATTAAATAAGTAGTTTATTCTAGAGTGGTGTCTGATGCTTAATATGTCGTTTAATGAGTCTTTTTGCTGTGGAAAACTATCCTGTAATACAGGAAGTGAGCGGCCTCAAAACAGTCATCTCCAACTGCTTTTGGAGCTCTTCCAAATGTAGCCATTTAACAAACTACTTAGTCACCTAAGTCACCAGTGATCCTACAGTATATGCACTACATCTGAATTATTCAGTCAACAATAATATCGGAATCAGGTGTTTGGTAACAATTATGCCTCCTAATAATGTTGCTGGCCAATGGTAGACATCACTAATAGACAGCAGCCTCATCCAAGTTTACACAGACTGTTTCCTCTGGTTTCAAGGACATGGTCCAGCATATGTTCCTGCACTGGCGGGCAGCTCATTGGCCGTCTGCTGCCCTCCATCCAGGAACCGGCGTGACACCAGGTTGAGGAAAATGGCAGGAAGGATCGCCAGTGACCCTATAGGCAGACATCTAGTTAACCATCTGCTCCAAATCCTTCCATGAGAAGGCACACCCCGAGAAGGATCACCGGCCCGCTCACACTAGCTATATCATTCCACACAAGCAGCAGTAACAAGAATCACCACATCATCGCATGAGTTAATGTCTGTTGTATTTAACACGGTGGATTTCTACACGGTTTCCACAGCGCAGCCTCGCGTAACCTCGGAATTTGTCAACTTTGGCATGTTTTTAACCTCAGGAATATACATAATATATAGGACAGTCTCTGATGTGCGTAATTCACTTCATGCATCTTATTCTCTTCAGTGTTGCTCATTCTGTGGTGTGCTGGACCCACGCATTAATGAATACTCATTATACTTGCACCTAGAGCTACAGCTGCACACACCCTGATGCCAGTTGGTAAAAAAAATGTTCTGCATGCTTTTTTGTCTTAAAATAGACCAAGTATACATAATGAAGATATTTTTGTTTATTTATTTTAACTGTTAGTTTTGTTTTTTTAGTGTTCATTGCCATATGGCAACACTGTAGTTGTTGTAATAACATGAAATGCAATGTGGGGAGCACTCACAAAATGCATTACTTTAGTGTGTACAACAGTATAATTGTTAATAATATTCTTCGGTATATATATTTCTTTCAAGTTAAAAATGTTAAAAATTGCTTTTGGGTGATATTTGAGGAGCAAAAGAAAAGAATGCAGAGGCTCCTTGTGAAAAGACCATCAAAAACACATTCAAAATTGACACTCTTCCATCAGTTTTTGTATGACCCACTTGTTTTTCATACATTGTTTTATATCTGGTGATGTGCAGCAGGCGTAAAATGTGTTAACACATGAATTTTTACATGATTTCCACAGTGCATCCTCGCGTAACCTCAGAACTCGCCAACTTTGGCATGTTTTTTAGCCCCAGAAATATACGGGGGATGTTCTTAATTCATTTCTTGCATCTCATTCTTTTCAGTGTTACTCATTTTATGGTATGCTGGACCCATGCATTAATGAATACTCATTATACTTGCACCTAGAGCTACAGCTGTACTGTTTGCAAGATTCCTCATTTTTAATGAGGCCTAGATGTTTAGTAGTAGTATATATATTTATATATTTTCATACTGTACATGTGTTGTCATGTCTTTTGAATATCTCACCATTTTGACACGCAATCGCACCTTTATTCCAGGTGCTGTTGACCTCCTCACATCTGTGTGTGCTTTTTTTAATGCATGAAGCTTTCTGAAGCAGGTATAATAGTAAAGTGATGAACTTTGGGCTGTGCACTGTTTGTCTGGACAAAAAAAATACATTTTAGATTGAATTTTTGAATCTTGAGAAACAGTGATCAACGTCATACACTATTTTATGCAAGTATAGTTAGTCAGTAGATTAATCAACTATCAAAATCAACATTAGTTGCATTGCATTTTGGTTGATTTAGACCAAGAAGCAAACAAAAATGAAGATTAATAATTACTCATGCACGAGACAGAAATAAACAGATGTGCAAAAAGGGAGCTAAAAGTAATTAATAGAACTTAAAAATAATACAATTGTCAAGTAGCACAAACAATAAGAAAGAAGAAGTGATAATAAGCAAACACGCCTTTAACCTTTAAAAGCTAGAGAAACTTGATTAAAAAAATGGGCATTTAGTCAATAATGATTTTCTCCATTTTTTTTACCTGACGTGTTTCTACCTGTTTCGCCCTCTCTTCTTATCTCCTTATTCCCATTTTTTAATCCTTGTATCGTTTTCCATCCCCCACACATGTTCTCTCCACAGCCAAAAGGGGGCAACAAAGTGGCACTTTTAAACATCCTGAAACACCCAAAAAAAACCGCTTAACACTTGCACGTGTTTCAGACTCTCCTTCACACTGTGTTACCTCTCTCCTCTGTCATTCACTCCTTTAACCTCTCTCTCTCTCTCTCCCTCTCACACAACACATGGTTCATCCATTAAAAAAGCAACTATGCAGAGGTCCAACAGCAGCATGCAGGAGAAAGTGTGTGTGTGTGTGTGTGTGTGTGTGTGTGTGTGTGTGTGTGCATGTGTGTGTGTCACTGTTCACTTCTATTGGTTTCCAGTCTCCTAACAACACAACACAGTGGGTTTGAATATCATGCAAAGATATTTCTACATTCTCATCATGTTTGATTTGTTGCCCACATCTATCTCTCTGGGTCTGCAAATGATGTTATATTTAATGCCTTTATAAGGCTTTTTATTAAAGGACATGCAGAATCCCCCCTTCCCTCTCTCTCTCTCTCTCTCCCTCTCTCTCTCTCTCTCTCCCTCCCTCTCTCTCTACCTCTCTCTCTCTCTCTCTCTCTCCCTCTCCCTCTCTCTCTCTCTCTCTCTCCCTCTCTCTCTCTCCCTCTCTCTCTCTCTGTCCATGGCTGCTCTGCGCTCTCTCGTGGACTCTCTTCAGGCACTTTGGATAAAAGCCTCCGCAAGAAATGGCAGATTTTCCTGTCTCTCTCTCTCTCGTCTGTTCTTCTCGGGGCAGGTGGTGAAATATCTTGAGGGAAACGAATAAGGAGAGAATTTTTTTTTTAATTTCTGTCACTATTATAATTTCTGCGAGGAGACAAACCAAAAGGCGCATCTCTCGCTGCTATCTTTTCCTCCGGCCACTGTGCCAAAAGTCGTGTTTCTCTTCTTTTTTCCCTGTTCCCCTGGTTTAACTCTCCTCCATCCTTATTCATCCGTCCCTTATTTTCTCTCAACATCGAAGACATCGTGCCTCCCCCTCCTCTCCATTCCCCTCCTCATCCTCTTTCGGTTTTCTGAGGAGAACCCAAAAGCAGCGACTGGAGGCTTTGCGCTTTTCCTCCGACGCGCCGCAACTACGGATTCTCAAAGTCAATTCCATTTCCACCGGACTTTTTATTTTGTCACTAGTCTGACAGAGAAGTACAGCACACATCCACACACGATCTAAGGTTGTTGGAAGACCTGTGAGGGACGCGTTTCTGGGAAAAAAGAAAAAGTAAGAAAAGAAAAAGAAGACGGAGAAGAAACGCACAAACACACACACGCGTCTTCACGGATGGATCGATTGAATTAAAAAGCAAAAAAAAAAAAAGAAAAGGAAGAAGAGTCGTCTGGATATGGACTGATTACTTTTGTTTCTTCTTTTAATCGATCAAACAGGGGAGGGGGGAGTCGATCGATCGATCGCTTGTCAGGACGTTACCAGCAGATGCGAACTTGGACTCGGCGGAAAGGTTCCAAAAAGTGAAAAGTGAAAATTCCGTCTTTCCCAAACGCCTCCGGATTGATTCATCATTAATCGATTCATCCGTGACACCGCATCGATTATCTGAGCAGCGCTAATCTCCATTCTCCAGCGGCTTTCCCTCCATCTCCAAACAAACCCTGCCATAAAACTTGTCATTAAAGAGTATATATATGTGCACATGCACACGCTGGAATGTTGCAGACATGTGGGAAATATCTAATCAAGCCTGAGTCGCTGGAGACACGTTAACGCGATGCAACAGAGACAGAAAGTTCCCTAATTTATTATAGCCGTGTCTATACACTGATTTTATTAGCGACCGCGAGACGGGGATTTAATCCGGATTAAAGAGGGAAGTTATCTTTGGCAAATTCACCGCTCTGGTGTCCGGACAGAGACCAGAGGTCCACCGATCCGTGTCCGTTTTAAGGAAGAGATGGTGCGTAACTGCGGTTAATTGGAGCGGACTTTGGTTCTCTTCGGGGTAGAGGGGGAAAAACAGGTGGATTTTTTATTTAATTCTCTGTTCTGGACGCGACTTCTTCAGTCTTTTTTTTTCTTCTTAAACCATCCCGTCTCCTCGGTTTGGAGCAGAGAGAGACAGAGAGAGAGGGAGAGAGAGAAAACTGCGTCGGTGAGAGATTTGGAGACAGGAGCGCGAGGAGAAACCAGAGGTTGGATTTATTTCAAACATCTGATCAAGATTGTGTCACCGGGCGCGTGCTTCGGATCCGGGATCGGAAACCCAGGAACACCAGGTGAGCGCTCCAGGTTTTGCGCGAAACACGCGCGCGCGCGCACGTGCCACGAGTGACTCCGTGGGCTGTTTGTATGTGGTGTGTGTGTGTGTGTGTGTGTGTGTGTGTGTGTGTGTTGGAGATAGAGGGAAGGAGAGATGTGCGCGCGTGTGTGTGTGTGTGTGTGAGAGAGAGAGGTGAGAGACCGAGCGGCAGAGCGCGTTTTTACGCACGAGGGAGAGCTGTGGGTGTGCGCGTGCGTCCGCGTGCATGAGAGAGAGAGAACCTAAGGGAAAAGGCATGAGGGCATTTACACCACGTCTTTCACTCGACTATTTTTGGTCCTTGAACTTATCGTCAGGCCATTTGGCTGCTCATTACTTATTCATCTACCGGTGTGTGTGTGTGTGTGTGTGCGCACGCGTGAGTGTGCGCGTGTCTGTGTATGTGTATGTGTGTGTTTGCATCTGTGTGAAGCAACAAGAGTGCGCTAAAAGCCAGGCATCATGTGTGAAAGACTTTCCAGGGAGGATCAGACAGAAATATATTGCAGACGAAACACACTTATGCTTCTGAAAATAGACTTTTTTTTTTTTAACTCAGTTTGTATTTTTGATTATTTCTATCCCCTACAATAACTAAATCCAATCCTAACAGTGATAAAACAATTTATGCAAGTTGTGCAGACCTACAAACTTTTGTCACACACATACAAACACACACACACACACATACACACACACACACACACACACACACACACAGAGTATTTTTTCTTTCTTTCCAAAGCAGAGGACGCTCTAAATGTCCCCTTCCATCCAGTCGGCATTGAAGCACCTTTGGGTGAAAGGGTGCCATTTTGCTTTCCACTGTATAATTTTCCCATTTGTTCAAGTCTTCCCAAACACAGACACTGCTTGTCTGGAGAGCTTTATAGCCCAGCAGGTGTTTTCTCTCCCTCCCTCCCTCCCTCCTGCTAGTGTGTGTAGAAAGAGAGAGAGAGATAGTGTGTGTGTGTCTGTGTGTGTGTGTGTGTGTGTGTGTGTGTGTGTGTGTGCGTGTGGAGTGGAGAGCAGCAACAGAATAGTGTGAGGTTTTTTGGTGTAATGGTGTGGGTGTGTGGGGTGGGGTGGGGTGGAGTGGAAGGGGGAAGAAGACAGAGTGCATGTGTGTCATGTAATTGCGTGTCACATTGCAACAGCACACACACACACACACACACACACACACACACACACTGCATGCACACAGGGGAGAGGTGCGTTGGGTTTAATTAGCTTGGCTGTTTTGCAACAAGGTGCACATCAATAGTCGGAATGCAGGGAGACCCGGCAGCCATCCGAGGCTGCAGGTGTGTGTGTGTGTGTTTGTGTGTATGTGTGTGTGTGCTGATTGTGTGTGTGTGAAGCCACTGTCATATGGATCTGGCCAGTAGATGGACTGACAAGAGAAGGAGTCTGTCACACTGACCAGACTTCTACCATCTATTACTGGGAGTGTGTGTATGTGTGTGTGGGAAGTTTACTGCAGGGATGAGAAGAACAAATAGAAAGAATGGGGAAGTCTTCCGAATATAAATATTAAAAAAACACTTTACTATTACAAGTGAAATTCTGTATCAATACAGATGTATTATATGCAAAATGTGCATGGAGTATGAAAAATATGAATAATTCAGTTTCATTGACATGAGTATTGCATCATTAGATTCTGATCATGGCTGGTTAAATGTAGGTATTTAAATATATATATACACCAAAAGGTGGATTGTGAGATCGTTAATGGGCAAGCAAATAAGGGGAAATCATTCTTCAGTGAAATTGCAGACTTGCATCTCTAACACCTTGAAATGTGACAATAAGCCTGTTGAAATGTAAGAAGGGACTAGAGCTGTCAGGTAAATGTAGTGGAGCAAAGATGATATTTATCCCTCTGGAGTGTAGTGGACAGAGGTGTAATTGAAAAAAGAAATAGACAAGTAGAGCACTAGTACGTCAGAATTGTACATACGTACAGTAAGTACTTAAGTAAATGTATTTAGTTACTAGAGGTGTTTGGTAGTATTCATGTTTATGTTTAGGTAGAAGTGCTGCTACGGTTTAAAAATATTACTGTAGAAGTATCAAACCAAGCTTTTTACTCCACTATAAAAGTACTGGTTTCAAAACCACTATATAGAATACAAGTGAAATATGAGTGTGATATGTACTCCTATATATAATGATAGCAAAATAGTTAGTATAGCTATTATGACAGCTGATTAATCATTTACTGATTAGTTGATTATTTGTTTGGTTTATAACATGGTGTAAAATGTTGATCACTGTTTCCAAAAGCTCGAGATTCATCGTTTGTATTTTTTGTCCAGACCAACAGTCCACAACCCAAAGATCCTCAGTTTACTATTATAGAAGACAAAAGAAACCAGTAAATAATCATGTAATGAGAAGCCAGAACCAGAGAATTTAGGCATTTCCATCTTAAACGTGAATCAAAACAATTATTCGATAATTAAAAAAAAGGTGCCAATTACCACAGGCCCGGAAAAACACCTCCAAAAAAAAAAAATCTTTGATTCCATCTGCTATAACCAACCCTTGAAATACAACATGACACTCGTCAACATGCACTAGACATGTTTTAATTCATCTTTTATATGTATGTATGCATTCATTTGTATCATGGTATTAATGTAAAATGTATGTGTTGGTGGTGATGTGTGAATGTGTTTGTAAACCCTATTGGAAAAAATATATCTCACCATTCGGGACAGAGAGCAAATTATTCTACTCTATTCTACTCTATTCTACTCTATTCTACTCTATTCTACTCTGATCAATTCTAATCGTTGGCAACTAATGGATTAATACTTGCAGCTCTGGTATATGACTCACTCTATGTGGATTGGTTTCTTTTTTTGATAAGCTGCACTTTAATGTAAGAAGTAGTAAAGTAAAGAAAACTGTGTGAAAATGCAATGAGTAGAAGTCCATTTTTTTTCTATGTAAAGAAAGTAACAAAGTATTTGTACTTCATTACTTGACACCTCTGTTAGCTGCTCTCCACGACAGTAGAGGAAGAAAGGGAAAAGGAGATCTGACGAGAAAGGAGAGGAACAGTAGATGAGAATGGAAGGAGAGAGAGGCAGAGGAGGACTGTAGTGCAGGGGGAGTTTTCTCCATTATCCTGTAATTGCTCCATGGTAAAACTAATTCATTTTGTCACCTGGTGCTCCTGTGATATATTGAATCCCCGCTATGCCCCTGAAGTGAACTGAACCACATCTCAAAACTTGTAGCCGTCTCTTCCAAGTGCCTTTAACCCACCTGCCCGTGTCGTCATCCACACACACGGAGTGAGCTCCGGTTTGAAATCAGCCCGCAGACCAATACTTGTCTTAGATTTAAGCTCCGGGTTAAATAAGAGTAGAGATCTGAGAGACCCGGAAATTCACGAGCATAGAAAGGAGGTGGAGGATTTAGGAAAGCACAGACTAAGAAGGAAGAAAGAAATGGAACCCTAGGAAGGAGAGAGACGGAAAGGGAGGAGGGGAGATGTAGTGAATCGAGAGCGGAGGAGAGATTTAGAGACACGAGGACAGCAGCGAGGGGAGAGGGATCCATAAATCGCGGGGGAAAGGGATGACGAGGTGCCAGGAGGCCCTGGAAATATACGAGAGGGGAAGAGTGGCCTGAGAGGACAGCAGAATGAACGGGACAAGACAGAGTGGGGATGATGTTGAAGAGCTATAAGCTGCATTACAGGAGATTTGAAGTATTGGAGATTCAGCCTGTTTTGCACCGGTTATTCTTACAGCGGTCCGGTTAGCCGTTGCTCTGTGCGAATTTTGCAAAAGCCGAATGCGAACACTTTAGAGACGGATACAAAGTGGTTCCTTAACAGCAGCAAGGAAGCACTTCCCCTCACAAAAAAAAATTAAAAACTTTTTTTATCGCTAGTGTTCTTGCGAGGGAACTGTTGCTTTGTAATTGTGCCGTTTGCAGAAGGTAACATCCAGCTACTGGTTTAACCCAATCACGCACCATTTAATTAATGTAATTACATCAGTTTAATCACTAACAAACATTAAGGATTTGAACTTATTTAATTATTTGATTAATGTAATAGATGGCAACTAATCGATTAATCGACTAATCGTTAAAGCTCTAGTCCACAACATAAAGATAAAACATAAAGATAAAACATAAAGATAGAAGACTAAAGATACCAGAAAATAGTCATATTTAAGAAGCTGGAACCAGGGAATTTGGACATGTTCTTCTTAAAACTTACTCAAATCAGTTAATTAATTTATCCAAAAATAGTTGACGATTAATGTTATATTTGGCAACTAATTCATTAATTGGATAATTTTTGCCCTTCTATTTGTCTTATAAACAAGTTTATACCCCAATAAAATTATGAAATCACCTGTACATGGCTTCATGCATCAGTTGCATCGCTAACAAACACGTTATGTATGCATTTCTTTCCCATTTTGTAGAAAATTGCATTTTAATGACAGGCACTATAGTTGTTGCTTGCACAAATATGATAAATTGCTATATACATTTCAGGGTGAAAAATCACAAAACTTTCAACAAAGTAACTTCTTTCTGGGAGGGTTTGTCTTCACCATGTTGTTTGTGGTAGAACGGGCAGGAAGCCGATGCACTTGGGAACTTCTTTTTTTGCTTAAAACCTTTGTCTAATTTGTCTACTTTCGTGTCATTAAAAAACATGTATGAGAAAAAGTTATTTTTTTTTTATTTTGAGTAGAAAATGACAGTCATAGACTTGGTCATAGAAATGGGTTAAAGCCTCCAGGTTTATTTATTGTCCATTCTTTATTGATTGCTAGCTTTCCTTTAATTTAGTTTTCTCTTTTCTTGCGTGCTCCAATGGCATGTTTAATAGTATTATGACTTGCATATTTGCAAAATTTCCAAAGCTCTGCAAAAAAAACAAATAAATAACAAATTAAAATCAATCTATTTTCATTTTTCTTATGAAAGCAACACTAACATTTTCTTAAAAATACTTAAAATAACTATCTAATAACTAATAACTATCTGCCAATGAAATGAGATAATTCTTCCCAATAGTGTAACTAATTGTATGAAAAACAAGATATTTTCACATGTCGAGTTTTCAATTTGTACACTGAGCAATTTGATCCAAGTGATTTTAGTTCAATGTAGAAACTCTACACTTCTGTGAAACTGCAGGATAATTTAATTTAATGTGATGCATGCTGAAAGGATCGTCTCTTTTTTAAAATCATAAAGAGAAAAAAAAAATCTTGATCAGTGGCATGTTGGCAGTGGCACAAATGTGTTCAGCCTGTGTGATTAATTGCATATTAACTACTGAAAAAAAAACAGAACGTGGGTTGACATTTAAAGCGTTACTGAAGGGCTGTGAATCAGAAACTCCCTGAATAAGTTTGGAGCTTTTTCCACTTGTTTTGGAATTTTTGAAATCAGTCCAAAAAAATGGCTTCAAAGTTTTTTACCTTGTGTTTTTATTTCGTTCAAGTCAAATTTATTTTTGAGTTGTGCTCACCACAATTAGTCGAATGTGATTTATGGCAGGGAATGTTAAAGAAAATATTTGGAAAACTCCAACAGGAGAAGAATTTTTATTTCTTTGTTGTAATAAATTGCTCAACTCTCAATGATAATCTACACTGGGTGGATGCAAAAACTGATGTCTGGGATTTTAGACACATCGTTTAGATTAACTTTTCAGTGAATTGGAGCTTGAGGGAGCAGAACCTGATTAATTGGCAAACAATTATCTTGACTGAGATTGTGCTGGCGATTGATGGGAGATGCCATTAACACTGAAGGTAATTGGTTTGGACTTACAATTTGTGCCCCGAGTGAACAAGCATATCCGTGCCAAATTTTATGTTGATCAAATTTATGTCACATCACGGTGACATTTCACTCAAAGCCGCCTCGAACTAGAGTGGGAGTAGGTGGATCACCAAAGGCTCCAGGGTTCACCGTATTCATACTTTATGTCATGGTAATGCATCCACTAGCTGTCAGGCTATTTCACGAAGAGGTTATGTAAAAGGAAAGATGAAGGAAAGTCAAAAGATCATTAATATCAGTAGTTTCCACCCACAGATGTCTGTATAAAAATGTCACAGTAATCCATCCATTTGTTGATGTATTTCAGCCAAACTGTGCTGCAACTGAAAAATATAGCTGTAATTGTAATTTTTTTTGTCAACATTTGTGAGGGGAACAGCCTTGTGTGAAAATAAAAAAAAACTCTGAAATTTGACATTAGACTGGAGAATTGGGAAAATTGATTAAATACTGTTGCACTACAAGGATATTGATTGGGATGATTTTTAAACGAAACAGTAAAAATATGCCTTTTTCACTTTTCAGAACTGGATTATTTGGGACTGCATGGCGAGTAGGGTGTCAATGGTACATACTAGCCTCATAATAAGAGATACTACAAATAATAGTGTTACACATTGTTTTGGTGCCTCACATCCATGTGGAGGTCAAACCCCGATTGGTGCCCTGCGGTTGATAAGGATTCAGTGATTCAGTCTTGCTCATAGTCAGCAGGATGGACGCCTGCTGACATGAAGGTTTGAACCAAGATCGTCCGAGTCGAAGGGTTGGTGTCCGCCTTGGCGGATGACATTCAAATATCTGTGTGACCCCTGACTTGAATTTGATTGACCTTTACTCAAATGCAAAAGTGTTTGGTTTGAAGATTGCCAATGTGCGGCT